>CM062815.1:863176702-864376702 GCA_031772625.1 Pinus tabuliformis
ACCAAATGCACTTTCATATGGAACACAGGTCATGTCCTCTTCCTCTTCTTGTGTCTTGGGACACTGTTCGGCAGATAAATTTACACCTACATGAATAGGAACCTTCACCGGTTTACTATCCTTCATATTAAACCTCTGCAATATTGTCTCGAAATGCTTCCTTTGGTTTAACTAGATCTTCCTCTTTGCTCGATCTCTTTTAATTTCCATGCCCAAAATATAGTTTGCAGCACCAAGATATTTCATGTCGAATTTGGAGGGCAATTGGGTCTTCAAATCCTGGATAATTTCTTTGTCATTTCCAACCAGCATATATCCTCCACATATAAGACCACATAAATAACATGGTCACCAATTAATTTAAAATACACACAGTGATATGCTTTGCTTTTGGTGAAGCCAAGTCCCCCTATAAATGTATCAAATTTCTGATACCACATCCTTGGTGACTGTTTTAACCCATACAAAGACTTCTTTAACTTGCATACCAATTCTTTCTTACCCTTCACCGTAAAGCCTTCAGGTTGCTTCATGTAGATCTCCTCTTCCAGATCCCCATGAACAAATTATGTCTTCACATCCATCTGTTCTACCTCAAAATCAAAAGTAGCAGCAATAGATAAAAGTAATCTAATAGAAGCTACCTTGGCAACAGGAGAAAAAATATCACCAAAATCAACTCTCGGCACCTGGGAATAACCTTTTGCTACCAACCGAGATTTGTATTTCTCCACCTTTCCTTCTGCATTTGTCTTCTTCTTGAACACCCATTTGCTGCCAATGGGTTTCCTTCTAGCCGACAACTCCACCAGATCCCATGCCTCATTTTTGTGCAAAGATGCCATTTCATTAACCATGACCTCTTTCTAGAATTTTGCATCCTCTGAATCTACTGCTTCCTTCACCATTCTGAGATCATCATCAGTAATTGATAAAGCAAAATTTGAATAGAAAGAAGATGGACTGTACCTTTCTAGCTGCCTTCTTTCTCGAACTGATCTTGTCACACCTGGAGTTTGTGGCTCTTCATCTTCTGATTCATCTTCTATTGTAGAGTCCGAATCTTCCTCCTTTAGCTCAAACTCTATCTTCTCAGGTTCCTTTGGTTGAACTTCATGTTTAATAACATCTTTCACCTCTCTGAACACCACATCTCGGCTGTACACAACCTTCCTTGTTACTGTGTTCCAAAGCTTATAAGCCTTTAAACCATCCTTATACCCAATAAAGATGAAATTTTCAAATTTACTATCCAACTAGGTTCTTTTCTCCTTTGGAACATGTACATATGCATCACATCCAACTACCCTCAAATGTGAAAGAGAGGGTTTCTTACCAATCCATACCTCTTGTGGAGTCTTATCCTCCAACGCTGATGAAGGTGATATGTTGACCAGGTAACATGCTGTCTCCACCGCCTCTGCCCAGAATTCTTGTCCTAACCCGACACCACTGAGCATGCTTCTTGCCCTTTCCATCAACATCTTGTTCATTCTTTCTGCAACTCCATTTTTCTCAGGTGTGTATGGAGTAGTCTTTTGCCGTGCTATACCACACTTCTTACAGAATTCTTCAAATTCCTTACTGCAAAACTCTCCACCGTTATCTGACCTCAACACCTTTATCTTCTTCTCTGTCTGGTTTTCCACCAGAGCCTTAAATTCTTTAAACCTGTCAAAGACTTTAGATTTCTTCTTAAGGAAATATATCCATGTATTCCTTGAGAAGTCATCTATAAATGATACATAGTACACAGACTTACCCAGTGCAGGAACCTTCACAGGTCCAAACACATCACTGTGCACAAACTCTAATATATGTTTCGCCCTCTTACCACCAGATGGGAAACTCACCCGATTCTGCTTCCCATATACACAATTTTCACATAAATTAAAATTTAGAGAGCTATTAATCATGCCTTCTACCATACCTTTACCATGAGGTATTCGAAGGCCCTTCTCTCCAATATGTCCAAGCCTTTGATGCCACACCATGGTCTTCTCTCCAGAGACCACTAGATTTTCTACTCCACTTTCAGGAACCATAGAACTATTGCACCCATCAACAACAGTGCTACCTTGCAGCTTGTACAAACTTCCAATCCGAACTCCTCGCATCAATACTGGTGCTCCCTGAACCATCTTACAGGTATCCTTCTCGAACACTATTTTTACACCTGCATCTTTCAACTTGCTTACAGAAATTAGATTTCTCGCCAATGCAGGAATATGCGGAACACCCGAAAGTGTTCTAACCCTTCCACCTTGCAACTTCAACTTTACTTTTCTATGACCAACGATTCTAGCCTTCCTATCATCCCCTAAGAAGACATCACCACCATCGTATTTCTCATACTCGCAGAACCACTCTCTATGGGGAGTGAAGTGAAAGGATGCACCTGAGTCAATCAACCATGCCTCATGATCTACATGTGTACTTGAAGAAGCCAAGTACACATCCCCACCTTCATCTGAGGTGGTTTTCACTTCTACAGAAGGAGCATCATCAGATCCCTTTCCTTTGTCAGAGATTTAGATTTACAGTCCCTTTTGTAGTGCCTTCCTTTCCACATTTCCAGCAAACTACCTTTACAGGTTTTCCTGGAGATTTAGATCTCCCTCTAGATTTAGATCTCCCACTCAATGACTTACCAGAGACTTAGATTGGTACAAAGTCCTTAACTTGTCCCACAAAGCCTTAGCCATAGCTTCCCCTGATACATTCAACAATACTGAATCTGAGACACACAATCGTATTGTGCTCTTTGCCTTCCGATCCAACTTCTTCCATTCTTCATCGGAAACTCCTATTGGTTTAGCACCTGTATCTACTGCGATCCACTGATCTTTATCCACCAACATATCCTCCATCTTGAGTTTCCACAACCCAAAACTCTGACCATTAAATTTATTGATATCTATCTTTCCACTACTCGCCATCTTCTTTCACCACCAGAATCGATCTCCTAGATATTCCACTGAAGAGGGTCTTCCACAAGCCCGAGTGAAACCCCTTAGCAACAAAGGCATCCCCTTGAAGCCAAAACAACTCTAATACCAAATGTAGGTTTTAACCCCGTACAAAAATTACCTGCATACGAATTCTAAAACACAAAAAATAAACAATGCGAGAGCATAACATATAAAACACATATACACAAAGATTTTCCCTTGGATCCCAAAACTGGGACTACCAGATTGATTTTTCATTATGCTCCTTTCAATGTTACAATACATATTTATACATGCCAAAGCATCCAAAACCATGGACCGAAAACTATCGCGTCCAAAACCATGGACTGAAAACCATCACGTCCAAAACCATGTGCAAAACCATAGGTAGGTCTGCCCAACCTAATATAGGGTCCATTTTTTTTTTCCCGGGGCACTGCCCTGGACCCGATAGAGGGGAGCTACCCAGCCCCCTCAAACCCCCTGGACAGGGGGGGCTACACCCCCCCCCTGTGACCCCCTCGCTGCGCAATCGGTGCAATGAAGGGGGAGGGGGCTCCACCCCCCCTCTAACCCCCCGATTAACTACATAGGCTAGTCGTGGAAAGAATATAACACAACCCAACATAAGTTGAGATCTCTAAGGTAAATCTTAACAAAAATCCTTCAACGTAAATTTTTATGCTTATTGTTATCCTTTATTATTTTCATTTTTATTTTGGTTTCAATTTTGTTTTAATATTTTCTAATTTTAGCTCCGTTTTTTACATGTCACCACTAGTCACACTTAAGGTTTGATGTTGTTGGCAAGATTTATTAACAAATCCTTTAGTTTACTTTGCATACTGTTGTATCTCCTAGGGACAGCCTTGGATTGCTTTAAGACCAGTGCCTCGACACATCTAAAATGGTATGTCTCAATTGATTTACAGGATACTGGAGACAACACTTATGATCTATAGATACATATGTACACAAGAAATGGATTGGTTCATTAATCCAAATAAATAAAACCTGGATTTCTAGTACTTCTTCACACATTTAGATCTCAGAAATAAGCATAAAAATAACAGAGGTCGAGAGCTTCAAGGTCTTACAACTACTAATATTTTGCAGAGTGTGTGAGAGAGGAAAAGGGGAAAATTAACTTATCACATAGAACATAAGGCTTCAAGACTTCTATATTTAACAGACAAATCTTGAGACATTAAGGATTTCTATGCTTATTTGGGCTACAAGTAGAAATAATGAATGAAGGGGAAGCTGAGAGCTATGATTCATGTGCTGCGGATTTAAAGATCTAATCTCAATATTCCTCATAGGCATACACATAAACAATGTTAAGACAAATGAATTTGTGAAATAGTTACAAGCATTTGCATTAACATATAGATACTAGTGAATCTGTGAAGGGGCTTGAAACACATCTAGCAACAATAATTACATGAATTTAGGGAAGAAGCATGGACATAAAAATGAGTTAAACAAAGGGGAACACATACTGTAATCCTTTGAAGAGGGAATCGCCATTGTTTCCTTGATATTCTGAAAATATCTGCATTACAAAGGAGATACGGTTTGAAAATATAACAATATGCAATGTTTTCTCTAAAATTTCTGAACCTGAACTAAGTCTTTCTTTCCCTTATTTATCTGGAGAGGAGAGAAAGAAGCTACATTACAACAAAAATATATATATCTCAACCCAAATGTCAAGTAGACTAGCTGTATTAGTCGTGAATGGTTCAGTGGCCCAACAATATATTACATAATTAAATGCCCCATTTGAAGGAAGGCATATTACAGGACAAAACTAAGTAAATAATTGGACATAATAGTAAATGAAAGTCCTTGTGCCCATCCTATGATCGCATCGACCTCGAGCTGTAATTGATTTGTAGTATGGCCCCTTGTGTTGCTCGGTTGGCTCCCATCACTTCTGCTTTTACTGTGAGGGTGCCTTGTTCTATGAAATGGGGGTTTGGGTCACCTATAAGTGCTCGCTGTTGTATTCCTACGCTGTGTAGAGAGATGAGGCTCCATACTAAGCCATTAACCTTCCTGAGTCCTGGGTACCTCTCTATTGCTTCACCATGCTCCATTAAAGTTCTTAGCTGCTGGTTCATCTGCCCATTAAAACTCTATACTGTGCTATCAGTGCATTGATGTGGTAGGTGATAGGAATTCCCTAGAAACAACACATTCATTTAGGCATGCACTTTTTTCTTTAAAATAGGCGAAAACATGCATTTTTTGGATTTCCCCTTTAGCCCCCCTTATCGTAGCCTTTCGTGTGATTTTCCTCATATGACCGAGAGCTAGGACCGAGGGCCAAGCCCTCAGACTCTAAGGCCCTCGGACCCATGTCTGGAGGTGTTTTCCTTTGTTATCAATTTCTCCTACATATCAACGCTGAATGCACTTTTTGTTAAGCTTCCACCTAGACAACTACGATCGCTGATACACGGGATTGGTCCCACCAAAATATATCGCAATTAGAACCACAAAGATGGGGGGGACTCTTTGCCTTTTTCTTTGGAGTGGGCTGAGAGTCCGAACATGAGCTCTTTATTGACCTTACTGTAATAATTTATCGCATACGGAGAGGAGTCCCGCACATTGCAATCGCACTGTGCCAATGTCTTAACCTTATACTTTCTCCATAGCATGGGCTGATAGTCCGAACAAGAGATCCTTATAGACCACGATGTAATAATTTATCACATTCTGCGGGTTCCCGCATATCGCTATCATTGGCTCCATTTTCTTTATCTTTTCCCCTCAACTGCTGCGATTGCTGATCTATGGGGTGACGTCTTTGTTGCCATGTGTCACCCTGTGAGTGGTGACATGTGGCACCTAGAAGTGGTCCCATGTCACCCCCGAAAACACTGACACTGGGTGACACGTGTCATCTACCACATCATCAACCATAATCCCATGTCACTGCTGACGTCAGCTACCCTTTCAGCTTTGAAAACCAATCACATGCCCCCACGTGGCCCCCTAGAGGAGAGAGAAAAAGGCATGCTCGACCCTGATATGCAAGCCATTCCTTTGTTAATGAATTTCGGCCTTCCCCGACGATACAACAATTATCGTAAAACAACCTTTGCATGGTCTTTGGGCTTCAGAACACCGCCAATCCATCGATCGACGAACGCTGATACCGCCGTACTATCATAATGCGTGCTCTTGTTTTGCTCCACTTTCCTTTGTATTTGGTTTTCTCGGCCTCCCAACGATGCAACAATTTATTGCACTATCAACGGTTTGCAATTCTTTTTAAATTGAAACCCTGCCAACCCACTCATCGTTGATGCCACATGGAGGAGAGAGAAGGAGGGCGATGCACCTTGGTTTTGTGGGCATTTCCTTCGTTAAAGTGTTTTAGCCCTCCCCAAGCGATACACCGTTATATCGCAGATCAGCGCCCGCAAAATCTTGTGAACCATAGATGATCGTTAAGCATGTTCCTTGGGACCCTGCCAATAGCCAATCATCAATAAAAGCTGTGCCCATACTCGCTGACTGTCAATATGCGATATCGGGTCCCGATTGCGATTTTTCCCCATACTTAGCTATTTTCCTTGTTTTCTAAGTTTTTCAAAGGAATTCTTCAATAGGGTCTAACTTTTGCTCCAAGAACCCTTTTTTGGACTTTTATATACCATTGAAAACCATATTCTGAGCACTACAAAATGGGGAGGGTACCCTTAAGCTCTGATAGCTTTTGTGGCCCAGAATTTGGCATCAAACATCACTGCTATTTGCCTCTTGAAGCATCTAGCAACTAAAAAAGCAGTGGGTGACAACATTTGCGCCTACTGGGGATAGTGCCTTGCTGGCAAGGTGCTGAGATCCTACCGACCAATAGTCTTTCCTTCCATTGGGCATGGAGTTATTCTTAAACAAAATATAATTTTGTGAAAAAGGACTTTCTGATAATAAACTGAAAAATCCAAATAACAATTTCAACACACACCGGATATTTACAATGAGAAAGATACATATATCTCTAATTTTGAAAATAAAATTTTAGGAACTGACCATTTATAGGTAGTTCCAACAATTCACCATCCAAGTTTTTAAGCATGTAACTATTGTTTCCCCTCTCTTTTGCAATCTTGAAGGGGACCAACCATAGTGGATCAAATTTCCCATGCTTGCCTTTGTACTCTCGCTTGGAATCCCATCTAAGCACTAAATCTCCTTGTTGAAGAGGTAGGTCCTTAGCCTTCTTGTCAAACCGAGATTTCATCCTTTGTTGATTGTTTGACATTTTGGTCCCCACTTGCTCTTTGTTCTCGTGAAGCTCTACCAGGTGATTTATTCTTCTGGTCAAGGCGCTTGGTTCTTCCTCGGCTTCTTGTAGAAAATTAACTACTTGCATTGCTAATTGGATAGGGAAGACAATAGCCTTTCCATATACTAGCTCAAAGGGTGATTTCCCAGTGGATCTTGTGGGTGTGACATAGCTAGCCCACATAGAAAACTTTAGTTGGGAGTCCCACTTCCTTTGATTTTCAAAAATGGTCTTCTTTAAAACTCTCACCACAATGTTATTAGAAGACTCAGGCAAGCCATTCCCTTGAGGGTAGTATGTACTGGAGTGTCCAATAATGATGTTGAATTTGTGGCAGAAGTTGGCGAACTTGGCAGATTTGAAAACCTGTGCATTATCAGTGATTATTTTAAAAGGACACCCGAAACGAGACAATGTGTTCTCCTTCATGAATTTTATCACCACTAAATCAATATCATTCCTAACTGGGATAACCTCTACCCACTTGGTGAAATAGTTAGTGGTCGTTAAAATCCATTTGTTTTGGATGCTAGAATGCGAGTTTATTTCTCCAGTGAAGTCTAATCCCAACTCTCTAAAAGGATTCTCTAAGTGCACAAGAATCAGAGGGAGAGGAGCGAACTTCTGTCTTTCAACAAACAATTGGCATTTTTGGCCTTACCTGACCTGAGAATAAACATCTACAAACAACGTGGGCCAGTAAAATCTTGCCTTGAGGATTTTCTGTGCTGTTTCCTTCCAACTGTAGTGTCTTCCATAGACTCCCCCATGGAAATCTTTAATCACTTCATGGGTTTCTCCTTCAACCAAACACATCAGTAATACCCCCATCGGGTCCTTCCAATAGAGCAGTCCATTGGAGATAATGTATTTATGTGCCTGCAATCTCAGATCCGGTATTTTAATCTATCTAGTCCCAATGGGAATCTTAGAAATAAGAGGTAAAGAACAATGTTCTTATACCTGGGTGATCCCTCATACTTGGCATAGATCTTCTGCACAACTTTTTTAATTCTGCTCTTCATCCTCTAGACTGCCCTCCTCTATGATCAAGTTTATCCCTAGAGCTTGGCAGTTGGACTCATACAAAATCTTGGCCAACCCTTGGCCTTTGATGAATTTGGTAGGCTTGATTTCTAGCTTATATTCCTATATGTTGGCTATCCATATGCTCCTCTTTCCTTCGTTGTCTCCTTGCACTAGAATGTCTTTGACTGCAATCGTTGGGACAAACGCTGTGATTTCAGATTGTTTTCAAGTTGCTCCCATGTAGTGATGGATGCATTAGGTAGAGATTTTAATCATTTTCTAGCCTCTCCATGGAGAGATTGTACAAATAATCTCATAACCACATCCAATTGTTCCACATTTATGCTCTCGAAAAAAGCATTGAAGGTTTCAATGTGACTTTGTGCCGTGTTATCATCTTCCCCATTGAACCTAGGTAGATGCTTTAGGTAGTCTTGGAGCATTGCACTCAGAGGTCGAGGAAGGTCAAGAGGTGCATATTTATTGAGAAAAAATCCTGGGAGAGCCATCTGGACTAGTGGAGGGAGATTCAAATTTGCTTGAGGGAGTGGGGTTAAGACCACAGGGGTTGTAGGGGAAGGAGGGTATGTCAGGGCCTTAGGAGTAAGTCCTGAACACTGAGCAACAATAGGTTGAGAATTGGAAGAGGGAACTTCAAAGGCTAGTGAGATGGTAGCATAGTCTAGGGGAGTTTTCTCTTTCCAAACTTTCTTAAAATTCAAATTTTCAAGGTCAGATACAAAAGGAGCTTTCTGTTGGTATGTATCTGAGTGAGTATGAGGCCTTTTAAAAGCCAAGGTTATGAAAGATAATGAGAGGGGCGTGGAGTTGCTAAGGTGATATCGACACAATGATAACAGACTTTGATCACCTATTCAAAGAGTGTTTCAGCTTGTCGTATCCTGGGGAAATAATCCTTCAATAAGCTCCCTGACAATGGTGCCAAAAGATGTTGTATCTACCAGAGAAAACCTTGGATTGCTTCAAGACCAGTGCCTGGGCACATCTAAAATGGCGTGTCTCAAATGATTTACTGGATACTGTAGACAACACTTATGATCTAAAGATACATATGTACATAGGAAATGGATTGGTTCATTAATCCAAAGAAATAAAACATGGATTTCTGGTACTTCTTCACATGTTCAGATCTCAGAAATAAGCATAAAAATAGCGGAGGTAGAGAGATTCAAGGTCTTACAACTAATAATATTTTGTAGAGTGTATGAGAGAGGAAACGAGGGAAGAGTAACTCATCACATACAACATAAGGTTTCAAGACTTTTATATTTAACACACAGAGCTTGAGACATTAAGGATTTCTATGCTTATTTGGGCTACAAGCAGAAATAATGAATGAAGGGGAAGCCGGGAGCCATGATTCATGTACTGCGCATTTAAAAATCTAATCTCAATATTCCTCATAGGCATATACATAAACAATGTTCAGACAAATGAATCTGTGAAACAATTACATGCATTTGCATTAACATATAGATACTAATGAATCTGTGAAGGAGCTTGAAACACATCTAGCAACAATAATTACATGAATTCAGGGAAGAAGCATGGACATAAAAATGAGTTAAACAAAGGGGAACACATACTGTAATCCTTTGAAGAGGGAATCACCACTATTTCCTTGATATTATGAAAAGATCTATATTACAAAGGAGATACAGTCTGAAAATATAACATGCAGTGTTTTCTCTAGAATTTCTGAACCTGAACTAAGTCTTGCTTTCCCCTATTTATTTGGAGAGGGGAGAAAGAAGCTACATTATAGCAAAAATATCTATCTCTCGACCCAACTATCAAGTAGACTAGCTTTATTAGTTGTGAATAGCTCTGTGGCCCATGAAGATATTACAGAAATAAATGCCCCATTTGAAGGAAGGCATGTTACAGGAAAAAACTGAGTAAATAATTGGACATAATAGTAAATGAAAGTCCCTGTGATCATATCGACCTAAGGCTATAATTTATTCGTAGTATGTCCCCTTGTGCTGCTCGACCAACTCCCATCACTTCTGATTTTATTGCGAGGGTGCCTTGTTCTATGAAATTGGGGGTTAGGTCACCTGTAAGTGCTTGCTGTTGCAGTCCCATACTGTGTAGAGGGACGAGGCTCCATACTGAGCCATTAACCTTCCTGAGTCCTGGGTACCTCTCTATTGCTTTGCCATGCTCCATTAAAGTTCTTAGATATCAGCTCATCTACCCATTAAAACTCTGTACTGTGCTATTAGTGCATTGATGTGGTAGGTGAGAGGCATTCCCTGGAAACAACACAGTCATGTAGGCACGAGATTTTTTCTTTAAAATAGGTGAAAACAAGCGTTTTTTGGATTTCCCCTTTAGCCCCCATTATCATAGCCTTTCGTGTGCTTTTCCTCATATGACCAGGAGCTGAGCCCTCAAGCTCTAAGGACCTCAGACCCGTGTCTAGAGGCCTTTTCCTTTGTTATTGATTTCTCCCGCATATTGGCGCTGAATGCACTTTTTGTTAAGATTTCCCCCTAGACAATTGCAATTGCCGATACGTGGGATTGGGCCCACCAAAAGATATCACAATCGCAACCATTAGGGGGGGGGGGGGGCTCTTTGCCTCTTCCTTTGGAGCGGGTTGACAGTCTGGACGCGAGATCTTTATAGACCTTGTCGTAATAATTTATCGCATCTGGAGAGGAGTCCCGCACATCGCAATCGCACTGTGCCAATGTCTTAAGATTTTTCTTTCTCCATAGTGTGGGCCGATAGTCTGAACGTGAGATCCTTATAGGCCATGATGTAATACTTTATCGCGTCCGGGGGGTTCATGCATATTACTGCTGTTGGCTCCATTGTCTTTAGCTTTTCCCCTCAACTGCTGCGATCACCAATCTGTGAGGTGACATCATTGTTGCCACGTGTCACCCTACGAGTGGTGACATGTGGCACCTAAAAATGGTCCCATGTCACCCCCGAAAACACTGAAACCAAGTGACACATGTCCTCTGCCACATCACTGCTGACATCAGCTGTCGTGTTAGCTCTCAAGACCAATCACATGCCACCACGTGCCCCCTGGAGGTGAGAGAAAAATGCCTACTTGGCCCTATTTTGCAAGGCATTCCTTTATTAATGAATTTCGGCCTTCCCCGATGATACAACACTTTATCGTAAATTGGCCCCCACACGGTCTTTGGAGTTCAGAACACCGCCAATTAGCTGATCGCTGATACTGTCGTACTGCCACGTGGAGGAGAGAGAATGGGGTAGCCTAATCCTGTTTTTCTCTGCTTTCCTTTGTATTTGCTTTTCTGGCCCCCCCAAGCGATGCACCACTTTATTTTTCACTATCGGCGGTTCGTAGGTATTTTTAAATTGAAACCCCACCGACTCGCTGATCGTTGATGCCTCGGGGAGGAGAGAGAAGGAGGGTGATCCGCCTTGGTTTTGTAGACATTTCCTTCATTAAAGTGTTTTATCCCTCCCAGGATGATACACCGTTATATCACATATCGACCCCCACAAAATCTTGTGAATAGCAGATAATCCTTAAGCATGTGCCCTGGGACCCTGCTGATAGCCGATCGCCGATAAACGTTGTGCCCTGACCCACTGACCTCCAATATGCGACATTGGAAATTGATGGATCACTGTTTCACGCTCCATCAATGCTCCATACCCCTCTAAATGTTGATATACGATATGTGATGAGCCTCCCATGTCCCTATTGCGATTTTTCTCCATACTTAGCCATTTTCCTTGTTTTCTGAGTTTTCCAAAGGAATTCTTCAATATGGTCTAACTTTTGATCCAGGAACCCTTTTTTGGAATTTTATATACCACCAGAAAGCTTTTTCTTAGCATTACACAATGGAGAGGGTACCCTTAAGCTATAATAGCTTATGTGGCTTAGAATAAGGCATCAAACATCACTGCTCTTTGGCTCTACTGAAAAAGCAGTGGGTGACAACACATCCCTTCTCGATCAAAGAATCAGTTGTGATGATCATTAAATGGAAAACAAGTGACATCAAGGAGTCTATTTACTTTACCTTTTTCATTCACTATCTTTTTCTTTGTTTTTCAAAGTTTATTTTGGAAACAAGATAATTGCAACAAACTGACATTTTGATGCGAATTTACTTTTATTCATAACTGCTTCCTAGTTTTAAAATCTCTTTTTCAATTTAAGCCTAATCAAGTATAACTTTGCGAGACACAATTCATCAAGGTCTCAACTTAAGAAAAACAAACATGCTTTTCTCATAGTCACTCTGTTGTTGAGACATATTTTCATATCATCTCTTGTTGACGTTTTCTTTCAATCATGGATTTTCATTTACCTTTTCTTTTGGGTTTTCATTTTTTTTTCTACATTTGCAAACTTTGGAGTGTGTTGATTTTATTTTTACTTTGGATTGGATCTTGTGATATTTCCGAAATCTATATGGGAATTTTTTCCTACCCAACACCAGTTGGTCTACATGGCGAAATGTTTACTTCATTTCTTTAATAGGTGTTAAACACACACATGGCATCAACAGTAGATGAATGATAAGGGAGAGTACATCTATTAGTAGCAAATGATATACATTTATAGTACATGGTGTGACCCTGAATTCATATTCCAAGTGGTCTCTTGGACTCCCTTTGGCTGTTAAGCTTCCAAATCTGGCAAGAAGTTGACGTCTTCTGCTAGAGGAAGTGCTCCTGACGTTTTGAAGAGGGAAACCTTCAACCATGAAGGGAGGTCTCACCCCGCATAAAAGGGAGAACCTCAACCTGAAAAGTGAGGTCTCAGCCTGTGATGGTTTAAGGATTACCACCAACTCTGGTATGCTTAATGCAATTCTTGGAGCTCTTCCAAAATTGGCAAGAAGATGAAGTCTTCTACTAGAGGAAGTGTCCCCAATTCTTTGAAGAGGTATCACCGAATGAAGGCATGCTAAGGGACATATTTGTATCTGGCTACAACTCTGAATATGGTGTGGCAGGTTGTGGCTTAGGCTTGCTTGATGTGGCTTTAAGCTTGTAGATGACCATCATTTCCCCCTTGACAGATACAAGGTGAGATGATGTGGAAAACTCAACCACAAGACTTTTCAATACTCTAGAACAAGTTTTGACATATGAATGGAAAATCTTCTTGGCTGTTGATGCCCATTGCCAAGAAGCGATCCATCCAAGATGAATCTTTGTTCTGCAAGAGGTTTGTTTCTAAAGCATCTGTTTGAAGAATGATTAGTTTTATGATAGTGCTTACATGGACGAAGAGCAAAACAATGATATTTTAGATGGCCAACTCGGTCATAGTGTTGGCATTTCACAATCTGTTGCTGTGGAAGAGGGGCAGAATCTGGAACACCTGAAGGTGAACTGTCATGAAGGAATCCAACACTCTGAAATCGAATGGGATTTGAGTAGTTTGGAATGTGAAAGGACACATCCTTTCCATATCCAAGACCAATTCTATGTTTGTTGTGTACAAGCTCTTCCCAAGGTCTAATGACCGACTTGGGAAGTGCAGACTGAATTTCTTCATCTACATGTACAACTTCTTCTTCACTGGGTACTAGATCTGATTCATCCTCAATCTTACTAATTTCATCACTTTCTAGTTGTTGATGGGTGTTTGTTTTAACCTTGAACAACATATTGTTTTCAGCAGAAAACAATTTAAAATGACAAATCTGCTGAAGCCCATCTTGCTGGAACGGACATTCTAGTTGCAAAAAATCAATCTTTTCCTGTGCATTATGTAGGCAGGTTTGAATGTCATAGAGAGGGTCTTTGCTGACATTTACCATCCCACCAATAGTGGAATGTATTAGTGTATTCAGTAACTCTAATGCATCATCAAATCTAGCCATTTCTCCAACTATACTAGTACTACCTTAGGTTATAATTTACACAAAACTGGTTGATTAAATGAGAATTTGCAAGTTTGCAAACCAAATGGACTATAACTGCAATCACTATAACCCTTTTTTTTTTAATACGACCACTCAAACACTGCAATGAATCTTAATGAACAATCAACATGAATATGCCTCAACTAGCATTAAGATTTTCTTACATTGATTTGGAACTTCTTGTTGGATATAACGACCTAATAAATCAAATTTTGCATATGAATCGAATGCAGGTCACATGAAACTCTCTAACTCCAATCTTCAGACCAATATGATAGTTACTATCCATCTATTCTCTGCGCTCTCTCGCTTAACACTATGCTTCAAACTCCACTGTGCACCTAGGCGTTCTCAGGCTATTATTACATCTTCTGCTTCAACGCGATGCAAAGATGAGCCATTGATGATTGCCAGGAATTATTGCAGCGAACTTTGGACCTTGTTACAAAATGCCTGTGGAAGATGAAAAGCTATACAGGAAAGTATTTGAAATAGAGCCAGATGGTCTATATGCAGACTTGGGTTAGCGCAACTCTCACTAATCAAGATACCTATCTGGAAAGCCTAAAGGAAGAAATTCTAAGCCTCAAGAATTTCTCGTTGGCCAAAATTGTTTCAAATACCTGGTGGTCTGTCAGTAAATCATTGCGTTTATTGAGGAAAATTCCTCTAGGCGATGGTAATAATCCTCAAAAGCATATTGTCCATGACAATCGTCTTCTGGAAGAGCGCCATGTTCATTTTGAGGATGATTTTAGTTCACATTTTGGACCTATAGAGAATGGTTTCCCTTCATGGATGTCAAATTCTAACCGAAAAAGGCTTCTACAAACCAACCCTAATGATGGTGGAATTTCAGTAGATGGTATCGTGACTGTGGCTTAGAATGGTAGTGGTAATTACACGACTGTCACTGATGCTATTAATGCTTCTCCATCCCCAACGCTTCGATTTCCAGTAATCACAGTGGTGTTTATGCCATCGCCAATCAACATGATATTTGTCTTATATTTGGTTATCGCTATGTTTTCTTGATAAACACCCTCTGGAATGAGAGCTTTTATACCATGGTTTTTCTCAATGGAGCTGACAACGCATAGGCCGAGGATGCTTGTCGTCGGTTCACACAAACCCCATTCTTGAACAACACCTCTAGGTAGCGACTTGATGTTCGAGTTGGACTTATGGTCGATGTGTCAACCCAAACATTCAATATAATGCGTAGAGAATAAAATTCTCATTCAAATTTGAATGGACTGACCTTCAATCGACGATTCTGTCAAAATATTCACCTTTTTTTAGAGATCTAGTTCTCAAAGGCATGAGGGGAATACACTGTGTACATTAATTTGGATGCACAACGTATGTGGCACCTTGGAGGGCAGAATGCAATAAAAATTCGCTTCAATTTGGCATTGAAGGGTTCCTTCAAACCCTATACGATACTTGTATCTAGGCGTTTTTCATCATTCACACAACATCGTCGAACCTTTGTTCTGTCCCCGCTAAAACTTCTGCAAAGAGCCAGAAGGTCGGAGACTCTCCAGCGAGGTTAGGGAGCATTATATTCATGCACAGGGAATCACCAACATTCAGATTCAATATGTCGGTTGATCTCTTCTATCCATCTGTCTCATAGTAGTGAGGTAAAGAGTGCAGGCTTGAGCACAAGAATAAACATCTGACAAGATAGGAACATCAAAGATGTGAGCAGGTTTGACTAGAAAGGGGCGTTAACTTCAAGTTTCCAAAAGTCACAGAATGAACGAACCCTCTTAAAATAACCAAGTAATTAAACCATATCAGCAGGCCATAAAACTAGTGGCTCATAATATATAGGCAGAGTAGGAATACACCTGCAGCTCTGATACCATGTTAAACACACACATGGAAGCAACAACAGATGAATGATTCATATTCCAAGTGGTCTCTTGGACTCCCTTTCGCTGTTAAGCTTCCACACCAACCCTTAGAGGATTAGGTGTCCAACAATAGGATTTCATTTATCTAAAGGTCACACATACAAATTTTTCACTTTCTCTTATATCCACCATAATATACGAGGAACATTTAGATTTGATTCAAGTATTATAAGTTCATTTTTATTAAGGATTGAATTTTCTATAGTATTTGCTTTGAATCCCTCCCATACCCCTCTATATTTAAAATCCTCTACTTCAGTTGATGAAGAGGAAACTTGTGGGATCAAACTTAACTAGCATTGCATCTATTTCTTCAAGTAGAAAGTCTCACTTCCCCCAATTTCTATAAGCAATTCTCAAAATAAGTTAATCTCAAGGGTGACACATTTAAGAGGGTTAAAAGCACATATGTGTGGGAAGTGTATGCAAACCCGTCGGGGTACTAAACAAGCTCACTGGCAGTGGGTCAAATACATGTTACCGAGATATCTTCGTTAAGGTACTAAAAAGGTCCGTTGACAATGAAGCAATGTTGGGAAAAAATGTAATCTTATATTTAAATAGATGCATTTTAATCGTTAAAACCTCCTAGCTATCTTCGTTGTCAAATTGTAAATGAAGAATTTAAAAAATAATAATTAATCCCTATATTTGGATTCACTGACTTAGAACTGGGCAAGTACTTTCATCTTTAAGAACTTATTTTACTTTGTTTCATCTTATATGTCATCCTTATAAATGTCATAATATGTGAGAAATTTTTGAAAGATTTTATTTGGATCTTTGGTAAATTTAAGCCTATTATTATAAACCAAAGATAATTGCTTTGTCCCCGTGTGCCACTGATTATTTTGGCCACAACGCCCCCCATAATTTTTGAAACTTATTATGAGGACCCTCCATGTAGATTTTGGTCAAATAAATTCTTTAATGCTTTAATTTTGTTAATTTTGCGAGATTTTCACTTTTCTTATTTTCGTTTTGATTACTCCATTGCATGCATTTTGTCACCAACTTTCCAAAAATTCAAGTTTAAGTTAATTTAGATTTATGATTTGGAAATGGTCAATTTCACTGGCTAAACATAAATATGCATTTAACTTCTATTTTATAATTTATATAAATTTAAAATATGTTATTATAACTTATTTTGTTAATTTATTTAATTAAAATTAATTAATTTAACTTTCTATTTTATAATTTATATAAATTTAGAATATGTTAATATAACTTATTTTGTTAATTTAACTATTTAATCTATTTTCAAGTTAATTAATTTGTAAATATTATTATTTTTAAAATTAATTATTAATTTATGATTTATTAAAAACTACTTAATTAAAAAATATATATAAAATAAAAATTCTACATTATAAAATATATAGATAATTAATAAAACAAATAATTAAATATAATAAAAAATAGGAGGAAAATATTCTTTCCTATTCCCACGCTCCCAAAAGTTTTACATTTGAACTCTTTCGAAATCACCCTGAGGGAGCAAGCCCAGAGTTATACGCATATTATATGAGGTAGGCATAAAGTTCGTATTATATGTAGGAAGGTAAAGAACTATTGAGGTTTGAGGGGACCAATCTCCACATGGCCCCTCATCTTAACATATCTCCACATGGCCCCTTCAGCCATACATATCACATTACCATAAAGTTCTTTTTTCAAGTTATTATTTAATATTATTTAATTATTTTGTTTTATATTATAAATTTTTTTTTTCTTATCTATAATTTTATTTTTTTAAATACATTTCAAGTTGTTAAAAAAAAACAAAATTTTAATAAAATGCCTAAGCTATGTAATTTCTAATATGCAATTTGTTTTAGAATCTAGACTTTGAAGGTTTATATCTTGAGTTTTATTCAGCCAAATGAAACAAATAAAGGTTCATTGGAAAATAATTCTGTGGAGAAGGATATGGAAGTGGTTGTATGACCATATTTGGCCATTTACTATGCAAACAAATTACCAAACGCTACAACTACGAAATTGCAACCAAAAGTCAATTTCTAAATTTGTTTTTGAGAATTTTGGTTGGTCCAAAGTGGCTTGTTGTTCCAAATTCATTTTAGACTTCCAATTTATGCCAAAAAATATCCACGATAAACCAAGGGGAACCTTAGATTTAGTTTTATGAATTTATTAAATTAGATTGGAATTCTTTAAGTTATTTTTCATAATTTTGGAAATCTTAGTTTTTCTCTTGAATTTTGATTAGTTTTAATTTTTTTGTTTTGTTATTTTACAAAGTTTTTGTTGGAAAGGAGGATGCCCAAAAATCGTGGAGAAATGGAATTGCACCAACAAGAAGAAAAACATGATTTATCTAGATCTAAGAGAATAGATCAAAACTACCTTCAACAACTCTCTATTTTGGAGATTTCTTTTTGTAATTATGAATAACAATTTGGAGAGTCGCGAAAAGGTTACTCTTTTTTGCAAATAATAGACTCTTAGCACTTTTATGAGGAATAATTTTAGCTATAGATTGAGAGTAATACTCATATCTGTTTTTTAAGGCTTTTCTTTTCAAGACTCAATGTCTGTCTTTGGAGCAGATCTTGCATTATTGCAATTATTTTTTCAAGTGCAGAGCTAAAAGTCTTGGGAGGATCACTAAAGAGACATTTTGGAACAAAGGAATAGATTCATGTTTTTATTTGTATTCAAATCCTATTTTTTTTCAATACAAATCTTATTCTTTTAATGGTATATCTGTGCCAATTATTTCATGCTTTTCACTTTGTTTAATATGTGAATTCTTATCTACTAGATCAACTATATAATCTAACAGTTTTATAGATATTCTATTTATTCTCAATTTTCTCTTTTATTTGAACACATTTCTAAGTAACTGTTTACTTAGAAATTTACCTTCATAAACGATTTAATTGTCGTTGAAATTGTGTGAACTTTTTCCAAGCTTTAATGACTCATCTTTCATTGTTTTAATTCTCCAGACAGAGCATGTATTGTAGTAACAATATTAGATGTTAGAACTTCTTCAACAACTTGATTTTCATCATTAAAAGCATGTTAAATCCCCATTATATTTAATCTTTTCACTTGGTATTCAAGATTTATTTCCTTGGTATCAAGTTAGAGTAGTTTTCTTTGTTTTTCCGCATTAGCAAGTAGGCTTGCATTTAAATTTAAATTTAAATTTAATTATCAATTTAAGAAGTCCCCTTACGCAAGAACAACCTCATTGGTGGGTTGGCCGAGCCTCTGTGTCAGCTTAAGTACTGTTTTTTTGTATGTGCATTACAAGAGGGTAAGTCTGATTTACTCTTATTGTTGATGAGTAATTAGAGACATCACAAGTCAATAGGGAGAGTGGGGGTAATTGGACCCATTTGAACTAGTCAAAATCACCATCCCAAACAGATAAGGGCTTAGTTGGGGCCCTGACCAAGTGATCTCCCTATTGTTTATTTTGGTAGTTTTTGGCAATCAACAAGGCCCATTGGCCATGAACATGACCTCAAACCATTACATAGGAGATTTAGAGACGATCTTTATCCTTTGAGTGGAATATGGGTACTTTAATGAGGTATTTCTTATTAGGTATTGTCTTAAGTCATTTACCTTGTTCAAGAAAAGAAAATAAGTCCTTTGGCCCTAGATAAGCCTTTAGGGGTCAAGGGCCATAAACAACACCATAAATCATAGGACATGTCCACTATAGGGGACCATTGTACCTTGAGTAAGATATGGGTGCATTATGATATTTTGAGCATTAGGGATGGGCCTCGAGGCATTAACCATGGTTGTGGGAATATGGGTACCGTAAATAGGTATTTCCTATTTTAAATTAAATGAATATTCTTTGGATAATATGTATAAATCATGCCTTGGACTACAACATGGACTCTAAAAAAGGGATGTTTTCCATATGAGGTAGATATAGGTGTCTTTAGGAGCTTTTGTGTAATAGGGATGGGTCTCAAGCCCTTGACCATTAGTTTGGGAGTAAAATAAGGTCCTTAATCTGCAAATTAATCTTATTGGTGTTACGAGACATAAAATATTCCTTAAACCACCACAAATTCCCTATAAAAGTACTTTTGTCCTTGAGTAGGATATTGGTACCATGAGGAGGATTTGAACATAAGAAGAGAGTCTTAGGACTTTGGACCAAAATGAACCTTCTATGGCTCTAGTCCCTAAACGAGGCCTCAAACCACCACATAAACCTAGATAATTGGTATTTTGGTGGGATACAGACATCATTGAAAGACTTCGTATACTAGGCATGAATCTTGGGGCCTTGAACATGGCCCATGAAGGAAAACAAAGGTAATAGAATATAAATCAATAGTCTAAGGGAGATGTTGAACCACACCTAAACCCTCTAAATCCAATGCTTGACATCCACTTGACATCCAATTGACAGATGGGAGATACTAAATTGTTTTTGACATAATGGATGGGTCTTAAAGTATTAACCATGGTCATGGGAAAAATTAAAGGGTCATAAGGTCTAAATGAATATTTTAAGGCTCAAGAGACTCGAATGAGTCCTTTAATCACTCTAAAGAGGGTATTTCTATCCTTTGATTATGATATAGGTTCTATTAGGGGGTTTTGTGCATTAAGGATGGGTCTTGGGGTCTTGATCATGGCAATGGGAGGTCAAAAATAGCCTTAAGTATTATATAATATTTTAAGGACCTAGTCCATTAAGTTGGCTTCCAAACACCACATATGCCTTTTAAAAGGGACATTTGACCTCTCAATGGGATATGGGTGCATATTGGAGGATTTTTGCACTATAGATGGATTTGAGGATGATGATTATGATCAAGCATGGAAAAAGGAGGGAATGTGACCTAAATGAAGCTTTTAGAGCTCAATGGTTAAAATGAGGTCTTGAACCACTACACACACCATTTATAGGGAGGTTTAACAACCACTTGGATACATAAACCACTAAGAATTTTTATTCAATAAGGATGGATTTCAAGGACTTGACCATGGTCAGATGGGAAACATTATGAGGTTTTCATAATAAATGTTCTCAATACACACCTCATGGTTCAAGGAAAAACACTAATGTTTTAAGTACTAAAAAATGTTTTTGTGGTTCATGGACTATGTATAGGGTCCATAACCACCACATAAGTCCTATAAATGGAATATTTACCCCACAAGTATAGTATGGATGCCATTAAGAGGTTTATCATTCTAGGGATTGGAAAAGAGGACATTACCACGGTCCAACGACAACCAATAGGGCCTTAAATATATTTTTAGGGCTCATGGTCATATGTCCTACCTCTATATTTCATGATATCATTCCAAGCGATGAAAATGTTGTAAATATCTAAGCTAATTAGAATATGAATGGCCTATTTTTAGGTATATTCACCTTCTCCTTACATATTACATAGATATAAAGAGATTAAGGCTTTAGTTTCTAATTGTAGATGCATCCTATTGTGGCATAGTTTAATCCTTTGATCATATATTATAATAATGTATTAGATAAATGTTATGTGGTTGTACTTAAAACAATAATGGTTTTCCTTGGACCATAGTTAGGACCCTAATACCAATCCCTAATGTGTCAAACATCATAGTGGGATCCATATTATACATGTGGGTTAAAAATTCCATTTACAATGTTTATGTGGTGGTTTAAGATCTTATGCATTATCCATGAACCACATAAGCCTATTTTAGTACATAAGACATTGTTTTTTCTCCCTAGACCAAGGGATCTATATCCATAATATATAGTGTGGAAAACTAATAATGGTTCCCATATAGCCAAGGAAAAGGCCTTGAGACCTATGCTTGGTGAATAAAATCTACTCGAAGAATCTCTTTTTCTAATCCCTAAGTTTTGTAATGTAATTAAAGGATGGTAATGTTGGAGAGACAACATGGATATATTTCCAAAACCATTTGATGTAAATATTTTGATTTAATTATAGCTTACTAAATTTTAAGAAGAAGGAAAAGCATAAATGGATCTCAATGTTTGGAAATAATACTTTCTTAGGAAGTTTCAAGGTAGATTGGGAAGTTTCATATCTTCCTTGAATTTAATATTTTGACCCTTGATGTTCTCTTTGAACTAGAAACTTCCCAAGAAATTATGGGAGGATGGGGGAGGAGGTACTGGAGCTTCCGAACAACAAGCTACATACCTCACGAAAAAGTCCTAGTTCACTCTGCAACCTAAGAAGGGGACCACATGCCTCTCTTGCGTGAAGCAATTCTCATGGGGAAAAAGGATGCGAGTTTGGAGTTATTCATTTAGAGTAGAGTTTCGAGGATTGTAGCGACTGGAGGAAATATATAAAAGAGACCCAATTTGTGTGTGTGAACATATAACCCTTGTGAACTTGTGAACCTGAGATGCGTGTCCCTGTTGTTGAAAATGCAACAATAAATTGTTAATTTAATTTTCCCTTAATTAAATTAGGAGAATTTCAAATTTCAGATTCAACATAATACTTGGAGGTTGTTAATTGAGGTGACATGGCTCTTGTCACTAAGTTAACTCAATAAATTTGAGTTGGATACACTTGAGTTCAGTTCTACATGTTTGATTTCTAATTTTTAGCAATCTATTTAAGTTAATTTGAGTTATTTTCAGTGTAATTAGTTCTCATTGTTAATAGAACTAGTGGAGGTCTAGTTAAGGGTGTGTAAATTTTTTCACACTGAGTGGTAAGGGTGTGTAACTTTTTTCACATTGAGTGATCATCCAGTTAATTGATCAATCAACCTAAATTAACTCATGCATGCAGAGAATTTGCGTTACCCAATTGAGATTGGAGTTCAAGGGCAATGTACTATCAGTTGTAAACTAGTTCAAGTTGTACAGATGGTGCATGCAATCAAAGAACACCCTTAAGAATTGTAAAATTCTCAATGAAAAATTTCCCAAATTAATAGGGGCTAATTCATCATCAACCAATGCAAGGAAATAGGAGCTTGGGAAAGCTTGAAATTGACTA
This sequence comes from Pinus tabuliformis, assembly GCA_031772625.1. Taxonomy (NCBI): domain Eukaryota; kingdom Viridiplantae; phylum Streptophyta; class Pinopsida; order Pinales; family Pinaceae; genus Pinus; species Pinus tabuliformis. The sequence goes on from CM062815.1 coordinate 863,199,800, forward strand.
AGCATTTTCCAATGTCAATCAATCAGGTAGAGGATAGAAGATACAGGTGTAGGCTTTGCTCAAGCTTGAGTAGAGCATATTGTATTCATCCAGATTCTTTGATTAATGAAATACAGATAGTAAGGGGTTTTGAGCAGTTGCTTTCCCCGAGATCAATCTCTGTGTATGTGTGTTAAATATTGATGCATGTTAATGATTTTTTTTTTTGGATCATGAATTTACTTCCGTAGATCAGTAGAGTAGCTTCAAGTCTTGTGATTTAGAAAATTTCATGAGAAATTTTGAATTTACATATTAATTTCTACATCTATGAAATTATAAACTTATGATTGGAAATTGGATTGTAGAGTACAGACTTGAAGTGTGTGTTAGCTAAGGAAATCGGAGAGAAACCCCTCTACTTGACTCAGGTATACCAAGAAGGAATATGCTATTTTGGTTGTGTTTGTGCATATGAATCTCTAGAAAGAGGGAGGATCATTAGGGAACCACATGAAGTGTCCCTTCGTGCTCTCCCAACCCTCAGTGACCATATTTTGTTGTGTATTCAACCCAGACTCAGTGCTTGAGAAATGACATCCATGTTTCCTATCTAATGAAGGAGATTGGTCTTCATTCTTTATCCCTGAAATTAAACCTTTGGTGTAGTACCATAAGTGAAGCATCGTTCATAAATTGGATCTAGGTCAGGGGTGGTTAGCTACGAGAAATTTGTAGCATAATTGTGCCTATGGTTGGGTGGAGAGTAGCATTCCCTTATTTAGTTTCTAACATAATTAAGTGGAAGAAATATCTGTATTACTATCTTGTAATTAAATGAAATGCAATGTTGTTTAATTCTTCATATCTATATACTATGTTGGAATTTACTATATGTATGCATCAGCAGGCTGAAAGTTGTTTGTATAGTCATGTTGAATGTTAAATTGAATAAGAATTGAATGATATTTAGTTGAGTATTAACATAACTTGCTTGGATTTTAGTCCATATTTTTGTTATAGATAAGAATGCTACATTCAATAGAAGCCTTTCACTTATGCTAAGTGAGAATTTCTATGTACTTTAAGTTCATAAATGGAAATGCTAGCTTAGGTTGTAATGGCTCAACATAGATATACATGTATTTCATGTTTATGAATTCCACCATGTTGAACCACTACTTATACTATAACTATGAAGTAAAACTAGTATGTTGGTGGGTCTTCAAGGCTCCATAGGCTACTGGTGTTTAGTTAACATATGAAATCATGATTGCATAAGGGATGGAGATGAGTAAGTGGGAGGTCATCCTAGAAGTAAATATTTTATTTAGCCTTGGAAGAGGATGAAAAGCTCAAAAATTGATTGGGGAAGAAATCCTTGAGTCTTTCCTAGAATTTGGAGTTTGGGGGCCTTGAAATTAGTCCTTTGTCACATGGATCGGTGAGAGATGGGGCTAGGAGTAAGTCAGAAAGAACTTACTAGAAATAGGCCTTGGAGGTTTCAATGTGAATCATATGGGAAAAGTCTCAATATAATGTAGCTTTGGTAGATGGTTGTTAGCTAACAAAAAATATTATATTGACCATGCATGTTTGAAGATGGCATCAAAATATCAGAAACATCTAAATACTGGAGTTCCAAGAGGGTGACATCATGATGATGTGATAATGCCAAATGTCACCAATAATGCCAAATGTCACCAAGATTGGGAATTTTTGGTATGCCAACTATAAAATATGAGTAAGACATGACACATGCTAGCATCCACCATGTCCAAGTGGTGATTGGCTATCCACTTTGACATGACATGATGAGCTGTCATATCAAGGCATATTGGGAGTTTAGGAGCACCGCATCTTGGAAATCATTGATATCCCAATATATCGATATATATGTCAACCATACCACATTTTAAACATGCTTGTGATCACAACGTGGTGATATATGATTGGATATCAGAGTTATGATATGGCAAGCTAAGTTGGCCACCAACCTATTGGCTTGTTAGTGTTTTGCAATGAATTTTAGTTATAAGGAAATCACTAACAACTAGGTTATCCGTGCAGGTATATTGGCATATCGATGGACCAAAGGTTTGTGCATATATCATAATATCATTTATATTGGCCATATCGACAACTGGCTATATCGACATATCTACATGACAACCCTTATCGACATATAAGATATTGGAACCCTAGAAATTTTGGAACAAGGCACATATAAGGAAAATTGTTGATATGGTGAGGTCCCATATGACTAGTGGGCTCAAGAATTGGAACCACGTGGGGAGGAAACATAGTTAAGAGTTATGTGAGCGACAACCACATGAATGTATGGATAAGGAAGTGTCCCTTTCAAGGGTAACACTTCAAATAGGCATGAATTTGTGCTTGGAGTTCAATATTAGATGAAATTTATATATTTGCAAAATTGTTGACTAGAAGAAAAAGATGGCAGTTTTAAAATTGTGATTTGAGGAGATGGAGGAAAGAGGATCTTTTACAACCCCATATTAATTATAATAAACCTTGAAGCTTGGGGGTTATTGCACCCATTTTTTCAACATTCCAAGGAAGCAATATCCAGAGACTTGAAGAATTTTTTTCAAAGATCAAAATCATCAACCAACAAATTTTCGTGTCATTGTAAACCCATTCTACAAATATCTAATGTAAATGATGCTAGTATGGCTGTTAATTATGTAATAACCTAGGTAAGCCTATGATTTTGGCGACGAATTTCATCCTAGGAGGTTTTTTGTCTCATTGGTTATCTGTGTTTCTAAACACGATTGATTGACATAGTCTTTTCCCTCCAGCCTCAACCCCGAAGCTAGGGTGGGATTTATTGTCAAAGTCTTAGGTGAGTCCTAGTTTTCTTTGTTGAGTCCATTGTAAAAGTGATTTGGGAATAATTTAAGCTAATTTCCTAAATTATTTTATTACAAATCACTTGGTCTACTAGATCACATTGTGTCGCATAATTGGGTAAATATTATGAGGGTCTATAACAAACATGTATTCCCCTTTGAGAGTTGAATTTATAAAATATTATGTAATTTTTTTAGTGCATGGTCCCTCATACTTAGACACCATGGCTAAAATATTTGAGGGTGGAAAAATAATAAATACCCTCATGAGTCAACTACTTATTTTTTCTAGAAAATTTTTTATTTTTTATTTTTGTAAGCTTGGTAAGACCTTTCATTCATTCATTTAAAAAAAAATAGGTTACATCCATGAAAGATGTTCTATGGCCTCAACTTTGAGATTGGAAACTAGGTCTGTTGGCCATCAAAATGCATTGTATGCCATCCAAAATATTAGAATCTTAAGTCTGTCACATAAAGGCTTATAGGATTGAATGTCTATAAACCAGTTTACACCTAACATACTAACATAAGTAGTTCTAATCGACATATACATCAGCAAAATAACCAAAAAAAGATGCTTCTAGCTACTACTTGTGAGCTGACCTCAGGCATGGCTGGGCTGTGGAACCAAGAGACGTCAATCCTTAATTTGTACTTCATTCTCAACACGCTAGTTGAGTTTTACCTCCCATGACGAAATTAATTGTTTTAACTTGGCGGGAGTACCAATGTCATATGCTTGGGTCGCAAAATTAATAAGCTGAGCATCTGACTTTATGTCACTTCTCCTTGGTGGCTGCATAGAGGAGGAACCCTGTCCACCTCTATTCCCAACCTTATGACTGCGACCTCGACCCCTAGTTCCCGATGGAAAAACACTCGGAGAAGATTGATCCATATATATAAACCACCAATCCAACATAGTATGCCCTTCTACCCAAATCGACCGAGCCTTATTTCGCGAACATACCGATTGCGTGCAGGCTGAGTGAAAATCCAAATTAAAATAACTTGACACAAATTCAAAAGAAAAGAGCAAGAAGCAAACTTAATTAGGTTCGAGCCATGTGTAAACATAGCAGGTCGAGAAGGCCAACCACCAACACCATTCGTGGCAAATGACCAACACCTCGTGCTCAGATGGTTTAATTAACATATAGAAACCAAAGATAATATGTCACCTCAGAAGGGAGGTTCCACAAACTAGCTCCTTGAGCCAACTACCATGGAGAAACACAACATAACCATAAAAAACTAGAGACGAAGAATTACATGAGATTTTCTCATTCCATTTCAACAAATCACGAAGAGAACCATTACCATTGGGCGGAAAATCCTTTGACAAAAGACAGCTGAACCAAATTTTTCCATACATTCCCATTCGAAGTGATAGAATACCATATAAGACAAACACCGTCATAGAAACAATAGAATCAACATTAAAAGTAACCACATAAAATTTCTCTCCTGTGAAGAAATCCAATCCAGTTCGATCAATAAGCAATTTGCAGGAGGGGTTAACAAACTTCTAAGCGACATTTAGAAATACAACAGGCCGGTGATGTCTTGAGAGCAGAACCTCCCAACTGAGCTTACCAATTGAGGAAAAGTAACCAAGAACCTCGCTTACCACCTAAAACCAGGCTCCAACATAAAACAAATGCATGAATGGGGCAACAAGCCCTCACCACATAGAGATTATGAACCTTGTTCTGGATCGCTCCAGCATTAAACTCACCCATGTGATCTGCCACCCCACCATCCTTCTCTCACATGCAAGGCCTTGGGTTAAGCCACCCTTTTGCGTTGTCACCCATAATCTCACTGATGGCTAGAGTCCCAAGAGGGATGATGAACCTCTCACCTCGATCGACGACTGGAAAAATTAAAAATAATCTTAACCCAAAAAATTAATTTATTTAGAGTAATTTGTGGGTCCAAGTGGAAAAATTCATGAGTCCAAAAGAAGTTAATTTTTGGAGGTCCCCCACTAAGGGAATATTGGAAATTTCAAGAAAATTTGGACCCTTGGACCTCGATGGTTAAGTCAAAGTCAAATTTTTGAGGAAATTAGTTCAAAAGAATCATTTTTGAACTAATAAAAAGTGGATTATATGAGAAGTTCGAAAATTCCTCAAAAATAAGTATTTTCGATAGAAGGGATTAAAAGTTGATCAAATATTTATTAACGGTCGAGATTATTTTGATGGGATCAAGCCAACTAACAATTATTTTCCACTTGGAGGGATTTCTCTATAAACAGAAGGCATTTTGCTTCTATTGACTAACTTGATCTTTGGTCATATGTAATTTTGTAAACACTCGTGTGAAGCCACTATTCTACTAGGAACATTTGAATTTCATAATAAAATACTTTGGGGTATAGTTCATGGTGTCTTTTTCTCATTGATTTGTGGTATGTGCTAGGTATGTGTTTTCCTATATTGTGCTTCAATGTTATATGAATTGTTATTTTATTTGTAGATGATAGGAAAAATTCTATTGATAAGTTTTGGGCTTATCCCAGGTGATTTAATTTATTGTACGATGTAACATTTTTCTTAAGAAATATATAGAGTTTTCAAGTTCCTTGGCCCTTGGGCTCCAAGTTCACAAACTTTGGGCACACACTAGCCTTGTTTGGACTTTGAATATTTTATGTTATTTTCTTACTTTGCTAAGGTCGTGGTGTAATATCTATCTTTCGAAATACATCTAGTCATTGTCAAAATTTATGAAAATATTATTTCTCAAAAATCTTTCAAACATTGTATATTTATATATAATTTGTAAATTAATTTTGTAAATATAGTCTTGTAAATATAATTTTGTAAATATATTTTTTTGTAGAATATTTTTTCTAACCCTTGTTTTGTAGCTAGGGTTTGGGGTTTTATTTTTTTTATATATTTGTGTCTTGGGTATTTGTAATTTCATTTATGGAGGTGATAGTCAAGAAGGTTTGTTGGCTTAGAGATAGAGCTAGGCCCTTGAGGGTAAGATATAGTCTCTAGAATTTTTGTAAGTCTAAGATTTGTGAATTTTGGGCAAAATATTGAAGATATAAAGTTAATTCAAAATTTTGGCGAGGGTTTCAAGATTTTTGAGGCCTCTAGGCCTAGCATCCTCCTTCATCCTAGTCGGCTAACCCTCCCTTTCCTAGGATGCAGACCTACTTTGGCCTTTGTTGCCTTATCATGGCCCTTTTAGGGGCTATCATCACCCTTTCCAGACCTTCCAAGCCTACCTGTAGGCCCTAAGGGCCTCAACATGCCTTCCTATCCCCTATTGCGGGTGTTTTTGGCCTTTGAAGGCTTGGTTGTAAGGCCTAAACCCCTCATCCTCCCTCCCTCAGCCCCATCCTCCTTCTCCCCTCTCAGCCTACCCTCCTTCCTCTCGGCTGCCCTTTTCTTAGCCTCCTAACCCCTCCGCTAGCCCTCCTCTCCTCTTGGTTGCCTCTCCTCCCTAAGATCCAACCTTCATTGGATTGCGATAGCCTCTCAAGACTTGTCATGAAGCTTTTTGGGCCTCTAGGCCTTAGTCGTAGACCTATATAAGCTTTTTCTCCTTGCATTTTGCCTCCCCCTCCCCTCATTTCACCTCTATGGTAATGATTTTATTTCTGGATTGAATCTTGGTGTGTTTTGAAGAGGTATTTAGCACAATTTTTTGGTGTCTGCAGGCGTTCCAGTCATTGGAAAAATTTGGGCAAGGTGGGAAATATTATTCTAAGCCTAGGGCCATTAGTTTGTTATCTATAAATCCTTTACTCATCTCTATTTTTATACAGCTAGTAAAATAATTCATAACAATGGTGAAAAATTCATTCAAGGTGCCCTAAAATCAATTCATAAGTTGCTTGACACATCAAGGAATACTTTGCATAATTTGGGCAATTGTAATTTGGCATGAATGTATGTGTTTTGGTCACTATTATATGTGCATAAGAATTATGATATAACAATGGTACTTGCATCATAAAAGGGCTAATCAACTCATACTTTTAGATTAGCGAACTTGGTTCAACTTTTAGGTCCATATTTCTTATATTTGGAAAGCATATGCATCTTGCATTTTGCATATAGGAGGCTCTAAAGTGGTTCATATCTCTGCTGTTATAACAATCAATTATGGCTCATCAAATATCTAGCATAAGTCATCTATTTTTCATTTTTTTTAATATCTAAGTTTCGAAAGGGTTTATTTCATGGTTTATGTGCTATTGTGAAGACCATTGAGCTAACATTGTGTTTTCTTTGTGAGTTCATAAAATTCATAATTCACATCTAATAATCTCACTCTCTAAAAACAATTTAAATCCAAAGAGGTATCTTGTTGAATGGTTTGCGTCATACCAATTATCCTTCTAAAATTAATTTTCCTTTTATCAAATTGATATTGACGTAACTTATTCTAATTGTGCATCATTGAGTAATTTGTGATCTTGAGCATTTGAGAATCTAATTGGTTATGATCTAATTGCAATATCCTGTCATCTAAATGTTCTTTATTTGAAGGCTTTTAATCTAATTGAAAATCTCTTGGACAATTGGTTGGAATATTTTTGTTTGTCTCTTTGAGTAATCATCATTGGCTAATTGATCAAAGTGGATAAGTGTTCTATTGTCATTATTGCTTCATGGTTAATATATTTCATGGATGATATCTTTATCTTAGGCATATTGGTGATCTTTGATTCAAGTAATTGTTAAGAAATTGTATCATGGATATCTCTTGTTGGCACTTATTAACTCGACACATACTCTTGTAATTAAGATTGTCTCTTCCATTGATAAGTACTTATTGTCATAATTTAAGATCACTTATCAATTATAATCTTAAAGATCAATTATAAATTACGTAAATATCAAGTACTTAAAGATCAATTATAAATTACTTTAATATCAAGTACTTAAAGATCAATTATCAATATTAACTCAATAAACACTCATTCACCTTGCCTCTCATTCTAATGTTAGCCTTTCATTAATAACTTACCTCCAAGAATAAGATTGGATGATATAAAATAGGATCACCTTTATCATCTAGCTTGAGGAGCCTAACACCTCTTTAGTGTCTAACACGGTGACCTTGCAGTTGTCGGAGCCACTGTCTCTATAGCCCCACAGGCACCAGGTGGTTAGTACTTGAGGGGAGGTATCATTAATAAGCTTCAAATTGCTTCCCCTTGGTCTCTTTCTCACAACCTATTCTAGAGACGAGATTCAAAATCGTAAAGAGGAAGGATACACCTAGAATAAGCATATAAGTAAAATAAACCAAGATCTTGCATCTCACCTAAGTCATAGGGATTGCATCTCATCTAGGATAGATAAGAATTCATTAAGCAATGATTGCTCATCTGGTTACATAGTCTTTAATCAATATAAAGCAAGAAATTAACTCCATAAGGCACTGGTCTCACATCTAAATCTAATATAATCTAAAAATCTTGCTAAATCAACTAAGTGGCTAGGCCATTCAATCGTGTGCCCTAGACTTGTTGGTTTCCAACGAGTCTTGGATTCTCACATTTCATAGGGAAAACCTCCATTAGCATCTTGTTGGGAGACAACTAGAACAAAGAGGTCGGGGATCAGAGTGACAACCCCCTGCTTGAGTCGTTGTTGCAGTGCTTGTACAATATGAGCGACAACAAGTAAAATTATACCCCATAACTCTAATAAAATATTAGGGGGTTCGATGTTTCTTAGAGTGGTATCAAATCAATGTTTAAACACTAGATCTAGATGGGTTGTATCTAGGACAAGAAAGTCAATAGATATCCAAGCTAAGGTTCAACACTCAAACTAAATGGAATCAAGAGAAGTAGAATTATCAAAAAAGAAATAGGAGCTTAAAGTTTAGCTGTTGGACTAAAAAGGATTGGAGTACAAAGAGTTAAATTGAATGTTTATTGTGATAATCTTGTTGAATTTAAACCTTGTTAATTTATCTAACTTATTAAGAAAAATTATCTTATTATCTTATCTTCTTGCTAAATATTTAGCCCAAAAGCTTAAGCCCCTTGTTGGCCATACAAAATCCTTCGTTAAGGACTCTACATCATTTGTCAATGAGTTAAAGAGTTTCAAGCTTGATCTGGATGACAAGCTTGTGAGCTTCGATGTGGTCTCCCTCTACACTAATATCCCTATCAACGAGGCCATCGAAGTCACCAAGCGCATTACGGATCCTGATACGACTAATTTAGTTGGTATTTGTCTTACTTCTACTTTCTTTTCATTCGATGGGGATTTCTATTAGGAAAATTGAGGTGTCACCGTGGGTTCCCCACTCTCCCCTATGGTAGCTAATTTATTCATGGAGGATTTTTAATCAAATGCCTTAGCTTCTTCTCATATTTTGCCTAAGATGTGGAAGAGGTTTGTGGATGACACTTATGTCATCTGGTCCCATGGTAAGGAAGAGTTGGAACTGTTTTTCCTCCATATTAAAAATCAATCTAGTTCCATAAAGTTCACCATGGAATTTGAAGTAATGGTCATATTCCCTTCCTTGACATCCTCCTCTCAAGGAGTGTTGATGGCTCTTTTTCTCATCATGTATTTCTTAAGAAAACTCGTACAAAACAATATCTTCATGCTAATTCTCATCATGTCCCAGCTCAAAAGCTTGGTGTTCTCAACACCTTAGCGACTAGAGCTTTAAGAGTTTCTGGTGATAACCATCTCAATGAAGAGAAAGCACATCTCCTAGGTGTTTTCTTTAATAGTGGGTATAGTAGACACTAATGTACTAAGGCTTTCCTCAGAGTTGAAAAAGGTCCTAGGGCTAAGAAAGATACCAACGATCGATTTTGTGGTGTTCATCTTCCTTTTATCCAAGGCATCACTGACAAGATTGCGAAGATCTTAAGGAAGCATAAGGTGGCTTCAACCTTTAGGCCTAAATACCATCCGGAGCTCCCTTAGATCTATAAAAGACCCAGTGGACCCCAAGAATATGAAGGGTGTTTAAGTTATCTGATGCTCTTGTGGGACTCCCTACATTGGTGAGAACAATTGCTTGATTAATCAAAACATTCGAGAGCATGCCACTGACATCAAGCATGGCAGGATCCTCTCCTCTGCTTTGGCAGAGCATGTAGATAAATCTAAGCATCACATCTGCATTAAGGAGGCCCAAGTCATTGCTAGGGTTAGTCATTTCCATCATCGTAAATTGAGGGAGGCCCTAGAAATCGAAAAAAGACCCAATAATTTGAATAGAGATGATGAATGGATTATTAGTAGAAGTTAGGTCCTTGTCAAAACAAGGATCATATAAACATAAGAGGTATTATGTACGCAATTTACAATTTTTTCCTTTCTTTTAATTCACATTAATCTATGAGATCTATGACTTTATTGATCATGTGAACAAAGGAGTAATGCTAATCAAATGCCACTTTGATTGGTCTATCTTGACAAGAGGTGAGGATTTAAGAAGCCAAGTACAAGAATTACAAAATTAAAGTTGCAAGAAACTAAAGGAAACAAAACTATAAAATTAAAATTGCGGAAATCAAAGTTGCAAGATCCAAACTACACTAATAACATTCAATAAACTACTATATGTTGCAAGGAAAACAATGCTATAATAATTATACTCATTTTGCAGATGAAGTAAAACATTATAATCAGGAAAATTGAAATAAGACAATATGAAATCTTGTAGGTTATCTTATAGATCTAACACCTTCTTTTTCAATCCCTCCTCATTCACTTAATCATACTAAATTGACTAATTTAGATGTTTTGCAAATAAGCAACATGAAATCTTGAAGAATCAAGCAAAAATTACGTTCTCGGGTTTGTTTTATAGGAATAATATAGGAAACCCCATAGATGATATAAATGCATCAAATCAGTAAAGGAAAGGTGAAATCAGATATGTAATAATAACATATAGAAACTAATATTAACACTTAGCAAATAAGAAATGCTATCTACAAACATCTACAAGAAGACAAAACTATGCCAATATCACTGTAGAACAAATAAAAATTATAATAGCTTAAAGAAACATTTGGAAATAAGGTACAAAGTATAATAAAGGTTCTAGAATGCCTCTCGGCGAGCTCCTCCCAAAGGTGCTCAAGAACCTCAAGCAAAATCAATTGAGGAAGCTTGCAAAAACATATGTCTTTTCATTAATAGAAAATTGTCATTACAAAAAATGGAAATGTAGAAGCTAGAAAATGTACTAAGTAACAATATAGTCTCCTTTATTGAATAGAATCCCTCTTTATATATATATTTATTATGATGTTTTTAAGAATAATGTTAGTTTTTTAGAGTGCTCATTATTATTCTAAGTTTTGAGATATTATAATTACTCATTATTTAAATTACATTTTTAAATTCACTTAATAGATTTAAATCACATTCAAATTATATATTACACAATTTAAATTTGTATTTCAATAACATCCTATCAAAATATATGTATATTTAACCTAAAACTATATCCAAAAATCAAACCTTGAACAATTAAAGTACCTACAAAAAATATATTAAAAACTTATACCACTTATTATTATTATTATTATTTAAATGATTTATAAATGATTCAAAAAGATAATCATATATAAATTTAGGAAAACTTTTTCTTTGCCGCATGTATATAATAATATATTGAATTGATTTTGTATGCATATTAATATTAATATTGAGTTTCCCTTAGATTAAAAACTTATACCACTTATTATTATTATTATTTAAATTATATATAAATGATTCAAAAAGATAATCATATATAAATTTACGAAAACTTTTTCTTTACCGCATGTATATGATAATATATTGAATTGATTTTGTATGCATATCGATATTAATATTGAGTTTCCTTTAGATTAAAAACTTATAACATTTATTATTATTATTATTATTATTTAAATTATATATAAATGATTCAAACAAATAATCATATATAAATTTAAGAAAACTTTTTCTTTACCGCATGTATATGATAATATATTGAATTGATTTTGTATGCATATCAATATTAATATTGAGTTTCCTTTAGATTAAAAACTTATAACATTTATTATTATTATTATTTAAATTATATATAAATGATTCAAACAGATAATCATATATAAATTTAAGAAAACTTTTTCTTTACATCGTGTATATATATGATAACATATTGAATTGATTTTGTATACATATCAATATTAATATTGAGTTCGCTTTAGATTAAAGATTTATACCACTTATTATTATTATTTAAATTTATATAAATGAAAAAAAAAATAATCATATATAAATTTAGGAAAACTTTTTGTTTGCTGCATATATTATCATATATATTGAATTGATTTTGTATCCATATCAATATTAATATTGAGTTTCCCTAAGATTCGTTTTCAAATGTTTTGTGGGTTCCTCCTGTTGCTCATGTTTGAGTTGTTTGGTTGTTTATAGAATGGATATTTGAAATTTATTCCCTCAGATTCGTTTTCAAATGTTTTGTGGGTTCCTCTGTGGTTGGTCAACTCATGTTTGAGTTGTTTGGTTAGTAATAAAATGAATATTTGAAATTTATTTTAAAAATTATATAATGGGCAATGCTGGTCAACATTACAAAAGACTCCGAACTAAGCTGCTTCGCAGCCTCCATGGTTAAATTTACACATTATAATTATGAACCCTTTTCTATTTTAATCCAAACAGTTAAGTGGATGTGGTCGTAGATGAGCAAAGTGAAGTTATTGATTCACACTGGAATTGCAGGGAGTTTTTACTAATATTAGTCGAAGAGATAGATGAGTAGGGAAGTTATTCATTTGGACATCGACAATTTCTAAGAAGAATATTAAAGAGCAGGGTGGTGATCTCAACGTGTATGAGCACAAGTGGTGAGGGAAGTTGTAAAGCAGAGAAAAACGCTTGTTGCCTTAAAATGGCAAAGCGAATCTTCGATGATTATTGTTTTTAACGATTGAATTTGGGTGCCCTGACCTTGAATACCGAAATGCCCGCGTTGAGATCTCAACAGTTGGCGCCCAGATTTGATTGTTTTCAGATGCCGGACTCCCCTCCTACGGATCGCTACCGCGTTTTCTCTTGGGGTTAGCAAGTTTCTTGCAATATTTGAATATTGACCTTATTCATACAACCTCCCCTTTTGATCGCCACCTTCTTTCTAGATATATTCCCTAGGGTTAGCTTCTGTCGGTTTATATAGACATATATATATACACACAAAGTATACCACTATTATATCACATTAAAAGTTGCTTGATATACACAAATCTGATAGCAATATGACATCTGCAAATAACCAGAGGTATGAAGAATTCTTCTCTGACTGGATTGCTGAGCAGAAAATACAGGCCCGAGATCTCCAATCTGCTCTGGAAAGTGGAATGGATGACGAATATCTTCAGACCCAGGTTCTGAGAGTTTTAGGGCAGTATGAGAGATATTACAGTATGAGGGCCGAAGCAGCCGAGCGTAATGTTTTAGCGATGTTTTGCCCCACATGGAATAACCCTCTGGAAAATGCCTTCCTTTGGATTGGAGGGTGGAGACCCTCCATGATATTTCAGTTGGCTTATGCTGAAATAGGGCAACAATTAGAGTCAGAGTTGGCTGAGCTGCTCAGAGGCATAAATTCCTCTACTTTGGCTGCTCTGTCCTCCAAACAGCTCTACCAGATAAACAAGCTGCAGTGTGAAACGCTGGAGGAAGAGGATAAGCTGTCGGACAAAATGGCAGTTCTGCAGCGCAGCATGGCCGATGGACCTCTGCTAAGTTTGGCCCAGGTTGCGTTTGGAGCTAGTAGCCTGGAGTCTGTGCTGGAAGGTAAAGTGCAGAAATTGCAGAAATTGCTTCTTAAAGCTGATAGCCTGCGTTTTGATACTATGAAACGCATGCTGGAGATTCTCACTCCATGCCAGTCTGTTCAGATTTTGATCACAGCTGCACAGCTTCATCTCTGTCTCCACAATAAGCGTTATTAGTTGCACTTAGAATGGATAGCTTTGATTAAATAATATTGTGTTAGTTTTATCATAGCAGTTTTGTGTAGAGATGGAGTTTGAATATGTACCTCCTTTCTGTGTTGGGTGCAATATGTGAATACCTTTATATGTATTAAAAATAAATATGGTTCACTGTGTTTTGGGATTTCCATGGTGTGGCTGCCTTTTTGAATATCACCCGAATTTTTTCAGGCATAGCCCACTGCATGAATCGTTGTCATCGAGGTTATCGACAGCAAATTACAGTTCACGATCAATGTTTACACTGTGCACGCACATCAAGGATTTCTGACTAAACATATGTAAATCACTTCTTAACGAACAAATAAATATCAATCTGCCAACCAGACTCATAAATGGTTTATCAAATTGTGTTCCACTTTATTTCATGGGTTTTATATCTTTATCAAATTAACATTTATTGATATTCACGTTTAACTTTTTCAAATTTAAATCTGATATTGGAGTGTAAGTAACACATGACTTGAATGCTCGTGGTATGGAATTTTGTTAATCTGGCCTTCTTATCAACGATGTTCTTAAAACATTGAAGTACACTAATTGTTTTTTGGTGATTTTTTAAAGGTGTTTAAGGGATATTTGTTCTTCAAATTTTTAATGATGTTAAATAACAAATTAAATATATAGAACAAAGTAAATTTTTTCCTAAAATACTTATAATGATAATAATAATGAAAATGAGTTATAATGATAATAATAATAAAAAAATTAATATTTATTAAGATGGAAAGTTATCATATTTTATGAAGATAAAGGATTGTTTAGATTTTTATATGGTTTTATTTTTGTATTTGAGAAGTATTAAATAAAGTGTTCCAAAATCACCATAATTTTGGCCATAGGGTCTTGGATAAATAGTGATAGGATGTTTTATTAAGGCACTCTTTGATGTGAAGTCACAGTTTCAATTTAGGTAAATTGGTAGTGTGAGAATTTTTTTAAAATTTAATTTAATTTGGGTATATACAAGACAATATAAGAGAAAATACTTTATCCATCCAATTTTTTGTTAATTTATTTATTTAATGTGAATTTATTTTTATTTTACTTGATTTCCTTCCTTACACTAATAAAATTAAAAAGATAATTTAATCTTCTAAGTTTAATTTTTTTTATGGCCACTAACTCTTTATTACATTTTGTTTCTCTTTGAATTTAAATGTAATAATATTTTTAAAATTTAATTTAATTTGGGTATATACAAGACAATATAAGAGAAAATACTTTATCCATCCAATTTTTTGTTAATTTATTTATTTAATGTGAATTTATTTTTATTTTACTTGATTTCCTTCCTTACACTAATAAAATTAAAAAGATAATTTAATCTTCTAAGTTTAATTTTTTATGGCCACTAACTCTTTATTACATTTTGTTTCTCTTTGAATTTAAATGTAATAATATTTTTAATATCATCATTTTATAACGAGAGCTTGAGTGGGCCTAATTATTAGAGCATGTGTTTCCTCCTAAGAGGTCACAAGTTCAAAACCACAAAGGGTAGAGTATGCATGCCTTCATAGACTTAGTAGGTTGATTCATAACTATTATTTAAGAAAAACCACAAAATAATCTCACTTTATGTTATTTGTGAATGCGAGTTGATTCATTGCTATTATTAAAAAAACCCACAAGATAATAAGTTTTCAATGAAATATACCCATGAAGTATGTTATTTGTGAATGTGAGTTGATTCATTGTTATTATTAAAAAAAGCCACAAGATAATAAATTTTCAATGAAATATACCCATGAAGTGTAGACCAATTGGTTTGTTGGGGTTTTATTCCCCACTAAGTTATTGGTTCAAATCTCATGAAGAGAATTTGAGAAAATTAAACTATCTCAAAGAACGTCCAACCTCAACCAAACTTTTCACAATCAAATACATATACCATAATATAAATAATTAAAATTAAATAGTTTATTGGAAATCAAACTTTGTAAAATCAATCCCCAAATTAAGACGTAGTGGAAAAACACAGTCCTTATTTTCTAAAACCAATAACATGAATATATGTTTCATAAAACGATAAAATTTTTTCATAAAAAATAAACAATTTTCTAAAGGCAATGGAATGAATGTGTCATAAACAATGTTAGTAATTGAGGTTGAAACTTTAAAGTGAAAATGCCTCTATCCACTTAGGCTAATAGCCACTTTATTCATCAAAGTAGTGCAAATCACTTGTATTCATGTGTGGATCTTTTTCGTGGAGACCATATGCCCCCACATATTTTTCGTGAAAGCCATATGCCATTGAACTTCCAAATCATGTCTTGCCCGATAAAATGCTCCTAATGATTCATATTGTATCGGTTGCAACTGAGTTAAGGCAATGGAATGAATGTGTCATAAACAATGTTAGTAATTGAGGTTGAAACTTTAAAGTGAAAATGCCTCTATCCACTTAGGCTGATAGCCACTTTATTCATCAGAGTAGTGCAAATCACTTGTATTCATGTGTGGATATTTTTCATGGAGGCCATATGCCCCCACATATTTTTCATGAAAGCCATATGCCATTGAACTTCCAAATCACGTCTTGCCCGATAAAATGCTCCTAATGATTCATATTGTATCGGTTGCAACTGAGTTAATTTCTTAACATGCTCCTAATGATTCATGTTGGATCGATCTTAGAGGTTGCAACCAAGTTAATCTCTTAATCTTCTCTGCAAATAACGTTGCAATAAGATATTTAGAAAGAAGAAGAGATTGAGTAAAAGAAACCACCTTGATTTCCTAAACAAAAGAAAGTTTCCTTGAAAGACGGAGCTGAAAATGTAAAGCTAAAGTTAATGTATTATGGCTAATTACCAGTTTATATCAACGTTGATTGAGATGATATATTGTTTTTTTTGTAAATGGTGTTTTATTAAGTAGAATAATAATATCATAAATGCCTTTCTATAAGTAGGAGGGGAATAATTGGTCACCCACACTCAGTAGCCTCTGTTCTGATATGGTACTTCAGCTCGTTCTCTAAAATCATAATCTCGAGCTATTCTTAATTGGGTCCGAATATGAATCACGAGCATATGAATCTTACCGAGCATCTGAATCTTAATATAGCTTATCACCGTAGACCCCACCCGGATGATGAGAATTGCTATAGTAAGGCATGCAACCTTAACGGGGACAACATGAATGGGAACATGAATTGGAAACAACCTGGTAGCGGAGCTACTGGTTCTCGTAATGAAAGGGATAGGAGGCAAATAAATGCGTAGCGAGCGGCAGACAAGACAGGTAATGTAGGCCGGTCGGCTTATCCTTGCACTCGGAAGCGCAAGACCCTCCGGACCTTCTTTTTTTCGATCCAGAATTTGAAGTTCTTAATTCCACTAACATATCGCGCCTTTTACTTAATATAATGATTGTGGTAAATAAGAAGTTGCTGCCGATTCCAGTCACTTATATATAGCATTCCACTTATATGTCGCGACTACAACATAATCGTTCAAGTATTATAATATCAAAGCAACGCGGAGAGCGAATAATTCATAATCGTTCAAGTCTTAATTAATAAGAGGCTGTGCTGCGATTCATTCTTTCATTCAATTCTCCTTCAGATTTCATCCATGCATGCCGAAATCCAATTATCCCTCTTATTAGCAGAATAACTATTAGGAGAATTAGAGTTCCTCGGAGCCCATGGATGAATAGCCACTTGATAGGCCGAATGATGATAGAAAACCAATACCAAATGATAGTTAGCCACCACCGATACATGATGATAGTAAGTCCCAACACATGGGGAACTAACCACCTTAACCACCCAACGTATGGTTTAGTAGGCCATCCTTACTACGGTTTAGTACGGTTTAGTAGGCCCTTCTTAGGCATCACCTTCTCCCGTTGATCCAATTGTTTAAGTCTATCCAGCAGCAGCCCTGAACGATATGTTAGTTAGTAGATTCGGTTGATTCAGCAATTGGTTAAGCCGTTGATGAAGCATAAGTGGATTCTGTTGATCCAGCACACGTTGAAGCACACGAAGATCGAGAGCCAGAGCCTGACGTTCGTAAGCGAGATGAAGAGTCTGGATACAATGCAGCTAGAATATATACACCTAAGCTTTCTAGTGAGATTGCTAGATACATAGATACGAGATCGGCACTTGCTAGTAGATAAGTTGCACCCATCAGAGTGAACTGGGATTGCAGATACGAGATAAGCATGTTCCCGGCCGATCCAGATACTACAGATGATCATGGCAGAAGAATAAGAGCTGCAGCAATAAATAGCAAGACTTGCATTGATTGTGTTACTGTAGTCGCGTGAATCAACCCAGTAAATAGTCCTAGCCCAGCAGCTTAGATGAGTGAAAGGTGCGCTACTGTAACAGATGACTGCCGCATAGAGCAGAGAGATAGCTAAGGATACGCGTAACAAGATTGGCATTGATGACATATAAAGATAGCGGAATCGCTAGTAGAATGGAAACAAGTGTAATCATAAGCATTGCACACTAACTTACGGCATACTGTAATCATAACATCTCCATAGAATAATTAAGCTTATTGCTTTATCATGGACACGATATAAAATCTCTTAGTAGAACCATGAATCTAGGGTGGTATAGTGTGTCGTAATCCGGATGAAACTGATCTAGATAACTCATTGGTAAACCAGTCTCTAGTGGAGTGTATCATACAGGTACGCTTACTAACTACCTCGTGTTCTACTATATCTTTTGGATGTTTTCTCCTAGTCATGGGATGGAAGCACTTCACATAGAGCTGTTGGCTTGACCGCCTTCCTGACAGCACTCACAGGCAGACCTGGAATCATCACACTTGCTGAAATATGCTGGTACCACTATGACTACCGCTACGCCCCTGCCTTCCGAACCTTGACTTACTACTGCCTTAATCCCACCTTTCTTTATCAAGTGTGCTGCCTGCCCGTATCCACCCATTGATTCAGCCAGGAGTTGGGGGTACAGCACGAGCTCTTCTATTTAGACTTTCACCTCATACCGTACCTTATTTCTTCTTATGGGTACCACCTATTACCTTCTTGTTTGTACCATGTTCCCGCCGAGGAGCCTTGCCGATACGATTATTCAATTAGAACTGCTGAGACCTACCTGCTACCCACCCACCTAGATACACCCAACCTGACTTAGAACCTATTGCTTCAGCCAAGAAGAACAGGGGAGGCATGCTATGAACCCCTTGACCTTACCCTTACGCCCAGTGCATGCTACCTGTATGACCTATAATATCACATGGACAAGGCATGCTAATGGAGTGCTGGTCGTCTTTCTTTAGACCCGAACCAAAGTGAATAAAATAGAGTAATAAAGGTCTGGGGGGCCCTTACTTCTCTTATTTATTGGCAGCGCATCCTTGCCCTCAGAAGCGCAAGCCCTCCGGACCTTTATTAATCTATTTTATTCACTTTGGTTCGGGAACGAAGAACTCACTATCTACAGTTAGATGGGTGCACATGGATCGGTCAAGGTTGTCAGCGCTACTGTTTATGTTCATCATTTCATTCAGCAAACTACGTAAGATGGGTCAATAATAGCTGGTAGGGCTATTGCTCTCGTAGTGAGATGCTTCAAGAGTACGTGTCCGCTCTCCCTATACCGTTTAAGCCAAGACTAGACAAATACTCAAGACTCGCTGGGCGGTGTCGTTAAGCCATTATTTATGTCATTTAGCCTTTATTGATCTATCAAAGTAAAGCAGCCGGTATCGGTTTCACCTATGATTTACGAGATTCGGGTTCATTCAACCTTTTTTCTATTTCCAAAGCCCGCTCCCGTCTTCATGCCCTTACAGTCTCCTCGTAACTAGGTATTGTTTAGTTGATGTCTTAGTGGCATCTGCACCCACGTCCGGACCAATCTGACTATTAGTCCCTCTACGTACATGTATTACATTATATATGTCTCTGTTAAGTCTCCCTATTCTCTGCAGTGCTTTCTTAAAGCCAAAGGAACCAAGCATTGGAACTAGTTATCCACCCACCCCGATCCCCTGGCGGAGCCAGCTCTGTTTCTATGCCTACTCTGGGATTGCTTACTCTTGTTCTACAACTACTGTATTGGCTGTATAATACTATAGATACAATGACTCTGGGTATGCAAATAGTGTTATCCGTATGTGGTAGGATGCATAGGATAAGGATAAGTTATAACTTCGCTAACGTGTTTTGTTGTTCTGTACGGGTTGTGACCCATCTATGTCCCACCCATGTAGTATTAGTATTTGTTTGGGGCATGTATTGGTCGTATTATGTAGGACATTATCATTCTATCTCTTGGTTGTATTATGTATGATACTGGTATGCTTGCTATTGGTGGTATCCGCCAAGGCTATTGTTTGAATTGTTCATGTTCTGTCAACGTGAAACACATGGACCATTCTTTCTCTTGCCTGTCTCTGGCTGTCCCCCGTATGTTCCACTGTCGTTCCCTCTCGAAAGGGAGAACCTTGTCTATTATAATGTCCCCTGTAGCATCTCTATATATATAGAGATGCCCATATCTATATAGATAGAGATGCCCATATCTATTTTGTCTTTGCGTGTTGCTTTCGACAGGATGGCCCTTGCTTGCTTCCTTCGTTGGCTTGCTCGCTTCCTTCGTTGATTGGTTGGAGGCCAACATCTTTCGGGCCTTTCACCACTGGCTTTGTCCTCCCCGATTGGTCTTGACCTTCTATAGTTGTGTTTGCTATCGCTCGTAATTCATCTTTGACGAACCCGAGTTGGGACGACTAGTTGTGGCGAGCTCCAGGGGCCATATGCCTAATTTTGATACGGTTCCCTAGCACTTCTTATCAGTGTTTTGGTTCCATAGCACTTCTTTCCATTGGTAACGCGCTACTAATAGTAGATCTGGGTTCGGGGGTGGATATCCAGGATGAGGGTATCAATTCACCTTATGCATTTCTATTTGTCTTCTGTTTTTGCTCATTACAGTGGTCCACCCTCCCTAATAGATGCTTACGAGATACGATTAGCTGTTAGCTGTGGATGATCATCATTGGTATCTTGTTGTACGTGTCCCAGATAGTTCTAGGCATGCTCCAGACGGTTCCATACATGCTCCGAATGCTCCTTGGCCTTATGGTTATGAAAGGGTGACGGCTCCTGCTCTCTAGGCTTTATCTGTACGGGGTGTGATGATGCCACTAGCTGGGATGGATTGATTCATGGACGGATGGACAGATAAGCGGGTTGGTCATACGGATTGGTACCTTTGCTCTCCTATGCTCTATCCACGTTGGTTGTTTTCCCCATGCATTGCCTTTCCTCCGCTCTGTTTAGGTGTTATCCAGGCTCTTATGTTGTACTCTATATGCCATGTACTCTATTATAAGAGATAGAATCAAATCAAAGCGTAATTACATATATAATATCTAGAGATCCTCTCCCTCTCATCCTCCTCTGTTGGATGAGTGTTAACACCCTCACCTCATGCTTTTCTTTCAGTGGCACCCAAAATTTGGAATAAGTAAGTTGCGATGTGTTCGAACAACAATGGCAACGAAATCGAGCTATAGCAGCGAAGGATTCATACATTGAAATGACTCTATTTATTTCATTATCAATCGTACCCTAATAGAAGAATATCGTATACAAAGAGATATCTCATTATATATGTCATTACGCTAAGGTAAGGATTCGTTAGAAAGAAAGTATAAATAAAGCAACTCTTTTGCAAGCGAGTTCTTCTACGGATAGTGGTAGGGCCTATGGTTCGTAACTGAAGCCAACAACACCTGACTCAGGTATAACTTATGATTTCGGATCATCTAAAGCCACTGGAGCGACTTGAACTGCTGATGCTGCTGGTGCGGTCGATTTCACATCGATATGATCTCGGTCTGTCAACATATTTTCCAACATGTGAATGTTTTGGCCTCTGGAGTGTTTCTCATGCTAGCTACGGTCACTCGACCTACGGCCACCTTCGCATCTCTGTCGGAAGTTTATCGATCAACATTCAAAAAAACCGGCTATTTCTCCCGGTCGGCTATCATCGTACATGAGAGAGGCTGAACGTGCGATCCCTTGGGCGTGATCGCTGATCCGTTTTGGATTTTTGATTCCCGATTCATGTGTTGTTAGTGCGAGGGATTACCGTGGTGTTGGATTCTTGGTTGAAAAGAGATAATTGTTTGGCCCAGCTCACAAATTACCATTCACGTTGGCATACCATTCAAGAATGGATTGATCGTGCGCATACTTCTTATTCATTGTCCTGATCATCTAATTATGAATTAATTTATGATTCAAGATCTCTTGTGGCATCATATTCCTTGCTTGGTTCCTGCTACTGCTATTAGTATTATGAATTACTCTTCTTCACACTATAGTAGAATTCACTCTTCGCTCCTACCATCCTTTCTCCTTGGCCTATGGGGTAGTCTATGCCTTTCAACGGGTATAACATCCTTGTTCGCTTCTGCCTGTACCAAAGCCTGAGAGTTTTTCCTGAGCGTACTTCTCGGTTCCCTTCTCCGACCGATAGTTAGGTAGGTTCATTAGAGTCAATTAAGTTGCTCGATGATGGATTTCATCAGCTTGGGTCGATTAAGTTTCTCGATGATGGATTTCATCAGCTTGGATGGATGGGGAGCTCGCTGGTTAGCTGGATGAGGAGCTCGCTGGGGAGCTGGTTGGTTAGCTTGCTTGCTAGACCTAACTGAGGCTGGTCGATATAATCTGAGGCTGGTGGAACGCAGCTGCTTGCCGGTTGATTAACCGAGCGGGGGCTGCTTTAACCCGTGAGGCAAGAACTTATGCTAGAACGTTTGGCTATACAGGTTACACCCAATGATGATTATGCTCAAATCTACAATAAAAAAAAGCATCGATTGAGTTAGAGATTGATAACGACTGAAAAGCCTAGTTTGGTGATCCCACCTTGCCTAGATAGTGAGTTATTTATTTGATTGATTGATTGACGACAGAAACCCTAGCTTCTACAAGCAGGGAAAATTTTAAGAACCCCCCCTAAATTTATAAATATAATAAATGGGCGAATCTCCATGGTATATAGGAAAAATTGAAGGCGATTTTATCAATAATATAATATGTATATATAATTTTTTGGCGTGGCGAATATTTTACTCGATTATAAAATCTTCTAAGATATTGGCGAGTCTTTCACTAAATAATAGAACTTTGTAAAGTCCTAGTGAATCTTAGCATATGCTACATGATGGTTTAATTCCCCCATTTAAATAGGCTACATTCCAGGTGAATACCATGGGTCAATACCATGTGCCATTTTGGTGAATACCATGGGTCAATACCATGTGCCATTTTTATTTTTATTAATTCTAATATTAGGGTTAATAATGGTTTTTTGCATGGTATTAATAACAATCTAGTCCATGGTATTTGTCCCATAGTATTTTGGCCATAGGTTTCACCTAAATATAACCCATTTTTTTAGTGTTCGTAAATATAAGGTGACTTATGGAGTAAATATAAAAAAATGTTTTATTTGTTTACCATGCCTCTCGTTTATTTATATTTTTATTAATTTACCATACCTCTTTTACAAATATGTATTTGGCCCATAGGATTGACTTAAATAAAACCTCTTTCTTGAGCCTTCATAAATGGAACGAGGGTTATGGACTAAATATAAAAAGAGGTTTTATTTATTTACGATATGTCTAGTTTATTTATATTTTTATTTATTTACCATACCTTTTCACTAAGTATAAAAAGACGTTTTATTTATTTACCATACCTCCACTTTACTTATATTTTTATTTGTTTACACCCTTACATGTATATAAGGTGACTTATGGAGTAAATATAAAAAATGTTTTATTTATTTACCATACCTCTCATTTATTTATATTTTTATTAATTTACCATACTTCTTTTATAAATATGGTATTTGACCCATAGGATTCACTTAAATAAAACCTATTCTTGAAAATGGGCGAATGGAAGGTTGTAAGTCCTAAATTCAAGGGCTAAATTTACCTTTTTTACCCTCTCCCTTAAAATAAGGTGGGCTATTTCAGGTGATTTGTAAAAATGTACTATGATACAAAATATTCGCCCACTAAAAATTTAAAAACCCTTAATTTCGCCAAAGGGCGAACATTCGCCCCTAAAATTATCCTTGTCTACAAGATGAGACGAAAAAACCCGTTATCTAGCTAGAAACCCAAGGGATGGAAGAACCCGTTATCTAGCTAGAACTTGTCTGCGGTGGCTAGACGTTAGGATTGAAGGAACTAAATATCTGGGCTGGATTGGATAGTCGAAGAACCGATCGGGCTGGTTGAAGAAATGAGGACTGGCAACGGGGCTCGACTGATAAGGAGAGGAACTTTGTTACTTATTTGAGAGGGGCCACCAAATAAGTAAATTGAACCGGCAGGGTGCGTAAGCATGCTCGACTGTTAAGGAGAGGGACGGAGTCACTCACTCATTCCGATGGGTGAGGGGCTCGACCATAAGGGAGAGGATTTGGGATTCTCATTACTAATGATATTTTCCACTTTAGAACATGCTCGTAAATAATCTATTTGTTATAAGCATCTGTATTGCCTAGCCTGGTATGCCCAGTTGGTAGGTGGGGTGCCTATGCCTGGTGAGGATAGCAGGTTCAAATGAGAAGGGTTGGGGAAGCTCAGTGTCTAAGTAAGGCCCGCCCAGGACCATTATAAGATCCATAGCTAGAAGCCTGGAGCATTTGAATAATAGCCGCCTTTACCGCTACTAATGAGATTGAGAAAGATGGGTCCACGGGGACTATATAGGAATCTCTGCTACTAGGTAAACTGAATCAACAACAACTTGTTCCGCAACCCTGCCTTCACTGCTTATACCTTGAATGCTTGCTTTGCTTCGTAATATGCTTGTGATTTCCTCCTGTCTGTAACCACGATTGGCATTGATCTGACTCTTTCACTTGTTTAAGGTAAGCAACTGGGTCTCGCTAAAGAAGAAATTGTTGGGTTGTGTTATATTCTTTCCATGTAGTTAATAGGGGGTTTGAAGGGCACCCGTAACCCCACTTTATGGCTGCCCCGAATTTTTTTGGTTTTGGAGCATATGTTAGGTTGGGCGGACCCACCTATGGTTTTGTGCATGATTTTCACACATGTTTTTTGGACGCGATGGTTTTCGGTCCATGGTATTGGACGCAATGGTTTTCGGTCCATGGTATTGGATGATTCGACATGTATAAATATGTATTGTAACATTGAAAGGAACATAATGAAAAATCAAGCTGGTAGTCCCAGTTTTGGGATCCAGGGAAAAATCTCTGTGCATATGTGTTTTATGGGTTATGCTCTCGCATTGTTTATTTTCTTTGTTTAAGAATTCATATGCAGGTAATTTCTGTACATGGTTAAAACCTACATTTGGTATCAGAGCTGTTTTGGCTTCAAGGGGACGCCTTTGTTGCTGAGGGGTTTCGCTCGGGCTTGTGGTAGACCCTGTTCAGTGGGAGATCTGCGAGATCGATTCTGGTGGTGAAAGAAGATGGCGAGCACTGGAAAGATAGAGATTGAGAAGTTCAATGGTCAGAATTTTGAGTTGTGGAAACTCAAGATGGAGGATCTGTTGGTGGATAAAGATCAGTGGATCGCGGTAGATCCGGGTACTAAACCATCGGGAGTGACCGATGAAGAATGGAAGAAGTTAGATCGGAAGGCAAAGAGCACAATACGATTGTGTGTCTCAGATTCAGTATTACTGAACGTATCAGGGGAAGCTACGACAAAGGCTTTGTGGGTCAAATTAGGGACTTTGTACCAATCTAAGTCTCTGGTGAATAAAATGTTCCTGCGGAAAAATCTGTATAACCTGAGGATGAAAGATGGAGACTCGGTGACAGAGAATTTGAATGCGTTTAATACTGTGGTAAGTCAGTTATTATCTGTTGATATTAAAATTTCAGATGAAGATAAGTGCATCAGTCTGTTGTGTTCTCTACGAGATTCATGGGATAGTCTGGTTATTGCAATAGGTAGCAATGCAACTGCTTTGCAGTTTGATGAAATAGTCTCAGCTTTGCTGACGGAGGAGATGAGACGGAAAAATATGGACAACCAGAATGGTGATGCCTTGTCTGTACGAGTACGGTCCCAGAATAGAAACAAAAATAAGTCATCGAGTGGGAGATCTAAATCTCCAGGAAAACCTACAAAGGTGGTGTGCTGGAAATGCGGAAAGGAAGGGCACTTCAGAAGGGATTGTAAATCTAAAGCTCCTGATAAAGGAAATGGATCTGATGATGCTCCTTCTGCAGAGGCAAAAACCACCTCAGATGAAGGTGGGGATGTGTACTTGGCTTCTTCAAGTACACATGTAGATCATGAGGCATGGTTGATTGACTCAGGTGCATCCTTTCACTTCACTCCCCATAGAGAGTGGTTCTGCGAGTATGAGAAATACGATGGTGGTGATGTCTTCTTAGGAGATGATAGGAAGGCTATAATCATTGGTCGGGGAAAAGTAAAGTTGAAGTTGCAAGGTGGAAGGGTTAGAACACTTCCGGGTGTTCTACATATTCCTGCATTGGCCAGAAATCTGATTTCTGTAAGCAAGTTGGATGATGCAGGTGTAAAGATGGTGTTCGAGAAAGATACCTGCAAGATGGTTCGAGGAGCACTGATATTAATGTGGGGAGTTCGGATTGGAACTCTGTACAAGCTACAAGGTAGCACTGTTGTTGATGGGTGCAATAGTTCTATGGTTCCTGAAAATGGAGTAGAGAATCTAGTGGTCTCTGGAGAGAAGACCATGTTGTGGCATCAAAGGCTTGGACATATTGGAGAGAAGGGCCTTTGAATACTTCATGTTAAAGGTATGGTACAAGGTATGAATAATAACTATCTGGATTTTGATTTCTATGAAAATTGTGTATATGGGAAGCAGAATCGGGTGAGTTTCCCCTCTGGTGGTAAGAGGACGAAACAGATATTAGAGCTTGTGCACAGTGATGTGTTTGGACCTGTGAAGGTTCCATCACTGGGTAAGTCTGTGTACTATGTATCATTCATAGATGACTTCTCAAGGAATACATGGATATATTTTCTTAATAAGAAATCTGAAGTCTTTGATAGGTTTAAAGAATTTAAGGTTCTGGTGGAAAATCAGACAGAGAAGAAGATAAAGGTGCTGAGGACAGATAATGGTGGAGAATTTTGCAGCAAGGAATTTGAAGAATTTTGTAAGAAGTGTGGTATAGCACGGTAGAAGACTACTCCATATACACCTCAGCAAAATGGAGTCGCAGAAAGAATGAACAAGACGTTGATGGAAAGGGCAAGAAGCATGCTCAGTGGTGCCAGGTTAGGACAGGAATTCTAGGCAGAGGCTGTGGATACTGCATGTTACCTGATCAACAGATCACCTTCATCAGCGTTGGAGGATAAGACTCCACAAGAAGTATGGACTGGTAAGAAACCCTCTCTTTCACATCTAAGGGTATTTGGATGTGATGCATATGTACATGTTCCAAAGGAGAAACGAACCAAGTTGGATAGTAAATCTGAAAAGTGCATCTTTATTGGGTATAAGGATGGTTTAAAGGGTTATAAGATTTGGAACCCAATCACACGGAAGGTTGTGTACAGCTGAGATGTTTTGTTCAGAGAGGTAAAAGATGTTATTCAACATGAAGTCCAACCAAAGGAACCTGAGAAGATAGAGTTTGAGCCAAAGGAGGAAGAATCAGACTCTGTAGCAGAGGAGGAATCAGAAGATGAAGAGCCACAAACTTCGGCTGTGAGAAGATCAGTTCGAGAAAGAAGGCAGCCAGAAAGGTATAGTCCATCTGCTTTCAGTTCAAATTTTTCTTTGTCTGGTACTGATAATGATCCCAGAACTGTGAAGGAAGCAGTGGATTCAGAGGATGGAAAACTCTGGAAAGAGGCCATGGTCGATGAAATGGCATCTTTGCACAAAAATGAGGCTTGGGATCTAGTGGAGTTGCGGCTGGAAGGAAACCCATTGGCAGCAAATGGGTGTTCAAGAAGAAGACAAATGCAGAAGGAAAGGTGGAGAAATACAAAGCTCGGTTGGTAGCAAAAGGTTATTCCCAGGTGCCGGGAATTGATTTTGGTGATATTTTTTCTCCTATTGCCAAGGTAACTTCTATTAGATTACTTTTATCTGTTGCTACTGCTTTTGATTTTGAGGTAGAACAGATGGATGTGAAGACATCATTTCTTCACGGGGATTTGGAAGAGGAAATCTACATGAAGCAACCTGAAGGCTTTGTGGTGAAGGGTAAGAAATAACTGGTATGCAAGTTAAAGAAGTCTCTGTATGGGTTAAAACAGTCACCAAGGATGTGGTATCAGAAATTTGATACATTTATACGGGGACTTGGCTTCACTAGAAGCAAAGCAGATCATTGTGTGTATTTTAAATTAATTGGTGACCGTATTATTTATCTGGTCTTGTATGTGGATGATATGTTGCTGGTTGGAAATGACAAAGAAATTATCCAGGATTTGAAGACCCAATTGTCCTCCAAATTCGACATGAAAGATCTTGGTGCTGCAAAGTATATTTTGGGCATGGAAATTAAAAGAGATCGGTCAAAGAGGAAGCTCTGGTTAAACCAGAGGAAGCATGTCGAGACAATACTCCAGAGGTTTAATATGTAGGATAGTAAACCGGTGAAGGTTCCTATTCCTGTAGGTGTGAGGTTTTCTGCTGAACAGTGTCCGAAGACACAAGAAGAGGAAGAGGACATGTCCCGTGTTCCATATGCAAGTGCAGTGGGTAGCCTGATGTATGCAATGGTCTGTACTAGACCAGACATTGCACATGCAGTGGGAGTATTGAGCAGGTTTATGTCAAAACCTGGGAAGGAGCACTGGACAACAGTGAAGCGGGTTTTCAGGTATTTGCGTGGCACTAGTGATTATGGTTTGTGCTACCAAGGAAGACCAGGATTGGACAGAGTGTTGGATATTCATGGATTCGTTGATGCAGACTGGGCTGGAGATCTGGATCAGAGAAGATCTACAAGTGGGTATGTGTTTAACCTATTTGGAGGTGCAGTCAGTTGGATGAGTAAGAAACAATCTGTAGTGGCACTATCAACTACAGAGGCAGAATACATGGCAGCCACTCATGCAAGCAAGGAAGCAGTTTGGTTGCAGAGATTGTGTTCAAGTATGGGGTTAGTACAGGGAGCTATAAGAATATATTGTGACAGCCAAAGTGCAATTTTCTTGGCAAAGAACCCTGCTTATCATTCAAAGACAAAGCACATTGATGTTCAATATCACTTTGTGAGGGATATGATAGAAGACAGAAAGGTGTTGCTGGTAAAGGTGGACACTTTGAAGAATACTGCAGATGCATTGACAAAATCTGTGAGCTTTGAGAAGTTCTCTTGGTGTAGAGAAGCAATGGGAATCTCAGGGCTGAAAAATGACTAAGCTCTCCTATGGCCCCCTGTGGAAAGAAAACAACAAGTGGGAGATTGTTGGGTTGTGTTATATTCTTTCCACGTAGTTAATAGGGGGTTTGAAGGGCACCCGTAACCCCACTTTATGGGGTCCGGGGCAGCGCCCCGGAAAATTTTGGTTTTGGACCATATGTTAGGTTGGGCAGACCCACCTATGGTTTTGTGCATGATTTTCGCACATGTTTTTTGGACGCGATGGTTTTCGGTCCATGGTATTGGACGCAATGGTTTTCGGTCCATGGTATTGGATGCTTCGGCATGTATAAACATGTATTGTAACATTGAAAGGAACATAATGAAAAATCAAGCTGGTAGTCCCAGTTTTGGGATCCAGGGAAAAATCTTTGTGCATATGTGTTTTATGGGTTATGCTCTCACATTGTTTATTTTCTTTGTTTAAGAATTCGTATGCAGGTAATTTTTGTACAGGGTTAAAACCTACAGAAATATCAGAATCTTCCTATCGATCACAAAATACAGGATCTGGATAACGAAGGTATGAATCACGATCATCAGGAGGAACTGCTCGATCTCGTCCTGTCACTTCAATGTGACTGGGCTGAAGCTAGCTGTTATGCTGCTAGTTCAATAGGTGTGCTGGATCACTGGTATTAGAAGTTGCTGCTACTAGGATAAGTTGCGACTGGATCTGCTACTGCCTGATCCATTAGTAATTCTTTTTTGTTTTTTTTTCTTCTATAACTAGAGGAGGGAATTTGAGCGGTAACCCTAGACAGCTGGGTTTCAAAGACTTACTCTTCTATTCCCTTCTAGCTCTGAGGGGAAGAAATCCATCAAAGGCCAGGTCCTGCTTAGCTAGCTTTGCTCTTTGAGGGGAAGAAAGAGTGCCATTTGAGGGTAAGAAAGAAAGGGCGAGGGCCTTTATACGCTCGACCATAGGGAGAGGGCCTACTTCTGGGGTCGCTCACTCATTCATATGGGTGAGGGTGAGGGTCTTTAGACGCTCGACCATAGGGGGAGGAAAAAGAGGCTGGGTATCACATATTACCTCCTTGTTCGGCCGAACCTTGATATGATTCATCCATTAGAACCCACTGCAAGAAATAGGCCTTACTTGCTCTTTCATTTCATGCATGCTACCTATCACCTGAAGACCTAGACACATGTTCTACCTATATCACTTACTTAATGAATTGCTTAGGAGGCACTGCTTAGAACTTCTCTTATAAGGACCACCGGATCAACCAACCCTTACCCTTGACTTGATTACTGCCTTACCAAACTTAGTAGAGTGCTGCCTGCCCTTACCAACCAATTCATTCAGCCAGGAATGCTCAGTTAGTGGGTAGACACTATTGCTATTGTTGGGCGGAGGAGACAGGCGCTTTACCCGGCCAGATACTTTTTCTTAATTAAGGACAACATTGCTACGATGCGCAAGCAGGCTCGACCATGAGCCCCCCCACCCAATAAGTAAATTGAACCTTTAGATGCTGGAAGGATGAATGTTTTACCATGCTACCAACCACCTGGACACCCACTTTGATAGACGACCAGCTGATCTGAACTTAGATATTGCAGGCTTGCTTAGTTAGTGGGGTCCGTGGGCACAACATTGCTACCTTTACTCGCATTACTTAAGTGTTACCACCAACCTAGATTTACGACTTACCCCACTTAGGAATCCCCAAACTTACAGCGTTGGACGGACGGGGCTTCCCATAGAGCTAGCTTTTTGACCGCCTTCCAGACAGCAGAGCATTCACAGGAATCACACTTGCTGAAAGGAAGGACAGATGGTGGTGCCACTATTCCTATTGTTCCGGCCGAGCCTTGCCCAGGATACGATTCAGAATTACCAACTGCTTGAGAGGAAGAGCCCTACTTGTTGCACTTTTCTTTGACTCTAACAACCCACCTTTACTCACCTACCTGAGACTCACTTATCCTACCTCATACCCAACCTAGTGCTTCAGGTAGTTCAACAAGGTAAGCTACTGACTCTGCCACTACTAGGTCACCTGGTCCGGAAGCTGCCTTAGCTGCAGTTTCTACCGCCTCTATTGCCTTTGCCTCTCTCTGTCTCTGCTTTAGGTGGTCCTAGAACTGGATATTCAATGCGTGAAAGGAAGGTCTAAGTGGAAATTTGATCTCCACCAAATACCAAGCCCGATGCTAGTGAAAACCTAGGTGGTAGTTTCCCATATGTGGTGGCTCGTTCTCCTTCATGTGGTAGTTCGCCGTTAGGAAGTTCTCTATCTATTATGTAGTTCCCCATCACTAGGTGGCTATCCATCGCTAGGTGGTTCTCCTCTAGATGGAGGCAGTGTCAGTTGTTCTTATAGGCTAGTATGTGAATCTGGGGACAAGGTAGGCTTCTATCTGGGGCAGATCCAAATGCATATCCCGTATGACCAGCTAGCTTAGGATCAAAGATGATGATTATTTGTGGAAAGTGGCCGGATGCTTAACCTTGACCACCGGAGATTTAGATGCTCGACTGTTGAAAGAAGATGGAAAGCCGTATGAATGGTTCCCCTACCTCACCTGGCCGAAAACTTGGAAAAGTTAGATCATTATAGCTAGATTTCCCTCTGCTCCCATCTCTTACAACACGGAATGACGGAACATCGCTAGTAGGGTATTATATCGGAACAACTTGACTAGGAGCATCATAGGATGTTAGAAAACGCGCATATGCTGAAACATCTCTACTTAGAACATCTCCAATTGTCGGAACTAAGCTATTGTCGAAACATATGGAACTACTGGTTAGGGCACTCCAACTGGACCCGCCTCTGACACTGATGTTAGTGGGTCAACCGCCTCCTCTACCTCTGTTTCCGTCTTTGCCTTTGCCTTGACCTCCTCTGCGGGTTCCTTATCTGTATCTGTACCTAGCACTGAATCCGCAACATCTAGCTCTAGATCCAAGTAGGATCAATTTCATTTGTTTCTTTTGAACCAGCAGAAGATCCCCCAGCAGCTCAAGTATCAGTAGTGGTTGATACGGTTGAAGTTGAACTGGCATCCTCGTCATCACTTCCAGATCGAAACCCAATAGCAGCAGTTGTTTCACCCGTTGATCCGGAACCACTAGTAACCGTTTACATAGAGTCATAGATTCGAGAGACGATTGACCGAAATGAAAACCTTAAACCCTAGATGAAAGAGAAGCTAGCTCTGATATTTGCTCTTGATCCAGCCAGAAGGAATGCTATTGGGTGAGGTGCAGGCTTTCAATCATGATATAGGATGCCTTTGCCCCTACGATTGGTTCTTCAACCCTTGCTTTTGTGGGATCAACTGAGTCCGCTAAGTCTGCTTCAACAAGAGAAAAGCTGGTTATTATACTCGATTTGGAACTTATAGAACTGGAACTGAGCGAGGTGGTAGTGGTAAAGCCGTTACTGGACATGCATCAAGTGAATTAATGGATGAACCAGTGCAACCCCAATTGCTACTGGCTATCGATCTCGTTCAACTGAATCTTCTTCGATTGGATTTGAATCAAGAGGATCTGAAATTGACTCTGTCACTAGATATGCTTTACGTAGATTGCTTCTCGAGGGTCCACTGGATTTGGATCCGTTACTTTGACTCGATCAATGAAGTCAATTGGTGAAGTTGTAACATCTGCTCGAGCTGCATCTAGATATGGAATGGGCCATGCCCTTTTTCTCTGCACCTGCCTTTGCGGAATCAACTTTCATTCAGTATATTGACACGGGATCTATATCTCCCAACTACTGGGACTGGCTCTCTCACTCGAACTGGGACTGGTGACTAAGCAACTGGATCAATGGATTCTGGGTCAACAACCGGTTCAAAGGATGCAACTGTTAGGTAAACTTCAATGGGTGTTTCAATGGGTGCTACTTCAATTGCTTATGGGAAAACAGGGTCATTAGCATAATCAACTGGCACATTCACAGGTTCTCCCAATCAATTTGCTCGAATTGACTCAGATGCAACTAGCATTGCCGTTGGTGGTTCTCGAAATGAAGTGGGCTCTGCAACTACTCCTCGAAGGGACGGATGCAGGGACTCCAACAGGGTCTTTGTATTGAAGGACATAATAGTATGGTATAAGACCGGTCCTTGCTCCACTTCCTTCATAGAGTGGCTAAACCCCTTAGCTTATATAGATAGGAGCTCCTTACCGAGTCGCTTAGATAGTTGCGAGCGTAAAGACTGGTGGACAATACCGTTAGCCCCCTGTTGCCTTTACTGCAACGATCTGAGCTTCTAGGTTTTCAATGGTGAGTGAAACTGAAATCTTTGTCTATTTCTATAATACCACCTATGCTCTAGCTCCCACCTTTGGCTCATTCATCCGAGGTACGATCTTGCTTTCGAACTGCCTATTCTTCCGCTTTTGCTTGGTCAAATGCAACTACTGGAGCAACTAGGTCAGCAGCTACCAAAGCTACTAGTTCATATGGTATTGATGGTGGTGCGACTTCAATTTGTGCTGGTGATGCTTCCTAAACTACCTACCTTAGCCTTAACTTTAGGTGACTTTGCTCCTAGGTCAACTGAATGAACAACTAGCTTTGGATCTTGACCTGCATTTGGATCAACTGCTTTTGAAACGATTGGTACTACTGAAGGATGGGGGCAATGGTATCTATTGTTTTTGGTTGTTTAGGTCGAGAGTTCGACAGGCTCACGATGGCGGCCTTAGCAGTCGAGCCCCTCTTCTTAACAGTCGAGTGTGCTTACGCACCCTGTCGGTCCTCACCCTGCCGGCCTTCTCCTTGACAGTCGAGTGTACTAACGCACCCTCACCATCGGAATAGTGAGTGACTCCGTCCCTTGATGCTTATTGGGTGGTGGGCTTTTGGTCGAGCCTGCTGTCGCACCCTTCTTCTTCAGGTGAACCATCCTTGCATGCTTCTGATGCTAGTGATTGAGTTCACTTTCTGGCTGGCTCTCAAAATGAAAGGAGTGCCTAAGCTTTTCAACAATACGGGCCCTTCACTTCGCCCAATAGAGAAGGCGGGAGCATAAGCATAGGTAGCAAAGAAAAGCGCATAGGTGGGGACAAAGCCCAGTAGAACAGAGCCAGTGAAAGAAGAAGAGGCACCAAAGCAAGCAGAGGCACCACCAGTGGCTAAGGTAGCAGGAGCAACAGTTGCATATTCTATTATTTAGCGAGTTTAAGCAGCAGAAGCAAGGTTAGCAGGAGCAAAAGCAGTAGTGCCTGTAGTTGACCCAGTGGACTCAGTAGCATATATAGAGCCATAGCCAGCAGCAGCCGTAGTGGATTCTGTTGAAGCAGCACGAAAAGTAGCACGAGCACTAGCATATCCAAGCCCAGCTAGCTACCTTGATGCAGCTGTAGATTCAGCAGTAGATTCAGTAGTGTTATTTCCAGATCGTGATCCAGATCCAGGTCCAGTAGCAGAAGTCGATCCGGTAGATCCAGTCGATGAAGCAGTTCCAAATCCATTACCCGTAGTAGGATCAGTAGTTCCAGATCGAGGTCCAGATGCACCAGAAGCAGAGCCAGTATATATAGCCACAGAAGTTGATGTCGTTGATTAAGCCATTGATCCAGCACTAGCATATGTTGTTTACCTAAAACCACCAGCACAAGTAGCAGATCCATATCCATACCCAGCAGCAGCATATCTAGCAGCAGAACCAGGTCAAGCAGAAGTAGATTAAGCATACGTAGACCCAGCAGCATAAGTTGGTCCAGCTTTACCAGCATACGTACCAGTTGTTGATCCTGTTGCTTATATAGAACCATATGATGTTGGGATGGCTTGGCTTAGGACCTTAGGACTTTGGTGGGCTAGCTCTGGTATTAGAAAGATGTGAACCAATGCCACCCTTGAACTAGTCAATTTCCCATCTCGATAGGCCCGCACTCTCTATCATCTTGACACGCCCCGTCTTTTCTTTATGAATTTCCCATCCTTGCAACACACTTTACTGAATGCTGGTTCTATCCGTGATACCACTACTTCTGAGAATCTGTTTGTGTTATTACATACATA
This sequence comes from Pinus tabuliformis, assembly GCA_031772625.1. Lineage (NCBI taxonomy): Eukaryota > Viridiplantae > Streptophyta > Pinopsida > Pinales > Pinaceae > Pinus > Pinus tabuliformis. The sequence continues at coordinate 863,235,074 of CM062815.1, forward strand.
AAGAATGACTGGAAGAACTCATTTGAAGCATTCGAAAGGGTTGGAACTGCATAGCTAGCTATCTAAAAGGGCGATGGTGGGTTCGGAAGGTGGGAAGAACTTCAATCGAAGGAAGCTGGTAGGGAGAAGCTGGAAGGAAGCTAGTTCAGTTAGAGAGGGACACCCCTCCTCAATATTCACCATGCCACCATTAGAATACTGTTTTACACTACTGCCCAACCCCAGTCCTTGCCTTCCTGGAACCCATTCAATCACTAATGCAACCATCAAGTACCCTTTAGGCTAGGCCAGCACTGAAATAAAGAAATCAATATCCCACCTCATGCTTTAGCAATTGCACTTATTAGCAAGGAGAACCCGTTGTACTTGAAAAAGGTGAAAGTGGCCATACAGCACAGCGCGTTCAAATGGCCTTTGTAGCGGTTTAGCACTCATCCATATATGTCAGACGGAAGGAGATTCTCTACTCAGGTCAGCAAAGCACATCGGCCTATATATATGCGTGGGCCCACCGAATAGTTCCTCTCGGTAAGCAGCCCCCCCCCTCTTCCTAGTATTACGTATAAAATCAAACCTTACCTTACCTTTACTCAGTCTCTTTTGCAGGCAGGCACTCTTACTATGAACCCTATACCCTACTACCTTACCTTATGAATTCTTCTTGGTACCACTATGACCTTCTGGGTTGGTTATCACCTATTGTTCCCACCGAGGAGCCTTGCCAATACGATTCAGGATGCGCAAGCAAGCTCGACAAACGCCCCCGCCCACCCAACAGGATACTATTTGATTCCCTTGTGCCATCTATCATGCATCATCTATAATATTGTATAGACTATGGTACGACCGATTCAACTACTCTACTGCTCAACTGGTCCTGCTCCCCTGCTCACTGCTAACAACATCTCTATTAGTAGGAAGGAGCCCAACTCCCAGGCCGAACAATCCAATGAAGGAGCCGCCTTCCTTCCTTTCTTCGGTGTGGGGCGGGTAGTCCTTTCCTTCATTCACTACCAAGGGAGCAAAGGAGGTAGGGAGACACTAAACAAATGACTTCCGGTTGATGGAGATCTCTTCTTACCGGGTGGGTTGGCTTCGCTCCTATATTTCTTTCCCTCAAAGAGCTCTGCTCAGGTAAGGATTGGGAAAGGTAGAAGGCCTATAGGCTACGAGGAGAAATAAGAGCCAGCTTAGCCACCAGCCAACTGAGACCTCGCTAGACCAAGCACCTAAGTGAGGTATTTATGAACTGGGAAGGAATGAGAGGCTCGAAAGAGGCAGGTAAGAGAGCAGGCTTAACCTAGCAATTCTCATACTCATACAGCAACTCTTCTCCATACTCATACCTCATCCTTGGGAAACTCCACTTACTCCTTGGGGACTTAACCTCAGCCAACCTCTTCAACCTTATTCTTTGAACCATCCTTACAATCTTCCTTCCTTCCTTGGGTACCTCATCCATACATACTTTGGTGGGACTAGCCTTGTAACAACCTATGCCTCCATCTTTCCTTAACCTCTGCCAGGCAGCCTCTGAACTAACCTATTATACCCTTTCCCTATTTTTAATTATTTAAAATGTGTTTTTGAATTTTTAAATAAATTTAATATATATATATTTTAAATATTGATAAATTATAAAACCCAAAATTATAAAAATAATTAAAATTATACAAATTACACAATTCAAATTATAACAAATATCCAAAAAAAATAATTTGAAATTGATCAAAAAAAAAAAAAAATACAAACTAAAAGCTAACAAATTCCCTTCCCAACTTAAGTTGAAGGAAACATAGAGAAATTAAACTAAAAGCTAACAAATTCCCTTCCCTCCTTTAGTTCAACCTCCATAGAAGTCCAAACGTAACCCCATAGTGTAGTGTTCCGTAGGAGGGTTATCACAATTATCAGCCAACTTTCTTTTGCGGGCAAATTGACATTCCCATCAGGCCAGACAACGCGCATAATTGCCGCTATCAAATCTTCGTTCTTATCCACCCAAAACATATCGTGGTTCTTCGGCTTGTCTTCTGCTTTACGTCACACAAAATTCGAGCAGCACCCACAAAGACAACACGAAAGCTACCTTGGTATTGGGCATCCTGGGAGCCAGAACAAATTCGCCGAGTGGAACCCTAGGATTCTCAGAATTGATGTTCGTAGAACACCTGTAATTTTCACAAGGTGCCCACCACATAAGTATCGTCGTTGATGGTCCCATCGATCGTAAGGCATTGGAAGACTGTGTTTCAATCCAAAATGGCAGTAGATATTTTCAGTTCTGAAAAGAAGAATAAGAGCAGGGTAGCGATGGCAACGTGTATGAGTACAAGTGGTTGGGCAAATTGTAATACAGAGAAAAACGCCTCACCTTAACTTTGGCAAAACGAATCTTCAACTGCTGCTTTTATGGATTGATTGAATTTCGGTGCCCTGGCCACCAATAAACTTGCACCGATTCATCGTATACGCCCATCGAAAAGCATATCCTTGTATAAATCTTAGTTATTTTTAACAATTTTATTCTAAATTTGGCTAGAAATCGTTGTAATTCTATATTTGAAGGATTAGAATTTGTATTGAGTTGTTAAATTCCATATTTGAAAGGTTGACTTCGACGAATTTCATGCAAAAAGGTCTACTCATTTCAATCCATTCAATTTATCAGCTGGAGCCAGTAGCCTCGGGTCTGTCCTGAAAGGTAAAGTGCAGAAACTGCAAGTTAAGGCCAATAGGCTGCGTTTTGATACTCTGAAACGCATGATGGAGATTCTCACTCCATATTTTGATCACAGCTGCACAACTCAGTGAATAATTGTGTCAGTTTTATCATAGCAGTTTTGTGTAGAGATGGGGTTTGAATATCTGCCTCCGTTCTCTGTTGGCTAGCAATATGTGAATACCTTAATATATATTATATAAATATCCTTCACTGTGTTTTGGGATTTTGGTTGGGTTTTTAATATAAATATCGTTCACTGTGTTTTGGGATTTTAGTTGGTTTTTTAATATTGCTTGATAACTGTATTCACAAAAGCCTCTATTTAGTAATTGCATGATATTTTTCGGGCATAGTCCATTGTATAAATAGCTGTCATCGAAAGCAAATTAGTGTTCACCATCCTTTTATACCGGAATCAAAGATTACAGAGTGAATTTTATATATACACACAAAATCCATCACTTACTTTAGAAAAGACAGAAAAATGTAATTTTTGTAGATACATGTGCAGCGCGCATTCCAAATAAAGCATGTGATCCTTTCATAATGACAAAGAATGGAAACTAAAAGGTGGAGGAGAATTTTTTTTTTCATATTTAAAATAATTAAGACTACATTGTAAACATCAATAATAAATGATACCTATGGAATAGAACTGAAATAAAACTGAACCGTCTACGACATCTAGTAGACAAGAGAATCAAATGTGATGACACCTAACAGAGAGTGACATTAATATCTCAACATCCCCTCCTAATCCCAAGTGTTACATGTAGAGACACTTACCATTCCTAATTGTTCTCTTTGAAATTCAAATACATTCTTGCCCAATGGTTTTGTGAAAATATATGCAAGTTGATCTTTGGAACCACAAAAAACAAGTACTGTGTCCCCATCATTGACAAACACGGATGAAGTGAAAAAGTGTGTCAATGTGCTTGCTCTTTTGTGGAAAACATGATTTTTTGATAAAGAAATTGTTGAATTGTTATCACAGTAAATTGAAGTTGGCTCTTCAACATTTGAAATATCTTTCAATAATCTTCTCAACCACCCTCCTTGACAACTCCTCCTGAATTTGCTACTATATTCTGGTGCAGAATATATTGAAACCATTGACGCTCATGAAATGAGATTGGTTCCAAGATGAAAAACATATTATAAGGTGTTTTTGCGATCATCTAAAATCCATCTAAACTCCCTTTGTATAACATGAAAGTAAATAATTTTCAGTATGTGTATAGAACAAACCATAGTTTATTGTCCCTACAATATATCTTAAGATCCTTTTTGCAACCTTCCAATGAGAAATCTTAGGTCACTGCATAAACTTGGAGACAAAACTTGCTGCAAACATAATATCAGGTTTAATTGCAGTTAGATTCAACAAACTACCAACTACATTGATTGGTGGTGCCATATCTTCTTTGCTCAGTTTGGTGCCTTGACCAATTGGTGTATCAATAGGTTTGCAATTGGTCATTTTGAACTTTTGGATGTGTCGGTGGGATATTTTTATTGACCAACAAAAAATGTTAAAATTTGTAACTAGGTTCGGTCTCCATAAATGTATTTGAAATGTACTTATCAAAAGAATGAAGAAAATATTATTATTATTATTAAAGCATATGTTTCATGCTTGGATCATCATTTTTTAGGTCAAAGTCTTCATTGATGAGTTTGAAGATTTATTCGGAGTCATTAGATTCATTGTACATTAAAAGAGACCCTTCTTGGGATTTCAAATAATGTAAAAACAATTATTTTTAAGTACACTAACTATTTTTTGGTGATTTTTTTAAGGCGTTTAAGGATATTTGTTCTTTAATTTTTTAATGATGTTAAATAACATATTAAATATATAGAAGCAAGTAAAATTTTTAATATTTTCTTGCAAAGGATATGTAGTTAGAGTTAATTTCATATTTTTCTATAAAATATTTATAATGAAAATAATAATGAAAATGATTAATATTTATTAAGATTGAAAGTTTATTACATTTTATGAAGATAAATGATTGTTTAGATTTTTGTTTTATGGTTTTATTATTGTATTTGAAAAGTATTAAACAAAGTGTTCTAAAACCACCATAATTTTTCCCACCTCCGGGTGATATATTGGACATGATGAAGATGTAGTCTTGCAAGCTTACAAAAAAATTCACCATAATTTTGTTGAGTTAGAAAATTAGGTAAGTTGGTAGTGAGATTTTTTTTTTATTATTATTTTTTTTAATTTGGGTATATACAAGACAATATAAGAGAAAATACTTTATCCATCCATTTTTTGTTAATTTATTTATTTAATGTGAATTTATTTTTATTTTACTAATCTCGATTTCCTTCCTTACACTAATAAAATTAAAAAGATAATTTAATCTTCTAAGTTTAATTTTTTATGACTATTAACTCTTTATTACATTTTTGTTTATCTTTGAATTTAGATGTAATAATATTTTTAATATCATCATTTTACAAGGAAAGCTTGAGTGAGCCTAATGGTTGAGCATGTGTTTCCTCCTAAGAGGTCACGCGTTCAAAAGCAGAGGGGGTAGAGTATGTATGCCTTCATAGACTTTGTAGTCAAATCCTTTAGAGTATGTATGGAGTAGGTAATTATTGGGGTAATTATTGGGGTGGGTCTGTGAACTATTTTATAGGTCACAGGTTCAAAACCAGAGGGGGTAGAGTATGTATGCCTTCATAGACTTCGTAGTCAAATCCTTTAGAGTATGTATGGAGTAGGTAGTTATTGGGGTGGGTCTATGAACTATTTTATAGGTCACAAGTTCAAAACCAGAGGGGGTAGAGTATGTATGCCTTCATAGACTTCGTAGTCAAATCTTTTAGAGTATGTATGGAGTAGGTAGTTATTGGAGTGGGTCTGTGAACTATTTTATAGGTCACAAGTTCAAAACCAGAGGGGGTAGAGTATGTATGCCTTCATAGACTTCGTAGTCAAATCCTTTAGAGTATGTATGGAGTAGGTATTTATTGGGGTGGGTCTATGAACTATTTTATAGGTCACAAGTTCAAAACCAGAGGGGGTAGATTATGTATGCCTTCATAGACTTCGTAGTCAAATCTTTTAGAGTATGTATGGAGTAGGTAGTTATTGGAGTGGGTCTGTGAATTATTTGGGTCTGTGAACTATTTTATAGGTCACAAGTTCAAAACCAGAGGAGGTAGAGTATGTATGCCTTCATAGACTTCGTAGTCAAATCCTTTAGAGTATGTATGGAGTAGGTAGTTATTGGGGTGGGTCTGTGAACTGTTTTATAGTTATTGGGGGGCAGTTGCACCTAGTTGATTATAATGGTGCATACAAATAAAAAGGTGAAAGAATATATTATAATTTCATTTTCACTCAAAGTTATTTGTGAATGTGGTTTGATTCATAACTATTATTCAAGAAAAACCACAAAATAATCTCACTTAATGTTATTTGTGAATGTGAGTTGATTCATTGTTATTATTAAAAAAAACCACAAGAAAATAAATTTTCAATGAAATATAGCCATGAAGTGTAGACCAATTGGTTTGTGTGGGGTTTAGTCCCCACTAGGTTATCAGTTCAACTCTCATGGGGAAGATTTAAGAGAATTAAACTATCCCAAGGGGTGTCCAAGCTCAACCAAACTTCTCACAATCAAATAAATATACCATAATATGAATAATTAAGATTAAATAGTCTATTGGAAATCAAACTTTGTGGAATCAATCCCCAAACTAAAACATAGTAGAAAAACTCAGTCCTTATTTTCTAAAACCAATAACATAAATATATGTGTCATGAACAATAAACAATTAACCAATAAAATGAATATATGTGTCATAAACAATAAACACTTTTCATGAACAATAAATAATTTTCCAAGGCCAATGGAATGAATGTGTCATAAACAATGTTAGTAATTGAGGTTGAAACTCCAAAGTGAAAACGGGTTATTAATTGAGGTTGAAACTCCAAAGTGAAAAAGCCTCTATCCACTTAGGCTAATAGCCACTTTGTTCATCCCAGAGTAGTCCAAATCACTTTTATGCATGTGTGAAGCTTTTTCGTGGAGGCCATATGCCCCCACATATTTTTCATGTTTTTCATGAAGGCCATACGCCATTGAACTTCCAAATCATGTCCGGTCCAATAAAATGCTCCTGATGATCCATATTGTATCGATATTTTTCATGAAGGCCATATGCCATTGAACTTCCAAATCATGCCTGGTCCGATAAAATGCTCCTAATGATTCATATTGTATCGATATTTTTCATGAAGGCCATATGCCATTGAACTTCCAAATCATGTCATGTCCGATAAAATGCTCCTAATGATTCATATTGTATCGATCTTGCAGGTTGCAGTTGAGTTAATTTCTTAAAATGCTCCTAATGATCCATGTTGGATCGATCTTACATGTTGCAACCAACCAAGTTACACCCAAAACGTATCGTGGTTCTTCGGCTTGTCTTCTGCTTTACGTCACACAAAATTTGAGCAGCACAGACAAACCCAACACGAAGGCTACCTTGATATTGGGCATCCTGGGAGCCAAAACAAACTCGCCGAGTGGAACCCTAGGATTCTCAGAATTGATGTTCGTAGAACACCTGTAATTTTCACAGGGTGCCCACCACATGAGTATCATCCTGGGAGCCAAAACAAACTCGCCGAGTGGAACCCTAGGATTCTCAGAATTGATGTTCGTAGAACACCTGTAATTTTCACAGGGTGCCGACCACATAAGTATCGTCGTTGATGGTCCCATCGATCGTAAGGCATTGGAGGACTGTCTTTCAATCCAAAATGGCAGTAGATATTTTCAGTTCTGAAAAGAAGAATAAGAGCAGGGTAGCGATGGCAACGTGTATGAGTACAAGTGGTTGGGCAAGTTGTAATACAGAGAAAAACGCCTCACTTTAACTTGACAAAACGAATCTTCAACTGCTGTTTTTATGGATTGATTGAATTTCGGTGCCCTGGCCATCAATAAACTTGCACCGATTCATCGTATAAGCCCAGAAAAGCATATCCTTGTATAAATCTTAGTTTTGTTTTTAACAATTTTATTCTAAATTTGGTTAGAAATCGTTGTAATTCTATATTTGAAGTCTTAGAATTTGTACTGAGTTGTTAGATTCCATATTTGAAAGGTTGACTTCGACGAATTTAATTGTTAAAATTATACCATTTATATTTTATAGCGAAAAGGTCTACTCATTTCAATCCATTCAATTTATCAGCTGGAGCCAGTAGCCTGGGGTCTGTCCTGAAAGGCAAATTGCAGAAACTGCAAGTTAAGGCCGATAGGCTGCGTTTTGATACTCTGAAACGCATGCTGGAGATTCTCACTCCATATTTTGACCACAGCTGCACAGCTCATTAAATAATTGTGTCAGATTTATCATAGCAGTTTTGTGCAGAGATGGGTTTGAATGGAGTTGTTTTTAAAGTTTTTTTGGTAGGTTTTTCTGGTCAAAATTCGCAGCAATTATTGAAATCGCAAGTTTGATAGTTAATTTCTGCACAATCAAAGTGTCCTATGGATTTTTAAGGGTGCTGAATCTAAATGTGCAGTTAAAAACCATTTTAAATAAATAAAAATCAAAATTTAACCTCAATTTTTTCGGCCAAATTTAAATATCTATCCACATTCAATGTTAGATAGCAATATGTAAATACCTTAATATATATTTAAGTATAAATATCGTTCACTGTGTTTTGGGGTTCTAGTTGGCTTTTTAATATTGCCTTATAACCGTACTCACAAAAGAATCTATTTTGTTATTGCTTGATATTTTTCAGGCATAGTCCATTGCATGAATCGCATCGAAAGCAAATTAGTGTTTACTATTTTGTTTTACACTGTGCACCCAAATCAAAGATTGCTGACTGCATTTTATATATACACAAATATTCATTACTTATTTTTGAAAATGACAGAAAAAATATTTGTATTTTTAAATATAAAATTACTTTTTGTAAATACATATTCTAAAATGTAAATAAAATTTGAAAATAATTGGAGAATGGATTTCTTAAGTAGTTTTGATTGTGTGTATTTAGGAGATAGAACTTATTTTTTTGGGAATTTGTTTGATCTTCCTAATTAAATGTGCTCTTATAATATTTGTATTTTTTGATTGTTTAGTCAACTAATGTTTAGTAAGGCAGCCTCACTTATGAGCTATCTGGTTTATTCCTAAATTTTGTCTTCCCTATTTTTGAGTTGGTATCAGAGCATCAAGGTTGAGTTGAGACTTTGTGATTGAGATTGACACTGTGAGCCTTTGTGATAGAGAGACACTAGTGAGCATGGAGCCTCCTCTGTTAGTAAGTGCAAGTGTGAATATCTGTTGGCAGAGTCAAGATCTGCCATATTTATGCGTGGAGCAACATGATTACATTGGAAGGCTACATTGTCCGTTTGAGGATCGAGTCACTATCATGCTGTATGTGGAGCGCAGTGGGTCTTGATGTGGACCAGTGGAGGCGAGTCGAGTTGGGATTTGTTAGGCGAAGAAAGGTCAGAGCCTACCTGCACACCTTTAGTTAATTGTATAGTGTGTAAATTGGTAGATTGCGTAGTTTTTCTTAAGAAAAAGTGAGTAGATTTGCGCAAGTTCTCTTAAAGAAAAGTGCATAGATTGTGTAGTTTTTATGAAGAAAAAGTGAGCAGATCTGTGCATATTTTATTAAGGAAAACTGCATAGATAACACAAAACTTATAAAATTTTACTTCTGCTCATTGTGTCTGTGGTAAGAGTGCACAAATACATTTTTGTGGAGTTTATAAAATGGTTGAACTTCATTTTTTTTTGTTTGAAGCTGCTGACCCTGGCCATTGTTGGAGCTATGGATCTGTCAATCAGGGATTCAAGGAGTTACTGGTGGTGCTCGTGAAGTGTGGAGTAAGAAGCTGGTCACTGTTGGAAATTGGAATTTTGTCAAGATGACTAATCCCCTTGCAAAGACATACCTGAATGAGGCCAATAAATTGGACGGATCCAACTATGTTAACTAGAAATTCAAGTTGCAAACAATGATGGAAGGCTATGACGCTTAGAACATCACAAAGGGAGAAGAAGCAAAACCTGCGGCGGGCTCGACAACTGCATTGATTCAAGACTAGGAGAAGCGGCAGAATAAAACAAAGGTATTATTAAGAATGTCCGTGAAAGATAATATAATACCTTATATTCGTGATTATCGGACCTCTAATGCGACCTGGAATACCATTAAGGAGCTGTATGAAACTAAAAATACAAATCGAGTCCTCTTTCTGAAGAGTAAGCTCCTGTATATTAAAATGGAAGAGAATGAATTTGTTAGTGCCTTTACTTCCAGAATTAAGGATTTGAAAGATGTGGAGCTGTAACAAGGGTCTTTTTCACCTCTAGTTATCTCACATTACAAGTCAATCCGGGAGCGTTTTGTTATTGTAAGGGACATCTTAATTTAAGGCTATTTGTCAGGATAATGCTTCGTAGTATAGATCTAAAGAATACAAGAGTAAACGGATGCTAATGCTAAATTACTTTTGCATAAAGAAATCACACACGCAGCAACTTCGTCGGTCGAGGGTATGGAATCAATAACCTATCCCTCTAGAAACTGATGAAGGAGTATGGATCATGATCTGGGAGCATTATAGCGTCTGCTGTATCTCACAACAATCTTGAACCTCCTCTCATGCCACTTCAATAAACGCAAGCAAGAAAACAGAATGAAACAGCAATCTTCAGAAATGGAACAGCAATAAAAGGCACGGCAATAAATGGAACAACAGTAAATGGAACGGCAGTAAAGAAACTAAGTCTCGCGAGGTCTACACTTCCAATCTTTGGCACACACTTGCATACGAAAAGGAAAACAATCGTTTATACAGGTTTGCAGCTTTAACCAAATGGAACAGCAAATTATTAAAACAGGAAACGTCAATCATATATATATATAAAATGGAACAGCAAATCATTAAAGACAGGAAACGTCAATCATATGTATACGATCTGCAATAGTCACCAACAATCCATTAACCCCAATCACCTGTAGCTGAAATATTCTACTTAAGAATCCTGTAACTAATGTAAACAACTCAGATCAACAGTATGCGAAGAATCCTGAAAGTATGATATGAACTTATCACAGAGATTTATAACAGGATAGCTACAGATGACTAAATATGAAACAACATGCAACCATAACAGATTATGAGAAACAAACCACACAAAGCAGAATTGTAATGGTACAATCAGCCAGTGTCCGTTGGAGCCGGGCCCAAAGCTTCCAATGGCGCACTGCCGTAAGCTACTTCAGACGCACGGAGAAATTAACGCCAAAATATTATATTAACGCATCGATGAGAGTACAAAACTAAGTCTCAGAGAGACTCAATAGTCTGAGTTCAACTGACAATAGAATTCATGAACAGAAAGTTAAAGATACCCCAAGAGTTCCCCCTAGTTTTCAATGCTACCCTCCTTTTATACAATTAACGGCGGAGTTCATCGGTCGACAAAACGATTGATCATAGCGATCCCTCAGGATCGAAGATCCTGAGGGATCCGCTAAACTGTTAACGCTTTCCTTTACTCGGCCTGTATTTCCGAACTGGCAGTCCTTCATCTCGTTCCGGACTGATCTTCCTTGATTTACTCGACCTGGTCTGAACCTTATTTAGAACTGGAGGGACAGCCGTTATCTTCTCGTCAAATCCTCATTTTGTATTGCGCCTTCCTGCTTTTACCTTTTCCTGCGCAGAGAAGATAACTGTTAGTGATTGGATTATTTTAGACTCGTTCTCGTTGCATTTTCCCTACTTTATAATAAAGAAAAGATTACAACTATTGCTTAAAACATCACTAAATCATTTATTAAAACATACCTTCCCAATGCTCTACACACCCCCCGACTTACTCTGTTTCATGGCCTCATGAAACCGTTATAATTAACATGGAGAGCAGTAAGAGAATAGGCTGGAGAGGGTACTTCATGAGGGGGTCTGCAACCATGATAGGCAACCAGATTATCAAAGAAATAATGCAACTGTTCTGCAGGCATATCATACAAGGCCTGGTACCCCGGTGCAGGGTGCCAGATAATTGGGCTTCGGAACCGATATCCTAACCATGATGGTCCAGCTTGCAGAATGCACTGGCCATAAAAAGGCAATCTTTCAACAGCCAGCTCAAAGTTCTCATATCTGAAGGGCTCCCTGAGCTGGATGCTTGGGGTGGAAATCCGATAACGGAATTTGGCAGCCTCCAAGGCAGAATCTTTAATAACCAGGAAGTATTCTAAGCTATTTCGAATCAACTCCTCATGCATGGGTCCTAGTAGTTTCATAACGTCAGGGTTTCTCATAAGGCTTTTGTGTGATTGCCATAGGCGAACTGGATCTCGAGGCTCAGCCCTGACCCATAGATCTAGGCTGTGCTCCTGCCTCTGAAAGGCATTGTAAGCCCTGAGCCATTTTAACTGGTTGACCCCAAATGAAACAAAGGCTTGCAGCTGTATATCCCCCACAAAGGGGCCAGGGTTTAGATCAGTTTCCTGCTCAAGCACCATATTGGGCAAATAAAATTCACATAATAATCGTTGGACCTTAACCCCATAATGTTTGCAACAATCAATAAAATCATTAACAGTGTTAATCTGAATGGGGGCACCTGCCCTGACAACTTTTATTTTCAATCTTAAGTATCTTTCAAGGAGGAATAAAGCATAATTCTTCGCGGGGGCCCTACAAGTCAAAACATCATCATACAATGAACATACAGTGTCCATTTGTTTAATAACAACATCTAGTCGACGTGTTACCTTAGCAACCTTTTCCTGCTCCTTCTGCCATCCTTCGAAAGCCCGACTCTCCGATTCACTCATGTTTCTCAGCTGCTGTTGCAGTTTTTCATGTTTTTCCAGAGGGATCCTTTGTTCCTCTAACTGCTCAGCCTTCTGCTGCAATTCTTCGTATTTTTCTCGAGGAATCCTCTGCTCAACTTCCTGCTGCAGCTCCTCATATTTCTCTCGAGGAATCCTCTGCTCAACTTCCTGCTGCAGCTCCTCATATTTCTCTCGAGGAATCCTCTGCTCAACCTCCTGCTGCAGCTCCTCATATTTCTCTCGAGGGATCATTTGTTCCCGTAGCTGTTCAGCCTCTTGTTGGGCCTGTCTTATCTCACGGCGCAAGGCCTTGGTTTTTGGATCCCTTTCCCATAATTCCCTGGAGGCCGGAAATTTCGCCTGGACCTTTACATTTCGTCGCTTAATTCTCCCTGAAGGTGGTGTCTCAGTGTGGACTGCTCTATTTTCCCCTTCCTTCTTGATATGTACAAAGGGGTGCGGTGGTCCCTCTGTAACTGGGATGTCGTCCTGTGGCTCAAATTTAATTGGAACGACAGTTGGTTCTAATGGGCTGTTTGGAATATCAGCCTGCTCCTCTATGTCAATAGGAACGGCATTCTGGTGCTCTGTTCCAGATGGAACAGCATTTTGTTCCTCAGTATTAATTGGAACAGCTGCAGGTTTGCTAGCAGAATATCGACCTACTAGATGCCTATAGGTGCTCTGTCTTCCTCTCTGAGAGGACCCAGCTGTATTTGCCCTTCTTTTTCTTCTCACAGTCCTCTTTATTCTCAAACTGGCTTTCAGACTTCGAATTTTCCGCCGAAGCTGGGCTATAATGGTCAGCAATTTCTGCTGTTTTCTTCTCAACTTCTTAATTTCTTTTGCCTCGGCTGTGGGCACATGGGTGGCCCTCAGTTCTGCTCCTCTTTCATCGAGGGTTTCTTCCATCATTCGGGGAACGTCCTGTTCCTGACAAACATTTTCATCCTCCCCGCCATCAGCGGGTGGATTTCCTTCTGGTGTTTTAGGAACGGCTTGTTCCTGATTGGTATTCACATTTTCTTTGTCGATGACAGGGGGGTTTTCTTCCCCTGCCATTCCATCATGCAATTCGTCACGCGTCTCTTCCTCAAATGGTCCTTCGGGAGGCTCTGCCGGACTGGAGGGTGAAGGATAACCTCTAAGGCTGGCCAAGATGGTGGCCATCTCTTCTTCCTCCACAGGGTTTTGTGGATGGCTACCCCCCAATTGTTCCATCTCCTTCTCCCAAATTGGCTGCTCAGCAGCTGCCTCTGGATAGCTGGTCTCGGCCGCAGAGTCGTCATCCCTATCTCCTTCTTCAGCTTCTACTTCATTCTCTGTTTGTTCCAGGTTTTCCCCAGGTATTTGTTCTGGCGCTGGAGGATCTTCTATTATTTCAATCGGCTGGCCTATGTTTGGCTGGATTTTCTCCAGCCTACCTCTTATCTTTGCCAACTGAACTGACTTTCTAGGCCTCCCGGGCTGTTCGGGTGTGCTGACCACCTGTTCCTCCTCCTCCACCTTTCTGCGTTTTTCAACCTGTTCTTCTGTGCCAGAGGAATGCCTTCGCTTTAAGGTAGCAGGTCTTTCTGCGGCCAATTCCTTACGCTTTTCTGCATGTCTAGTTGCTTCAGGGGTGCATTTCTGTTTCCCTAGCTTTATGCGTTTCTTCGCTTGCTCGGTTGTGTCCGAGGGTTGCTTAGGTTTTGGCGATTCTCTGGGTTTTTTTAGGTGTTTCGGAGGTGCTAGCGGGGTACTTCGTCTTTGGGGATGGTGATTCTACTTCCCCTTCAATTGCTGTAAGAAGTTCCTGCCAGCTAGTCTGCTGCTGAGCGAGACTGTATGTCACTATCAGGCGGATCAGCCCGTGGTGGCTAACCACTGCGTCTTCATGATGTGCCTTTTTCAGGCTCCGAGAGGTATCATGCAACAATGAATTTAACAATGCAGGGAGATTCACAACACATTTTCCTTTTAACACAGCTAAGAGCTTAAGGTGACGCGGCCTTACCACATCTTTTCGTCCTTCGCAGGTGATGTAGCTCTGTACTACCTTTGCCAGTTCGCTCCAAGGTTCTCCCAGTGTTGCCGGCAGCACTCCTTTTCCCTTTACTGTCAGCTCCTGCCCTTCATCTTGGAAGAGTTCTACGATCTTTTGCAGTCTTTCTTTCTTTGTCGTCCATATTGGACCTAAGTCTGGTAATCCGGTTACTTCCGCGATTATTTCCTTCGTGACTGCTATCTGCTTCCCACCTACCACTGAGTGTTCTTCCTGCAAATTCTGCAGGAATTCCATGGCCACTATTTCGTTTGATTTGCGCAGGCGGCCAAAATAAGTTAACCACCCTGCTTTTTCTAAGATCTTCCGAGCGGCTTCGGAGACTATGAGCTCGCTCGGCTCACTTCTGATAGACTTTCCTCCCATGGTTCTGTTTCAGGGTCTAGATGGAACAGCAATGCAAAGAACGTAATTGCGGCAAAAAGAAAAGATACAGAGCATGCATGAATAATTGATCATAAATAACAACTTTTTCAAAAAATAGCATTGTCATGCCGTTAACGCATATCGTACCTCCGTATCATATCATTTCCGAATGATGTGTTAACACGTGGCCGGCGGAGTAATGAAGTCACCTCCCCCCCGCGCGAAATGATAGGCTGCCCCAGCCGTCAAATAGAAGAAGGCGGTCATCCCATCACCGAGTCATAATGGAGCAGCTTTTAAAATTTTGCCATGTTTCAGATTAGACAAAGAAATACCGAGATCGATGCGACAGATAGATCGCGTTTAACATAAGCCTTCGTGATGTGATGCAGAACATAAGGATAGGACGTCTAACACTCATGGAAAGTCTGAGATTGTCATAGTCAATGCCTTTGCCATAATTGGTAATGATAAATGTTCATGTGACGCATCCACTGAGGTGTAAGATATAATTATTACGAGGATAGAAAGAAAGATTTAATAAGATCCAAATTGGTGTATATGTTTTGACTCCGATACCATTAACAGAGCTCTGCTGCCGACCGGTGTTTATAACCGTGGCAGAGTTGTTTATTTCACCCCGGAACCATAGTCCTTTGTGTAGTTTTGAAGAGCAATTCTTTTCAACATGCAGGCCATCATGCTGGCTTGGTGACCAGATATCCATGACGCCATTCACCAGAGAGGCGCGAAACGTGGGCAGGCTGGCTCGTGATGAGACCCCCTGTTCCAAGGTTTGTTTATATAATGAACCTATTGGACCATATCCCTGGTGTGGTGGCCATGATGGGAATGCCACTTCGCTTCCAATCTTATGATCATAGTAGGCTGGTTCTTAATGAAACCCCCTATCCTCCATTTGACAAATAATTTCTTTTGGTTCTGCTGTTGCTTTTTTCTTTTGAGATGGACTTTTGCTCTTGTATAGTTACACATAAGGGTGGTTCAGCCCTCCTTAAGAGTGGGAATGGCGGAAGAAGTCTTGTTATCCCAATAGGAAGATATAAATTTTCTATTCTTATTCCCAAGTAATAATAAAGAAAATTGTAGGAACGTAACATGATAAAGTTTTCCAACAGGGCAGAGGAGGTGAGACTTATGGCTGAAAGAATGATGAGTGTATGGTTCCTTCCTTTGTTGTATCAATACTAGGGCTGTTATAGATAGCGATTTATGATGTGCTGATCTTGATATATCATGCCTTTTATATTTGTTGCATAAATATATAGCTGCTACTCATGGCCTCGGGACAATGTTTTCTTCTTATAGAAAGGACGAGGGCATACTATTTCTTCCTTACAAGGGAGGGTGGGAGGGTTCTTTTTGATGCAATGTCCTAAGATAACAAAATCACTCAAATGCTGCTTGCTAAAAAAAAATTGAAAAAAACACACAAATGTTGCTCCTTAAAACGTAATAAGAAAATTCACAAGTGCTGTTCCTTTTGAAAAGGAACAACAAAAATTCAAAAGTGCTGTTCCTTTTGGAAAGGAACAGCAAAAATTCAAAAAGTGCTGTTCCTTTTGGAAAGGAACAACAAAACTCAAGGGTGCCGTTCCTTTTGAAAAGGAACAGCAAAACACACAAGTGCTGTTCCTTTTGAAAAGGAACATCAAAACACACAAGTGCTGTTCCTTTTGAAAAGGAACAACAAAACACACAAGTGCTGTTCCTTTTGAAAAGGAACAACAAACCACGCTGGTGCTGTTCCTTTTGAAAAGGAACAGCAAAACACGCTGGTGCTGTTCCTTTTGAAAAGGAACAACAAAACACACCAATGCTGTTCCTTTTGAAAAGGAACAACAAAACACACACTTGAAACATATATACAAAATGTACAATCTTATATACAAAATGTGGTAATAAAGAATGAAATTCTTACTCATCTATAGGGGAGGAAGTTTTTGCTTCCTCTCCCATAATCTTGATGTTAGTATCTTGGCGTAACTGCTGGCAAAATGATTCCCGAGTGAGCGGTTTGCGATACAGACGAACTCGGTGGCCGTTTAGCTTAAATGTATATCCAGATCCATCGATTGTAATCAAAGTAAGGGTCCCATTGTCATGGACTTTTTGAATCTCGTATGGTCCCAACCATCGAGTCTGAAGCTTCCCCGGGAAATCCTGAAATCTAGAATCATATAACAGAGCCCAGTCTCCTTCGTGAAATATCTTGTTTTTGATGAGCACATCATGCCATTTGGCTCGCTGCTGCTGGATGAGTGCTGTATTCTGTAATGCAGCGAGCCTTGTTTCGTCCAACTCATTAATTTGCTGTAATCGATTTTTTTGTGCTTCACTTAAATCCAATCCGACTTCCTGGGCAGTTCGCAGGGTTTGGATCTCAAATTCTATAGGAAAAATGGGTTGCTTTCCAAACACTAAGTGATATGGTGAATAGCCAGTGGTACTTCTCCATGTGGTTCGATAAGCCCACAGTGCCTCCGGTAGTCAGGCGGCCCAATCACGGCGGTGTGAAGCAACAGTTTTTGTCAAAATGGACTCTATTATCTTATTACTGTTCTCGACTTGCCCATTTGCCTGCGGATGGTATGGGGTAGTAATTTTGTGATGGATGTGATAGTTATTGAGCGTTGCAGCTAATTTATGTCCCACAAATTGTGGTCCTCCATCTGTAACCACTTCCCTTGGGAGACCATAACGTACAAACAAATGGAACAAGAACTGAATTACCGACTCCTCTGTAGCTCTGGGTAATGCCTCCGCCTCAACCCATTTGGTAACATATTCAGTTGCCACCAAAATGTAAGTTTTTTGGTTTGATGGGGGGTTGATGGGTTCGACAAAGTCCAGAGCCCAGCGTTCGAAAGGTTCGATCACCAATTGAGGCCGCAAAGACATTTCGTCTGCTAGGCCAGGTCGTCCTACACGCTGACAACTATCACAGGCCTGGACAAATTTTTTCGCATCTTTGAAGATTGTAGGCCAGTAATATCCCGTTTGTAATACTTTGTGTGCTGTCCTTCGTTCAGCGAAATGTCCTCCACATGGCCCGTCATGGCAGGCTTTCAAGATATCAAAGATTTCGTCTTCTCGAATACATCTTCTGATTTCCATATCTGCGCCTGTGTGAAATAGATAGCCCCCAACCCACGAAAATCGATTGCTTTTCGCAACGATCTGTTTCCGTTCGTTGGGAGTTAAATGTTTTGGAAGCTTACCTACTGCAAGATAATTAGCCACATCAGCGTACCAGGGAGTCTGAACAGCAACTGCAAATAAGTGTTCATCTGGGAATTGGTCCTCAACTGCTGCTGTTTCAACTGATTTTGGTATTCGTGAAAGAAAATCAGCTACAGGGTTCTCCTTCCCTGGTCGGTCTCTGATTGTAATGTCGAATTCCTGCAACAAGATCAACCACCTGGTTATTCTTCCATTTGTAACAGGCTTATTTGCTAAATACCTAATAGCAGAATGGTCTGTATACAAAATGACGGGATAGCCTGTAATATAGTGTCTAAATTTATTAATAGCATGTATCACAGCTAAAAATTCTTTTTCGGTGACAGTGTAATTTAATTCAGCCGGAGCCAAATTTTTGCTGATGTAATAGATAACGTATGGTCTTTTCTCTTCTTCTTGGCCCAACACTGCACCGATTGCTGTGTCTGAGGCGTCGGTTGAAATCTGGAATGGTAACTTCCAATTAGGTCCTCTGAGAACTGGAGCTGTAGATAGCAATTTTTTTAATTCAGTGAAGGCTCGATCACATTTTTCTGTCCACAAAAAATCAACATTTCCAGTTAATGCATGTAGAGGTGCGGCAATACGTGAATAATGTTGTATAAATCGTCTATAATACCCAGAAAAACCAAGAAAACTGCGTACCTCTGTTTGATTAGTGGGGGTTGGGATAAGCATGAGTATTTGGATTTTGGCCGGGTCTACCTGAATGCCAGCTGCTGAGATGTGATGTCCCAGAATGAGTCCTTCTGTCATCATCATGTAACATTTTTCGTGACTCAAGCAAAGCCTGGTAGCAATGCAACGCTCTAGAACTTTTTCGAGAGTGTCCAGGGCTGGATCAAAGTCATCTCCATATGGTGTGAAATCATCCATATAGACTTCCAATCCATCATTAATTAAATCTGCGAAGATGCTAAGAACAGCCCGTTGGAATGTAGCCGGAGCATTACATAATCCAAAGGGTAAGACTCGGTAAGCGAACGTTCCCCAGGGACAAGTAAAGGTGGTCTTGTCCTGGTCTTCAGGGGCAATCTGAATCTGGTTATATCCGCTGAAGCCATCCAAGAAAGAAAAAAATTTCTTGCCTGCTAAGGTGTCCAATACCTGGTCTATGAAAGGAAGAGGGAAGTGATCTTTTTGTGTAGCTTTGTTTAATTCTCTGTAATCAACACAGATCCTCCATTTCCCGTTCTTTTTAGGTACTACCACAAGTGGGGAGACCCATTTGCTGTCAGAAATAGGATAAATAAAATTAACGTCTAATAATTTCTGCGGCTCATCTTTTACAACATCTTTTAAATGGGGATTGAGTCTTCTCTGTGGTTGGCGAACTGGTCTTGCATCTTTCTCGATATAGATACGATGTGTACATAGCTGGGGATCAATCCCCTTCATATCGGGATAGTCCCAAGCAAATGCCTCCTGATACTTTCGTAGGAGCTGGATGAGTTTGGTCTCTTGCTCAGATGTCAGATTAGCGTTAATGTTCAAAGTTTTGCCCGGTTCAATTTGTATTACTTTGCTGTTGGCAACAGAGGTTACAGGTATATTTGGGTCATTGTCATCTTTTAGAGGATCTTCCTCTAATTCATTATCAAATGCCGCTTTTATCATAAAGCATTGTGTATATGATGTGGACTCTGTTTGATTAATGAATTTATTGATGGCATCATCTTCCGTTTGATCTTTAAAATCTAGCGCTTCCTGAACTGTTAATGGTGGTCTAATATTATCAGTAATATATGAGGCAGGGCGCAGATTGGTCATCGATATATGAGGTGTGATGCTTGGCTGGGCTGGCGGGTACAAGATTAAATTTTTGATATCCGGTCCTCTGGTTATGGTCATGTTTCCCTGCCGGCATCCAATGTAGGCATCAGCAGTAGCGAGCCATGGTCTACCTAGAATTAGCGGATGTCCATCTAGTCGGGTTTTTGGATTAATGACCAGAAAATCGGTCGGGTATTCCCAAGAGTCTACTGAAACCATAACATCATACAAGGTGCCTTCTGGTCTTATTACTGATCGGTCAGCTAGCTCTAGTAAAGTGGAAGTAGGTTCTACCGATGTGATTCCAAGCTTCTGGCAGGTTGATGTTGTCAGGATGTTAATTGCAGCCCCTAGATCTACTAAAACGTTGGTCAGGGTCTGCCCACAGACTTGAACAGTGACAATTGGGTTTCCAGGATCCTCATATTTAATTGGTGTTTCTTTTCCTGATAAGAGGTCGGATAAGGTGCCGACTACCTGGACTCTAGGGTTAGGGGTTATATTTCTTTTTGTTTTTCTGCTACACAGGTCTTTTATGGTTCTTGCATATATGGGGATATCCTGTATAGCCTGAAGGAATGGAATTCGTATATACAAGTTTTGGAGTTCTCCCAGAATATCAAAATCTGGATATTGCATTTGTCTCGGAATGGCCAGTCGTTCTGGGAAAGGTGGAGAAGATGTAAGTTCTTGCTGATGAACTTGGTCTTTACTTACTTCTTCTTGTTGTGACGGTTGTTCTATCGGTAACTGGTTTTCAATATGCGCGGTTCTATGTCCCTCAGTTTCTATTATTCGCCCAGATCTCAACTGAAGATCATTGCACTCCTGCAGAGCAGATTCAATCTCGGAAGATTCTATAATTTGAAGAGATTGCACTGGTCGATTATTTGGGTTCGGGTTGGGTTGGGCTGGGAGCTGCGGTCTTAGGTTGGGCTGGGGATTTTGTTGCAAGGCTGGCAGAGTTGGTTGAGGGAGCGGAATTGATCCTGGCGTTTGATATGTCGATCTTGGCCAGTTGCTCTGCCAGGGTGAACTTTGCGAAGTGGAAGGGGTCCACTGCGGAGGATATGAATTATTTGGCCAATATGGCGGAGGATAAGGAAACATTTGAGGCGGCCAATTTGAAAATGGGTGCTGAGGCTGATTCTGCCACATATTCTGTTGCTGAGCATTAAATTGCGGTGATTGAAAAGAAGAGGAGGGATCTTGAAACATACCAGGTTGCCTAGGTTTCCATTGACGACGCTGGTTGATAAAATATGCTGATTCTGGTTCCTCTTCTGCTTCTTTGTACACCGCCTTTAAACCAGGGAGCGAGGGACAGCTTTCAGTCGGATGGTCCTTGGTACAAATAGCACATATTTGAACTGTATCAAGCGGGCATTCTTTCTGGCTATGTTTCTTCCTGCACCGCGGGCAGAAAATTTCCAGATTCTGTTCCGCCTCTGCTTGCTTCTGTTTAGCCTGCACAATATCAAGCTGTGTGGTTAATGTTCCCATGATATCAGTTTTAAAATTCTCTAACAGATTTCCAAGTTCCACTCGTGATACTCCTTCTGTTGATGTTCGATTGTCTCTAGTGAAGCGATCATATTCTGCTGGTTTTATTCGTGTGCTGCCTCTTGAGCTCCTGATACACAGATCAATGATGTCAGCAAAATTTTCCTGATAAATGTCTCCTTTTCCCATAATATTCAACGTTTCAATCCATTGCTCCTTCATACCTCTAATCAATGCAGTTTTCAACACGTTATCGGGCAGAGGTAACGATGCATATGGAGATCTCTGCAAGTTATATTGGAAACGTTCTACATATTCTTCTAAAGTTTCATTTGGTTTGGCAGACATTTGAAAGATTTCATCCTTTAGTTCTCTTGATCTACAGTAATCCTGATATTTTTTTAAAAAGGCCGCTTTCATTTCGTCCCAATTGTTTATGACTCCACCCCCTAGACCCATGAACCATCTCAGAGCTGCTCCCTTCAAGGTAGAGGGAAACAGTTTTAGCTTCTGGGGATCAGTGGTGTAATCGTATCCCCTGCATAACACATCAAATTCGAATAGAAACGCATCAGGGTCTTCTGATGTGAGTCCATGAAACGTTGGAATATGTTGAAGCGGAATTGCCTTCATTGGCGCATTCGCAGCAGAATCTACTATGGGATATTGCAAAGTAGAGGTCTGGGTATTTGGCTGATTCTGCGCCATGGAATCAAATATATGCCAGTAATCTTCAGGAATTTCCAATAGTGTATTCCTTGGTTGCGGAGGGGTAGTCTTAGCAGGAACTGTTTTTACAACACTCCCTTTATCAGGGATAATGATGGCCCCTACGGTCTGAGGTGAATGAATTCCCTCAACAAGGATTTTTGCAGCGCTTCCTTTATCCGGACTATTTAGAGGCTGGTTTGGTTCAATAGGAGATCTAGGTTCCTCGATTTCCCCTGTTTCTCCTTCTCCTTCGCAAAGGTTGCTAAAATTTCCTTCGTGCACTGGTCCAGGAGTCGAATTGTCAAATTCTTGAAAGTCCTACTCCTCTGTCTGACTGTGCACCTCCGCAAAGGCTTCAGATGGTGATTCTGAGGCTTGAAGGGAACTAGCAGGTTGTTTAGAGTTTACTTTCTTATAACCTACTGATGGCGGAGATCCGGCTTTCTTGTAAATTTCGTCTATAAAGGTCTTTCGTCCAAGGGTCGCCGACCCCTTGGCTTTTTCGATTTTGGATGGAGGCTTTTGATTCTTTTCTGGCTTTTTCTGCTTAGTCATGCACTCCAATTAAATTACTAAATCAATTCTGCTAGGAAAGCAGACGGTGGAGCAGGGCTTTTACATGCTCCGCACGCAGGTTCTTACCTCCCGTTTTTAAAATCCAGTTCTCCCCTAACAGATTCACACACTACCCTGTTATAAAAAACAAATGGCTATGCCCCTTCCCCGGCAACGGCGCCAAAATGTGGAGCTATAACAAGGGTCTTTTTCACCTCTAGTTATCTCACATTACAAGTCAATCCGGGAGCGTTTTTTTATTGTAAGGGACATCTTAATTTAAGGCTATTTGTCAGGATAATGCTTCGTAGTATAGATCTAAAGAATACAAGAGTAAACAGATGCTAATGCTAAATTACTTTTGCATAAAGAAATCACACACACAGCAACTTCGTCGGTCGAGGGTATGGAATCAATAACCTATCCCTCTAGAAACTGATGAAGGAGTATGGATCATGATCTGGGAGCATTATAGCGTCTGCTGTATCTCACAACAATCTTGAACCTCCTCTCATGCCACTTCAATAAACGCAAGCAAGAAAACAGAATGAAACAACAATCTTCAGAAATGGAACAACAATAAAAGGCACGGCAATAAATGGAACAACAGTAAATGGAACGGCAGTAAAGAAACTAAGTCTCGCGAGGTCTACACTTCCAATCTTTGGCACACACTTGCATACGAAAAGGAAAGCAATCGTTTATACAGGTTTGCAGCTTTAACCAAATGGAACAGCAAATTATTAAAACAGGAAACGTCAATCATATATATATCAAATGGAACAGCAAATCATTAAAGACAGGAAACGTCAATCATATGTATACGATCTGCAATAGTCACCAACAATCCATTAACCCCAATCACCTGTAGCTGAAATATTCTACTTAAGAATCCTGTAACTAATGCAAACAACTCAGATCAACAGTATGCGAAGAATCCTGAAAGTATGATATGAACTTATCACAGAGATTTATAACAGGATAGCTACAGATGACTAAATATGAAACAACATGCAACCATAACAGATTATGAGAAACAAACCACACAAAGCAGAATTGTAATGGTACAATCAGCCAGTGTCCGTTGGAGCCGGGCCCAAAGCTTCCAATGGCGCACTGCCGTAAGCTACTTCAGACGCATGGAGAAATTAACGCCAAAATATTATATTAACGCATCGATGAGAGTACAAAACTAAGTCTCAGAGAGACTCAATAGTCTGAGTTCAACTGACAATAGAATTCATGAACAGAAAGTTAAAGATACCCCAAGAGTTCCCCCTAGTTTTCAATGCTACCCTCCTTTTATACAATTAACGGCGGAGTTCATCGGTCGACAAAACGATTGATCATAGCGATCCCTCAGGATCGAAGATCCTGAGGGATCCGCTAAACTGTTAACGCTTTCCTTTACTCGGCCTGTATTTCCGAACTAGCAGTCCTTCATCTCGTTCCGGACTGATCTTCCTTGATTTACTCGACCTGGTCTGAACCTTATTTAGAACTGGAGGGACAACCGTTATCTTCTTGTCAAATCCTCGTTTTGTATTGCGCCTTCCTGCTTTTACCTTTTCCTGCGCAGAGAAGACAACTGTTAGTGATTGGATTATTTTAGACTCGTTCTCGTTGCATTTTCCCTACTTTATAATAAAGAAAAGATTACAACTATTGCTTAAAACATCACTAAATCATTTATTAAAACATACCTTCCCAATGCTCTACAAAAGATAAGTTGGGAGATATAGGAGAATCAATACCTGCTACTAATCTTGTGATTCTCACCTCAAATGGAATGTCAAAGTAATATGAGATGTTTATTACAGGTCTTGCAGCAAGGGAGAAAGTGCCAAATTTTGAGGAATTGATAGGTATATTAATGTAGGAAGAAGAGAGGCGCAAGAATTTAAAACCTTAGAATCTAGATTTAGCATTTTTGGAGAAAAATAAGTTCTTCAAAGGGAATCAAGGAGGAGGAACTAAAGGTGGAAGTCTATCTCATAAAAGGACAAATCAAGGTATGTCATCTGTTAGAAATGATTATGAAATAAAATGTTTCTATTATGGTAGAATCTTGCTAGAGATTGCTATAAGAAGAAAAGTGATGAAGCTAGGCATAACAAGCACATAAGACATTCATGACACTTTGCAGGAGAAGGCCTGAATTCTAATCGCACAAATCTTAAGTTGTTTATGTCTAATGTTGCGCTGTCTGCTAAAACGAATGATGCTAATGCTTGGTTTGTGGACTCTAGTGGTTTGAATCACATGACATGCAATAAGGTCTGGTACTAAAAATTCAAGGAAATAAGCAATGGCGGAAACATATATCTTGGAGATGATCGTGCACATCAAATCATGGGATATGGAGATATTCCAGTGACTTTACCAAATGACAGTGTTAGGCGCATCCATAATGTTATGTATGTGTCCGAGATAAATTTTTTTTATGATCTTTGTGTCCACAATCACATATCAGAATGTAAAGGTTGAATTTTTCAAAACACATTGCATAGTAAAAGAATTGCTGGATCACTGCAAACCAATTGCTTCAGGAGTCAGGGTTGGAGGCCTATACAAACTTGATGTCACCAACAAAATTCATCAAGCACCGACTTCTACAACAATGTTTGAAATTATTTTGCACTAGAGGTATGGTCATATTAATTACCATGATTTATTATTGTTGCAAAAACAAAAAATGGTTGGACTCCCTATGTTAAAGAATGAGTATACTGCTTGTGAAGGTTGTGCATTTGGAAAAATTCACAGAGATGAATTCCCCTCTATTTTTTATAGGAGAAGGAGAGATGTATTAGAACTTGTGCATTCTAATGTTTGTGGACCTATGCAGACTATATCCTTTGGAGGTGCTTATTATTTTATGTTGTTTATCGATGAATACAAAAGGTACACTTGGGTGTACTTCCTTAGGAAAAAGAGTGATGTATTTGAGTATTTAAAAGAATTCAACATATGGAAAAAAAAACAAACAAGGAAGTTCATAAAGATCCTCCATTCAGATCAAGGGGGGTAATACAAATTGGGGAACTTCGTCAAGTATTGCAAGGATAATGGAATAGTGCAGCAATTTACAATACCTTACACTCCACAGCAGAACGATGTTGTAGAAAGGAAAAACAAAACATTGGTGGAGTGTGCACGGAATATGATTAAAGGTAAGAACATCTCAAATGGTTTTTGGGCTGAGACCATTAGTAATGTTGTTTATTTAAAGAATATAAGTCAACAAGGTATCTTGATCTTAAGACCTCCTTTGAAGCCTTGTATGGTTTTAAACCAACAATTCATCATTTGAGGGTATTTGGGTGTAAGGTCTTTGCACATATTTCAAAGGAGAACAAAAAGAAACTTGATGCTAAAGGTATCAAATGTATTTTTGTAGGATAATGTTTAGAATTTAAAGCATATAAAATGTTTGATCTATCTACTCAGAAAGTATTTGCGAGTAGAGATGTAATTTTCCATGAACAAGCAGATGAAGGAAACAAGGACAACAACTATGAAAGGTGGCACATACTTCCTGAAGATGAAGACAATAAAGTAGAAACAAATGCAGGAAACAACAAGCAACAAAAGCTTGAGGAAGAATCCAGTGGTATGGATATCACCAATAGTTGGAGCCCACCCAAAGTTGGAGAAGTACCTTCAGAGAACAAGAGTGAAGACAATGAATTACGAAGGAGGTCTACATGACAGATTTGCTTACCTGAAAGGTATAAGGAATATGCCTTGATGATTAATATTTTGAATGTCATAGAACCCATGATTTTTAATGAGGCTAGTGAAGATGAAGAGTTGAGAAAAACAATGGAGGAAGAGTATGAATCTATAATTAAAAACAAAACCTGAGAATTGATTGAATTTCCTAAAGATAAAGAGCCCATAGGATGTAAATGGATGTATAAACCCAAGTTTAAAGCAAATGGCAATATAGATAAATATAAAGTTAGATTGGTGGAAAAAAGGGTACTCACAAAAGGAAGGCATTGATTATGCAAAACATTTGCACATGTAGCTAAATTAAATATTATTAGACTGTTAATTGCATTAGCTACAAAGTACCATTGGAATTTGCACCAATTAAATGTAAAATCTGATTTTTTAAATGATGATTTAAAGGAAGAGGTGTATTTGACACAATCTGAAGGTTTGTAAAAAAGGAGCAGGAACATTTAGTTTGCAGATTAAAACAATCTTTCTATGGACTGAAGCACACACTTAGATCATGGTATAAGAAGATAGATTGCTTCTTTCTAAAACAAGGTTTTATAAGAAATCAAAATGATCCAAATATGTATATTAAATTTGATATAAAGAGACATATAATACTAATTTCTTTGTAGGTTGATGATCTAAAAATAAATATGGTTAACCGTGTTTTGGGATTTCCATGGTATGGTTGGATTTTTGAATATCTCTCGATATTTTTCAGGCATAAACCACTGCATGAATCGTTGTCATCGAGGTTATCGACAACAAATCACAGTTCAAGATCATCTGTTTACACTGTGCACGCACATCAAGGATTCCATACTAAACATATATAAATCACTTATTAACGAACAAATAAATATCAATCTGCCAACCAACTCCTAAATGTTTTATCAAATTGTTTTACACTTTATTTCATGGGTTTTATCAATCCTTATCAAATTAACATTTATTGATATTGAAGTTTAACTTTTTCAAATTCAAATCTGATATTGGAGTGTAACACATGACTTGAATGTTCTTGATATGAAATTTTATTAACATGTTCTTCTCATCAACGATGTTCTTAAAACATTAAAGTACACTAATATTTTTTGGTGAATTTTTTTAAGGTGTTTAAAAGATATTTGTTCTTCGATTTTTTAACGAGGTTAAATAACAAATTAAATATATAGAAGCAAGTAAATTTTTTAATATTTTCTTGCATAGGATATGTAGTTAGAGTTAATTTCATATTTTTCTATAAAATATTTATAATCATAATAATAATGAAAATGTTTAATATTTATTAAGATTGAAAGTTATCATATTTTATGAATATAAAGGATTATTTAGGTTTTTTTATGGTTTCATTTTTTATTTGAAAAGTATTAAACAAAGTGTTCTAAAATCACTATAATTTTGTTCATAAGGTCTTGGGTAGATAGCTATCGGATACTTTGTTAAGGCACTCCTTGATTCCTGATCGGGGTGATATATTGAACATGATGAAGATGTAGTCTTGCCAAACTTACAAAATACAAGCACCATAAATTTGTTGAGTTAGAAAATTATGTAAATTGGTAGTGTGAGATTTTTTTTAAAATTTAATTTAATTTGGGTATATACAAGACAATATAGGAGAAAATACTTTATCCATCCAATTTTTTGTTAATTTATTTATTTAATGTGAATTTATTTTTAGTTTACTCATCTTGATTTCTTTCCTTACACTAATAAAATTAAAAAGATAATTTAATCTTCTAAGTTTAATTTTTTATGACCACTAACTCTTAATTACATTTTTGTTTCTCTTTGAATTTAAATGTAATAATATTTTTAATATCATCATTTTATAACAAGAGCTTGAGTGAGCCTAATGGTTAGAGCATGTGTTTCCTCCTAAGAGGTCACAGGTTCAAAACTAGAGGGGGTAGAGTATGTATGCCTTAGTAGACTTTGTAGTCAAATCCTTTGCAACATAATCTCACATAATAAATTTTCAATTAAATATACCCATGAAGTGTAGACCAATTGGTTTGTGTGGGGTTTAGTCCCCACTAGGTCATTAGTTCAAATCTCATGGGGAAATATACCCATGAAGTGTAGACCAATTGGTTTGTGTGGGGTTTAGTCCCCACTAGGTCATTAGTTCAAATCTCATGGGGAGGATTTGAGAATAGAATCTACCTTTGGGAGAATTAAACTAGGATGAGAGAATGGAAGCTACCATAATGTGAATAATTAATATTGAATAGCCTATTAAAAATCAAACTTTATGGAATCAATCTCTGAACTTAGACATAGTGGAAAAACACAATCCTTATTTTTTAAAACCAATAACATGAATATATGTGTCATAAAACAATAAACAATTTTCCAAGGCCAATGGAATGAATGTGTCATAAACAATGTTAGTAATTGAGGTTGAACCTCCAAAGTGAAAATGCCTCTATCCACTTAGGCTAATAGCCACTTTTTTAAAACCAATAACATGAATATATGTGTCATAAAACAATAAACAATTTTCCAAGGCCAATGGAATGAATGTGTCATAAACAATGTTAGTAATTGAGGTTGAAACTCCAAAGTGAAAATGCCTCTATCCACTTAGGCTAATAGCCACTTTATCCATCAGAGAGTAGTCTAGATCACTTGTATTCATGTGTGAAGATTTTACGTGGAAGCCATATGCCTCCACATACTTTTCATGAAGGCCATATGCCATTGAACTTCCAAATCATATCCTATGGGATAAAATGCTCCTAATGATTCATATTGTATCGATCTTGCAGGTTGCAGCTGAGTTAATTTCTTAAAATGCTCTTAATGATTCAAGTTGGATCGATCTTACAGGTTGCAGCCAAGTTAATGTCTTAATCTTCAATGCAAATAACATTGCAATAAGATCTTTAGAAGGAAGAAGAGATCGGGTAAAAAAAAAAACCTTGATTTCCTAAACAAAAGAAAATTTCCTTGAAAGACGAAACTATATATGTAAAGCTAAAGTTACTGTTTCTCGCTAATGACCAACTAATATCAACATTGATTAATATTGATTGAGGTGGTATTTTTTTGTTGTTTTATTTAAATGGTATTTTTTTAAGTAGAATAATAATTTTTTAATGTATAAATAAATTTAATATTTAAATTTTTTTTCTAAAATATTTATAAATTACAAAACTTAAAATTATAAAAAAATTAAAATTATACAAATTACTCAACTGTGATCATAATAAATATCTTAAAAAAATTAATATAAAACTGATCCAAAAATATACAAGAAAAAATTTAAACTAAAGCATAACAAATTCCCTTCCCAACTTAAGTGGAAGAAGGAAACATAGAGAAATTAAACTAAAGCCTAACAAATTCCCTTCCTTCCTTTAGTTGAATCTCCATAGAAGTCCAAACCGTAACTCCATGTTATAGTGTCACGTAATAGGGTTTTCACAATTATCAGCAAACTTTATTCTGCGGGCAAATTGACAACTCGCATGATTGCCGCCATCAAATCTTCGTTCTTATCCACCCAAAACATATCGTGGTTTTTCGGCTTGTCTTCTTCTTTATGTCACACAAAATTGGAGCAGCACACACAAAGACAAGACGAAGGCTACCTTGATATTGGGCATCCTGGGAGCCAAAACAAACTCGCGGAGTGGAACCCTAGGATTCTCAGAGTTGATGTTCGTAGAACACCTATAATTTTCACAGGGCGCCCACCACGTCGTTAATGGTCCCATCGATCGTAAGGCATTGGAGTACTGTCTTTCAATTCAAAATGGATATTATATATATATGGAGAGTTTACTCTTTGTCTTTCAATTCAAAATGGATATTATATATATATGGAGAGTTTACTCTTTGCGCCTTTATGATAGCAAGATAATATACTCAATGTGATTTGAATTCTAATTTTTAGGTTTCAGTCAATAAATTTAATCATTTCCCTAGTCACCTCACCACACATTGTTGTAGTTTCAGTTTTCATAATAAGAATAAGAACAGGTAGCGATGTTAACGTCTATTAGTACAAGTGGTTGGTAAAGTTGTAATACGGAGAAAAACGCCTCACCTTTAACTTGGCAAAACAAATCTTCAACTGCTGTTTTTATGCATTGATTGAATTTCGGTGCCCTGTCCATCAATAAACTTGCACCGATTCATCGTATGAGCCCATCGAAAAGCATATCCTTGTATAAATCTTAGTTTTTTTTAAACAATTTTATTCTAAATTTGGTTAGAAATCGTTGTAATTTTATATTTGAAGTGTTAGAATTTGTATTGAGTTATTAAATTCCATATTTGAAAGGTTGACTTCGACGAATTTAATTGTTAAAATTATACCATTTATATTTTATAGATTTGGCAAAAAGGTCTACTCATTTCAATCCATTTAATTTATCAGCTAGAGCCAGTAGCTTGGATGTTAGGATATTCCGACACATAGGAAATAGTTAAGTACAACTTGGTTTAGTATAGAGTTAGGTATAGAGTTAAGTAAAGTGTGTTTCTTTACCGTTGTACATTTTGTAACTTACAATCCGACGGTCACGATATGTAGTGATCCGATGGTTCATTTTCTCCTCGGTATTACCGACACTTGATCCGTGGCTTGACACCCGATTGGTCCATGAATTCTATT
Organism: Pinus tabuliformis; assembly: GCA_031772625.1. NCBI lineage: Eukaryota > Viridiplantae > Streptophyta > Pinopsida > Pinales > Pinaceae > Pinus > Pinus tabuliformis. Next base: position 863,266,251 of record CM062815.1, read on the forward strand.
TAAAGCGCATGGAGGGTCATTTGTAGGGTAATCCGTGCATAAGAGAAGCTTATGTAAATTTTCATTCTTTGATTAATAAATTGCCTGAAGTGGCCGCGTTGGCTCAGGCCGTGCACTGTTTCCCTCTTTGAGGGTTTTAACCACGTCAAAAACACTGGTGTATTGATCTGGTTGTGAGCGGTGTCCTTTTGGTGTTCTTCTGAGGAACTTACCCTGTAAATTCCTACATGGTATCAGAGCTATTTGAGGGCCGCGTCCGTTGGTGATCCAAATCTGAAGCCGATAGAACTGCATCCGACTGCCATTTCCTAGATCTGCTGTTTCTGACTGCTTTTGGGCCGAGAGGACTGCTCTGTTGTGTTCAGAGCATCTGTTCTAGTGAAGAACTCCTTTTGTTTCATGCGAAAAGGTTTCCTGTAGCCCTAGCTGCGTCATTTTTAAGATCTGGAGGTATACAGTCTTTATTTGCAGTTTACTGTTATTTTCTCTCTTCTTATTTCAGTTTCGGTTTATTTAGCTTTTTTTTAACCGGATCTATACCTTTCATTTCTGCGTATGCTCTTTTCCTTGCGACTGTGCGATCTGGGCAAATCAGAAACAGAAAGGAAGGATTTTTCTCATGCGTATGCTCTTTTCCCTGCACCTTAGTGTGATCTCGGAAAATCAGAAACATTGAAAAAAATATTTAGTTTTTCGGCTAAAGCTAACTTTGAGCCGCAAGGTTCAATTTTTGAAAATATTTAGTTTTTTGGGTAACGCTAACTTCGAGCCATAAGGTTCGTTTTCTTTGCATGTCCGTATTGGGTTTTGTGTTTTTTGTTTTGTAGGGAAAAATAGTTTTCTCAAAGCAAGCACGCAACCCAAGGCCCCCCCCTTCTCTCTCTCTCTCTCTTTCAAATTTTTTGTATAAATCAATTGGTTCAAAGCTATTTTAAGAGAGTAGAGTTCTTGGGTTCAAGTCTCCATTTTGTGGGGGCAGACTTTTTCATTTCCGCACATTCCCGCACTTCGTCAGCAACTTCAACAACTTGTTTTCAAAAAGCCATAACTTCTTCATCCGGAAGCCTTTTTCAGAGCCGTTTTTTTTAAAACAGCCTAATTTTTCGAGATCTATCCATTGGAGCACTTACTTTCAGCATCTTCAGCTTCAGTTTCTGTTGAAATGGAAAGTCAATACTAAGTTACCCTTGACAGCACCAACTACTTCCAATGGTTGTCCTACATGGAGGATTTAATTAGGAGTAAAGGTCTCTACCGAATAGCCACAGGCCAAGAAAAGAAACCGAAAGATGAAGACAAGGCTGCTAAATGGGAAAATAGACAAGATCAAGCACGTGGTTTGATAGGGATATCTATTTCTCCAGATCTTAGATTCCATATTGCAGAACTTGAAACTCCTCATGAAGCAATGGAACAAATCAATAAAGTTTTTGGGATTAAAAATGAAATTAGAGCCCATCAACTTGAAAATGAGTTGCTTACATTGGACCCTAATAATTTTTCTTGCATTGAAGATTTCTTGTCTAAGTTCAAGACCCTTAGATATCTTTTGGAAGGTGTTAAGGTTAAGAAGGAAGATAGTAACCTTATTTATTCCATCCTTACTAAGTTGGGACTAGCCTACTCTGTATTTGTTTCCACCTTCCATTCTACAAGAGAAGCCTTCATTTCTCAAGGAAAAGACTACAAGCCCCCTTCCTTTGACTCTTTTTGTGATTCTTTAATAAGAGAACAAGAAAAACTCTTACACCTTGGTCTTCTTAATCTTGGAAACTCTTACAAGAAAGCATTAGCCGCCCAGCAACAACCAAATTCAAAGAATCCTAAGAAGTTATATCCTAAAAAGAATGGTCCTAAACCAAACAAGGGTCCTAAGCAATTTCAGCCCCAAAATGAAAGATCATTTCAGCAAAATGATAAGACCAATAAAAAAAAATGGAAGAAGACTGACAGACATTGCAACTTTTGTAATCGAGATGGCCACTTAGAATCAAAATGCTTTAAAAAGATGGAAGCTTTGGAAGCAGCAATGAAGAAGCATAACATCCATTTGGGGCAATCTTCAACTTCCACTTCATCTTCAGGAATGGCACTTTCTGCATGTGGTTGTCAAGCATCTCGGTCTCGCTATGCATTAAATGTATCTTCTTCTTCTCATTCTCATGAGTGGCTCATTGATTCTGGAGCTTCTTATCACATGGCCAAAAACAAAGCCATGTTTTCTTCTTTAAATGATTGTAACACCAAAAATATATATGTTGGTGATGATAGATCTCTTAATGTTGTAGGGACTGGAACTGTTCATCTAGACAATGGTCAGTTTAATGATGTATTATGTGTTCCAACCTTATCCTGCAACCTTCTATCTGTATATCAGATAACTCATTCAGGTGAAGGTAAAATCGTTGAATTTTCACCTCATGATGTTGTAATCAAGGACTTAAAAGATCCTAAAGAGATTTTGGCTACTGGCATTGCTGATGACTCTACAAGGTTGTATAAGTTTCACAACTTTGGGTCATCAAATCTTCCCTCAGTATTTGTTGCTCATAACGATGAAGTGAGCAAACTTTGGCATGAGCGATTTGGACACTTAAACTATCTCTCCCTTCAGCATCTATGTAAAGAAAATATGGTGACAGGTCTTCCTATGGTATCTTGCAGAGATGGTGTTTGTTCCGGATGTGTACTCGGAAAACATCATCGGGACAGTTTTGAAAAACGTGCCTCTTGGCACGCCTCAGCCCCTTTACAGCTTGTGCATAGTGATTTATGTGGTCCACTTCCAGTTGTGTCATTCTCTGGTTGCAAGTATTTCTTAACTTTCATTGATGATTTCTCCAGACGCACTTGGGTATACTTCTTAAAACTCAAGAGTGAAGTATTTAACACTTTTTTGGCCTTCAAGGCCTTTGTTGAAAAACAATCTGGACATCAAATTCTTAAGTTAAGATCTGATAATGGTGGAGAATATGTTAAAACCACATTCATCAACTATTGCACTGAGAATGGAATTCAAATGCAACATACTGTTCCATATACTCCACAACAAAATGGTGTAGCTGAAAGGAAGAATCGCACCTTAAAGGAAATGGCTAATTGTATGCTACAATCTAAAGGACTTGGTCTTAGTTTTTGGGCAGAAGCAATTAATTGTGCAAATTACATAATAAATCGCACTCCTACTAAGGCTTTAAAGAATATCACTCCAGAAGAAGCATGGAGCTCAATCAAACCAGATGTAAGTCACCTTCGTGTTTTTGGGAGTGAAGCGTGGGCCCATATTCCAAATGAAAAGCATAAAGCTTTAGAACCTAAAAGTGAAAAATGTACTTTTGTTGGATATTCTGAAGATGTCAAAGGCTATAGATGTTATAGACATTTTTGTGCCTCGCAGCATGGAGCATGAAATGTCAATAATTACAGGGATCCTCAGTCCCTAAACATGTTGCTCTTACCCCTAGAGGAACAAGGTCAGCAAACCACAACACTTCCAATCAGTTCTCCACCTGAAAAACACTCAAAACAGGCAATTTTAAGTTCATGTCAACTGCTCCACTGAGCATCTGTGCTGAATGTCAACTGTCCCACTCTGTACCTGCGCTGAATGTTAAGAGAGCTGAAGGCCACCTGCGTTGGGCGAGATTGGCCAAGTGGCACAGTCATTCTGCAAGGTGTCAGATGCCCAGGAAGCTTCCAGAAGACACTTGGATCAACAAATTCGCCCTGTGATGAGTAAGAGGTACTTGATCTCCATGTGGAAGCAAGGATCTCCAAGTGGACTCAAGAACTGAAGTTTAACTGAAGATGGAGAGGACACAAGGCAGCTTCATGTCAGTCTCAAGCTGACTCATCCTTTCTCCATTTACCCTATATATAGAGCTCTTCTATGAGGTCTAGGGAGGCTGGAATTTTGTGCAAGTAAGGAAGTGCTGTTGGTTTACAGTTAGAGCTATTGGGTGATTGCTTTTATAGAGGAGAAGAGGAGATTTCTTGCTGCTCGGGAGGTGCTGCTGGATTGGAGCCATTGATGGTTGTAACCTTCTCAGAACCTTTTACTTCTATCAATAAAGCTTTGATGTTCTCCTATATACTTGTATTGCATTGATGTATTGTTTTTACTTGTATATTTGATCCATTCTAATCCATGCATCAGTTATGAGTACATGTTTCTTGTAGTTTCCCTCTCTTGTCTTTGCAGGATCTGTGTGTAGCTGGGCCAGCAAGAGAGCAAGGAGCTGGAAGCAAGAGGCAAAGAGAGAAGACAGGATCGACAATAGCGAAAGACATCGGTTGGTCAATCTTTTATTCCTTCTCTGTACTTTCATAAAGAAGAAACATAAAAGCTTTACTTTCTGTTGTTGCTAAGGAACTATCACCCTTAGAGTAGGGATAGGGTCATTCCGAGTCGGATACTTTTCCCCCCAACAAACTGGCGACTCCACTGGGGAACCCGTATCTTGTTGGTTAGTTTTGTTTCTTGCTATTCATCTCATAAACAAGGAGAGCACCAAGTCGAACTGCAATTGAGTCCTTCAATTGCAAAGTAGAGGGCAGTTGCTCTGGCTCAGTTTCTGAGCAAGTTTATGATTTGAAGAGCTGATCCACAAGGACTCTTGAGCTCTTTGTGATAGCTTTTCATCCTCTTGATCATCCCTTAGCTTGTACTTGACCTATAGCTTTTTATTTCAGCAAAAACTGTGAATTTTTGAGCTTTTTATGACCTGGAAACCCTTGTAAACGCAACTCTCGTGTCTCAGTGCAGGCTGTCCAAAGGCAGTCTGCATTTCAGCGCAGGTACTCCCTTCGGGAACTGCGCTGAATGTCAGTTTGACAGACCAGAGCCTGCGCTGAACCAATTAGGCAGTGCCCTACTGAGGTTTCCTACTGAGTCTTGGCCCTGTTTTCACTGTTATTTTGCTGCTGATTGCTTGTCATTGTACTTGCTGTAAACCAACTGTCCTTGACATTATTCCGCCTCAGTTGTGTGATGAAACTGTGATTGTTCTTTCAGTATTTCTTGTTTCATTTACAGTTTCCCATTGTGAAAAGCAAACCAGTATAGCTGTGGCCTCTTAGATCCAGAACTGTAAAAGTGTCTTAGTGATCTTAAGAGCTAGTTTTATTACTGTTCATGGCTGTTTGAGTTTGTTTGCTTTCATCTTATGGTTTGAATCTATACATTTCCAGTGTCGAAACAAGTCGATCTTAAGGTGTCTTTTGATTTTGGACAAGCTTGTTTACTTTCGCTTGAAATTAGATTCAAAGTTATACAACAGTTTCCTTTTTGTCTTACATCAACATTAAGGAAAAAGAAAAGAAATACCTGCATTGTGCATGTGCATTATTGACAGTTTGCATGTTGATTTAGGAAAAAGTGCATTTAGTGTGTGTTCTATGATCTGTGTGAAAAGTTGATGTCTTTCTTTTCCCTTAGTAGATTAAGGTTTTCAAAGTTGAAAAGATTGAAAAGTTTGCTTCTCATCTTAGATTGCATCTAGGAAGTTGTATATACATCTCGTGGTGATCCTTAAAGGCAAACTGCTAAGCAAGATCAACATTAAAATGAATTGAATTTACATAACAACGCATTGAAACATAACGCAAACACATAGAGGTCTAAGCTAGAGACGTGTTCCGACGTCGTTAAACGTGATATCTTAGTGTTGAGTGGTTGGGTGATTCCTCCACGGTGAAGCGATAAGTATCAATACGGACTTGTGCTCCCGCGTACCGTCGAGTATATTGGGAGACCCCTATAGGAATAAAGCCTTTATCCTTAGGAAGCCGTGTCGGCCGCCCTACTGATCGCGATGCAGTGAACACAACATTCACGAAGATCGACCACCCGTACCGTAAAACGTATTCTGTGGTTTCGCGAAAGGTTTGGCACACCCTCTGCCTAGATCTCCAGAGCAGTTTCTTTTGGCCTTTTTCAAACTCTATAACTGAAAAAGTCCAACCGAGCATTTGTCACTTTGGGCTCGTTAATACATCGAAGGCGACTAGAGTCATCTTTAGCTTTTTCTCGACTCTTAAAACATGAAAAAGCAAAGTTGTGTCTAATAAAGCGTCGTTATAAAATTCATTTTAAACGGAACATAATCACCTCTTATTCCCGCGTTGATCTGTAAGTTGAGAACATGGAACGCCCCAACCAAGGAAGTCCACAAGATGGAAGTCCTAGTCCTTTCTCCTCTTGGGGAGAAGTTGGTGCGCCCCATATGGCCACATTGTCGCTTCCAGGACTGACAATAGGCCTGCCAGTTTGGCTGTTCTCAACCAATGTAGTTCAGGCCACCATGGTTCTTGATCAATCGAGTCAACAGTTAGATCAATCTAGAGCTACCCACCAGCCTTCTACTTCCAAAAGCTCTTCCTCTAATCCTTCCTCTTCGCAAGGTAGAGCCGGTAAAAGCCAGCCTCCCAAGGAGAAGAAGGAAAAGAAGAAGAGAGAGAAGAAGAAGAAGGAGCCTAAGGCGACTGGGGGCAAGCAAAAGACATCTGACAAAAACCCACCCATTGCACAGACCGGGCCTAAATCACCATGTGTCGTATGTAGAGGAGATCATTTCCACAGAGATTGTCCCTGTATTCCCCGGATACTAAGGGACTGGTCCCCTCGTCTGCACAATTCGGGGGCATCAACCTCTGACAGTCAGGTTGATTGCTTTCCGTCAACCAGCGAAAGTGAAGGATCAAGACAAAAAGGAGGAGTAAAATTCCCTTGTAAGTTGTGTGAAGGCAGTCACGCCATCCACCGTTGTCCCTTCTTAGACGAAGCGAAGAGAGTTTTGGAAGATCGTCCGGTTTCACCGGTAAGACTTCCTCCTGGATACAAAAAACTCGTGCCAAGTCCTTCGTTGGTTGAAAACACAGCTGGCCCACTCAAGTGGTCGGCTGAAGTGTCAGTCACTGAAAATGAACCTACTGAATCCAGACCGGACGAAAGTCCAAAGGTCGATACGACAGTTGACCCGGTTCTACCTTCAGAAGTTTCATCTTCAAATGACACCGTCACCGAAGAGTCATCTTCAAGTGACACCCTCACTGAAGAGAATAAGGATGACACCATCCAGATTCTTTTCATCAGCACCGACTCTGATGAGCGTCAGGGCAATGCGCCCATTCCTTTATCGCAGGAAGGAACATCATCAGGGTCATATCCGGCCGTATATTCGGTCCCACCGCCAAGCAACCTGGTTGTATCCTTTGATTGGAATCAACTAGGCAGACCCCGGTTACCAGCCAGTACACCATTCAGAATCATTGTCCAGATCTATAGAATGATCATGGCTGGTACTATCATTGATGAAGGGGCGTCTGTGAGTATCCTTTCCTCTGTTGCTTGGAAAGCACTGGGTTCCCCGACGCTTTTACCTGAGTTAAGAAATCTCTCAGGTTTTGATAAAGGAACCAGTCGACCATTAGGGATCCTCCCCAATGTGCCTATTACATTGAAAGGGAAGACCGTTAATATGAACGTGATGGTCGTCCAAGGACCCTTGGATTATAACCTACTCCTTGGACGTGACTATATTTATTGCATGGGAGCGATAGTCTCCTCACTCTTTAGAGTAATGTGTTTTCCACACGAAGGAAGGGTGGTCAAGCTCGTAGACCAACTTTCATTTCCGGGATCTCGCATCGCAAATAGTCAAATACCATTCCTAAATGGTCTGTTCACTCAAGATATGCCTCCACCCCCAGTACTCCTTCCCGATGAATGCGAGTGATTCAGAAAGAGGGACTGGAACCCAGGGGGCATGCATCCTGGTCTGCTTCGGGCAGAAGAAACCCTGGGTATAAGGTAGAATTTCCGCAGAAGAATATGACTAGTCCGTACCCCGTCCGTGGATGGAAGAGGGGTTGTTCTAGAACAGGATTCTTTTGTTAAAGTTATGTGTTTGACGATTTTTAGTCATTCACCTTTGTCTAAAGAAGTGGGAAATGCCCAAGTAGGAATTCCCTTATTGCAACAAATAGTAACCATCTTTGGAGAAAAAGCAAGCCTCACCCATTAAAACAAATGTTTTGAAGGATAAGTAGGGGCAGCCTCCAAAGAAAGAGATTCTTTTGTTGTAACAGAGGGTAACCATCTTTGAGTAACCTAATGATAGACATCGCCAAAGAAAGAAGATTGATTTGCGGCAGCAAATAGAACCGTCTTTGGATAATAAGAAAGAGGCAAGCCTCCTTCAATAGCACCGATGTTTTGTCCTTGAGTAGTGTTCTTCTCTTGTCACATAGATGATTGTCAAAGTTCAAAAATAACGAGAAGACTAGTATCGTTAACATTAGATTGACAAAGTGACAAGTAGCTGGGAACACCCAAAGAAAAACAGAAGTGAGGGAGAGGAGGGGCAGCCTCGAAATTCCATCCTATACCTGGGGGCATGCAAACCTTTTGGAGTGTAAGCTAGGGGCGATTATTTATCTGGTTTTGAGATTAACCGTTTTCCGAACTTGCATGAAGGAAGGATGAGTTGGAGCATAGCTTTGGTAAGGCGCAAGCTCTATAAAAAATGGAATCTTACAGGAGACATTCTTATTTTATGATTGGTATATCGAGCAATTTTAGCATAAAGCTCATGCTCGTTAAGAAATAAGTGCAAGATCTGAGCAGTTTTAACGCGGTCTTCATGCTCGTTAAAAAATAAATAAAAGCAGTGAGCAATGTTCCCTCCAGAGTTTAAGCTCATTTTTATCTAAAAAAAGAACCTGTCCCAGTAAATAACCTCAGTGATCGTAATTTTATCAGCCTTAAAAGCCTTGGTCGTGTTTGTGCACCGTCACCTCCATTTCATTTGGCCGATCGTTCACCCCCATATGATTGTTTACCCATTTTGAGGAACATCTGCGAAGAGTGATTTCACCTAGCCATCCTTGTGACACTGCCGTGATTGGAAAATTCCAACTTGTACCTGGAATCAGTTGCTATCCCTGTTTATCACTCGTTCCTCAAAAGACGAGTCCTCTTTGAGCTCTTTTCTGACTCGTAAAATATGAAAAGTTTGCCGAGTTTTGGTCTTCCAGCTCGTTAAAGGGACCGGAAGAGCTATCCCTCATTTAGACTTTAATCTTTTTGGACCTGAGGGATTATTACACAAAAAGATCGAGCGCTTGTTTTGTTCGGCTTGTTAAAAGTATCGAACACCCATCCCTTCTGTATTGTTTTATACTTTTTCGGACTTAAGGGATTAGATGACGAAAAAGGAATTTTGGAGTTGACTTTTGTATCTTTTTAGACTCTCTAAAATTGAAAAGGACCGAGTTTTCCTTGTCGTTAGACTCGTTAAAATGATTAAATAGCGACAAACTTGTCTTTAGACGAGAACGAGTTTCCCTATCACTAAGCTCGTTAAATCATAGTGATAGGCTTGCCCGAAGGGCAGGTTATAGAACAAGCATATGTTATCCTCCTCAAGCTTGACAAAAATAAAGAGGTACTGGTCAGAAATGACTGGGGAAAAATTGGGAGAATCTCAAAGCTTTATGGTAGCAAGTCGCTCTTGAACATGACACTTTTCCTCCGTACCACATCGGGTTGGGATGTTTCATTCACCGGTCTCATCACCATGGTCCTCGCCAAACCATCCACATTTGGGGTAATGCTACCGATCCATCGCATCAATGTCGTTATATGTTCAAGAGAGGTCATTCTGAAAGTGTCAACCGTGTCCCATCCACTGCCATACATTATCCTTCATCCGTTCATGATCGCCACCCTGAGTCATATGTCACAGTTTGTTCTCACCTCCACTAAAATCATTAGCTCCGTTCCGTGTCATTGATGTGGGATTCATTAAGGCCCTCCTTTGACGGATCGCTTCTTGTCGACTTCAGCTCATTATCCAAGAAGTTGATCTAGGAACAACCCCTTCAGTACTTTGAAGCTTGCATGCCTCAATGGCAAGTTTCTCACTTCCGGCGACAGGTATACATCAATGACCTTCGACCAGAAGATTTTGCGTGGCGTTCGACGCCAAGTCCTTTATTCACGCCACGTGAATTGTACTGCAGTACCTTGAGGGTCATTATCATTATCGGTGATTCCTCTCGCGCTTGTTAACGGTTTTCATCATTGACCGGTAATCAAGCGATGTCTTTCCATGTTCGACTTCAGCGCAATTCTCACATGGATCGACTTGTACTTAGAGTGAAGATCGAACGAGTTTGAAGACCCCGGATCTAGTTTCATCCATCCGGGCTGCGATATATATTCAGGAAATATAAAAACATTTGCCATGTACATCATTGCAGCAGATGATCATCCTATTCAAAGGATGATAATTTCAGCAGAGAGTTATCAGTCTATCATCAGATGATCGTCTGTTCTATGTACCAAAATGTATTTATAAAGCTGAGCATGGGAATGCCCGCCTCAGCTAGATCATGAAAGCAGAATGAAAAATAATGTATTGTATTGTATTGTATTACAGGGCACCTCTCAGCACTTGAATGAACTTCGGACCCTCTAGATAAAGCATTTCACCTGATAAACAACCTCATACTTTAGGGGGCAACTGTTATAGACATTTTTGTGCCTCGAGCATGGAGCATGAAATGTCAATAATTACAGGGATCCTCAGTCCCTAAACATGTTGTTCTTACCCCTATAGGAACAAGGTCAGCAAACCACAACACTTCCAATCAGTTCTCCACCTGAAAAACACTCAAAACAGGCAATTTTAAGTTCATGTCAACTGCTCCACTGAGCATCTGCGCTGAATGTCAACTGTCCCACTTTGTACCTGCGCTGAATGTCAAGAGAGCTGAAGGCCACCTACGCTGGGTGAGATTGGCCAAGTGGCACAGTCATTCTGCAAGGTGTCAGATGCCCAGGAAGCTTCCAGAAGACACTTGGATCAGCAAATTTGCCCTGTGATGAGTAAGAGGTACTTGATCTCCATGTGGAAGCAAGGATCTCCAAGTGGACTCAAGAACTGAAGTTTAACTGAAGATGGAGAGGACACAAGGCAGCTTCATGTCAGTCTCAAGCTGACTCATCCTTTCTCCATTTACCCTATATATAGAGCTCTTTTATGAGGTCTAGGGAGGCTGGAATTTTGTGCAAGTAAGGAAGTGCTGTTGGTTTACAGTTAGAGCTATTGGGTGATTGCTTTTATAGAGGAGAAGAGGAGATTTCTTGCTGCTGGGGAGGTGCTGCTGGATTGGAGCCATTGATGGTTGTAACCTTCTCAGAACCTTTTACTTCTATCAATAAAACTTTGATGTTCTCCTATATACTTGTATTGCATTGATGTATTGTTTTTACTTGTATATTTGATCCATTCTAATCCATGCATCAGTTATGAGTACATGTTTCTTGTAGTTTTCCTCTCTTGTCTTTGCAGGATCTGTGTGTAGCTGGGCCGGCAAGAGAGCAAGGAGCTGGAAGCAAGAGGCAAAGAGAGAAGACAGGATCGACAATAGCGAAAGACATCGGTTGGTCAATCTTTTCTTCCTTCTCTGTACTTTCATAAAGAAGAAACATAAAAGCTTTACTTTCTGTTGTTGCTAAGGAACTATCACCCTTAGAGTAGGGATAGGGTCATTCCGAGTCGGATACTTTTCCCCCCAACAATAGACTTATTCCATTTAAGTCCAAAAATGTAATCATTAGAAGAGATGTAAAATTTGATGAAAATATATCGGCCTGCGAGCCTAGTCCGGCGGATGTGCCACCTCTCCCTATCTCTTCTACCTTTGAAAACATTTCTTCTTCAGATGATGAAAGTGAGGATGACAATCCTCCCCCTCCATCTCAGGATCCTCCTTCAGCTCTTGAGCTTCCAAAATGGGTTCGTGCTACCCGAGATGCAGCAGGTGATCTTGCCGGTGATCCTATAGATCAGCGACGCACACGTTCTCAGTTCGAGAGAGCCTCTTCTTTACTGGCTCAAGCTCCAGTAGATTATGATCCTGACACCTTTGCAGAAGCTTCAAGCCATCCAGATTGGGAAGCAGCTATGAATGAAGAATATCATTCATTATTGGCAAATGATACATGGGATCTTGTTCCTTTACCAAAGGGACGAAAACTTGTTAGATGCAAATGGGTTTACAGAACCAAGTATGGACCAGATGGGAAAGTTGATAAACATAAAGCTCATCTTGTTGCTAAGGGCTTTTCACAGGTTGAAGGCATTGAATACACTGAAACCTTCTCCCCTGTTTCCAAAATGAACTCTATCCGCCTTGTTCTTTCCCTTGCTGCCTCTTTCAAATGGGAAGTCCATCAGATGGATGTTAAATCTGCCTTCTTGCATGGGGACTTGCATGAAGAAATCTATATGGAACAACCCATTGGCTTCATACAAACAGACTCCAACCTTGTTTGTCGACTTAAGAAATCCCTTTATGGTCTCAAGCAAGCTCCTCGGGTTTGGTATGCCAAAATGGATAGCTTTCTTTTAGAGTCTGGCTTTTCTAGGTGTCATTCTGACAATACTGTCTACACCAAGAAAGTGGGCAACTCTCTTATCATCCTTGTTCTTTATGTTGATGATCTTATCCTTACTGGTAGTGATCCCAACCTTATAAACCATGTGAAGTCTAGCCTCAAAAGGAAATTTGAAATGACAGACTTAGGACACTTACACTATTTTCTCAGTCTTCAAGTCTTGCAATCCAAGGAGGGTATTTCCCTTTCACAGTCCAAGTATGCTTGTGATATTCTACGTCATTTTCACATGGAAGACTGTAAGCCAGCCCCTTCTCCCTTTCAGTCTGGAGTCAAACTCTCAGTCACTTGTACTTCTCCTGAAGTTGATGCTACCTTATACCGTCAACTTGTAGGAAAACTTTTGTATCTAACCCATACTCGTCCTGACCTTTCCTTTGTTGTTGGCCTTGTTGCTCGGTTCATGCAAAACCCCCGTGAAAGTCATTGGAAAGCAGCTAAAAGAATACTTCGTTATGTTCGAGGTACAGTTCAGTTTGGGATTCATTACTATGCCAAAGCATCTCCTCTATTGGTTGGTTTCACTGATTCCGATTGGGCTGGTGACCCTGATGATCGGAAGTCTACTGCCGGTTATGTGTTCACTCTTGGTTCAGGACCTATTACATGGGCTTGCAAGAAACAGGGTTCCATTTCTCTTTCATCAGCAGAAGCAGAGTATCGTGGTGCCGTAGAAGCTAGTAAGGAAGCCTTGTGGCTTCGTCATATCCTGTCAGAGTTTGGCTTTGAGCAGCAGCATCCGACTACACTTTGGTGCGATAATCAAAGGTCCATTCAGCTATGCAAAGATCCAGTCTAACATCAGCGCAGCAAACACATTGAACTGCACATGCACTTCATCAGAAAGCTCATTCACGACCATGTTCTTGAAGTGCAATATTGTTCAACATATGATCAAGTTGCAGACATCTTCACAAAGGCTCTCACAGAGGCGAAGTTCACTAAACTTCGATTTATGGTTGGAGTTCAGGAAGTTGTCACTAAGGGGGGATAGGCTCTAGTTCCTCCTTCCTTCTCCTATTGTGTCATATTTGTAAATCCTTCAATCCTATCCCAAGTTGTTCTTAAGGGGGGATGTTAGGATATTTCGACACATAGGAAATAGTTAAGTACAACTTGGTCTAGTATAGAGTTAGGTATAGAGTTAGGTAAAGTGTGTTTCTTTAACGTTGTACATTTTGTAACTTACAATCCGACGGTCACGATATGTAGTGATCCGACGGTTCATTCTCTCCTCGGTATTACCGACACTTGATCCGTGGCTTGACACCCGTTTGGTCCATGAATTCTATTTAAAGCGCATGGAGGGTCATTTGTAGGGTAATCCGTGCATGAGAGAAGCTTATGTAAATTTTCATTCTTTGATTAATAAATTGCCTGAAGTGGCCGCGTTGGCTCAGGCCGTGGACTGTTTCCCTCTTTGAGGGTTTTAACCACGTCAAAAATACTGGTGTATTTATCTGTGATCTGGTTGTGAGTGGTGTCCTTTTGGTGTTCTTTCTGAGGAACTTACCCTGCAAATTCCTACATTGGGGTCTGTCCTGAAAGGCAAAGTGCAGAAACTACAAGTTAAGGCCGATAGGCTGCGTTTTGATACTCTGAAACAGATGCTGGAGATTCTCACTCCAAATTTTGATCACAACAACACAAGTCATTAAATAATTGTCAGTTTTATCATAGCAGTTGTGTGTAGAGATGGGATTTGAATATCTGCCTCCGTTCTCTGTTGGGTAGCAATATGTGAATACCTTAATATATATTAAATATAAATGTGTAGAGATGGGATTTGAATATCTGCCTCCTTTCTATGTTGGGTAACAATATGTGAATACCTTAATATATATTTAAATATAAATATTGTTCACTTTGTTTTTTTTGTTTTTTGGTTTTGGTTTTGTTTTTGTTTTTGTGTGTGTGTTTTTTTTGTTTCATTCAGATAAAACTTTTATCATATTCATTGTTTTATAATAGATCATACTCATTTGTAATTTTTGATAAGCTTGAGCATCCACATGATTGATCTTCAACCAGAGGAGAGTAGGAAAACAAGAAAAATAGGGGAATTTGAAGGGATCCCAACCCAAAAAGACACTGACAAAAATAGGATCAAATTGCCGCAACATAGATGAGCGTTAAATCTCAAAAGATCCCATACCACATACCCTGCCATCATAGAACTTTTCAAAAAACATAAAGCCTTGGTAGAGGGACGGACCAAGTTTAGGGATCGACCTCCATGTTTTGCTCTCGAAAGACATGTTGAAATGAGACAACAGGGAAAGAAGGGATAATGTTCCTGATCAACTGAATCCAATTGCAGAGTACTAGAACGTCAAGTGAGCAGCGACCCTGAATCTAGTTGATCAAGACAAGGGAGTCACCAAAAATGAGGAACTTATCAATGCCTAGCCGAGAAGAGCAATGGAGAGCACCCCACAACGCGAGCATCTTGGCTCTATAATTCCCCCCCTTCCTCCATTCCAGAATAAATGATAATGCACAGAAGGGTCCAAGTGTAGCGAGACACCACATCCACAATTCCCTTCAGAGGAGGCACCATCAAAGGAACATATAGGGAAAATGTCGGTCAAATCAACATATGAGATAGACCGAAGGGAGTTCTTTGGAATCCAGGGACCAATTTCCTAGAAATAAGCCGCAATGTCTAGCGCAATAGTCTTTGACACAAAGAGTCTGTCCTAAAAACTAATAACGTTACTAGTACGCCAAATCCCCCAAATGACATAGAGGGGAAGGGTTCTATGGGCTTTAGCTATGGAATTCCATATACTGAAACATTCATGGATGGAGGACACATCGTTAATATGAGGGACACCCAAAATTGTGGCCACCTCCACCCAAATCTCGACAGCAAAGGGGTAGCGTATAAAAAGGTGGAAGTAGTCCTCAGATTCCTGTCTACATAGGCAACACTAGCGAGGACCAAAGAAGCCTCTTTTATGTAAATTGTCCCAAGTTAAAATACGGTTGTGAATGACCAGCCACGAGAAACACTTAATCTTCAAGGGGGCTTCCCACTTCCATAACAGAGAGGAAATATTAGAGAAGGGCAACGATTTTGAATTGGAGGTGATGTGGTCATATTATTCCTTGACTGAAATCCAGTCTTTCCCAATGTGTCTGCCTCACACAAGCACATCAAACCTCAGTGAGATATTAATGCTCTCCATGCAAATCATGTTGCGATATCTTTCCCATTCAACCACCAAGTCCTTCGATAAACCGATCTGCCAAGCGTGTGGCCAGGAATGAGCAACCAAGCACTGCCTGGATCACTCCCACAAGCTAGCAAGAGTATCCAACCCCCGTGAATTAAGTTCATTGATGATGGAAATAGGGAGGAGGTGGCTGCCATTGAGGCCTTTGATGGCATCCAAGCCCACTTTAATTCTCATCCCATCACCCACCCTCCAGCATAGGTTGCTACAAAGCCAAGGAATGGTGAGCCTTAGACTGCTCCAGATTTTTGATGGACTACCAACCGATGGAACCCCCGCTGCAATCCACTCCTCCATGCTTGCCTGTTTGATATATTTCCCAAACATAATCTTTTTCCATAGCCCCTTCTCGAAGAATAGCCTCCAAATGCTCGCAACCAGAAGGGCCAAATTAAAGCTTCTGGTTTCTATGATGCCCCATTTGCCTTTCTGAACAGACCTGGCAATGTTCTTCAGTCCTGTGAGGTGAAACTTTCGCACAACACCAACTCCAGACCAAAGAAAATTGGCGATGATGGAATCAATTTTGTTAATAGTAGCTTGTGGAATGTGGAAGAGATGCATCCAGTAAACCAGAATGCTAAGCAGAACAACCTTTATCATTATGACTCTACCGCTCATTGTAAACCATCTCTTATCCCAATTGGACAAATTTTTGTGAAACTTAGAAATAAGCCAATCCCATTCCAATATGGAGTATTTGTTAGGATTTAATTTGTATCCAAGATATTTAAATCCCCCAAACATGGATTGGATATTGACCCCAAACATGCCAGGAATTTCACGCATCATTGGAGAGTCCATTGAATCGGTGATCAACTTGTTTTTTCTTGGCTAATAATAAGACCTAAAGCTTTACCGAAATCCACAAAATTCTTATGGAAAGCTTCCCACACAGAGAGCTTGGCCTCACCAGCACACAACACGTCATCCACAAACATTAAGTGGGAAACGCTACAACCTCTAGCGAGATTGCATCCCATAATAGCCCCAACATCAGATTTAGCCTTGATTCCTCTACTTAAGGCTTCCATAACCAAAATAAAAAGAAGAGGCGATAATGCACAACCTTGCCTGAGGCCTCGGTGTGTTTTGAAGAATTGGGAAGGCTCTCCATTGATGAGGACAACCATAGATGCAGATGTTATGCAAGCCATAATCCATTGAACATGTCTGTGCTTAAAGCCGAACTTGTATAGAATCAATGTGAGAAACTTCCAGTCCACGTAGTCAAAATCCCTTCGGAGGTCAAACTTCACAAGACATGCTTTTAGTTTCTTTGACTAGATCGAGTGTATGCACTCTTGTGCAATTGCAATGGCATCTTGGATCTCCTTGTTTGACAAGAAACCAAACTGCTCCAAAGAATTGTGAGGTGATAAAATTTTCTTTATTCTATTAGCAAGGGTTTTAGCTATCATCTTGTATACAAAGTTGCATAATGAAATAGACCTGAAATCAGAGAGTGAGAGAGTCTTTTTTCTTTGGAATAAAAGTAAGGAAAGTGAAATTGATAAGACTTGGGATGTGCCAAGAGATGTAGACTTATTCCACCATATTCACTAGTTATGGCCCCATCAGGTCAAAGAAGAAGAGGAACAGTTTGATCGGCCAACCATTAGGTCCAAGGTTCTTGTCCTTGGCCATCTCCTTTATAATCCATCGTAGCTCTTCTAGCAAGATTGGATTATCCATCAACAATGAATCCTCATCATTGACCATGAGAGGAAGTATGCCTACAAAACTCATTTTCTCCATTATTTAATCTCCCTCTCTTTCTTTAAATAAGTCTTTGAAAAATCTGTGTGCCTCCCTTTTTATCTCCCTATCAGAGGTATATGTGTTTCCTTCTACATCTTTAATGGCCTAGATAGAGTTAATTTGGTTTCTTTTGGAAGTAGCTTGATGAAAAAAATTTGTGTTACGATCACTACCCTTGATCCAAGTAAGGCAACTTTTCTGCCTCCATTCCGCTTCTTGTGATTGGATAATTTTGTCTTTCTTAATCACAAGGTTCAGAATTGCCCGCTGTTGGTGGACATAGAATATTCCTGGGGAAATCGGCTCCCAGAGCCTAGCAATTTCATCATCTAAGGATTGCAACTCATTATAGTGGGCAACTCTTTTGTTGAGAATCCAGATTTTGGCCACTTTTTTTAGTCGCAGAAGTTTGTCCTTGATCCTCAAGATGGGGCAATCAGAGGGAGAATCAATCAAAGAGGACCATGTCTAGTAGACCAATTTCTAAAAATCCAGGTCATCCAAGCACATTGAATTGAATTTAAAGTGTCTCTTGGGAGAATCCAACTTAGCATTCCATTCCAACATAATTGCATCGTGATTTGAAATGTTCGAGAAGAAGGCCTAGGATTGGATCTGGTTTAATTTTTGGCATAAGATTGAATCGACCAAGAATCTATCGATTATTTTGGCAATATCCTCTATTTCAGAGCAACCATTCCACCATGTTGGACACAGGGGGGTCAGAGCAACATCTTTGAGGGCTTTTGTAACAACCCTCGTGAAAAGTTCATGTAATAAAATTTAATAAAGGCAAAATAAGACCACGGTTAAGGGACACTTATTCCAAGATGAATGTTGGGCAAAGATATCCTAGTGGGCATGAATGGATGCATGTTTTTGCTAAGGAAAATTGGCAAAGCCTAAGGCAAAGACATTAAAAGGAAAAAAGGCATTTTTGGCACATTTATTTATGAAAATAAAGGAAAATAGGAGAAAAGTAAGGTGAAAGGTCACATGTTGCATGTGAGGAGGAAATTGAAGGAAAATAATGGAAAATGAAGAAAATAGAGGCCTCATTCATAAGAGTCTTATGAGGACCAGTTCATGGATTTTATCATTTTAACCTTTTGTCAGTTCAAGTTTGGAGCTCTCTCATTATTCTCTCTCTCTCACTTTTGGTCTCTTAGTGCTTTCTTGGAGCACTCTAGCTTTGGATCAAGGAAGGAAAAACAAGCAAGGGAAAGGAAGGAAAGAAAGGATCAAAGAAAGGAAAGAAGGACAATACAACTTCAGCAGGAATACTTGCAGGTAACCTTTTGCATGTGTGATGTACTAGCTAGTTTGGACATGCATGGCTTTGCATGTTGGTGTATGGTTCTCTTGTTGGTGGTGGCATGGTTTTTCCGGGTTATGACAATGGTTTTTAGCCTAGCCTTACCTTTTTCTAGATGCCATGGTATGTTGGGATGTTTATCTTAGTTTTGAGCTTTGGTTTTCCGGATGGATTTCAGAATCCGGATTGAAAGTGGTATCAAGGTTCATTCCCAAAGGCCTAGGAACCCCTTGACCGATTTTGGCGGGATACATGGTAAAGCCTGAGGTAGAAGTCTCGGTTTAGTGGCTAGTGATCTAGGTTTGGATTGCGGTTGGTGAGCACCAGTATTGCAGCAATAATGCTGCAACTCTTGGGACTTCCTACTTTACTTTTATCAACCCGGTAGTTCGTAACAAACTTGGAAGCGACGGTGCTGTATGCACAAATACTAGTTCTTACTGTAGGTTGTCACTTGGTCAGCTGGCGCAAGATCACTAGGAGCTTAAGCCAACTTCTATGAATTCCCAGAAGCAGCTTTTAACTGTGATGAAAGAAAGCTAACTCTACAAGGACTATTCTACTTGCAGAAAGAGAAAGGAGACTGGAATGTAAAAGCAAACCCTAATTTACCCACTAACCCTACTTTTGCAAGAAAAGAGATGAAAACTAATGAAATGCGTACCATTGACTACTGAAAAGGTAAATTGCATTAGTCAAGCTACTTCTGAAAAGAAATGAGGAGAAAACATCTTTTTGTGCTTTTGAGTGTTTTTATGTGAAATTATTATGCTTGTGATTTATCTGGTTGTGATTGTGCAGAGGTTTGGTGGCGAAGGAAGATGGAATTGGCTTTTGCAGAGGTGGAGGAAGGTGTGGAGAGGTCTTAAGAAGCCCCTAGTACCCTTCTGAATACTTCCATTGCAATCGGATTTCGAAAAACCACTTACAGGGAATTCTATAGGAGGCTGCAAGGGATCTACAGGAGGAGGCTGAGAGCTATTTTTGGAGTTTTGAAGGTGGAAAAATGATGGGAAAGGGTAACTGAAGGCTAGATGAAGGTGTTGAGGTGTTTGAAGCTTGTCAAGGAAGATCAAGAAAGAACATGATGGTTAGATTTGTTCAAATGGCAAGAGGGAAGATTATGGAGAAAAATGCAGAAATTAGGTCAGATTGGCGACATGTTGCGAATGACTTGGGAAATATGTGGGAACTGAGCTGGTGTTGTCTACTTTATGGATGTATGGTGAGCTGAGGTGTCATGCAAGAGATCTGCACATCTACTTACAAAAACTGATCAAATAAAGGACTAACTATACCATGAAAACATAAATTTCTCTAGCTTGACCTAATTTTTGACGTACAAACAGAAAATGTTGAAAAGTAACCTTTGAACATAAAAGCATGCAGAGAGATCTATGGTAAAAGAAAAAGAAATGATCTAGGCAACTGAATCTAAATCAACATATCAATCTTTCTAAATTAAGTCATCACACTAGTAGTTGCATGGAAGAGAACAACTGTGTTTTTGGTGGCAGCAGTAGTGCCTTGACCTCAAACCATAGTCCCAAAAAGGGAGAAATGTGATCAGGGCCTGCTATTGGCCTTTTTGAATCTTATTCTATCATTGCATTAACCTAATTTGAGCAACTGAAACAAAAACAACTATGCAAACCATCAAAAGCAACCTAATCTAAACAAAGTAAAATGAATCTATGTAACATAAATTAACTCATGAACTGAAGCAAAAATATATAAGTACAAAGCAAGAGGTGTTGGGCAGCTTGGGTGGGGCCCTAACCCAAGAGATTCAACCCTCTGAAAGAGATCAATGCTGGCTCAAAAACCGTTTCATCTCCATTATAAAAAATAATAGTCACATTACATAAACTATTCTTAAAAAGGAACTCGAAAATAAGCTGAGCAAGTGCTGCACAAAATTGCAAAAATTATACTAATGATTGGATAACCTATTGAGGCTTTAAGCCCCCTTATTTATACAAATGGAGTCCTCCAACAATCCTCCTAAAATCAAGGAGCTCGGCTTCGCAAAACTGAAGATAAACATTAGTCCTTCTTTACTTGCTCGGCTGCCCCTTGGAATGTGTACCTTTGTGCTCCGAGTTGCTGATGGAGGATTCGAAGAAAGGTGTCATAAATGAAGGATACACCCCCTAAAAATCCTCTTCCCTGTTTCCCTCGAGTATTTGCTGCCATTTGCTCATAAATCCCTTGACTTTGTCCAAAATTGGCCAAAAAATCTGCATAAAGCACACATTAGACTACATGGCAAAATGACTAACTCAATTCACTCTATTAGCATAAATATATTCAAAAACATGCAATAAACTAATGAGAATGGTGGAATAAGTCAAATTAAGAGGAAAAATGAGCCCATATAATTACCCATTTATGGGGCTCATCATCACCCCCTACTAAATGGGTTGCTCATCCTTTGAGCAACTAGTCTGACTCTTCATCCTTGATGGCTCTGACAGATTTCTTGACATCCCATGCTTCTGATGTGATATCTTCCTCTTTATCATGGAATTCTGCCTTTCTATCCACCTCTTCCCACTATTTCTGTTCTTCCTCCTCTTTTACTCCTTCCAACAATCCTAGCAGCAGTGGAGGACTAAATTTGAGGCCAATCCAATTGGCCTTCAAACTTTGCATAGAGTGCTTCTACAGTGGCACTCTCCTCATGGATTCCCTCATCTTGTTTGGGGAGTGATACTCCCTGATCCGTAGGTTGTGTGGCAATGTGTTCCACCTTCTCATGTAGGCATGAATGCAGTCATCTCCAAACAATCTCTCCATGTCTTCGAAATGTGCAATAGCCTAGGCCTGCTTATCAACATAGTCAGGGACAACTTGAGGATTAGCTGCAAGGTGTTGGTGGGCATAAATGAGAGCCATGGGTTCTGCTGGTTCTGCTCTAATCATCAGGGGTTCATTAAGCTCTTTTGCCATCATTTTCTAGATCTCTGCTGCCCTTTTCTCTTCATGGCTCATCCAAGATGCCATGGCCATCAGCTACAAGTCTCCCAACGCAGCATTGGGATCCCATAGGTTCATATCAGTAAGGGCCAGGTTGTGCAAGTAAAACTCTGCTAGCTTCGCTTTGTCCTCAGCTGAACTGTGATCACATAGATGCATGAATTGGCCATAATCCTGAAAAGGTATTGTGCCCCTCTAGGTCAGTGTGTTGATCTGAAATTGGAGCCACTGGTCCTTGAGGTACACTGCATCTGATTTGGTTGGCTGCCTGCACTGTAATGCCTCCATAGCCCAGTTGACCATGCAGGCTAATTGGGCTTCCTTTTCTTGTAGCTACCTTCTCAAGATCAACACCTCATTTTCTTCTTGGGATTCCCTTTCCTGTTGCTGTCTTATTAATGTCTCACTGTCTGCCTGGGGTTCCTCTTCCTGTTGCTGTCTTTTTAAAATTGACAACTCATTTCCTTCTTCAGGTTCCATTTCTTGTAGCTACTTCTTTAACATTTCATTTTCCGCCTCTAATTGAGCTCTTCTGATGCTTTTTGTATGCCTGACCATGCCCAATTCTTTGCCCATTTCCCTCAATTTGTTTTCCATGTGCCCAATGTTTTCCATCCCTCTTGATTTTTCAATCTGCATCCATGTATGGGTCCTTACTCTTTCCTTTTCCAGCTCAAATAAAAGAGGGACTGCAAACTTTTGTTGGATGATCTTCCCCCCTTCCAGAAGGTTGTAGTAAGAGCCTAAGTTAGGCTGAGGTCTAGGCTTTGGTATCTCTTTTGCTTTGTCTTCCTCCTTGGTCTGTGCTTCTACCTTCTTTTCAAGTTTTTCAGTCTCTTGGAGCTTTGCCAATGTCTCCTATAGACAGGTCAGCGCCTCCTGTAGGATTGTTTTAGAGTCCATTAGTTTGATCCTTTCTTTCCAAGTATAGGTCTTAGGACTTCCTCTTTCGTAAGTGATGGGGGTTTTAGATGGAGATTCCTCCTTCGTTGCAGTAGGGACATCCTCAATGATGATGGGCTCCTTTGAAGGTGGTTGAGGCTTCCCCATCTTTATTTTGGTGCTCTTTTGAACCTTGAAGTACATAGATGGTTGTCTCTTCCTTTTTCCTTTGGGCTTCGCTGGAGTACTAAGTGCAACAAGAACAACTGCTGCCTCTCTTGCTAGTGTCTCAAGAGACACTTATTCTTGCTTTGCTTCTTCTTCTTCATCTGTTGTTTTTCATGTTTCTACTGGTTTTGTTTCTATTGTCTCTGATTTTGTTTTCTCCTCTATTTGCTTAGTTTCTGCCTTTCTTGTGGCAACCTTTTTCTGCACTGTCTTAGGCTTCTTCCTTTCAGTGCTCGGTCTCTTCTTTTTCTCTGCTGTGGTTTTACCCTTTTTTGCTTTTGATTCTAACTTCTTCTCTGCATTAGGTTCATCTTTGGTGGTGTCATGTTTCTCCTCTCCTATCTGGTTTCCTTCTTCTTCTGTGTGGGGTTCCTCTTCTTCCAATTGAGTGTTCCTTTCTTATTCATGGATTTCCTTCTCAACTTCCTCTTTTTATCCCTCCTCTTCACTTCCAGATGGAATAAGGTCATTAGTGAGAGTTTTTATATCATCCTCTTTAGTCATGTTCCTAAAAATCTCCCAGGCTATGGGGATTGTGAAAGTGTGGAGGGAATCCTCTACCAATAATTTAATTAGCCCATGGTGAGCCAATTGGTCTGGAACCCCTGCCTTCAATTTGGTGCTAGATTCTATTAAGGATTGGAGGAGAAAATATGGAATACTGAGTTTTTTGGATGCAGGAAGGTCCATGCCATATCTTAGTTCATGTAATAGTCTGAAATGATACCCATAAACTATGTTGTATCTTCCTTCACAGGAGATATATTTCATGATCTGATAACTGACCTCACCCCATGGATAAGGTATACTTGTCCTCCTGATGCCATTCTTATCCTCCACAGGATGTTCATTAGGTTGGAAAAATGTCTTTTTGGCCACTTGACCCAATGGTTTTTCTTCTTTTCTCTAGGGTAGCTCAAGTGGGAGACTGGTGACCCTACTGATGAATTCCAGTGTGAGTTCTATGGTTAGAACCCTGAAATTGACAGCGCCATGGGTTTTTGAGTGAGGTTTTAAAGACAATAAAAATTCCTCTATGACTTCCTCATCATACCCATGAAATTTTTCAAAGAAAGGCATCCAATTTGCCCTAGTAAAGAGGGCTACCACTTCTGGATGCTCATGCAGCTTAGTTGACTTGATAATCGTAGAAGTTTCTTCAATGGGCAATGTTTCTCTTGCCATAACTTCGGTCATAAAGAAGCTCAATGTGTTGCATATAAAACAATCATGACTAGAGAAGCTCAAAAACAAAGAAGTATGATCGGGATTACAAAAAGGACCTATAACAACTTTTCGGCTCTTGAAAATGAAGTTGAATGTTCTATTTGCAGTAACTTTGGTCATGAAGATTCTGAATGCAGGAGCAGGTTTCAACAGACAAAGGAAAAAGCCTCAAGCACCAGAACATGGAGAATAAAGGAACCACAAACATAAAGATGTGGGATAGCATTTTATGCAGAAGGACAAGAAAATCTATGGTACATTGACAGTGGATGTTCGAAACAAATGACAGGTGATAAAGAAAAACTTGAATCATATTCTGCTTTAGAAAAGGGAAAGAAAGTTTCTTTTGGAAATGATACTCCTGCAGCTATAAAAGGAAAAGGCACTGCTCAGTTAAAAGAAAAGGTCAAAGCTGGAAATGTTTGTATGTTGATGGATTGAAGCATAATCTTCTAAGTGTCAGCCAGATGTGTGATCAAGGAACCGAGGTAATATTTAGATCAAACGGATGTCGTGTTCGTGATCTTGATACAGGTGAAACAGTGATCAAAGGTAGAAGAACTCCAAATAATCTATACATATTTGAAGAAGGACAAAAACAATGCTATTTGAGCAAGGATGATGAACACTGGTTATGGCACCGGAGATTGGGGCATCTAAGCTTTTCACAAATAAGGAAAGCATGCAAATATCAGGCAGTTCGTGGTCTTCCAGATATCAAAATTCCAGACAACACCATACGCAAATCATGTCAGTTTGGAAAACAAACCAGAACTAACTTTCCAGAGAAGGAAGGATTAGCTAGCATGCCTCTTGAGCTAGTGCATACAGATGTATGTGGTCCATTTAGGAAAAGGACACCTCGAGGAGAAGAATACTTGATATTATTCATTGACGATTTCTCCAGGTTTGTTTGGTTAGGACTTATGAAGCACAAAGACGAAGCATTCAAGAAATTCAAATCCTTCAAAGCCTTGGTTGAAAATGAATCAGGTTACAAAATTAAGTGCCTCAGGTCTGACAGAGGTGGGGAGTTTACCTCAAATGAATTTTTCGATTTCTCTGAAGAACATGGGATAAGAAGAGAATTCTCTACAGCTAGAACTCCTCAACAAAATGGAGTGGTGGAAAGGATGAACAGAACAGTCCAACAAATGGCTCGTGCTATGCTAGATGAGTCTGGAACTCCTGCAACTTTCTGGGGTGAAGCCGCATATGCTGCGGTTGTTATTCTCAACAAAACAAATGTCCGAGTGAACAACACTCAAACTCCTCATGAGCTCTGGTATGGTGAGACTCCTTCGGTAAAGCACTTCAAAATCTTTGGGAGAAAATGCTATATTAAGAATACTGATGAGCAACTCGGCAAACTTGAACCTAGAGCAGATGAAGGCATTCTTCTTGGTTATTCTCCACACAGCAAAGCATATAAGTGCTACAATAAAAGACTTGGAAGAATTCTTGACCGCATTGATGTAGTGGTTAATGAAAAGGGATACATTCCAAGGCAAGTAAATCATGAAAATATCGAAGAAGATGAAGACTACCCTCAAAGACAGAATGATGAAGAAGAAGAACCTCAAGGAGCACCAAAGGAACAGATAAGAATAGAAGAGAAGACTCCATCCCGGTACATTCAAAAGAATCATCCAGAATCTCAGATTTTGGGGCAGAAAGAAGCAGGTGTACAAACAAGAAGAACAATTGCAGAAGCTTCAAGCTATTTGGCATTACTCTCCTCCACTGAACCACAAAATGTAAAAGAGGCATGCAAAGATGAATGTTGGGTCAAAGCAATGGATGAAGAACTTGAGCATATCGAAAAGAACAACACTTGGGAGTTGGTTCCTAGACCAAAGGATAAGAATGTTATAGGGACAAAATGGGTCTTCAAAAATAAGTTGAATGAAAATGGGGAAGTAATTAGAAACAAGGCAAGACTTGTTTGTAAAGGGTATGCGCAACAAGAAGGAATAAATTTTGAGGAAACTTTTGCTCCTGTTGCAAGACTTGAGGCCATCCGAATGTTCCTTGCTCTCTCAAGCTTTCAAAAGTTCAAAGTATTTCAAATGGACGTGAAATTAGCCTTTCTGAATGGAGACTTAGAAGAAGAAGTATACATTGAGCAGCTAGATGGGTTCATTCTTGGAAATGATCCAAATCTTGTATGCAGACTGAAAAAGGCTCTCTATGGTCTTAAACAAGCTCCAAGGGCTTGGTACTATCGTTTGGACAAATATCTTCATCAACAAGGTTTTTCAAAAGGATCAACAGATAGCAATCTTTATATAAAAATTGAAAATGACAAATTGCTAATACTTGTTGTGTATGTAGATGACATTATCTTTGGCAGCAATGAAGAATCTATGAGTCAAAGCTTTGCCTTGGTGATGCAGAAAGAATTTGAAATGTCCTTGCTTGGAGAATTGACATATTTTCTTGGCCTGCAAATCCAACAAAAGGAAGGAGGGATCTTCTTGTCTCAAACCAAGTATCTCAAGCAGATTTTGAAGAAATATGGCATGGAAGATGCAAAACCAGTATGTACACCCATGGTCACAGGATGTAGCCTCAGTGCAAATGATGAATCAGCAACAGTACATCAACCAACACACAGATCTATGATTGGAAGTCTACTTTATTTGACAGGTACCCGACCAGACATCATGCATGCAGTGGGAATAGTTGGAAGATTTCAGGAAAATCCAAAGGAAACTCATCTTCAGGCAGTAAAGAGAATCTTCAAATATCTTCAAGGGACACAAAATTATGGCTTATGGTATCCTAGAGATACAAATCTCGCACTTCATGCTTATACTGATGCATATTGGGCCGGAAGCGTGGATGACAGGAAGAGCACAAGTGGTGGTGCATTCTTTATGGGTTCCAGATTAGTATCTTGGTTCAGCAAGAAATAGAGTTCGATTGCCTTGTCTACAGCTGAAGCAGAATATGTTGCTGCTGCATCTTGCTGCACTCAACTCCTTTGGATGATGCAGACCCTGCAGGATTTTCAAATCACTTGTACATCACCTATCTCCATCTTATGTGATAATACAAGTGCAACCAGCATTTCAAAGAACCCAGTCATGCACTCAAAAACCAAGCACATACCAATCAAGTATCACTTTCTCCGGGAACAAGTGCTTGAACAAAAGGTCAAGTTGGAGTATGTTCCTTCTAAGGAACAGGTTGCTGATATACTCACCAAACCATTGCCTAGGGAGACCTTTGAATACCTCAGGCAAAAGCTGGGGGTTGTTGATGTATCATCTTGTTGTTGAATCTCTTCTGATTGTTGGTTGTACGCAAGGTTCATCTGAAGTATATGCGTACATTGGTTGAAGATCGAATTGCACAGGTTCAGGGGGAGCATATCATGCATTGTTGGCATTATGGAGGAAGTACAGAAGGAGATCATGGATGCTGGTCTGAATATTGCTGCAATACGTCTCTATCTCTTTCATGATGTATAAGTCTTGGTTCTTCTTAAACATCTTTTGCAGATCTTTCCTACAGTCAGGGGGAGCATGAACAACACAATTCAGAAAGAGCAGAGCTTTCAGCATGTAGCATGAACAGATTGGTACACCTTGGCATATACAAAGGGGGAGCTCATTCAGAGATTTCAACAGGTACTCAGGGGGAGTATGAACAGCGGAATGCCTTTCTAGGAAAGAGAATATCTTGGTTTGCCCTTTGCTCTTGATGTCAAAGGGGTAGAGTGATTTGGTATTGTTGCCATCAAGTCGAAAGGGGGAGATTGTTGGCATTATGATGCATGTGTTGTACTTGATGGAAAACAACTCATAGAAGATCAACTCACTTATATATATCTAGATGAATCTACGGAAGAGATATCAGATGACAATTCTCAGTATGACAAGTCCAAAGGGGGAGATTGTTGGCATTATGAGACAAGTGTTGTCCTTGATGGCAAATCACACAAATGATAAATTATACTGCAGCAAATTTATTTGATAAATTATAGTGCAACATAGTTTCCTTCATGTAGAGAAAAGTTCACGCACTTTTATGCAGAGAAAAGTTTATTCCATGTAGAGAAAAGTTCACGTACTTTTATGCAGAGAAAAGTTTATTCCATGTAGAGAAAAGTTCACGCACTTTTATGCAGAGAAAATTTTATTCCATGTAGATAAAAATTCACACACTTTTATGAAGAGAAAAGTTTATTTCATGTAGAGCAAAGTTCACGCACTTTTATGTAGAGAAGAGTTTATTTCATGTAGAGAAATGTTCACGCACTTTTATGCAGAGAAAAGTTTATTTCATGTAGAGAAAAGTTTACGCACTTTCATGCAGAGAAAAGTTCCCTTCATGCAAGAGAAAAGTTCACACACTTTCATGGTTGGTTCATGGTATTAGTCCGACAGTTTTTGATCCTATGGTTTTGGTCTGTGGTATTGCATCCAAAAGTGTTGATCTCACGCACTTTCATGGTTGGTTCATGGTATTAGTTCGACAATTTTGGATCCTATGGTTTTGGTCCGTGGTATTGCATCCAAAAGTGTTGATCTCACGCACTTTCATGGTTGGTTCATGGTATTAGTCCAACAGTTTTTTGATCCTATGGTTTTGGACCGTGGTATTAAGAAAGGACTAAGGCTATAAAAGAGGAAGGAGATCATTTGGCAAAGCATCTTCTGAATTATTGAATATCTGATAAAGTGCTAGATCTGGAATATTGTGATTTGGTTATGGTGAAGATCTGGATCTGAATGAGGAAGGAACCTGAGCGTAAGGAGAAGGATAAGTTCTATTGATGGGTCAAAATTTTAAGGCTGGAATAGTGGTATCTCTATATGATTTTGATCTATGATATGTGGCACACGCTTGATCTATAAATCTAATAATCTGGGTTAACTAATATCTAAATATTTGAAAGAATGAATTTATAGATCTGAATTATTGATGCATGTTTTATTGTACACATGTTATGATCTGGGTATGTCTGATGTATGAAACAACTGCAAAGTTATAAGGAAATATTTGCAGATTTGTATGCGGGTTGGCTTTGGTGAAAGCATTGATTAAGTATTGGATAAATCAAAGATTGATGATGCAAGTGTAGTTGATGGGTTTTTGATGTTCTTGGATCCGGTCTGAAAATTAATGAAAAGTGGTCCTTGAAAGAATAGAAGTAGGGGGTTGTAGCTCCCTTCCAGGAGAGACTGGAAAACGAGAGAGAGAGTTTTAGCTCTCTGCAGGTTGTAGCCTGCGTACTGGTAAAGGACTGCACCAATACAAAATCATTGTAAAAGGAGTTTCTTATTAAAAGAAGATAGAGACATATTGCAGCAGGTGGTTTTCACCCACATTGGGTTTCCACCTTATATCTGGTGTTCTTTTGTGTGACTATTTGATTTTCTTGTTCCTGCTCATTATTTTATGATACTGACATACAAAGTAATGATCAATATTTGAAGAATTATTCAAAGTATAAATAAGGAAGATATATTGAAAATAATTTGATAATACTGATTCACCCCCCCTCTCAGTATTATTTCCAACAATTGGTATCAGAGCAGGTCCTTCTGAAGAAGCTTGATCGCTTGAAGGAAGATCTAACATCATGAGCAACTACGAGAGGGAAGCATCAATCAGGCCACCGATTTTTGATGGGACAAACTTCGTATATTGGAAGGTAAGAGTTACTGCCTATCTTCAATCTTTGGGTACAGAAGTATGGGACATTATAGAAACAGGGTATACTTTTCCATCAGCTACTCCTACAGATTCAGCTGAGAAGAAGAAATATGAAACAAATGCAAAGGCGGTTAATACTCTTCTAGGATGTCTATCTCAATCTGAATTCGTGAAGGTTATGCAATATAAATCCGCAAAAGAAATATGGGACAAGATTGTTTTGAGCTACGAAGGAGATGAACAGGTAAAACGTGCAAAACTTCAAACCCTCAGGATTCAGTATGAGAATCTCAGAATGTATAATGATGAAAGTGTGGCTAACTATTTCCTTCGGGTAGATGAGATTGTTAATTGTATGAAAAACTTGGGTGAAGAAATAAAAGAGGCTGTTGTGGTTGAAAAAGTCCTAAGATCATTGTCCCCCAAGTTTGAATCTAAAGTATCTGCAATAGAAGAAAAGGAAAATCTACGAACTCTTACTATGTCTCAGCTACACGGAATTCTAACTGCTTATGAAATGAGAAAAAGAGGTCCATCAGACAGGAGAGAAGCTTCTTTTAAGGCTTCAGGCAAAGGAGACTACTATGAATCAAGTCACGTGCCAGAAGAAGAAGAAGAATCAAATTTTGTCAGAAATCTTCAACGGGGTACTGGAAGGTTCAGAGGTAAGCTACCTTTTAAATGTTTTGCTTGTGGAAGAGTAGGTCATTATGCTGCCAAATGTCCTCATAAGGATAAGATTGACAAAGGAAAGGAACCTGCTAGATGGAACAAGAAACATAATGCAAATAAGAAAAGCTACTACACTCATGAAGACAGTGATGGTCTATCAAATAGTGATGAAGATGAACGAGGTAATGACTATAAACTTTTAATGGCATTTGAAGATGATGATTACATGGATGCTATAGATGTGGATAGTTTTTATGAAGAGATTTCTAGACTTAAGACATGTATAGAAGAAAAGAATATGATCATTGATACTCTACAATTTCAAATTGATGAAAAAGAAAAATATCTTGAAAAGTTAGAAGGTGAAATTGTTGACCTTAGAAAAGAAATTGAGAAAACAAAGGCTATTAATCTTAAGTTTGTCAAAGGATCTGAAACTCTGGATGAGATCATCAATGTACAACGTTCTCCGCTAAACAAGACAGGTCTGGGGTATAATGGAGAAACATCTCAAGCATCCACCTCAAAGAGTTATCTTGATGCAGCAAGAAGGAATGAGCAAAAGCACAATGGAGATCACCAGGTAAAGCAGGGACGAATTACATCAAGAACGAACAAAGACTATCAGGTAAACCAGGGGCAATCTGTCTTAAGGATGAACAAAAGCTACAACCAGCCACAGGTAAAATCTTCTCAATTTGCTTCAAGAATGGATGACAATAGAAATTACAATCATTTGGCCGGTAGATTTGATAATCGCAGAAGTTTCTTCAATGGGCAATGTTTCTCTTGCCATAACTTCGGTCACAAAGCAGCTCAATGTGTTGCATATAAAACAATCATGACTAGAGAAGCTCAAAAACAAAGAAGTATGATCGGGATTACAAAAAGGACCTATAACAACTTTTCGGCTCTTGAAAATGAAGTTGAATGTTCTATTTGCAATAACTTTGGTCATGAAGATTCTGAATGCAGGAGCAGGTTTCAGCAGACAAAGGAACAAGCCTCAAGCACCAGAACATGGAGAATAAAGGAACCACAAACAGAAAGATGTGGGATAGCATTTTATGCAGAAGGACAAGAAAATCTATGGTACATTGACAGTGGATGTTCGAAACATATGACAGGTGATAAAGAAAAACTTGAATCATATTCTGCTTTAGAAAAGGGAAAGAAAGTTTCTTTTGGAAATGATACTCCTGCAGCTATAAAAGGAAAAGGCACTGCTCAGTTAAAAGAAAAGGTCAAAGCTGGAAATGTTTTGTATGTTGATGGATTGAAGCATAATCTTCTAAGTGTCAGCCAGATGTGTGATCAAGGAACCGAGGTGATATTTAGATCAAACGGATGTCGTGTTCGTGATCTTGATACAGGTGAAACAATGATCAAAGGTAGAAGAACTCCAAATAATCTATACATATTTGAAGAAGGACAACAACAATGCTATTTGAGCAAGGATGATGAACACTGGTTATGGCATCGGAGGTTGGGGCATCTAAGCTTTTCACAAATAAGGAAAGCATGCAAATATCAGGCAGTTCGTGGTCTTCCAGATATCAAAATTCCAGACAACACCATATGCAAATCATGTCAGTTTGGAAAGCAAACCAGAACTAACTTTCCAGAGAAGGAAGGATCAGCTAGCATGCCTCTTGAGCTAGTCCATACAGATGTATGTGGTCCATTTAGGAAAAGGACACCTCGAGGAGAAGAATACTTGATATTATTCATTGACGATTTCTCCAGGTTTGTTTGGTTAGGACTTATGAAGCACAAAGACGAAGCATTCGAGAAATTCAAATCCTTCAAAGCCTTGGTTGAAAATGAATCAGGTTACAAAATTAAGTGCCTCAGGTCTGACAGAGGTGGGGAGTTTACCTCAAATGAATTTTTCGATTTCTGTGAAGAACATGGGATAAGAAGAGAATTCTCTACAGCTAGAACTCCTCAGCAAAATGGAGTGGTGGAAAGGATGAACAGAACAGTCCAACAAATGGCTCGTGCTATGCTGGATGAGTCTGGAACTCCCGCAACTTTCTGGGGTGAAGCCGCATATGCTGCGGTTGTTATTCTCAACAAAACAAATGTCCGAGTGAACAACACTCAAACTCCTCATGAGCTCTGGTATGGTGAGACTCCTTCGGTAAAGCACTTCAAAATCTTTGGGAGCAAATGCTATATTAAGAATACTGATGAGCAACTTGGCAAACTTGAACCTAGAGCAGATGAAGGCATTCTTCTTGGTTATTCTCCACACAGCAAAGCATATAAGTGCTACAATAAAAGACTTGGAAGAATTGTTGACAGCATTGATGTAGTGGTTGATGAAAAGGGATACATTCCTAGGCAAGTAAATCATGAAAATATCGAAGAAGATGAAGACTACCCTCAAAGACAGAATGATGAAGAAGAAGAACCTCAAGGAGCACCAGAGGAACAGATAAGAATAGAAGAGAAGACTCCATCCCGGTACGTTCAGAAGAATCATCCAGAATCTCAGATTTTGGGGCAGAAAGAAGCAGGTGTACAAACAAGAAGAACAATTGCAGAAGCTTCAAGCTATTTGGCATTACTCTCCTCCACTGAACCACAAAATGTAAAAGAGGCATGCAAAGATGAATGTTGGGTCAAAGCAATGGATGAAGAACTTGAGCAGATCGAAAAGAACAACACTTGGGAGTTGGTTCCTAGACCAAAGGATAAGAATGTTATAGGGACAAAATGGGTCTTCAAAAATAAGTTGAATGAAAATGGGGAAGTAATTAGAAACAAGGCAAGACTTGTTTGTAAAGGGTATGCGCAGCAAGAAGGAATAGATTTTGAGGAAACTTTTGCTCCTGTTGCAAGACTTGAGGCCATCCGAATGTTCCTTGCTCTCTCAAGCTTTCAAAAGTTCAAAGTATTTCAAATGGACGTGAAATCAGCCTTTCTGAATGGAGACTTAGAAGAAGAAGTATACATTGAGCAGCCAGATGGGTTCATTCTTGGAAATGATCCAAATCTTGTATGCAGACTGAAAAAGGCTCTCTATGGTCTTAAACAAGCTCCAAGGGCTTGGTACTATCGTTTGGACAAATATCTTCATCAACAAGGTTTTTCAAAAGGATCAGCAGATAGCAATCTTTATATAAAAATTGAAAATGACAAATTGCTAATACTTGTTGTGTATGTAGATGACATTATCTTTGGCAGCAATGAAGAATCTATGAGTCAAAGCTTTGCCTTGGTGATGCAGAAAGAATTCGAAATGTCCTTGCTTGGAGAATTGACATATTTTCTTGGCCTGCAAATCCAACAAAAGGAAGGAGGGATCTTCTTGTCTCAAACCAAGTATCTCAAGCAGATTTTGAAGAAATATGGCATGGAAGATGCAAAACCAGTATGTACACCCATGGTCACAGGATGTAGCCTCAGTGCAAATGATGAATCAGCAGCAGTACATCAACCAACCTACAGATCTATGATTGGAAGTCTACTTTATTTGACAGGTACCCGACCAGACATCATGCATGCAGTGGGAATAGTTGGAAGATTTCAGGCAAATCCAAAGGAAACTCATCTTCAGGCAGTAAAGAGAATCTTCAAATATCTTCAAGGGACTCAAAATTATGGCTTATGGTATCCTAGAGATACAGATCTCACACTTCATGCTTATACTGATGCAGATTGGGCCGGAAGCGTGGATGACAGGAAGAGCACAAGTGGTGGTGCATTCTTTATGGGTTCCAGATTAGTATCTTGGTTCAGCAAGAAACAGAGTTCGATTGCCTTGTCTACAGCTGAAGCAGAATATGTTGCTGCTGCATCTTGCTGCACTCAACTCCTTTGGATGATGCAGACCCTGCAGGATTTTCAAATCACTTGTACACCACCTATCTCCATCTTATGTGATAATACAAGTGCAATCGTCATTTCAAAGAACCCAGTCATGCATTCAAAAACCAAGCACATACCAATCAAGTATCACTTTCTTCGGGAACAAGTGCTTGAACAAAAGGTCAAGTTGGAGTATGTTCCTTCTAAGGAACAGGTTGCTGATATACTCACCAAACCATTGCCTAGGGAGACCTTTGAATACCTCAGGCAAAAGCTGGGGGTTGTTGATGTATCATCTTGTTGTTGAATCTCTTCTGATTGTTGGTTGTACGCAAGGTTCATCTGAAGTATATGCGTACATTGGTCGAAGATCGAATGGCACAGGTTCAGGGGGAGCATATCATGCATTGTTGGCATTATGGAGGAAGTACAGAAGGAGATCATGGATGCTGGTCTGAATATTGCTGCAATACGTCTCTATCTCTTTCATCATGTATAAGTCTTGGTTCTTCTTAAACATCTTTTGCAGATCTTTCCTACAGTCAAGGGGAGCATGAACAACACAATTAAGAAAGAGCAGAGCTTTCAGCATGTAGCATGAACAGATTGGTACACCTTGGCATATACAAATGGGGAGCTCATTCAGAGATTTCAATAGGTACTCAGGGGGAGTATGAACAACGGAATGCCTTTCTAGGAAAGAGAATATCTTGGTTCGCCCTTTGCCCTTGATGTCAAAGGGGGAGAGTGATTTGGTATTGTTGCCATCAAGTCGAAAGGGGGAGATTGTTGGCATTATGATGCATGTGTTGTACTTGATGGCAAACAACTCATAGAAGATCAACTCACTTATATATATCTAGATGAATCTACGGAAGAGATATCAGATGAAAATTCTCAGTATGACAAGTCCAAAGGGGGAGATTGTTGGCATTATGAGACAAGTGTTGTCCTTGATGGCAAATCACACAAATGATAAATTATAGTGCAACAAATTTATTTGATAAATTATAGTGCAACAAATTTTCCTTCATGTAGAGAAAAGTTCACGCACTTTTATGCAGAGAAAAGTTTATTCCATGTAGAGAAAAGTTCACGCGCTTTTATGCAGAGAAAATTTTATTCCATGTAGAGAAAAGTTCACGCACTTTTATGCAGAGAAAAGTTTATTCCATGTAGAGAAAAATTCATGCACTTTTATGCAGAGAAAAGTTTATTTCATGTAGAGCAAAGTTCACGCACTTTTATGTAGAGAAGAGTTAATTTCATGTAGAGAAATTTTCACGCACTTTTATGCAGAGAAAATTTTATTTCATGTAGAGAAAATTTTACGCACTTTCATGCAGAGAAAAGTTCCCTTCATGCAAGAGAAAAGTTCACACACTTTCATGGTTGGTTCATGGTATTAGTCCGACAGTTTTTGATCCTATGGTTTTGGTCTGTGGTATTGCATCCAAAAGTGTTGATCTCACGCACTTTCATGGTTGGTTCATGGTATTAGTCTGACAATTTTTGATCCTATGGTTTTGGTCCGTGGTATTGCATCCAAAAGTGTTGATCTCACGCACTTTCATGGTTGGTTCATGGTATTAGTCCAACAGTTTTTTGATCCTATGGTTTTGGACCGTGGTATTGAGAAAGGACTAAGGCTATAAAAGAGGAAGGAGATCATTTGGCAAAGCATCTTTTGAATTATTGAATAT
This sequence comes from Pinus tabuliformis, assembly GCA_031772625.1. Taxonomy (NCBI): domain Eukaryota; kingdom Viridiplantae; phylum Streptophyta; class Pinopsida; order Pinales; family Pinaceae; genus Pinus; species Pinus tabuliformis. The sequence continues at coordinate 863,302,206 of CM062815.1, forward strand.
CTGATAAAGTGCTAGATCTGGAATATGGTGATTGGGTTATGGTGCAGATCTGGATCTGAATGAAGAAGGAACCTAAGCGTAAGGAGAAGGATAAGTTCTATTGATGGGTCAAAATATTAAGGCTGGAATAGTGGTATCTCTATATGATTTTGATTTGTGATATGTGGCACACGCTTGATCTATAAATCTAATAATCTGGGTTAACTAATACCTAAATATTTGAAAGAATGAATTTATAGATCTGAATTATTGATGCATGTCTTATTGTACACATGTTATGATCTAGGTATGTCTGATGTATGGAACAACTGCAAAGTTATAAGGAAATATTTGTAGATCTGTATGCGGGTTGGCTTTGGTGAAAGCATTGATTAAGTATTGGATAAATCAAAGATTGATGATGCAAGTGTAGTTGATGGGTTTTTGATGTTCTTGGATCCAGTCTGAAAATTAATGAAAAGTGGTCCTTGAAAGAAAAGAAGTAGGGGGTTGTAGCTCCCTTCCAGGAGAGACTGGAAAACGAGAGAGAGAGTTGTAGCTCTCTGCAGGTTGTAGCCTGCGTACTGGTAAAGGACTGCACCAGTACAAAATCATTGTAAAAGGAGTTTCTTATTAAAAGAAGATAGAGACATATTGCAGCAGGTGGTTTTCACCCACATTGGGTTTCCACCTTATATCTGGTGTTCTTTTGTGTGACTATTTGCTTTTCTTGTTCCTGCTCATTATTTTATGATACTGACATACAAAGTAATGATCAATATTTGAAGAATTATTCAAAGTATAAATAAGGAAGATATATTGAAAAGAATTTGATAATACTGATTCACCCCCCCTCTCAGTATTATTTCCAACAATTGGTATCAGAGCAGGTCCTTCTGAAGAAGCTTGATCGCTTGAAGGAAGATCTAACATCATGAGCAACTACGAGAGGGAAGCATCAATCAGGCCACCGATTTTTGATGGGACAAACTTCGTATATTGGAAGGTAAGAGTTACTGCCTATCTTCAATCTTTGGGTACAGAAGTATGGGACATTATAGAAACAGGGTATACTTTTCCATCAGCTACTCCTACAGATTCAGCTGAGAAGAAGAAATATGAAACAAATGCAAAGGCGGTTAATACTCTTCTAGGATGTCTATCTCAATCTGAATTCGTGAAGGTTATGCAATATAAATCCGCAAAAGAAATATGGGACAAGATTGTTTTGAGCTACGAAGGAGATGAACAGGTAAAACGTGCAAAACTTCAAACCCTCAGGATTCAGTATGAGAATCTCAGAATGTATAATGATGAAAGTGTGGCTAACTATTTACTTCGGGTAGATGAGATTGTTAATTGTATGAAAAACTTGGGTGAAGAAATAAAAGAGGCTGTTGTGGTTGAAAAAGTCCTAAGATCATTGTCCCCCAAGTTTGAATCTAAAGTATCTGCAATAGAAGAAAAGGAAAATCTACGAACTCTTACTATGTCTCAGCTACACGGAATTCTAACTGCTTATGAAATGAGAAAAGGAGGTCCATCAGACAGGAGAGAAGCTGCTTTTAAGGCTTCAGGCAAAGGAGACTACTATGAATCAAGTCACGTGCCAGAAGAAGAAGAAGAATCAAATTTTGTCAGAAATCTTCAACGGGGTACTGGAAGGTTCAGAGGTAAGCTACCTTTTAAATGTTTTGCTTGTGGAAGAGTAGGTCATTATGCTGCCAAATGTCCTCATAAGGATAAGATTGACAAAGGAAAGGAACCTGCTAGATGGAACAAGAAACAGAATGCAAATAAGAAAAGCTACTACACTCATGAAGACAGTGATGGTCTATCAAATAGTGATGAAGATGAACGAGGTAATGACTATAAACTTTTAATGGCATTTGAAGATGATGATTACATGGATGCTATAGATGTGGATAGTTTTTATGAAGAGATTTCTAGACTTAAGACATGTATAGAAGAAAAGAATATGATCATTGATACTCTACAATTTCAAATTGATGAAAAAGAAAAATATCTTGAAAAGTTAGAAGGTGAAATTGTTGACCTTAGAAAAGAAATTGAGAAAACAAAGGCTATTAATCTTAAGTTTGTCAAAGGATCTGAAACTCTGGATGAGATCATCAATGTACAATGTTCTCCGCTAAACAAGACAGGTCTGGGGTATAATGGAGAAACATCTCAAGCATCCACCTCAAAGAGTTATCTTGATGCAGCAAGAAGGAATGAGCAAAAGCACAATGGAGATCACCAGGTAAAGCAGGGACGAATTACATCAAGAACGAACAAAGACTATCAGGTAAACCAGGGGCAATCTGTCTTAAGGATGAACAAAAGCTACAACCAGCCACAGGTAAAATCTTCTCAATTTGCTTCAAGAATGGATGACAATAGAAATTACAATCATTTGGCCGGTAGATTTGATAATCGCAGAAGTTTCTTCAATGGGCAATGTTTCTCTTGCCATAACTTCGGTCACAAAGCAGCTCAATGTGTTGCATATAAAACAATCATGACTAGAGAAGCTAAAAAACAAAGAAGTATGAAAATGAAGTTGAATGTTCTATTTGCAATAACTTTGGTCATGAAGATTCTGAATGCAGGAGCAGGTTTCAGCAGACAAAGGAACAAGCCTCAAGCACCAGAACATGGAGAATAAAGGAACCACAAACAGAAAGATGTGGGATAGCATTTTATGCAGAAGGACAAGAAAATCTATGGTACATTGACAGTGGATGTTCGAAACATATGACAGGTGATAAAGAAAAACTTGAATCATATTCTGCTTTAGAAAAGGGAAAGAAAGTTTCTTTTGGAAATGATACTCCTGCAGCTATAAAAGGAAAAGGCACTGCTCAGTTAAAAGAAAAGGTCAAAGCTGGAAATGTTTTGTATGTTGATGGATTGAAGCATAATCTTCTAAGTGTCAGCCAGATGTGTGATCAAGGAACCGAGGTGATATTTAGATCAAACGGATGTCGTGTTCGTGATCTTGATACAGGTGAAACAGTGATCAAAGGTAGAAGAACTCCAAATAATCTATACATATTTGAAGAAGGACAACAACAATGCTATTTGAGCAAGGATGATGAACACTGGTTATGGCACCGGAGGTTGGGGCATCTAAGCTTTTCACAAATAAGGAAAGCATGCAAATATCAGGCAGTTCGTGGTCTTCCAGATATCAAAATTCCAGACAACACCATATGCAAATCATGTCAGTTTGGAAAGCAAACCAGAACTAACTTTCCAGAGAAGGAAGGATCAGCTAGCATGCCTCTTGAGCTAGTCCATACAGATGTATGTGGTCCATTTAGGAAAAGGACACCTCGAGGAGAAGAATACTTGATATTATTCATTGACGATTTCTCCAGGTTTGTTTGGTTAGGACTTATGAAGCACAAAGACGAAGCATTCGAGAAATTCAAATCCTTCAAAGCCTTGGTTGAAAATGAATCAGGTTACAAAATTAAGTGCCTCAGGTCTGACAGAGGTGGGGAGTTTACCTCAAATGATTTTTTCGATTTCTGTGAAGAACATGGGATAAGAAGAGAATTCTCTACAGCTAGAACTCCTCAGCAAAATGGAGTGGTGGAAAGGATGAACAGAACAGTCCAACAAATGGCTCGTGCTATGCTTGATGAGTCTGGAACTCCCGCAACTTTCTGGGGTGAAGCCGCATATGCTGCGGTTGTTATTCTCAACAAAACAAATGTCCGAGTGAACAACACTCAAACTCCTCATGAGCTCTGGTATGGTGAGACTCCTTCGGTAAAGCACTTCAAAATCTTTGGGAGCAAATGCTATATTAAGAATACTGATGAGCAACTTGGCAAACTTGAACCTAGAGCAGATGAAGGCATTCTTCTTGGTTATTCTCCACACAGCAAAGCATATAAGTGCTACAATAAAAGACTTGGAAGAATTGTTGACAGCATTGATGTAGTGGTTGATGAAAAGGGATACATTCCTAGGCAAGTAAATCATGAAAATATCGAAGAAGATGAAGACTACCCTCAAAGACAGAATGATGAAGAAGAAGAACCTCAAGGAGCACCAGAGGAACAGATAAAAATAGAAGAGAAGACTCCATCCCGGTACGTTCAGAAGAATCATCCAGAATCTCAGATTTTGGGGCAGAAAGAAGCAGGTGTACAAACAAGAAGAACAATTGCAGAAGCTTCAAGCTATTTGGCATTACTCTCCTCCACTGAACCACAAAATGTAAAAGAGGCATGCAAAGATGAATGTTGGGTCAAAGCAATGGATGAAGAACTTGAGCAGATCGAAAAGAACAACACTTGGGAGTTGGTTCCTAGACCAAAGGATAAGAATGTTATAGGGACAAAATGGGTCTTCAAAAATAAGTTGAATGAAAATGGGGAAGTAATTAGAAACAAGGCAAGACTTGTTTGTAAAGGGTATGCGCAGCAAGAAGGAATAGATTTTGAAGAAACTTTTGCTCCTGTTGCAAGACTTGAGGCCATCCGAATGTTCCTTGCTCTCTCAAGCTTTCAAAAGTTCAAAGTATTTCAAATGGACGTGAAATCAGCCTTTCTGAATGGAGACTTAGAAGAAGAAGTATACATTGAGCAGCCAGATGGGTTCATTCTTGGAAATGATCCAAATCTTGTATGCAGACTGAAAAAGGCTCTCTATGGTCTTAAACAAGCTCCAAGGGCTTGGTACTATCGTTTGGACAAATATCTTCATCAACAAGGTTTTTCAAAAGGATCAGCAGATAGCAATCTTTATATAAAAATTGAAAATGACAAATTGCTAATACTTGTTGTGTATGTAGATGACATTATCTTTGGCAGCAATGAAGAATCTATGAGTCAAAGCTTTGCCTTGGTGATGCAGAAAGAATTCGAAATGTCCTTGCTTGGAGAATTGACATATTTTCTTGGCCTGCAAATCCAACAAAAGGAAGGAGGGATCTTCTTGTCTCAAACCAAGTATCTCAAGCAGATTTTGAAGAAATATGGCATGGAAGATGCAAAACCAGTATGTACACCCATGGTCACAGGATGTAGCCTCAGTGCAAATGATGAATCAACAGCAGTACATCAACCAACCTACAGATCTATGATTGGAAGTCTACTTTATTTGACAGGTACCCGACCAGACATCATGCATGCAGTGGGAATAGTTGGAAGATTTCAGGCAAATCCAAAGGAAACTCATCTTCAGGCAGTAAAGAGAATCTTCAAATATCTTCAAGGGACTCAAAATTATGGCTTATGGTATCCTAGAGATACAGATCTCACACTTCATGCTTATACTGATGCAGATTGGGCCGGAAGCGTGGATGACAGGAAGAGCACAAGTGGTGGTGCATTCTTTATGGGTTCCAGATTAGTATCTTGGTTCAGCAAGAAACAAAGTTCGATTGCCTTGTCTACAGCTGAAGCAGAATATGTTGTTGCTTCATCTTGCTGCACTCAACTCCTTTGGATGATGCAGACCCTGCAGGATTTTCAAATCACTTGTACACCACCTATCTCCATCTTATGTGATAATACAAGTGCAATCAGCATTTCAAAGAACCCAGTCATGCACTCAAAAACCAAGCACATACCAATCAAGTATCACTTTCTTCGGGAACAAGTGCTTGAACAAAAGGTCAAGTTGGAGTATGTTCCTTCTAAGGAACAGTTTGCTGATATACTCACCAAACCATTGCCTAGGGAGACCTTTGAATACCTCAGGCAAAAGCTGGGGGTTGTTGATGTATCATCTTGTTGTTGAATCTCTTCTGATTGTTGGTTGTACGCAAGGTTCATCTGAAGTATATGCGTACATTGGTCGAAGATCGAATGGCACAGGTTCAGGGGGAGCATATCATGCATTGTTGGCATTATGGAGGAAGTACAGAAGGAGATCATGGATGCTAGTTTGAATATTGCTGCAATACGTCTCTATCTCTCTCATGATGTATAAGTCTTGGTTCTTCTTAAACATCTTTTGCAGATCTTTCCTACAGTCAGGGGGAGCATGAACAACACAATTCAGAAAGAGCAGAGCTTTCAGCATGTAGCATGAACATATTGGTACACCTTGGCATATACAAAGGGGGAGCTCATTCAGAGATTTCAACAGGTACTCAGGGGAGTATGAACAGCGGAATGCCTTTCTAGGAAAGAGAATATCTTGGTTCACCCTTTGCCCTTGATTTCAAAGGGGGAGAGTGATTTGGTATTGTTGCCATCAAGTCGAAAGGGGGAGATTGTTGGCATTATGATGCATGTGTTGTACTTGATGGAAAACAACTCATAGAAGATCAACTCACTTATATATATCTAGATGAATCTACGGAAGAGATATCAGATGAAAATTCTCAGTATGACAAGTCCAAAGGGGGAGATTGTTGGCATTATGAGACAAGTGTTGTCCTTGATGGCAAATCACACAAATGATAAATTATAGTGCAGCAAATTTATTTGATAAATTATAGTGCAACATAGTTTCCTTCATGTAGAGAAAAGTTCACGCACTTTTATGCAGAGAAAAGTTTATTCCATGTAGAGAAAAGTTCACGCACTTTTATGCAGAGAAAAGTTTATTCCATGTAGAGAAAAGTTCACGCACTTTTATGCAGAGAAAAGTTTATTCCATGTAGAGAAAAATTCACGCACTTTTATGCAGAGAAAATTTTATTTCATGTAGAGAAAAGTTCACGTACTTTTATGTAGAGAAGAGTTTATTTCATGTAGAGAAATGTTCACGCACTTTTATGCATAGAAAATTTTATTTCATGTAGAGAAAAGTTTACGCACTTTCATGCAGAGAAAAGTTCCCTTCATGCAAGAGAAAAGTTCACACACTTTCATGGTTGGTTCATGGTATTAGTCCGACAGTTTTTTATCCTATGGTTTTGGTCCGTGGTATTGCATCCAAAAGTGTTGATCTCACGCACTTTCATGGTTGGTTCATGGTATTAGTCCGACAGTTTTTGATCCTATGGTTTTGGTCCGTGGTATTGCATCCAAAAGTGTTGATCTCACACACTTTCATGGTTGGTTCATGGTATTAGTCCAACTGTTTTTTGATCCTATGGTTTTGGACCGTGGTATTGAGAAAGGACTAAGGCTATAAAAGAGGAAGGAGATCATTTGGCAAAGCATCTTGTGAATCATTGAATATCTGATAAAGTGCTAGATCTGGAATATGGTGATTGGGTTATGGTGCAGATCTGGATCTGAATGAAGAAGGAACCTGAGCGTAAGGAGAAGGATAAGTTCTATTGATGGGTCAAAATGTTAAGGTTGGAATAGTGGTATCTCTATATGATTTTGATCTGTGATATGTGGCACACGCTTGATCTATAAATCTAATAATCTGGGTTGAGTAAATTATATCTAAATATTTGAAAGAATGGATTTATAGATCTGAATTATTGATGCATGTTTTATTGTACACATGTTATGATCTGGGTATGTCTGATGTATGGAACAACTGCAAAGTTATAAGGAAATATTTGCAGATCTGTATGCGGGTTGGCTTTGGTGAAAGCATTGATTAAGTATTGGATAAATCAGAGATTGATGATGCAAGTGTAGTTGATGGGTGTTTGATGTTCTTGGATCCAGTCTGAAAATTAATGAAAAGTGGTCCTTGAAAGAAAAGAAGTAGGGGGTTGTAGCTCCCTTCCAGGAGAGAACTGAAAACGAGAGAGAGAGTTGTAGCTCTCTGCAGGTTGTAGCCTGCGTACTGGTAAAGGACTGCACCAGTACAAAATCATTGTAAAAGGAGTTTCTTATTAAAAGAAGATAGAGACATATTGTAGCAGGTGGTTTTCACCCACATTGGGTTTCCACCTTATATCTGGTGTTCTTTTGTGTGACTATTTTCTTTTCTTGTTCCTGCTCATTATTTTATGATACTGATATACAAAGTAATGATCAATATTTGAAGAATTATTCAAAGTATAAATAAGGAAGATATATTGAAAAGAATTTGATAATACTGGTTCACCCCCCCTCTCAGTATTATTTCCAACAATTGGTATTAGAGCAGGTCCTTCTGAAGAAGCTTGATCGCTTGAAGGAAGATCTAACATCATGAGCAACTACGAGAGGGAAGCATCAATCAGGCCACCGATTTTTGATGGGACAAACTTCGTATATTGGAAGGTAAGAGTTACTGCCTATCTTCAATATTTGGGTACAGAAGTATGGGACATTATTAGAAACAGGGTATACTTTTCCATCAGCTACTCCTACAGATTCAGCTGAGAAGAAGAAATATGAAACAAATGCAAAGGTGGTTAATACTATTCTAGGATGTCTATCTCAATCTGAATTTGTGAAGGTTATGCAATATAAATCCGCAAAAGAAATATGGGACAAGATTGTTTTGAGCTACGAAGGAGATGAACAGGTAAAACGTGCAAAACTTCAAACCCTTAGGATTTAGTATGAGAATCTCAGAATGTATAATGATGAAAGTGTGGCTAACTATTTCCTTTGGGTAGATGAGATTGTTAATTGTATGAAAAACTTGGGTGAAGAAATAAAAGAGGCTGTTGTGGTTGAAAAAGTCCTAAGATCATTGTCCCCCAAGTTTGAATCTAAAGTATCTGCAATAGAAGAAAAGGAAAATCTACGAACTCTTGCTATGTCTCAGTTACACGGAATTCTAACTGCTTATGAAATGAGAAAAGGAGGTCCATCAGATAGGAGAGAAGCTGCTTTTAAGGCTTCAGGCAAAGGAGACTACTATGAATCAAGTCACGTGCCAGAAGAAGAAGAAGAATCAAATTTTGTCAGAAATCTTCAACGGGGTACTGGAAGGTTCAGAGGTAAGCTACCTTTTAAATGTTTTGCTTGTGGAATAGTAGGTCATTATGCTTCCAAATGTCCTCATAAGGATAAGATTGACAAAGGAAAGGAACCTGCTAGATGGAACAAGAAACAGAATGCAAATAAGAAAAGCTACTACACTCATGAAGACAGTGATGGTCTATCAAATAGTGATGAAGATGAACGAGGTAATGACTATAAACTTTTAATGGCATTTGAAGATGATGATTACATGGATGCTATAGATGTGGATAGTTTTTATGAAGAGATTTCTAGACTTAAGACATGTATAGAAGAAAAGAATATGATCATTGATACTCTACAATTTCAAATTGATGAAAAAGAAAAATATCTTGAAAAGTTAGAAGGTGAAATTGTTGACCTTAGAAAAGAAATTGAGAAAACAAAGGCTATTAATCTTAAGTTTGTCAAAGGATCTGAAACTCTGGATGAGATCATCAATGTACAACGTTCTCCACTAAACAAGACAGGTCTGGGGTATAATGGAGAAACATCTCAAGCATCCACCTCAAAGAGTTATCTTGATGCAACAAGAAGGAATGAGCAAAAGCACAATGGAGATCACCAGGTAAAGCAGGGACGAATTACATCAAGAACGAACAAAGACTATCAGGTAAACCATGGGCAATCTGTCTTAAGGATGAACAAAAGCTACAACCAGCCACAGGTAAAATCTTCTCAATTTGCTTCAAGAATGGATGACAATAGAAATTACAATCATTTGGCCGGTAGATTTGATAATCACAAAAGTTTCTTCAATGGGCAATGTTTCTCTTGCCATAACTTCGGTCACAAAGCAGCTCAATTTGTTGCATATAAAACAATCATGAATAGAGAAGCTCAAAAACAAAGAAGTATGATCGAGATTACAAAAAGGACCTATAACAACTTTTCGGCTCTTGAAAATGAAGTTGAATGTTCTATTTGCGATAACTTTGGTCATGAAGATTCTGAATGCAGGCGCAGGTTTCACTAGACAAAGGAACAAGCCTCAAGCACCAGAACATGGAGAATAAAGGAACCAAAAACAGAAAGATGTGGGATAGCATTTTATGCAGAAGGACAAGAAAATCTACTTGTTTTGAGTTTTCTTTTTTGAGTGGACTGATCACACTTGCTGATTGCACCCACTGAGTGCTATTTGGACTAGATGAGGCACTGTTTGAACTAGAGGAGGTGCTATTTGAACTGGACGAGGGGTGTTGTTTGAACTGGATGAGGGTGGCCAATTAGTTGGCCACCGATCTTGTTTAATTGCAACCATCTCACTTGTCCATGCAGTTTTTAAATTATACTCATGCAACAAAGGAATGGGTTTAGTCACTTACCTGTTAGTCGCTACCGTGCTATCGCATGCTCAGACTTTTTCGTTCTATTCATGGATTGCTACTGCTGGCGCCTGTGGCTTCTGAATTGGTGGCTCGGCTACTTTGTACTAGTTATCTTTAATCAGGACCGGCTCCTTGAATGTTTTATAAATCTGTGGCTGCATGAACCCTGCATCTGGAGCTCAATTTTTAAGGGGATCAGCTGCTACAGGAATCCTGCAGGATTTCCTGTAACTGCTTCTCCCTCTAAAACTTTTGGTTGAGGCTTGGTCAAGGACTGGAGAGATAGCTGAGGAAGGTTCTGTTGGTCAAAGAAAAGTAGATGGTATGCACTATGTAAGAGTTAAGTTAATGGTGCTGCTTGTTTATTCTTCTTGTTTTTTTTAAAACAAAGGAAACATGATTTCTGTGTTTTCTGTGTAGGGAAGAAAGAAGCAAGTGGAAATGCAGTGGTACAGGTATCGAATGGAGAGTTAGGAGGATGAATGGTGGTAGGGGGGTCCATAGGTCTTCTGGACAAGTTTCTAGCCCTTTGATCCTTTTCTTGACTTGATTTTGAGATTTCTGTGGTTTCTATAGGAGCTTCCTGTAGAATGCATAGAGCCTCCTGTAGGATGCATAATTTCCAAAACAGGTGAGACCAGGGACTGGGAAAATACAATAGCGATGGAGAAATGGTCTATTAGAGGTGTATTTGGCTTGGCCATGTCCCTTTTTCTTTTGTGGCCCTCCTGCAACCTGTAATGCATACAAAAGAAGTTAATTTTTTTTTTCCTGTTTTTTTTCTTTTTTCTCTCTCTCTCTCTCTCTCTCTTTTTTAAGAGATAGTTGGGGCGCCTCCAAGATGTTTTCACCCTCACTTCCTGCACTGGGTGTGTCCAAGGGGAGGTTTTCACCAGGGATCCTTTATTCTCCTCATTTTTATTTTTATTTTTAGGGTGTGGGTGGAGTGGAGGCAGAGACTTGCTCCACTACCAACACTGTTTTACTCAGATTCTCAATGAATTCTTGCTTGGAGAGGGGCTTCCTGTGGGTTTTCAACCTATGCCCATTGACAAGCATGGGGATGGATTCTTCATTGATGGTCCTGATCAGAACCGAACCATTTTCATTGCACCTTTCTACTATGTACAGTCCCAGCCATCTTATCTTCAGTTTACCCTTGAAATATTTATACCTTGAATCATACAACAACTCCCAATCTCCTTCCTGGAATTGTTTCTCTTTGAGGTGTCTATCATGCCATATTTTCCTTTGAAGCTGGACTACCTCTGAGTGGAGAAGGGCCTGCAATATTTTTTCATCCAATCCATTTAGCTGAAGTAACCTTTCCTTTTGTGCATGGCTGAGATCTAGGTCCAGCTAAGTTGCCATCCTTAGTGTGTTATATTCAAATTCCATTGACAGCAAAGCCTTCATCCCATAGACAAACTCATAGGGTGTGAACCTTGTGGTGGTCTTCTAGGTGGTGTTATAGGCCCAGGTGGCCTCAACCAATCGATCTACCCAATATTTTCTGCTACTGCTCACTACCTTGGTCAAAATCCCTTCCAAAGCTCTGTTAGTGACTTCCACCTGTCCATTTGCTTGCAGATGATAAGGGGTGGAAGTTCTGTGCTTAATTTTGTGATGTGTGAGTGGGTCTTCAATCAGATTGGAGGTAAATTTACTCCCTTGATCTGTGACTGATTCTCTTGGATATCCAAACTTGTAGAATATATTCTCTCTCAAAAACTCGGCTACTTTTTCTTCTGTTGCTACCTTGATCGCCTTTGTTTCTATCCATTTTGTTCGATAATCAATGCACACGATGATGTAAGATTTCTACTTTGAAGGAGGGTTGACAGGACCCAAAAAGTCCATGCCCCACTTCTCAAATGGCTTGAAAGTCACTTGAGGTTGCATGGGCATCTCATCCCTTAAAGTAGGTTTTCCCATCCTTTGACATCAATTGCATTGGCTGATATATCTCCTTACATATTGATGAAGAGTGGGCCAATAGTAACCTGCTTGCAGGATTTTGAAGGCAGTCCTCTTTGCTGCAAAATGGCCCCCACAGGGCCCATCATGACAGGTTAGGAGAATGTCAAAAACTTCCTCCTCCCTGACACATCTCCTCAAAACCTGATCTGGGCCAAGTTTGAAGAGATTGCCCCCAATCTAGGTGAAAGGGGCACTTTTCCTCACGATCTTTCTCTTCTCTTTTGAGGATACGTGTAACGGGAACTGTACGGAAACCAAGTAATTTTCTATATCAGCAAACCATGGAGAGAGTACTGAGATAGAAAATAGGTGTTCATTTGGCATTTGATCATCCACCATTCCTTCTTCACCTGCAGGCAGATCTATTCTAGACAAAAAATCAGCAACAACATTTTCCTTACCCGACTTATCAACAATGGTTAAATCAAATTGCTGCAATAAAAGCAACCATCTAATAATGCGAGCATTTACATTTGGTTTGTTCATTAAATACCTGATTGCAGCATGATCAATGTGTACAAATGTTTAATAGCTGGTGATGTAGTTTCTGAACTTATTTAGGGAATGAACTACAGCTAGGAGCTCCTTTTCGGTTACTGTGTAGTTTAATTCTACCTTCGACAAGTTTTTACTTACAAAATATATGGCATAAGGTAGCTTCTCATCAATTTTCTCTAAGGCTGCTCCTATCACTTTTTTCGAGGCATCTGTATGAATGTGGAAAGGTAGGGCCCAGTTTGGACCTCTCAAAACTGGGGCAGTCACCAGTTTACTTTTCAAAGTATCCAAAGCCTCTTGACAGTTGTCAGTCCATATGAACTCAACATATTTTCCAAAAAGATCAAACAATGGATAGGCTAGCTTACTGAAATCCTTAATGAATCTTCTATAATACCCTGCTAAACCTAGGAAACTTCGAACATCTCTTACCTTTTGAGGAGGTGGGACCCTTTGGATGATGGAAATTTTGTTGGGGTCCACCTGTAATCCTTGTTGAGAGATTGCATGACGTAGCACGGTCCCTTCAATCATCAGGAATTCACATTTTTTAGGACCGAGGGACAGGTTCATTTCAATACACTTGTCCAAAACTTTTCCCAGGTTAGACAAAGCTTCCTGGAAGTTAGAACCATAAGGGGTAAAGTCATCCATATATATTTCCACTGCATCATGAACCAGTTCAGAAAATATACTCAATACTACTCTCTGGAAAGTGGCGGGAGCATTACACAAACCAAAAGGAAGGACTCGATATGCAAAGGTACCCCAAGGACAAGTGAAAGTGGTCTTATCTTGGTCTTCTGGGCTGATTTGGATCTCGTTGTACGCACTAAACCCATCTAGGAAGGAGAAAAACTTCTTCCCTACCAGGCCATCTCACACTTGATCTATGAAAGGAAAAGGAAAATGGTCCTTCTTGGTGGCCTTGTTTAGTTCCCGTAATCGACACAGATTCTCCACTTCCCATTTTTCTTTGGCACTAGCACCAAAGGAGAGACCCATTAGCTGTCAGAGATAAGGCAGATGAATCTTGCATCTAGTAACTTTTGCAGTTCTTCTTTGACAATGTCCTTAAGGGCTGGATTCATCTTCCTTTGAGGTTGCCTAACTGGTTTGCAATCTTACTTAATGTAAATGTGATGACTATAGACTGAATGGTGCACTCCCTTCATCTCCTTATAGTTCCAAGAAAAAGCATCCAAGTGGTTTCTTAATAAGCTACATAGTTCTTTCTCTTGAGAGGTGGATAGGAATGAGTTGATCTTCAAGGCTCTTTCTGGGCCGAATTCCATATTCTTAACTCGGAGAGAGGTCGGGTCAGCCACACAGAGATCAACTAAAGGATTGGCTTCGGTTTCTTCCACCAGCTCTTCTAATGGCAACCACTAGGGGGTGGATTCTGAATCAAGTTTTCAATAAGATCATCCTCAGTTTGTGCCCCCCCCCCCCAATGGTAGCTTCCACTGCACATAGTGGTATGGAATAGACTTCATCCTCATCTTCCTCCTCTAACCAGAGAGGTAAATCATGTTCTAACAAAGGTTGGGTAGGAGGATATAGGACTAGGTGTTTGGACATATTCCCATTCTTGCTTGTCATGTTCCCCGCTCGACAACTAATGTAGGCATTTGTAGTAGCCAACCAAGGTCTTCCCAATATGAGAGGATACCCAGTGACGATACCCAGTTGGAGAACCAGGAAATCAGCAGGGTACTCCCAAGAATCGATGGAGACCATTACATCTTCCATAATGCCTTTAGGGTTCACGGTGGAGGGGTCTGCTAACTGTAGTACTGTTGTGGTCTTCCTCAGGGAACCCTGAAGGTTGAGCTTGAGCATAGTGTCCTTAGTCATCACATTAATGGTAGCCCCTAGATCAATCAGGGTATGGGGGATTATGGTGCCATTGATGTGGAAATCGACTACAGGGCTTCCAGGGTCTAGATATTTTGGACAGATTACCTACCCCAACATTAGGTCGGACAGTTATCCTATGACATTGATAGTTGGAGCATCTCTCCTGCGCCTGCCTGGGTGCCTGAAGAACTTCTCCTTGATCATCTTGTTGTATATAGGCACATCCTTTATGGCTTGGAGAAGTGGTATCTTTACACATAATTGTTTCAATTCTCCCAGAAGTTCAGTTTCTTTTGGTGTAGGTTGTGTTGTTCCAGTTGATCTCTCAGGAAAGGGTGGAGTGGCTTTTGGTTCACTTTCCTCTTTCTCTTCCTCATCCTCCTTAGGGGGAAGCTGGTTATCTGGGAGAACCTTCCCAGATAGTAGGTTAATCTCCTGAATTTCCACAACATAGGTCAGGCATGATGGTTCCCCACTATATATCTGCTAGGCCTGTTTTTTATTCGGGTTCGGGTTCGACTGAGCAGGTATTTGGGGTTGCCTTGGTGGAGCAAGAGGCAATGGTTGCGGTTGAGCAGGTGGTGGAGGAAAAAGAGCGGGAAGAGAGTTGATGAGGTGCATTCCACCCCTGATGAGGTGCATTCCACTAAGGCTGTGGCTGAGCATAAGAGTGAAATGAATGTGCAGTTGGTTGAGCATGGTATTGAGATGGATATGACCAAGGAGGGGGTGTGGACCAGGAAGGATGAGCAGGGGGACCCCAAGAAGGCATGGAAGTGGCTTGATTGGGGTTGTAATATGTCTGGGATGTCCCTTGCATTCTCTGCTGGTAAGTTTTGGGCCCATGTGGCCTCCTTTGGTTCATGAAATAGAGTGGTTCAGTGGCTCCTTTGGCCCCCTGGTATGTAGTTTTAAGTCTGGGCAAGGAAGGGCACTGATTCGTAGAATGGTATTCTTCATAGACTGAACACACTTCTATAGAGTTCAATGGACATTCATTCCTAGGATGCCTTCTGGTGCATCTAGGGAAAAAAATGGTCAAAGCCCTCTCTGCTTCCTCTTGTTTTCTTTCGATATGGAAGGTATCCATTTGCATGGCAAGAGTCTGCATCATCTCACTCTTGAAATCTTCCAGCAGATTTCCAAATTCACCTCTAAGGGATGAACTGGACTAGGATGTACTGGCTACGGGCTGACTTCCCCTACCTCTTTTTCTAGCTGCCCTTGAATGGTTTCTAAACACAGTCTTTATGTCTTCATAAGGTAGTTGGTAGATGTCCCCCCTAGCTAGCAAATGGAGGGTATCTAGAAGGTATTCTAGGACTCCTTTGAGCAGGACAAACTTTAGAGATTCGGGGTCAAGTGTGCCCCTGGCCCTTTTATAACTGAGCTGAAACCTCTCTTCATAATCTTCCAAGGATTCATCACTTCCCATGGTCATTCGGAAGATTTCTTCCTTGGTATCCTTTAACTTACAGTAGTCCTGGTATTTGTTATTAAAGGCTTGCTGCATCTGAGCCCAAGATGTGATGTTGTTGCTAGGTAACCCCGTGAACCAGTGCAATGCCGCGTCCTTGAGCGTAGAAGGAAATAATTTCAACTTATGCTCATCTTCTACATAGTCATAGGTTCGACAGATAACAACAAATTCAAACAAAAAGGTATCAGGATCTTCGGTAGTCAACCCATGGAAGTGAGGTAAGGCTGAAGGACTTATGTTCTTCATTTTAGTGTCCCCATTGGTCTCTCGGATGGGAAAGGTACCCTCTACTCTTTCCTCATTCCCTCTAACGTTTCTGTCTTCATCCATGGTCTCAAGAGGGATGGTTTCTTGCTCTTCTTTTGCTATCGGATCTTCGTATATCTCCAGTGGTTCACCTATAGATTCTTCTGGATCACTGCCACCGAAGAAGAGAGAAGGGTGACTTTGTGATGTGGTGGGGGTGTTGGGTAGGAATTTTCCTGAATTATCTCTGTTCCTACGAGGCATGAAAGGAAATCTCTTTTTGGGTGATTTTTGTTTTTTTACTTGTACCTGCAAAACTGAAATGGATTGAACAACAAATTGCAACTAACTGAAATGAACTTGCTAAAATGAAATTGTAGAATTGAAATGAAAGCAAGGAAATGAATAATCTACTTTGCTGGAATGGAAATTGCAGAATTGAAATGAAAGTGAGGAAATGTCTAATCTACTTTTGCTGAAATGGAAATTGTAGAATTTAAATGGCTAATATACTTTTGCTGAAATGGAAATTGCAAAATTGAAATGAAAGCAGGAAATGCCTAATCTACTTTGCTAAAATGGAAATTGCAAAATTGAAATGAAAGCAGGAAATACCTAATCTACTTTTGCAGAATTGAAATTGCAAAATTGAAATGAAACAACTACTCTACTTTTGCTGAAATAAACTACTTAACAGAATGTTGTAGTAGAAAATAGAAGAAAGCAGTAATCAAAAAATACTCTGACTCTTCCCCGGCAACAACACCAAAAAGTGGTGAGCACCAGTATTGCAACAATAATGCTGCAACTCCTGGGACTTCCTACTTTACTTTTATCAACTCGATAGTTCGTAACAAACTTGAAAGCGACAGTGTTGTATGCACAAGTACTAGCTCTTACTGCAGGCTGTCGCTTGGTCAGCTGGCGCAAGATCACTAGGAGCTTAAGCCAACTTCTATGTATTCTCAGAAGAATATTTTAACTGTGATGAAGAAAGCTAATTCTACAAGGACTATTCTACTTGTAGAAAGAGAAAGAAGAATGGAATGTAAAAGAAAACCCTAGCAAACCTTAATTTACCCACTAACCCTACTTTTGCAGGAAAAAAGATGAAAATTGATGAAATGTGTGCCATTGACTACTGGAAAGGTAAATTGCATTTATTCAAGTTACTTCTGAAAAGAAATGAGGAGAAAACATCTTTTTGTGCTTTTGAGTGTTTTTATGTGAAATTATTATGCTTGTGATTTATCTGGTTGTGATTGTGCAGAGGTTTGGTGGCGAAGGAAGATGGAGTTGGCTTTTGCAGAGGTGGAGGAAGGTGTGGAGAGGTCCTAAGAAGCCCCTAGTACCCTTCTGAAGACTTCCATTTCAATCAGATTTCGAAAAACCACTTACAGGGAATTCTACAGGAGGCTGCAGGGGATCTACAAGAGGATCTACAAGAGGAGGCTGAGAGCTATTTTTGGAGTTTTGAAGGTGGAAAAATGATGGGAAAGGGTAACTAAAGGCTAGATGAAGGTGTTGAGGTGTCTGGAGCTTGTCAAGGAAGATCAAGAAAGAACATGATGGTTGGATTTGTTCAAATGGCAAGAGGGAAGCTTATGGAGAAAAATGCAGAAATTAGTGCAGATTGGTGACATGTTGCGAATGACTTGGGAAATCTGTGGGAAGTGAGCTGTTGTTGGATGATTTATGGATGTATGGTGAGCTGAGGTGTCTTGCAAGACATCTGCACATCTACTTAAAAAAATGATCAAAGAAAGGACTGACTATACCATGAAAACATAAATTTCTCTAGCTTGACCTAATTACTGACCTACAAACAGAAAATTTTGAACAATAGCCTTTGAACAAAAAAGCATGTAGAGAGATCTATGGTAAAAGAACAGGAAATGATCTAGGCATCTGAATCTGAATCAATATATTAATCTTTTCGAATCAAGTCATCACACTAGCAGTTGCATGGAAGAGAAAAACTGTGTTTTTGGTCGCATCAGTAGTGCCTTGACCTCAAATAATAGTCCCAGAAAGGGAAAGAGGATATCAGGGCCTACTGTTGGCCTTTCTGAATCTTATTCTGTCACTGCATTAACCTACTTTAAGCAACTGAAACAAAAACAACTATGCAAACGATCAAAAGCAACCTAATCTAAACAAAGTAAAATGAATCTATGTAACATAAATTAACTCATGAAATGAAGAAAAAACATATAAGTACAAAGAAAGAGGTGCTGGGTAGCTTGGGTTGGGCCCTAACCCAAGAGCTTCAGCCCTTTGAAAGAGATCAATGCTGGTTCAAAAACTGTTTCATCTCCATTATAAAAAATAATAGTCACATTACATAAACTGTTCTAAAAAGGAACTCGAAAATAAGTTGAGCAAGTGCTGCACAAAAGTGCAAAAATTCTACTAATGACTGGCTAACCTACTGAGGATCTAAGCCCCCTTATTTATACAAATGGATTCCTCCAACATTCCTCCTAAAATCAAGGAGGTCGGCTTCCTAGAACTAGAGATAAACAACAGTCCTTCTTTACTTGCTCGACTGCCCCTTGGAATGTGGACGTTTGTGCTCCGAGTTGCTCATGGAGGATTCGAGGAAAGGGGTCATAAATGAAGCATGCACCCCCATACAAATCCTCTTCCCTATTTCCCTCGAGTATTTGCTGCCATTTTCTCATAAATCCCTTGACTTTGTCCAAAATTGGCCAAAAAATCTGCATAAAGCACACATTAGACTACATGGAAAAATGGCTAACGCAATTCACTCTATTAGCATAAATATATTCAAAAACATACAATAAACTAATGAGAATGGTGGATTAAGTCGAATTAAGAGGAAAAATGAGCCCATATAATTACCCATTTATGGGGCTCATAAACGGTAAAGCTTGAGAGGCTGGTATCAGTTTAAGGCTTAGTGATCTCGGATTGGATTGCGAAAATCCTGAGAGACAAGGAGATAGAAAATTCCTCAAGGATAGTGATGGATTCTGGATGGCATTCCAAGTTTGGTTTGGTTGTGTTTGGAGCACCGATTTTGGTGTTATCATGGTTTGGTGAGAGTGGAGGTGGTTTAACCTCTGAATTCCCTTGGTTGTTCTTGGATTGGTTATTCTATGAGATCCCACATTCATGCTTGGAATATGGCACGGGGTGACTGGATGAAAGAGAGATTTGGTTCAACCATGTCTATGGTCGAGTGGTATGTGGAAGTCCTAAACTTGGTCGGACTTGCCTATGATTAATAAAAGCTAGGTTCTCTTACTTTTTCACTGGTTTATATGTGGATTTAATGGCTGTCATATATATGATATTTATATGGTTTTATGTTGGTTATAAGCATGGATGAATGACTGGTTTATGTCATGGTTATTTCATGCATTTACTTGTAATTGTTGAATGAATGGATGCAAGACCTAATTGATGATGCACTAGTTCAATTGAGAAGGAGGCCATCCTTCTAGTTATGTTTCATAAGTTCTATCAGTTCTTTATGCTCTGTCTTGTATCCTAGACCTGTAGGTTGCATTGATGCCAAGTGTTTGACAGAAGTTAGTCCTGGTTGGGTATGCTTAGGCCTAATCCTGAGGTTGATTTTGATTTATCATCATTGTTATGATGTATTTAAATGATCCTAAAGGTTGTAACAAGTTCTAGGCAAAGGTAGGGATTCAAGGCAAGAAAAGTGGCTCAAATCTCGGGGTCCGTGGAACAGGTCTACTGAGAAAATTCCATAGTCACTGGCACAAAGGCCTATGAGATTGAATTTGAGTTGCTGGTCACTGTCTTGCGTATAGCATGAGAGAAACTTTGGGTTAAAAGGATTAAATCATTAGTGGGAATCAGGGATAGGTTGTTTGAGTGGCAGACATGTCTCCTGAGGGTGCAATTTGATGTGGATGGGTTTGTTTGATGAGTTCCATTGATTCTATTTCCTTAAAGTCACCAAGGAGGTTCAATCCCTTATAGTAACCTCTCTCATCACATGTTTTCCCGGCTGGTTGGCTGGTTGGGTGGACCTGGGAGGAGGGGGTGTTACAAATTTGTGTCATAGCATGGTTGTGCTCTCCTTGGGTGAAGGCACTTGGTCATGCATGCATGTCAGTTTCATGTGCATATCTTACACTTGCATTCCATGTGCTTGTTGCATTGCATCATGTTGATCATGATTGTAGTAAGGATGTCATGAGGAACTTGATGTGATTTTGTGGGATGCATCATCAGAAGTATATGACTGGTTACATATGGTTACATGTTGATTTTATGTCCTTACTTACATCCTTGTATGTTAGGCTACATTCTTGTATGCTTTGGTTACATGGAGAATTCTTGTAGGTTGATTACAAGAATTGATCGTTTATGCTTGACTACATGTGTTCATACGTACGTGTAGTTGATTAGGCATTTCTAATGAATGTTGATAGTTGCATGTGACAATGGGTGCAATGGAGTAATGGTTTTTGTCATGCATGAGGTCATAGCATGCATTGTTGATATGGCCTTGCATTGATGACTGGACCTTAGCTTGAATGATGTTTATGCATTGATGCACTTATTTTATGTATGTCTATATGTTATTAGGGTTATGTTATACATGTATCATGCTGATTTGATGATCTTGCAGACAAGGTATCCTCCCCGAATTATGCTAAGGTACGTTGGTTATTGTGATTTGGTTTAGTTGACATAGTATGCCTTACAGAAAAGAGATCAGATGGCTAGCAAGGTGGCAGACTACATAGAATCTCCCTATGCATCAGATGGGTAGCGTGGTGTGGGGAACTCTTCTGACTTGGCAGACACATTAAGAAGCATGAAGGAAGAAATAAGGAGTTTCAAATCAGATAATGACAAAATCATGCAAGCACAAGAAACAAGCAGAGGTGAATGCGATAATATTTCAGAGTTTGTCAGATTTGCAGCGACAGGGACCACTTCGGATCAGCCATGGACATGAGGGAAAAAATAATGGGGCATATGGAAGTAGGTGTCCTAGTAGACGCAGGTCGGATAGATCTAACAGGATAAGAGATGGCAAGTTGTTGGACACTCCAAATAGGAGAGGAGATAGACACAAGTACTATTCTAGTTTTGATTCTGATAGGCATCATGATCATCATCATTATCATCCTTACAAGAGGAGTGATAGGGGATACTTTCCAGATGATTTTAAGAAGGCAAAGCCACCTACCTTTGATGGAGAGATGAAGAAATCATAAGATGCAAAAGCATGGTTGTTGGGTATGAAGAAATTCTTCAGATTGCATGATTATTCAGAAAACATGAAAGTAAAGATAGCCACTTTCAGTCTCAAATGTAAAGCAGATATTTGGTGGGAACACGTGAATAATGTCAAAGTTATACATGAGGATGATTTGACTTGGCATGCATTTGAAAGGCGCTTCAAGAAGAAGTACTTATCTGAGAGATACTATGATGATAAAGCTAGGGAGTTTTATGAGTTGCAGACATTGGGTTCTATGACAAATGAGGAGTATACTAGCACATTGTTGGAGTTGTTGAGGTATGTGCCTTACCTCAGGGAGGAGAAGGCTAAGGTTTAAAGGTTCATCGGTGGATTTCCAGTAGCATATAGAGCCTGGATTGAGTTCGATGAGCCTAGATCATTGGATGAGGTCATCCAGAGGTTGAAGCATTGTTATGAGCAGTCGAAGTGCAAAGTTGAGCGTACACATGACTTGAAAAGAAATGAGAAAGTTAAAGGAAAATTGCCACCAAAGAGAGGAAGACCTAAAGATGCAAGTGAGAAAGAAAATGCAGTTCCTTACAAGAGATTCAATACAACTGAGAAGGGATGTGGAGAGCAACAAGCTAGAGGTGGTGGTAGGGAACCATTGCAATGTTGGATATGTGGTAAGGATCAACGTAAGAGGGATTGTCCGCAGTATCAGAGTGGTGGTAGACCCCAGATCTACAGTGGTCAGGAGGTACATACAATTGGTGATGTTGGTCATAGCATTCCTTGAATATATGCAGCTATGGAAAACAGGCAGACAAATCATCCAACATCGATCCTTGAGATGGACGGTAAGCTTTGTGATCAAGTTGTTTCTATTTTGATTGATCTTGGATCTAACTGTAGTTATATTAATCCTAACCTGGTGGATAAGTGTGGTTTTAGAAAAGAATTGCATGAAAAATCTTGGTTGGTACCATTGGCCACAGGTACGAAGAAGAGATTTCACCATTGGGTGAGATCTTGTATATTTGAGTTAAATGGTATGCCTACATCAACGCATTTGAATGTATTGCCATTGGGTTCGTAAAGTATGAGTTTGGGTATGAATTGGCTATATCTTCACAGGACTAAATTGGATTGCTTCAACAAGGCCATTGAGTGTGTGGATGATAGTGGGGAAAACAGGAAAGAAGAAGCCTACATCAGTGAGGATGGTGACCTCTATGCAATCTATGCGTAGTTGCAGAAAATGTTGTTCAATGTTTGCAGTACACATTTCTAGTGACAAGGGTAAGTAGGTTGAGGAAGCATATGTGTTAAGAAGGTACCCAGTTTTGCAGTAGTTTCAGGATGAGTTTCTCGAGGAAATTACAGAGTTTCCACCTCATAGGGAGGTAAGCTTTTCTATTGAGTTGGTGTCGGGGGCAACTCCAACATCAAAATCACCTTACAGGATGAGCGCACTTGAGTTGGTTGAGATAAAGTTGTAGCTTAAGGAAATTTTGGACAAGGGGTACATAAGGCCAATTGTATTTCCTTAGGGTGCACCGGTGTTGTTCGTGAAGAAGAAGGATGATACTCTTAGATTGTGCATTGACTACAGACAACTGAACAAGGTAGTGATCAAGAACATGTACCCTTTGCCGAGTATTGATGATTTGTTTGACCAGTTGAAAGGACCAACAATGTTCTCTAAGATCGACTTGAGATCAGGATACCATCAGGTATGCATCAAGGAAGAGGATATCTTCAAGACTACATTCAGGACTAGGTATGGGCATTACAAGTTTTTTGTTGTTCCATGTGGTTTGACTAATGCTCCAGGTACGTTTATGTGTTTGATGAATAACGTGTTGTGTCCTTATCTGGACAATTTTGTTATTGTATTCATTGATGACATATTGGTATATTCTAAGAATGAGGAAGAACATGTCGAGCATTTAGTAGTAGTGTTGAGATTGCTAAGAGAACATCGGTTGTATGCTAAACTTAGTAAGTGCATCTTCTTTCAGACTGAGGTACATTACTTGGGTCATGTTTTATCCAAGGACAACATAGCAGTAGATCCAAAAAAGATAAGGGCCATCATGGAGTGGGAAGCTCCTAAGAATGTGGATAAGGTGAGATCATTTATGGGATTGACAGGTTACTATAGGAGGTTCATCAGGAACTTCTCATGCATTTCATGTCCTATCACATCATTGTAGAGGAAAGGTAAGAAGTTCGAATGGACATAAGAATGTGAAGCTAGTTTTGAACAACCTAAGTAGTTGTTGACGCTGCACCAATGCTAAATATTTCAGATCTGGACAAGGAGTTTTTAGTGTGTACAGATGCTTGCAAGAAAGGACTTGGTGTAGTTCTCATGCAAGAGCGATAGGTAGTGTGCTATGAGTAATGGAAAATAAATGAGAACGAGCAAAATTATCCAATGCTTGATCTTGAGCTAGCATCGATTATACATGCATTGAAGATGTGGAGACACTATCTTCTTGGCAAGAGGTTTACATTGATGAGCGATCATAGTGGGTTGAGGTATCTTTTTGACCAACCAAATCTAAATGCTAGGCAATCTAGATGGTTGGATACCCTTAGTGAGTTCGGCTTTGAGATCAGATACATCAAAGGGAAGGAGAACTGGGTTGTGATGCTCTTAGCAGGAAATCACAGGTAAACCATATAACAACTATGAGCTCTTATGGGACAGAGTTATAGGATGGGATCTTGTAGGCAGGACATTGGGATGAAAAATATATGGATATTATGTACATGTTACAACAGAGTACAGGTAAAGGTACATGTGTAGGTATAGGTGATCAGGATGTAGACTATCGTCTCACGACATATGGTTTGGTGAGATTTAGGGACATAATCTATGTGCCAAATTGTAGTGAGCTCAAGAAGCTTATCTTGAGAGAATTTCACGCCAAGCCATACTTAGGTCATCTACGATATAAGAAGACGTTGACGAAAGTGAAGAAGTTATACTATTAGCCGAATATAAAGAAGGAAGTGGCAGAGTTCGTGGCTATATGTTTAGATTTTCAGCAGGTCAAGGCGGAATAATAGCGATTCCGGAATGGAAACGGGAGGTTATTTCCATGGATTTCATCACAAGTCTTCCGAGGATAGTGAGGCAACATGATTCTATTATGGTCATGGTTGACAGGTTGAGCAAGGTAGCTCACTTCATTTCGGTAAAGACTACATATTCATCTAGTGAGGTATCACATGTGTTCATCAGAGAGATAGTGAGCCTTCATGGTATTCTGAAGAGGATTGTGTCAGGCAGGGATGCGAAATTCACTTCCAAGTTTTGGAAGGAGCTATTTGTAGGCTTGGGCATAGAGTTGGCCTTTAGTACAACTTATCATTCGCTGACAGATGGAAAGACAGAGAGGGTCAACAAGATCTTGGAGTATATGTTGAGGATGCATATGATGCACCAACAAAGGAAATAGGAGGAGCATCTGCCATTGGTCAAGTTCGAATAAAACAATGGTTATCAGGATGCATTGAGGATGAGTCCTTTCGAGGCATTGTATGGGTGAATTTGTAACACTGCCATCAGCTGCGATGATCCAGTGAACATGTTACTTATTGGACTGGACATATTGGCAGACATGGAGCAGGAAATATTATTCTTTTAATGGTAGATCTGTGCCAATTATTCCATGTTTTTCACTTTGGTTTAATATGTGAATTCTTATCTACAAGATCAACTATCTAATCTAATAGTTTTATATATTTTCTATTTATTCTCGATTTGATACTGTATTTGAACAAATTTCTAAGTAACTATTTACTTAGAAATTTACCTTCATAAATTATTTAATTGTCATTGAAATTGTGTGAACTTTTTCAAAGCTTTAATGACTCATCTTTCATTTTTTTAAATCTCCAAACAGAGCATGCCTTGCAATAACAATATTAGCTATTAGAAATTCTTCAACAAGTTGATATTCCTCATTAAAAGCATCTTAAATCCCCATTATATTTAATATTTTAACTTGGTATTCAAGAGTTATCTCCTTGGTATCAAGTTAGAGTAGTTTTCTTTGTTTTTCTGCATTAGTAAGTAGGTCTGCATTTAAATTTAAATATAAATTTAATTATCATTTTAAGAAATCTGCTTATGTAGGAGCAACCTCATTGGTGGCTTGGTCGATCCCTTGTGACAGCTTAAGGACTAATTTCTTATATGTGCATTGTAAGAGAGAAATTCTGATTGACTCTTCTTCTTGATAAGTAATTAAAGACATCACAAGTCAGTAGGGAGAGTGAGGTTAATTGAACCCATTTGAACTAGTTAGAATCACCATCCCAAACGGATAAGGGCTTAGTTGGGGCCCTGACCAGGTGATATTCCTATTATTTATTTCCATCATCTTTGGCCATAAATAGGGCCCATTGGCCATGAACATGACCTCAAACCATTACAAAAGACCTTTAGAGACGATCTTTATCCTTTGAGTGGAATATGGGTACTGTAATGAGGTATTTCTTATTAGGTATTTTTCTTAAGGCATTCATCATGTTCAAGAAAAGAAAATAGGTCCTTGGGCCCTAGATAATCCTTTAGGGGTCAAGGGCCATAAACAACATCATAAATCATAGGACATGTCCACTATAGGGGATCATTATACCTTGAGTAAGATATGGGGTGCATTATGATCTTTTGAGCATTAGGGATGGGTCTCGAGGCCTTAACCATGGTTGTGGAAATATGGGTACTGTAAATAGGTATTTCTTATTTGAAATTAAATGAATATTCTTTGGCTAATGGGCAATAATCATTGCCTTGGACTACAACATGGATTCTAAAAAGAGATGTTTTCCATATGAGGTAGATATAGGTGTCCTTAGGAGCTTTTGTGTAATATGGATGGGTCTCAAGGCCTTGACCATTATTTTGGGAGTAAAATAAGGTCCTTAAGTTGCAAATTAATCTTATAGGTGTTACAAGACATAAAATATTCCTTAAACCACAACAAATTCCCTATAGAAAGTACTTTTGTCCTTGAGTAAAATATTGGTACCATGAGGAGGCTTTGAACCTAAGAAGGGAATCTTAAGCCTTGAGAAAAAAATGAACCTTATATGGCCCTAGTACTTCAACTAGGCCTCAAGCCACAACATAAACCTAGATCATTGGGCTCTTGGTGGGATAAGGGCATCATTGAGAGATTTTGTATACTAGGCATTAATCTTGGGGCCTTGAACATGGCCCATAAAGGAAAACAAAGGTAATAAAATATAAATCAATCATCTAAAGGAGATATTACATTAATGATATGTTGAACCACACCTAAACCCTCTAAATCCAATGCTTGACATCAATATGGGAGATATTAATTTTTTTTTTGACAGAATGGATGGGTCTTAAAGTGTTAACCATGGTAATGAGAAAAATTAAAGGGTCTTAAGATTTAAATGAATATTTTAAATCTCAAGAGAATCAAATGAGTCTTTTAATCACTCCAATGAGGGTATTTTTATCCTTTGATTATGATATAGGTTCTATTAGGGGGTTTTATACATTAAGGATGGGTCTTGAGTTCTTCATCATGGTAATGGGAGGTCAAAAAGAGCCTTAAGTCTTGTATAATATTTTAAGGACCTAGTCCATTAACTTGGCCTTCAAACACTAAATATACCATTAAAAGAATAAGATTTGTATTGACAAATCTATAGCAATATGACATCTGCAAATAACCAGAGATATGAGGAATTCTTCTCTAACTGGATTGCTGAGCTGGAAAATATAGGTCTGAGATCTCCAATCTGCTCTAAAAAGTGGAATGGATGACGAATAGCTTCAGACCCAGGTTCTGAGAGTTTTAGGGCAGTATGAGAGATATTACAGTATGAGGTTCAAAGTAGCCGAGCGTAATGTTTTAGCCATGTTCTGCCCCACATGGAATAACCCTCTGGAGAATGCCTTCCTTTGGATTTGAGGTTGGAGACCCTCCATGACATTTCATTTGGATTATGCTGAAATAGGGCAACAATTAGAGTCAGAGTTGGCTGAGCTACTCAGAGGCATAAATTCCTCTACTTTGGCTGCTCTGTCTTCCAAACAGCTCTACCAGATAAACAAGCTGCAGTGTGAAACACTGCAGGAAGAGCATAAGCTGTCAGACAAAATGGTATTTCTCTAGCGTAGCATGGTCAATGGACCTATGCTAAGTTTGGCCCAGGTTGCGTTTGGAGCTAGTAGCCTGGAGTCTGTGCTGGAAGGTAAAGTGCAAAAGTTGTAGAAATTGCTTGTTAAGGCTGATAGCCTGCTTTTTGATACTATGAAACGCATGCTGGATATTCTCACTGCATGCCAGTTTGTTCAGATTTTGATCACAGTTGCACAGCTTCATCTCTATCTCCATAATAAGCATTATTAATTGCACTTAGAATGGATGGCTTTGATTAAATAATATTGTGTCACCAAAGAGAATTAGTGATGGGCCTTTAACGACCCTCACCAAAAGTGTCACCAAAGGGAGAATTAGTGACAGGCCTTTAATGACCCTCATCAAAAGTGTCATTGAAAATGGCTTTGGTGACAAACCTTAAAGGACCATCACTATATACACTTACAAAAATTTTAAAGACCGTCACCATATGTGATATTGGTGACAAACCTTAAAGGTCCGTGACAGGCATAACCCTCACCAATGATATTTTTTCTTGTAGTGCTCATAAAGTTTATTTTTTTAGGAGATCCCAACGGCTACATTTCTAACGGCTAATTTGACCAAGAGACCCTGGTCAAACAACTAAAAAATTATTATTCAATTAATATTTCCCTAAAAAGCTAAATGTAGGTAAATATTTGGTAAATTTTAAAATAATTAGGTAAATATTTGGTAAATTTAAATTAATTAGGTGTATTATTCTTATATTTATATCAAATTTAATTATTATTCCAATGTAAAGGTAACCAAACCCTATTTTTCTAGCTAGTTGTGTGATAATTAATTCATGGTCTTTGGTAAGTTAGATCTATATTTAATATTTTAATTAGATTGGTCCATTAAATCGATCAGTTATATAAGTAAATAATACTCTAAATCTTCTATTATTATTCTTAGAGAATTAGCTATATTAGGTGAAAATTATAACTAATATTATGGTAAATCAAAATTACCTAATAATAATTATTCCAAGGTAAACTATTATTACTAATAATTTAAGGTCGATAGTTTATTATTAAAACTAATGGTCGGATCAGCGAGCATTCGGCTGACTTAAGGCATGGTAGGACTAAGTCCTCGGCCCTGGCTGAGCATGCGGGAAAGACTATGCATCATGTGTGTATAGAGGAGGCTCAAGTCATTGCCAAAATTGCGCACTTTCACCATCGCAAATTTAGGGAGGCCCTGGAGATCGAAAAAAGGCCGGTCAACCTTAATAGGGATGATGGCTGGAAGATTAGCAGTTGCTGGGTCCCAGCCTTGTCTTCTTAGCCTTCTCATTTCCTTTCGTTAGGTCTTAGGGTTTCTGTCTTTCCCCCTCCTTTATTTTTCTTTTGTCAGTTTTGTCCTATGATCTTGGAACGGTTGAGTTTGTTTCGGGCTATTATTATATCTATGGGGCCTATTAGTATTATACTATTTAAGTATCCCTAGGTTAACCTAAAAAAATTAAGTTTCCCTTAAACGAATTCTTATTAACGCAATTTAAACCTTATAAATATCAATAATTAATAATATTGATATGGTTATCCTAATAAAAATTTGGAATAAATAGTCTTTTTAATGAATAGTGGTTTAACCTGTAGGTTTAAAGATACCATAATATTAGTTTAGTAATAAACACATCAACCTTGGATTATAAGTAAGAATAGATTTTGGATTATGATTTACCTAATATTTACCTAATATAATTAAAACTCTAGGAGTAATAGTTGAACAAACTGTTTAGATCTATCAAGATGCTTTAGATTATGTAATAAACTTTTAATCTAATGGACCATTCTATTTAAATAATAAATATGATATAGACCTAACTTATAATAGATAATAATGACATTATTAACCTTAATAAATTTGAATAAAAATCTTTTTAATGAATATTGGTTTAACCTTTAGGTACCAATAACATTAGTTTTAATAATAAACTATCGACCTTAAATTATTAGTAATAATAGTTTACCTTGGAATAATTATTATTAGGTAATTTTGATTTACCATAATATTAGTTATAATTTTCACCTAATATAACTAATTCTCTAAGAATAATAATAGAAGATTTAGAGTATTATTTACTTATATAACTGATCGATTTAATGGACCAATCTAATTAAAATATTAAATATAGATCTAACTTACCAAAGACCATGAATTAATTATCACGCAACTAGCTTGAAAAATAGGGTTTGGTTACCTTTACATTGGAATAATAATTAAATTTGATATAAATATAAGAATAATACACCTAATTAATTTAAATTTACCAAACATTTACCTAATTATTTTAAAATTTACCAAATATTTACCTACATTTAGCTTTTTAGGGAAATATTAATTGAATAATTTTTTAGTTGTTTGACCAGGGTCTCTTGGTCAAATTAGCCGTTAGAAATGTAGCCGTTGGGATCTCTGCACACTCTATTTATACACGCTAAGCTAGATTGGTTCTTCAACTTGTCCTGACGATGAACCACACTGGTTGGTTCGAAACGCGTCGACAAAAGATTCGTTATGTGATTTTGCCGAAGATTATCTTACTACATTATTTAAATTTATTAATATAAATTTATATTCAATAATAATAATTGCTATTTTTAACTATAAGTAATTAAAAATTAAATATTTAAACATTAAAATTAAAATATTGATAATTAGTAAAATGTAAACAATTTAGATGAAAGTAGGTAATTTGAAAAAAAAAATGTTTTAATTGATATTATGAAATAATGAATATAATAGTTGAGGAAACCGTGAATGTAAATATTTAAAGCCACAATAAAAATCATTGCTCAATATGTTATATATATAGCCATGTTCGAGGAAGACGCAATGCAGGTACTTGAGAAGGAGGGATTTATATTCAAGGTAAGTGAGAAAGGACCTTAATTTGATGATATATTTTATGCAAGTGAAAATATTCTATATAAATCTCCTAAACTATGATAAAGTTTTAATTCACATATGATCAAATTAAATTTAAATTATAATAGTTTAATTTATATCATATTGTACAAAGGATATTTTTTTATTTGATATGTTAATTCAAATTTCTTATTGAAAGGAACAATTTTATTAGAATTTTTCATTTATATTTTTTTATTTTTTATTTTTTTTAGGTAAAAAGTTATTTTATATTATAGGGCTTTACTCAATGAACTTATGAAATATCACATGTATTCATGACATATTAAATAATACTCTTAATTTGACTACATATTGGAAAATACCTCTAAAAATCACATTATTTAACCCCCTACCAATGCGAACCCAATACACCTTCCCAATTAAAAAAAACTATACTTTCACTACATATTGTAGGTATCCATTTTTTTATTAACATTTTTTATACCCCTTTATATTGTTTCATTAACTTTTAGCTCCATTTTTATACCTTCCAATATAAAACCTTTTACCCCCTATATATCCCCCAATATATTATGTCATTTTTCCCTCAATATATATTCCCCAATATGAACCTACGTGGTATGGTATTTCTCCCTCAGTGAATCCCTCGTGCTTTACGCAATGTCTTGAACATAAATTGACCTTACAATGTGACAAAAAACACCATACGTCACAATATAACAAACATTACCCTTCATTGCATGTGATAAAACATAACACTATATCAAAATTGTGACAAAAAAATCCAACGTCAAAATGTGACCAACATAGGTCAACATCACAATGTCATAAATATATCCCCACATTATAATGTGATGAATATATATTGACATTGCAATTTTATGAATAGAACTAGCCGTCATAATGTGACAAACATTACTCGATGTCAAAATATGATGAAGCATAACCCAACATTGAATTGTAACAAAGAAAACCCATTGTCACAATGTGACAAACGTAGCCCAATATCACTTTGTGACAAACATATCCTCACATCACATTTCAACATAACCCTTCACAAATAACACTGTGATGTGATCAAACGTAACCTAACATCACAATATGATGAACCTTGCAATGTGGTGAACATAACCCCACGTCACAATGTGATCAACAAACCCAAACATCACAATGTGATGAACCTTGCAATGTGATGAGCATAACCTCACATCACAATGTGATCAACAAAACAAAACATCACAATGTGACAAAACTTTTAATGCGGTTGAACATAACGTGACATTGCAATGTGACTATCAGGCCCTTAAGTTGAGAGTGCACATAACTGAAGAAGTACGAGTGTGATGACATGGACATCACAAAAAATGTGACATTACTTGTAATGTTTTGGAGGAAATTTAGGGTTTTCGTGTGAACTTGGAAACATGGGTGCACAATGGCGGCATGAGGTGAGTAGCTAAAACAATTGGGTGTGTAGTGAGTATGCATGCCGAATTAGGAAAATGTTCTTAGCATATGTGGGGGCATGGTGGGGAATGCATATATCTAGGACAATATGTGGATGATTGAAACAAGTGACGTTGCACGGAGCGCATGCTCCAATCATGTGAAAGGATGACAAGACGAAACAACCCATGCCATGGTAGAATGATAGACAACTCAACTCAAACCAAAATGGTTGAGATGTAACCAAGTGTGGGTCACCTATAGGTTAGAAAGGACAAGACATGTGGCAGAATTCCAAGGATCGCAACCTCTCTCCCTCTCTCTCCATCTCCCTTTTCACTTTGTTTCTCTCTCTACATCTCCCTTGTTACTCCCTCTCTCTCTCTCCACCTTTCTCTCTCTATATGTTTTTATTCTTACCTCCCTCTCTCTCCCCCTCCAACTCCATCTTCCTCTCTCCCTCCCTCTCAAGTCCTATCTCTCTTCCTTTCTCTCCCACCTCCCTCTGTCTCCCCCCCGTGTCACTCACTCACTCACTCTCTCTCTCTCGAGCTTTGTCCTGCAACTCTGTTGACTATCTCCCTCCCTCTCTCATTCTCTCTCCCCCTTCTCTCCATCTCTCCTTATTTTTCTTTATATCTCACCCCCAAACATACACACACTCTCTCCATCTCTCCCTTGTCGCTCCCTCCCTCCCTCTCTCTCTCTCTCCACCTTTCTCTCAATATGTGTCTTGAACTTCTTCCTTCCCTATCGTTTCCTCCAACTCCATCTCTAGAGCTCCCTCACTTTCTCAGAGACTTTCTCCTCCTCTCCCTTTCTCCATCTTTGTGTTCCCCCCACTCTCTCTCTTACCATTCTCTCCCACTGTCTCTCACTTTATATTTCAAAAATTTTAAAATACTTTGACAATTAAAACATTATGTTTTATTTATTTATTTATTTTGATATCGTACAACAATTTTATTTATTTATATAATACATATTTAAAATGCAAGATTTCAAATTTGTGTTGTACATTCACCTAGAGGGAAAATGATAATTTTCAATGGAAATATTATTTAAATTTTTCCAAAATATTAATGTTCCAGCTACCTCCGTCAAAGATAGAGCGCTTTATGTCTTCCAATTGAAACTGCTTTGGTTTTATTTATTTAAAGGTAGCTTTAGGTTATGATTACTTCAAGATTTTAAAAATATTATATATTGTGTTATGTTACATTTATAAAAAAATTAGGTAAAATAAAAGTAACATATTGAGTAGCTTGTATGACTCTTTTTGTGTTAATGACTCTTTTGTTGACGCCTATGGTGTATATCAACCACATTTATTGATGCAATTGTGGTAATATATATTATAATATAATAAATTTTATATTTAAGAATTTTTTTCCGGAAAAATCACATTGACAACTTAGGGTCGACGCGTTTCAAACCTCTATTGAGGTTCATCATTAGGGAAAAGATGGAGAGCAAGATCCAATAGATCAAATATTTATAGTAGAGATGTAATGGTAAAATAGAGATGCAACGATAAACAAATTTTAACATTCATTAAGTTAAATATTATAAAATTAAAATGGAACATTATAGGATTCTAGAATTAATTAAAATAAACAATTTCTAATTTAATGAATTAATAATTTAATTTTTAACTATTCTTAATCTTAGAGGATTCCAAGGTCCTTGCTAGGGTTGACCATTTCCATCACCATAGATTAAGGGAAGTCATCGAAATTGAAAAGAGAATTAATACTCTTAATAGAGACGATGGATGGAAGCTTACTGGTTCTTGGGTACCTTCCCTTCGTTCCTAATCCCTTTTTGTTTTTTCTCTCCTTAGTTTCCTTCTCTTGTCCTAGTTATTCTTTTTGTAGTAAATTATTTTTTCGTATTCTCCATGTTAGTTTCTAATTTGATTTTAATTTAAAAAATAAATTATTTTAATTTATTTTTTTATTTTATTTTGATTTAGATTTTAAATTGATTTTTTTATTTTATCATTTCTATATATATATATAATTTCTTTTATTTATAAGTTAATTTGGATAGTGGTTGAATTTTCTTATTATATTAAAATTTGAGTTATGAATAGGTATTATTTTATTAAATAATAATAGTAATTAATATTAGATAATTAAAAATAGAAATAATTTAATAAATATGATTAGGAATAGTTAAAAATTAGATTATTAATTCATTAAATTATATTTGTTTATTTTAAATAATTTTAGAATTCTATAATGTTCTATTTTTAATTTTATAATATTTAACTTAATCATTGTTAAAAAAAAATTACCGTTGCATCTCTAATATAATATTTGATCAACTAGATCTTGCTCTTTATCTTTGTCCTCGTGATAAACCGCGTCAACCCTAAGTTGTCAATGTGATTTTTCCAGAATATTTTTCTTAAATAATCATGAATCAGAGAAGCCTCCAATATGAAATTTTATATTATATTAATAATATTATATTAATTCAAATTAATAAATTTAATATTAACATTAAAATATATTAATATAAATTTTTTATATTAATATCATTTCATCATTTAATTTAATAGTAATATCCTTTTAATATTAATATTAAATTTAATAAGGTTTTTACATGATATTATAGCAAAAATTCTAATAGGATTTGCAATTTTAAAATGAGGTAAAGTTTATTTTTATATCATTCAATTTTTTATATATAGAAGCTGATCGAGCCCCTATTAACCACGTATATGGATCAATCGAGGGTTTACAAAATCGTCAATCGAGCTATTTGAATATGAAATTTAGGTGCTTGATTAAGTGCTCGATCGAACCTCTTAAGTCCTGAAATCAACATTTTCAGCACCCCTTCTGCAAAATTTCTTGCAACTCCATTTGGTACCCTAGCAGACTTAGAGATAAATTTGTCCTTAAGTAGAGGAGTTGATCACGTTGGATTCATTAAGGAATCATCTATCCAATGCCATATGAGTTTGACATTTTCGAATTCATATTATATTTTTCATCTAATTTCTTTTAAACATAAAACTTGAAATTGTTTTAAAGAGGTTGAACAAAAAAAAATATCATTAAATATACACAACGAAAAAAATCAAAAGATATCACTATATTCGTTTATGAGCCTTCTTCAAAAGGGTTCTTCTCGTTTTTCAATTTATTTAAATAGTTGAAAAAAAAACTAACGTGAACACGTGTCTGCGAAATGCTTACTTCACCAACTTTGAAAAATAATAAAAAATATATTTATGCATAAAAATATAAATTTTAAATATGAGAAACTTAGCTCTCTCCGTGTAGATCATGCTCATATATATATATATATATATATATATATATATATATATATATATATATATATATATATATATATATATATATATATATATATATATATATATATTAAATTACACATTTTATACTAAGTTATGCTATGTTGAACACACACATAACTCTTAAGATGTGTGAAAATTTGCAAGGAAGAGCATTTATTTAATGGAAAATTGACATATTATATGACATTAAATATTTTAAAATATCATTAGGACAACAACATAATTCTCCACAATTTTTTTTAAAATTACACATTTTATACTAAGTTATGCTATGTTGAACACACACATACCTATTGAGATGTATGAAAATTTGCAAGGACAAGCATTTATTTAATGGAAAATTGACATATTATATGACATTAAATATTTTAAAATATCATTAGGACAACAACATAATTCTCCACAATTTGTCTTTTTACTCCGAATCAAAATTCACAATGTTTATATAAATTTTTGTTGAAGATAATGGAGAATATGTAAATTTGGAGAGATTTGGTTCACTAGAGCCTTAGATTAGGAATTAGTTCCTACTTCTTAGGCAGCTGTTCTAACTTCCTTAGATGTGTGAACACTATATATATTTTTTATTGTAAGATGATTCTATGTAGAGCGTTTTGCTAGAGGCAGTCTCCAGGTGGAGCTCCTCACCTGTGAGTTGTCCAATTCATCAATAAAGTTGATTCTTTAGTTTGTTA
Source organism: Pinus tabuliformis (assembly GCA_031772625.1). Classification (NCBI taxonomy): domain Eukaryota; kingdom Viridiplantae; phylum Streptophyta; class Pinopsida; order Pinales; family Pinaceae; genus Pinus; species Pinus tabuliformis. The sequence goes on from CM062815.1 coordinate 863,338,145, forward strand.
ACATGGTATCAGAGCTGCAGGTTTGAGAGGGCCTACGAATCCCTGAGTGGGGAGCTGGTGTGAAGAAAGCTGACATGGTGAGAAGGTGGAGGGGCAACACATTTTTTTAATTTAATTTAATTCAAAATAATCATCTCCCTTTCTAAAGGAGAGAGCGTGTTGACCATCGTAGATTTGAAGGGGAAAAGAGCGATGATTACTGCTTTCCTTATAGAGAATCTGTCCATCGCTCTCAAAAATCGCAGATATGAGGGCAAAAAGAGTGATGGTTTGTGAAATGAGATTTTTTCATAACTACGTGTTGACAACCCTTGTTCTTCAGATCTGTTGAGATCTTCAAGTGATTGAGGAGATCTTTTCTGACATGGTCCATGGAGAGACTGCATCCATTGCATTCTGTTGTCGCTGATTGGAAAAGTCGAAGGAGAGAGAAGGCCTGAGAGGCATTCTGCTTTGTTAAGAAAAGAATTGAGATTGCATCCAGTCACGAATCGTGTGAAGAGAGTTGCCGTGGGTGCTGTCGATCGGTGGAGGAAAAGAACAAAAAGACTCGGTCACGAATTGTGCGAAAGAGAGCCAATGAGGGTGTTGTCGAGTGGTGGAGGCTGAGGGTGTTTCTCCAAGTGGAAGATTGTATGGTCGAGGGTGATGTTGATAAGTGGAGGCCGAGCGTGCTGCTCCATTTTTTTTGCATGCTCACAAAAATGGAGGTCGGAAAATGAAAGTTGGAGTCGGAGGTCGAAAACGGTAATCACCACCCTTGGAACGAATACCAAAGTTGGATTGACGTGACTTGGGCACTGCAGAATCCGAGTAGGTGGTTGTTGGGCACACCGACGAGCAGGTGATCATGCTTGGGGACTGAAACAAATCCATCATCCTCATATTTGCAAACAGATACTTGCAAATACACTGCTCATTCATTCAAAAATTCATGGGCACATACATTCAAAAAGAAGAAGAGTTTTTTTTAAAGGGATGTTTTTTTTTGTTGAAAAAAAAACAAAGGGGCTCTTTTGTAATTGAAGGTTTTTGAATTGGGGCAATTTTTTCTTTTAAATTGAATCTTCGGACCTTGGATAGATATGGTTTGCTGGAGGTCATTCTTTTGTGTTAATATGAACAATCAGATGGCAGAGGCATATCTAAACGAGAGCAATAAGCTCGACGGTTCCAATTACTCCAATTGGAAATTTAAGTTGTAGACCCTGTTAGAGGGGAAAAATGCATGGGAGATTGCAAACGATGATGAGTCGAAGCTGACCCTAGCTACAGGTGGAACATCAACAAAAATACAAGACTGGGAAAAGAGGGAGAACAAGGCAAAGGTGCTACTAAAATTGTCTGTGAAATATTGCATTATTTCTCACATTCGAGATTGTAAAGCTGCAACAGACATCTTGACAACTCTCAAAGACTTGTACGAGATCAAGAACACAAATTGCCTACTGTTTCTAAAGATAAATATTCTCTCCATTAAAATGGAGGAGAATGAATCAGTAGCAACGTTCATTTCTCGTATCAAGGAGCTTAAGACTAAGCTAGGAGACATTGGTGAAATAATATCATACATTGATTTGGTTACGATTACCCTGAATGGTATAACTGATGACTATTAGATGTTCATCAATGGGTTGAATGCGAGAGAAAAATTTGCCAAGTTTGAAGAATTAATAGGTGTTATAGACATTTTTGTGCCTTATAGCTCTAAGCATGAAATGTCCATAAACTAAGGGCTCCTAAGTCCCTAAAAGTGTTGTTCTAACTCCTAAAGGAACAAGGTCAACAAAATACAACTTCTCCCAGAAGTTCTCCACCAGAAACTGCTCAGAATAAGTCAAATCAGGATCATTTCAGCTGCTCCACTAGCCAAGTGCGTTGCATAGCACCTAAGTCCACTAGCTAGGTGCGTTGCAACGCACCTAAATGCACTACCAGGGTGCATTGAGCGGGAAATGACAAGTGGCAGAGTCATTCCACGAGGTGGAGAGACAATGGAAGCTTCCAGAATCTTCTCCAATGACACTTGCCTCACTGAATTCGACCAAGGATGAGTAAGAGGCCCTCAGTCTCCAAGTGGAAGCAAGAATTGACAGAGAGAAGCCACTAATCAATTCATGAGCTGACTCATCCTCCTTGCATACATCTATATATGGATCCCTCATCCCAGAGATCCAGAGGCTGGAATTTTACACATTGTAAGGAATTGCTGTTGGTTTTGAGATACATATCAGAGAACTGGGTGATCTATGCTTTGTTGGGGTTGAAGAAGGGATTTCTTTGCTGGGAGGTTGATGCTGGGTCAGGAATCATCGGTTGTAACTCCTCCTGGATCTTCTTGTATATCAATAAAACTATTTGAGTTTCTTCTCCATGCTTGTGTTTCATTGATGCTTGTTACATTTGTATGGTTAACTTAAATCTGATCCTAAGTTATTTATGAATATAAACCCATGTCTTTGTATAGTTTCCTTCTTCTGTGATCTTACAGGTACTTGGTGAAGCTGGGTAAGTGAGGGAGTAGGTAGCTGGGAGCTGTCAAAGAGAAGAGAGATTGGATCAAAGGACTAGCACAAGGCACATGTTGGTTCATCCTATTCCTCTTCGTTTATAGTTGATAAAGAAGAATACAAAAGTAGTTTTCTCTGTTTGTTTCTAAGGTAGATGTCACACCTTAGTGGGATAGAGTAGATCTAAATGGACACTTCTCCCGATAACAAAATGGCGACTCCGCTGGGGATCGTGTCTAGTTAGTTTGTTTGTGTTTCTCTTGTTGTTTGTTTCATAAACTTAGAAGTAGCAATCGAACTGCATTTGCCATTGACAAATGCAAAGTAGACATTTGCTGCTTCAATCCACTCAATGGATCTATTTATGATTTGAACAGCTGATTCATAAACTAACTAATCACCCTTGTGATAGCTCTTAGAACCCCCCTTAGATCTACCTCTGATTGTGTATTACTGATTGCTTTTACTCGGCCAAAAACCAAAGATTAAACTGCAAACCGTGACCCAAAACCCGGATAGAATTCTCGTTTCTGCCCCAGTGCAGGCTCTGTGAAGAGGTTTTGCATTTCAACGCACTTGCCGAGAGGGCTATCTGCGCTGCAATGTAGTTTCTCTGTGTAACAGGTGCGCTGATCAGCCTAGCCTTGTGTAGCTGAGGTTCTTTGCTTCATTTTTTCAGTTTTGTCTCTGATTTTTGCAGCCTATGATCAATATTTCACTGTTTCAAACCCCTTTTCTTTACTGATATTCCGCCTCAGTTGTACGAAAGAAACTGTAGATGTTTTTATGTGTTTGTTGCGTCGTTTACAGTTTTCCATTGCAAAAGTAGAATAGTCGTACTGTCGTCCTTTGATTTAGATCTGTCGCAAGTGTCAATTTTGATCATAGGAGAAAGTTTATTTGCTATTGATAGTCGATTACGCTTTTACTTTTTCCTTTGGCCTGAATTTGTGACTTTCTAGTGTCGAAACGAGTATTTATTTCAAAATCATAAAGTGTCGTAATCGTCTCTACCTTTTGATTTCGAAAAGAAGCTTGTTTGTGTTTGTCACTTGAAAGCAAATTCAAATTTGTACAACAACTTTATTTTTAGGCATCAATATTAAGAAAGTGAAAAACAAAACACATACATGTGCATTTTCATATTGACAGTCTGTTTGGCTTGATTTAGGAAAAGTGCATTTACAGTGTGCTCTTTGCTCTTTGCGAAAAGATTGTGTCTTTCTTTTCCCTTAGTAGCTAGGATTTTCATTGCTAAAAAGAGATAAAAGTTTGTTTATCATCTTTAGATTGCATTTTAGGAATTACATCTACATCTCGTGGTGATCCCAAAAGGCAAACTTCATAAGAAAGATCAACTTAAAATAAACTCAATGAACTTAACAATGCTCTGGAACTTAACACACAACATTTAGAGGTCTAGGCTAGAGACGTATTCCGGCGTCGTAAATCCTGGTAACTATTGTCCTCATTGATGGTTGGGTGATTCCTCCACTTTGAGACGATAAGTGCCAGTACAGACTTGTGCTCCCACATACCGTCGAGTATATATTGGGAGACCCCTATAGGCTTAAAACCTTTATCCATAGGAAACTGTGTCGGCCGCCCTACTGATCGCAATGCACCGAACACGGCATTCGGGAAGATTGACTGCTGTACCGTAAAAAGTATTCTGTAGTTTTGCGATTAGTTTGGTACTCCCTCTACCTAGACCTACAGAGCAGTCCCTTTCGTTCCTTTTCAGACTCCTTAACGGAAAAGGTCCATCTGAGCACTTGTCACTTCAGGCTCATTAAAAATCGAAGGAGACTAGAGTCATCTTTTGTTTTTTCTCGACTCTTAAAAACTGAAAAAACAAGTTGTGTCAAAAGTATCTAAAATTCATTTAACTCAGAAACATACCTTCCTTCCCTTTTATTTTGGTTGATCGAGTAATCCGCAATCATGGAAGAAAGTCAATTGAAACCCCGTCGTTCGCGGAGGCTTACGAGTCAACCGTCTTTGTCTTCGGAATCGAAACCAGTACGGACAAAGCGAAATCGTTTAACCAGTTCCAAGTCTCCTATCAAAGTTAGAACAAGTGTTCCAACGACATCAGAGACTCCGGTTACTCCAAACATTTCTGGAATCCCTGCCTCAACAGAAGAAGTTCAACAGCCACAGAAGGACAGTGGTACTGATCCTAGTTTGAGAATAAACACTTGTGTTACTGAACCAGTTCCATCTATAACCGATTCAGAGAGTCTTACTCTTCAAACATCTGTCGCTGCTTCTTCGGCACCAGAAATATTTTACGGACCTGACGGTCTTCCCCTTCCACCTGGTCTGATTGCGATAGAAGAAATTGTAGAAGATCCTCAAACAAGTACTCCAACGCACTTTGGAGTCGGGATCACTCTATATCCTTCGACATCAGAAGTTAGTCTACCACCAGCGGAAGTTCTTGTAGAATCGCTAGGTAATCTTTTGGATAGAATACAAATGTCTGAACAACCGTCAACATCTAGGACTGTGTCTTCTGACACAACGACGACAGAGCTCCCTGCTATCACTCCGACAATGTTCGTCGGCATACCATCTATCCCGACTAGCTCTCAACTACTAGAAGGAGCCCACTCAGGGGCTATTTCGACAGTCTGGTCTGTTCCTGTTTGTTCATCCGGAATAATATCCGAAAACTCTTATGTTGAGTCTCAACAAATTGATCCATTTGGAGGTCAATTTGGGCAGTCCGGTCCCCAAGGGCAAACAATTCCGTTGAGTTCTGGATTACCACCGTATGGGGGGTAGTATGCCCTTTCATTATCCCCTCCGGGAGGATATCCATACGGGAGTTCACAAAAGCATTCAGGTTATACTGGAATTACCTCAAGTGGTTGGGTACCTATACTACCTCAACAACCAAGAGTTGTGTATTCGATGCAACAATGCGTACCTATGTCGAACATCCCGACTACGCCAGCTATTGTGACGGTGTCGCAAGTTCAAGCGCTGCCTGTTGTATGCCAACCTCAGATTTCTCAAGTTGTAATGCAACAGCCCCTTGACCCTGCGACTCAACCACAATCGCCGACTAGTGGGTCGACACAGGTCCAGACGGGTACAATTACCCCTCACCTTGGTCAAACGGTTAGTATCGGGCAACAACACATGGCTTCACAACCGTGGCTGGTGCAATACCAACAACCACAATTCCAACAAGTATACCAAGGTGCTGAGCAGTAGATCTTTGCGAACAGTGGACAGTCGTATATTCAAAACGGCCAAAATCAACCATTTTATAATGGTCAAGTCCACCAACCTTACCAAACATACCAGCATCAAGTGCATTATGTCGGTGTGCAAAGACCAACTGCTCAGGCGATTCCATCGTATCTTGGGTATGCTTCACCTAACCTGAATCAACAGTTACCATTCGTGGCAACTTTAGAGTTACATGATTTAAACCGGTTAATGAACGATCCAATTGCTTACGTCCCTTGGTGGCCAATGATTCCACATAAACTTCCATCAAATATTCCTAAATTTAATGGAAATCCGGGTGAAGATCCATCGAATCACGTGATGACCTTTCATCTATGGTGTTCATCAAACACCCTAAATGATGATTCGATAAGACTTCGCCTCTTTCAGAGGACGTTAACGGGTCCAGCGGCAAAATGGTACATTGAACTGCCTAGAGCTTCGTTTGACAACTTCAATACCTTAGCCACAACCTTTTTAACCCATTTTCAATTACCAATAAGGTATGAAACGGGAACAGAACTGCTTACCAACTTCAAACAGACAACGGCCACTCACATATCTGATCATATACATGAATGGCGACGTCGTCGTAGGATGGTAAAAACGTACATTCCCGATCAGCTATTAGCTGAATGGTTTATCAAGTCATTACTGCCTTCCATCACGGAAGATGTGGCAAAGGGGGGAGTCGTAACGGAAGAGCAAGTGATCGCTCGTGCACAATATCTGGACTTGATTTACACTCAGTCTGGCACGCTCTACGACAAAATACCTGACGCCCCTAGACCGGAATTCTCAATTCCTCCTCCTCCTAAATCGAACAATGACTCTCATGCCGGCGATGGCGTGATTGGCACGACAGACGCGAAATCGACAAAGGCTACATCCAAAAATGCCGGTAAGATTTCAGGTCAAAATGCGAAAGACGAACTTCTTGCTTCGGAAGTAAATGTCGTATCGACAGATAAGGGCAAAGAAACCAAAAAACCAGGAAGCAAGAAGAAAGGCAAAGGGAAGAAGAAGAAACATGATGAATCATCACCTGAAAAATCTTCTTCAAACCCTCCTGGAAATAGGAAACCAAGAACTCCATGCTATATATGCGATGAGGATCACTGGACCTCAGAATGTCCGTACAAAGCTGAGCTTAAGAAATTCTTTAAGAGTTCGAAAACCTCAGTAGTGTTAACTGATCCGTTTCCAAATCCAGGAACAAATCTGGTTGAAAGTGGAAATGCTTCCCCGTCTCAAGTGCTAATGTTGTCGATTTCAAAACAGCAGAATGATGCTTTGATTTCGACAAGGAACAAAGATTATGGGAATCCGCAGCTGTCAAACAACAAGGATAAAGATCAACCAAGTAGTTCGACAACAACTTCGACAGAAGTTGTACCACCCACCATCCCCGAATTGACAATAAAACCGCCGAAGGGAGTAGTACACAAGTCGACATTTATTCCCCGCGCTAGAGCAGCGCAACATTATAACATAGTGGAAGATTTGGCCCAATCGCCATCCGCTATGTAGACTCTTGAAGTACTACAAAATTGCCCATCCCAAAGGTAGGCTTTATTATCGACCATTGGTGGGATTGATCCAAAGGATTCCAATCTTGTATCCTTCGACCACAAAGGATACGATCCTCAGTTACCGGCTCAACTAGCTTTCCTTGTACAAGTGAAAGCCCTCAACAAAACTGTTCATCGAACAATTATTGGTGAGGGGGCATCTACATGTATTATGTTGATGAGTTGCTGGAAAACTTTAGGATCTCCAACCTTGTCGTGGTCTGCGACGACATTAAAAGAATTCGACGGAAGGACATATACCCCATACGGTATCCTAAATAACTTGAAAGTTGAAATAGGAGGGAAAACAATAGAAATAGATGTTGAAGTCATCGATGGGAATCTTGATTACAACATCCTACTGGGACGACCATGGATATATGCCATGGCAGCTGTTGTGTCGACCTATTTTCGAAAGATTGCTTTTCCCTCTCAAGGAGGGATCACAATCGTCGATCAACAAAACTTCCTCCCCAATGGTTCTCAAGTTACAGGAAGCATTCCCATGATCCATGGAAGCCCCCATTCGCTTCAGAATATCAGAGTAGGCCTACTAAAAGATCCTATACTAATGGGAACTTTCGCTCTTCCACCTCCAATCAATCTGGCGGAAGTAGCATCAATAGGAACCTGCAACATGATATCTTCCACAAAGATCTCAGAAAACGATATCAACATGGATCATGCAATGGTTTTGCCCCCGAGCCCAATGGAAATATTATAGCAATCAATGTTTCTGGCATGGGAGGCAAACCCAAATCAACGCTCATCAAGCGTTTGGATAGATAGGTCTAGAGAATATGGTACTCCTTCAGATCCTTGGTCGCAAGTGCATGGCACCGACGAAGGAATTCTCCAAGCTATGGTAATTGAAGGAGCACCATGGAATGATTCCCACCATCGTTCTCTTCTTCCAGATTATGAAGAAGATACTCAAAATGACCTTTAGCATCCTTCAGTAATTGATTTTCTATCAAATACTGTAAATACGGTGGATTCTGAGCGAAACTTGTCCAACATTGAAGAGACTATAGCCATAAATATCTCGACCAAAACAGATGTTGTAGAGAATATTTATGTCGGCAAATGTTGTTCTCCTTCAGAACTGGAAATATACAACGCTCTTTTTCGCGAATTCAGAGATGTCTTTGCTTGGTCATACAGTGAAATGCCAGGCATCGACTCGAGTATCGTTGAACACGAAATTAAGATGTATCCAGATGTCAAACCAGTAAGACAACGGCTAAGGCAGGTGCACCCCAAGAAAGCCGCTGCCATTAAGGTAGAAGTTGAAAAACTTCTCCATGCTGGTTTCATCTACCCGGTTCCGCTAACCGATTGGGTATCGAATATTGTCCCTGTTATGAAAAAACAAGGGACAATTAGAGTGTGCGTCGATTATAGGGATGTAAATCAAGCTTGTCCAAAAGACAACTATCCTACACCCTTCATTGACCAGATAATTGATGAATGCGTCGGATGCGAAATCTTTTCATTCATGGATGGATTCTCCGGGTATAATCAAATAAATATCCGCCCACAGGACCAGTCAAAGACTGCATTCATTTGTCCGTGGGGCACATTCGCATATCGAAAATTACCCTTTGGTTTAAAGAACGCAAGGGCGACATTTCAGAGGGCAATGAATTATGCCTTCCATGACATCAAAAACATCGTTCAACCATACCTCGACGACCTTCTGGCTCATTCGCGAAAGAAAACTGATCACCCGCAGCACTTAAGAGCGATATTTCTACGTTGCCGACACTACAAGATACGACTCAATCCGCACAAATGTGTATTTTGCGTCAGTTCTGGTCGTTTACTTGGCTTTGTAGTATCCAAGGATGGAATTTGTCTCGACCCGTGTAAGGTCCAGGAAATCATAAATTTGCCTCCACCTTCGAATTTTCTTCAGATTCAGAAACTCCAAGGGAAAACAAACTTTCTGAGGAGGTTCATTCCGAATTACGCTGAACTTGCTAAAGGTTATACTCGTCTCTTGAAAAAGGAGGTACCCTTTGTCTGGGATTAGGTTGCGCAAGCTTCCTTTGATGCTTTAAAAGATTCCCTAATGAAAGCATCATTAATGTACGCCCCTAACTATCAAAGAGATTTTAACCTGTATCTGGCTGCAGCAGATACGACCATCGCAATGGTTTTAGTTCAAGAAGTCGATGGAATTGAACATCCTATTTATTATTTAAGTAAGAACTTAAATGATACAGAAAGCAAATATTCTTATGTTGAAAAACTAGCGCTTGCAGCTGTTCAAGCGATACAAAGATTTCGACACTATGTCCTCTTTCGAAAGACTACCATTCTGTCAGATTGCAACCCCATGACTTATATATTGTCGCGACAGTTGCTGGGGGGCAAATATTCAAAATGGATAGCAATCCTTCAAGAGTTTGATCTGGAATTTGTGAAATCCAAGTCAAAGAAAGCTCTAGTTTTCGCAGAATTATTATGCGATCTCCCATCGTCGTCCAACGATGAAACATCCGAAGAATCAATCGTGGATGAAAGTTTGTTTATGATATCTACAAGCAATGAGTGGTATGGGGATATAATCATTTATCTCCAAACCCAAAGATTCAAGCCACACACCACCCACTCTGAACAAAAACGTATTAGATACCAAGCAAAAGACTACATGATCGTCGGTGATACACTTTACCGTCGTGGTATTGATACGGTTATGAGAAGGTGCCTCACCCATGAGGAGGCCAAAAAAGTCCTGAATGAGTGTCATTCAGGCGCGTGTGGGGGGCATCAATTTGGATATGCTACAGCACAAAAAATCTTAGGAGCAGGATACTTCTGGCCAACAATGTTCAAAGATTGCATAACGGCAGTCAGAAGTTGCCATGCTTGTCAAATTTTTAATAGCAAAACCAGAAGACCATCCGCACCTCTACATCCAATAGTTGTTGTTGGGCCATTCGCCAAATGGGGCATCGATTTCATGACATGTAACCCCACCTCGACCAGGGGGCATGGGTATATAATAGTCGCAGTTGACTATTTTACCAAATGGGTCAAGGCGATGCCTACATTAGATAATACTGGTGAAACAACTGCCCTCTTGTTTTTCAATCATGTAGTCGCCAGATTCGGCGTACCACAGGCTATAGTCGCAGATCATGGATTGCACTTTCGCAATCACATGATGGTTGAATTAGCTGCCAAACTAGGGTTGTCTCACGATAACTCTACTCCATATTATCCGCAGGCCAACGGACAAGTTGAAGCGATCAACAAAGTCCTGAAATGCATGCTGCAAAGGATGGTCGGAGTTCACAAAAGAAGATGGCACCTAATCCTGTACTCAGCTTTGTGGGCTTACCGAACATCGGTAAGGAATGCAACCGGGTTCACACCCTTCCAACTGGTATATGGCCTGGAAGCAGTCTTACCAGTCCAATGTGAAATCTCGTCTCTTAAACTCGCAATTGATCTCCTCCCCGGAACTTCAGAAGAAGAGGCTTGTTTCTTGGAATTAATCCAATTGGATGAAACCCGTCATGACGCCGCGTTGGCTAACGAAGCCCATAAGAAACGAGTCAAGGCGCAGTTCGACAAAAATGTCAAACCCCGTGTCTTCTCAGAAGGTGACTTGGTCTTGCTTTACGACCAAGAATTTGATAAATTGGGAGCAGGTAAATTTAATTCTTTATGGATGGGCCCTATATTTTTAAGCGGGTGTTAGCAAAGGGAGCCTACGAGTTAATGGATTACGACGGAATTCCACTGGCGCAACCTCGTAATGGGTTGTACCTCAAGCGTTACTACGCGTAGTAGTAACTAGTATGCTTTTGTTATATTTTTGTTTTCGCTAAAGTGTTTGTTTTGGTCGAGTAATCCACCTTTTTACATTTATTGCAGATGTCAAACCCATTGGAGCCATGTGTTGGATATGCCGACGGAGCGAGTCGTAGTTCGCGGAACCTGTCCTCCATAGCCTGGGCCATTTTTTATCCAAGCGGCGAGTTAGTAAGTTTCAGAGGTGTATGTATTGGTCGATCAACGAACAATATCGCTGAGTATAGCGCGTTGATAGAACTTCTCTCTGATGCCATCACTCATGGTATACGCCGACTAATTGTCAGGCTAGACTCACAGCTCGTAATACTACAACTCAATGGTATATATTCCGTCTGAAACCCAGCTATTTATCGCATGTTCCTAAGGGTTAAGATTTTGGAGAGACAATTTGATCTTATTCAATACCAACATATTTCCAGAAACTTAAACACATTAACCGACTCATTAGCAAACTATGTGTTAGATAGACATTTGCAACATTTATAAAAGGAAACACATCATCAATGTTTTACATGTGGATCATATAACTCAACCAGAATAAAACTCCGAAAATCAAAAATATATATAGTTGTTTATGGTTTACATATAATGTTCTGTAACCAAGACAAAATCGGTCACGCGACCCAAAAACTCAAAATGCTAGGGGGCACCCTAGTCTAATGATGCTCGTGATAGCAAGTCACAGCCTGTGCGATCATGCGTAGGAGACGAGTCCATCGTCTGGGCACACTAGTAGTATGCCGCTGTAACCGCAAAGGTAGCTTGTCAGTCCTCACATCTGGTATACCAAGAGTGAGACCCTCAACCTGCTCCTGTGAAGCTGTGAGAGTCTCGGCCACATCGAGGTCGCGAAGAATAGCCCTTCCGACGGCCTCTCCTGCTGGGGCAACAGCTAGTACTCTCAGGCGAACTACTGGACGAACAGGACCAACATCTGCATGTACACATGAGTTTGATTAGAGTCTTGATAGAACAAAGCACAAGGACATTATAAACAAAAATAGTAAACAACAATATGGTCAGAGATTTTACCAATAGCACCCCACTGCTCGCCATCCGGCAGTAGTAAATCTGGATCACCCCAGAAGTCCATGCCAGCATATGGATACTCGGCATAAACCATCTCCTGACGATCAAACCACCTAAAGAAGGTATCATAAAATGAAATTTTAGATTGACCAGCATGCCTAGACATATGGTCAACCCATCTCTGCATACGTGGTTCAGTAGAAGGTAAATCGAGGGCAATGTACTGCGGCTGCATTAGTGGTATCTTCTCCAAGGCAAAGGCGGTCAAAATAGAACCGTACCCAAAGTTCTTCAACCTCCTGTTCTTTATCTTGGTCAACTGTTCCTTCATCACAGGAAGTACTGCGTCGCACCTGTTGAACACCTTCGGTTGGAGGCATTCCAAGGCATGCTGCATATAGGATCTGTTGGCTACATGAAGGGACGCACTACCGGCCATCCTACCAAAAGTAAACAGGATAGTCCTAAGGGACCTGTCAGTGACATCACGGATGATGATCTTGCCGTCTTTACTCGGCTGAGATCCTTCTATGCAATACCGGCGGACATAATCTCTCACAGAATCGCCTCCTCGGGCCGAACCTGACAAAGAGATGGGGGCACCCCGCCTCGACAAGCCAGTCAAGAAATAGATGTCTACTGCAGTCAAGGGGATAGATTTGCCCCTAATCTGGAAAACCTGATTGATAGGATCCCAAGCATCGAGCAAATACTGCAGTAAGTTGATCTGCTGTCTCATGCTAGAAATGCGGAAGAACTTCAGCAAGCCACAATTCCGCAACGCGTTCACTGTAACTGGATCATGTAGAGCAATCATGTCCTCTTCTTCATGCTCACATTCTCACCATGTAAGGGTCATCTTACTCCAAAGATATCTGAAAAACAAACAAGAGAGGAGTTAGGTCCTGATTTTGGTGAGAAACAGGCAAAAATTCCATCAAAAATTGTGCAACAAATTCCCTTTCTACACCCAACGCACCTATAACAGTGTTCTAGGTGCATTGAAAGCTAGATTGCCTTCAGACAGGCCAACATTCAACGCAGGTTTCGATACACTAGGGGTGCGTTGATGGCAGAATGAGTCCCTCAAACCCTAGGGGCTCAGAAAAGTAGGGAATCAGGCTCGAAATGCAAAATGGAAACCATGAAATGAAAGAGCTCAGGTTTAGCTCCTACCTGGTCCAGACGGTGCCGAGAATCGTCCACAGAATCTCCCGAAATCAACTGATGAAAATCGAGGGGGAAAGCACCTCCAAAGCTCCAACAAACCAAGTTCAAATGAAATGGTAAAATGAGAGGTAAAAAACACTTTTTAATTACTTTTACGTAGTTCAAAGTAAAATATTAGCGTTTTAATCTCGTTTTCAGGCAAATATTGTTCATTTTTGACTAGTTTGATGAAGCAGTTGAAAATACAGTACGATCTTTGGAAGGACAAAGTTATTTATGGTAAAATCAAAACAAGACCATCTCATCGAGCAATTTTAGCACATAGTTCAAGCTCGTTAAAAAATAAACATAAGATATGAGCAAATGTTTCCACCCGCGTTTAAGCTCGTTCAAAAATGAACTATTCCCCAGTAAATAACCACCGTGAATGAAGCATTTCAGCCATTAAAGCCTTGGTCGTGTTTGCACCGTCACCTCCACTTTTCCATTGGCCGATCATTCACCTCCATTTGATTGTTTACCATTTTGAGGAACAACTGCGAAGAGTGATTTCACTAGCCATCCTTGTAACACTGCCGTGATTGGAAAATTCCAAACCTTACCTGGAATCAACTGCTACCCATTTTATCACTCGTTCCTCAAAAGGCGAGTCTTCTTTAAGCTCTTTTCAACTGACTCATAAAATATGTAAAGATTGCTGAGTTTTGGCCTTCCAGCTCGTTAAAGAGACAGGAAGTGCTATCCCTCCTCTAGATTTTAATCTTTTTGGACCTGAGGGATTATTGCACAAAAAGATCGAGCGCTTGTTTGTTCGGCTCGTTAAAGCTAATCGAAAATTCATCCCTTCTGTATTGTTTTATACTTTTTCGGACTTAAGGGATTAGATGACGAAAAAGGAATTTTGGAGTTACCTTTACGTACCTTTTCAGACTCTCTAAAAATGAAAAGGACCGAGTTATCTTTGTTGTTAGACTCGTTAAAAATATTAATAGCGACAAACTTGTCTTTAGACGAGAATGAGTTTCACTATCGCTAGGCTCGTTAAAACATAGCGATGGGTTTGCCCGAAGGGAAAATTATAGAACAAGCATATGTTATCCTCCTCAAGCTTGACAAAAATAAAGAGGTACTGGTCAGCAATGACTGGGGAAAAATTGGGAAGAAAACTCAAAGAAACTTTATTGGTAGCAAGTCGCTCTTGAACATGAGACTTCCACTCCGTGCCCGAGTCAGGTTGGGTTGTTTCATTCATCGGTCACATCGCCATGGTCTTGCCATACCATCCACATTTGGGGTTAATGCTACCAATCCATCACATAAGTGTCGCCGACATGTTCAAGAGAAGTCATCCAGAAAGGCCACCTGTGTCCCGCCCACTACCATACATTATACTCCATTCTTTCATGACCGCCACCCTGAACCATATATCACCAGATCGTTTTCACCTCCATCAAAATCAGTTGCTCCGTTCCGTGTCATTGATGTGGGATTCATTAAGGCCCTCCTATGACGGATCACTTCTTGTCGACATCAGCTCATTATCCAAGAAGTTGGTCTAGGAACACCCCATTCAGTACTTTGAAGCTTGCATGCCTCAATGGCAAGTTTCACACTTCTGGCGACAGGTATACATTAATGACCTTCGACCGAAACATTTTGCGTGGTGTTCGACGCCAAGTCCTTTATTCACACCACGTGAATTGTACTGCAGTACCTTGAGGGTCATTATCATTATCGATGATTCCTCTCGCGCTTGTTAACAGTTTACATCATTGACTAGTTATCAAGTGATGTCTTTCCATGTTCGACTTCAAAACATTTCTCACATGGATCGACTTGTACTTCGAGTGAAGATCGAACAAGATTGAAGACCCCGGATCTAGTTTCATCCATCCGAGCTGCGATATATATTCAAGAAAATAAAGACATTGAAATGTACAACATTGCAGCACAGATAATCATCCTACCAAAAGGATGATGGCTCTATCTGAATCACCAGTCTAACATCAGACGGTTGTCTATCCTATGTACATGAAAATGAATTTATAAAGCTGAGCATGGGAATGCCCGCCTTAGCTAGATCATGAAAACAGTATGAAGATAATGTATTGTATTGTATCTTATTACAGGTCTCCTCCCAACATTGAAAGAACTTTGGATTCTCCTAATAAAGCATTTCACTCGATAAACAGCCTCATACTTTAGGGGGCAACTGTTATAGACATTTTTGTGCCTTACATCTCTAATCATGAAATGTCCATAAACCAAGGGCTCCTAAGTCCCTAAAAGTGTTGTTCTAACTCCTAAAGGAACAAGGTCAACAAAATACAGCTTCTCCCATAAGTAATCCACCAGAAACTACTCAGAATAAGTTAAATCAGGATCATTTCAGCTGCTCCACTAGCCAAGTGCGTTGCATAGCACCTAAGTCCACTAGCTAGGTGCGTTGCAACGCACCTAAATGCACTACCAGGGTTCGTTGAGCGGGAAATGACAAGTGGCAGAGTCATTCCACGAGGTGGAGAGACAATGGAAGCTTCCATAATCTTCTCCAATGACACTTGCCTCACTGAATTTGACCAAGGATGAGTAAGAGGCCCTCAGTCTCCAAGTGGAAGCAAGAACTTACAGAGAGAAGCCACTAATCAATTCATGAGCTGAATCATCCTCCTTGCATACATCTATATATGGATCTCTCATCCCAGAGATCCAGAGGCTGGAATTTTACACATTGTAAGGAATTGTTGTTGGTTTTGAGATACATATTAGAGAATTGGGTGATCTATGCTTTGTTGGGGTTGAAGAAGGGATTTCTTTGCTGAGAGGTTGATCCTGGGTCAGGAATCATCGGTTGTAACTCCTCCTGGATCTTCTTGTATATCAATAAAACTATTTGAGTTTCTTCTCCATGCTTGTGTTTCATTGATGCTTGTTACATTTGTATGGTTAACTTAAATCTGATCCTAAGTTATTTATGAATATAAAACCATGTCTTTGTATCGTTTCCTTCTTCTGTGATCTTACAGGTACTTGGTGAAGCTGGGTAAGTGAGGGCGCAGGTAGCTGGGAGCTGTCAAAGAGAAGAGAGATTGGATCAAAGGACTAGCGCAAGACACAGGTTGGTTCATCATATTCCTCTTCGTTTATAGTTCATAAAGAAGAATACAAAAGTAGTTTTCTCTGTTTGTTTCTAAGGTAGCTGTCACACCTTAGTGGGATAGAGTAGATCGAAATGGACACTTTTCCCGATAACAATAGGGATCCTAATGCAGGAGGAGGAAAGGCAGATGACCCTGAAACCCCTGAGCTCAGATCTTTCCCTAATGGAAAAGAAGAAGCCCTACAGAGGAAAGACAAATGCAACACATGAAAGTGGAGAAACCCCACAAAGAAATCCACCTCCATCTCAAGATATGTCTCCAAACAGAAGTGATTCGGGACTAAAATGTTTTTATTGCGGTAAATTTAGTCATATGGCTAAACATTGTCAGAAGAAGAAGTTTGATGAAGGTCAATAGAGACATAAGAAGCATGCAGGCCATTTGGTTGATGCGGATCAGAATTCGAATATTAGATTGTTTGTATCTGATTCGTGGACTCAGGAGCCTCCTCCCATATGACAGGTAAGAGGCAATGGTTTAAAAATTTCAGAGAATCCAACATTGGTACGAAGGTCTACCTTGGAGACGATACAGGGTATGAAATCAAGGGATATGGTGATGTCCTTGTCGTACTACCTGATGGAAACATTAGGCATATTCATGATGTTATGTATATACCCGGGATAAAAAAGAACCTGATTTATGTATCTAGAATAATAGATCAGGATCTTAAGGTAGAGTTCTTTAAATCTCATTGTGTAATTAAAGACATGCTGGATTAGATGAAGTCCATTGCAACAGGTGTACATGTAGGAGGATTGTATAAAATGGATGTCAGAAGTGCATCACATCAAGTGTTGGCATCATCATCCATGTCTGCAGAGAATCTTTGGCATCAGAGATTTGGGCATATAAACTTCAGTGACCTACTACTTCTTCAGAAAAAAGGTATGGTGAATGGTCTTCCTGTTTTGAAGAGTATGCATGTTGACTGTGAAGCATGTGCCCTTGGTAAATTACATAGAGATGAATTTCTTGCTATTGTTGATAGAAAGAAGAGGGATATACTTGAAGTTGTACACGCTGATCTATGTGGGCCAATGCAGACAAGGTCGTTACGAGGTGTTGAGATTGCAACAAGATGATGGAGCTTAGTGAAAAGAGTCGCCTTCACTAAGTGGGCCCGCAAGCAAATTATGGCGCAAGTTCTATTTTTGGATCCCAGAAGGGATGATCACACCAGGAGTGACCATAGCAGGGATGATCACAGCAGGAGTGACCACAGCAGGAGTGATCACAGTAGGAGTGACCACAGCAGGAGTGATCACAACAAGAGTGATCAAAGTCTATTTTTAGACTGGCTGTCCAAAATAGAAAAGTCAAATATTATTGTCTCATAATAATATTTGGACTATAAACTTGATCTTATTCTCTTGGAGCACTTCAGTTTGAGCTACAGATGTGGCCCATGCAGCTGTCAGAAGGAAGTACGCTTTTCTTATGAGTCAGTTGAGTTGTTGCATGCATGACTTCAGTTAGAACTCAATCAGTTGAGTTTGGTGGAGTTGATGGAGTTGTGTTCAGTTTGACTTGGTTAAACTAGTTGTAGTTAGTCTAACTGCAAATAGACTAATGATGATTTGTTAAACTAATTATTAACTCATAATACAACTATAGAATACATCAGTTAACTCAGTTGCATGTCAGTTCATGTTCAGTTCAACAGGAACAGGTGTTAGAGGATCAGATTGCTATCAGTTGTGACTATAGTTGTGCATGAGGATTTGCACAATCAAGGGATTGAGTATGCCAATGAGTTTTCTCATGTATTTGCCCAGTATTATAGCCTCTGCTCACGTCTTACACAGTGTGAGTGATTCTTTGGAGGTGAAATATGAGTTTGGTAAACCATTCTAATTCATTCTTGAGCAGGTATTGAGCAGTGGAGGCAGGCAAGCAGTGGAATAGATTTGAAGATTAGATCTTAGCTGTATTGTGTGTAACAGGTGGAGCTGGTACTGGATTGCTTGTGATAAGAATTGTACTTTGTAATGTTACATGGTCTCAATCATTAATATACAGATAGTTGGGGTTTTTAGCGAGATGCTTTCCCCGGGTTACATATTGTGTTAATACGTGAATGCTCTTGATGTTTTATTGTTATTGATGCTGCTATATTGATGATCAACGTAGAGGAGCTTATGTATTGTGTATGTATTTCGCAATAGTACATGCTTAGGATAATATCTATTGAATATGTGTTAAATTATTCAAAATTTCTACATGGTATCAGAGCTTTTGATCATCAGATCTACTATTCAGGAAGTGTTTACATTCTATTTCTTCAGGCAGAGTCTGTAATCGGGCCAGGTAGCCTCTGGATTCATCCTTCCTTTGGAAGGTGAGATATTCGGTGAATGCCCATACAGTCAATCTCTGTACGAGAAATATTGTGTTCTCACGAATCTTAGATCCGAGGCGGTTGAGTTTGAGCTGGTGGAAATCGAATTTGCAATAGTGTTGTTGAAATGTCCTTCAACGGATTGCAAATGTTATTCAAAAGAAAGAGCGACCTGGCGCTCAAGGATAAACTCAGAAACAATAAAGGTGAGAATGGATCTTCATCAAAGGTATCTGATGAAGAGAATTGCGCTTTGGCTGCCAAAGCAAAGAAGGGGAAGAACAAGAAAGCTTCTTAGTTTGGTGCGAAAGGCAAGAAGCAGGATATGTCCAAGGTGAAGTGTTTTCACTGTCACCAGCACAGACACTATGCCACTAATTGTTCGCAGAAGAAGAGGAACAAGCAGGCTGCTGGATCTTCAGCAGGAGAGGCTCTAGCCTCAAAGTTTGAGCTTGATTTTTCATTGATCGCATGCTTGGTTTCAAGTGTGATGGGATCGGTGTGGTTCTTGGACAGTGGTGTGTCTTTTCACATGACGAGAGATAGAGATTTGTTCTCTGATCTGGAGGACAAAGATCTTGGAGTACACATCGAGATGAGCGATGATGGTAGATATAGTGCGACCGGTATCCGTACCATTTCCTTTGAGAGGGAGTCTGGTAAACCCTTCGTATTGAAGGAAGTCATGCATGTTCCAGGATTGAAGAAGAATCTTATCTCAGTGGCGATGTTAGAAGACAAGGGGTATGATGTTGTTTTCAGCGAGGGAAAGGCTTTCCTGCGCAGCAAGACAACTGGTGAGACCTGGAAGATAGGGGTTCGAGTGAGGAACCTTTATCAGTTGCATGTAGATGGATGCGCAGCAATGGCAGGCAAGGCAGAAGGATTGGTGAGCCGGGATGATGGTGAGTTGTGGCACAGGAGATTGGGTCACCTTCACCATGGAGCCTTGAAGATACTGCAGCAGATCACTACAGGGCTTCCTAAAGGCACACCTGCGCAGTCAGATCAGTGCAAGCGGTGTACTTTGGGGAAGTTTGTCAAAGCCACCTTTCACGAGAAGGATAGTCGCGCCACGACGATCCTTAAGAAAATTCACAGAGACGTGTGTGGACCTTTCTCAGTTGCTTCGACAGCAAAACACAAGTATTATGTGATTTTTGTTGATGATTTCTCTCGTAAGTGTTGGATCTTCTTCATGCAGAAGAAGAGCGAGACATATTCAAAGTTCTGTGAATTCAAAGCACTGGTCGAGAAGGAGTCGAGGAAGAAGGTGAAGGCTCTTAGGAGCGATAATGGTGGTGAATACATCTCGGACGAGTTCAAGAATTTCTGCAAGGCAGAAGGGATTCGAAGAGAGCTCATAACTCCCCATAACCCACAGCAGAACGGGGTAGCTGAGCGGAAGAACAGAACGATAGTGGGTGTTGCACGGGCAATGTTGCATGATCAGGGCCTACCCCTTCACTTGTGGGCGGAAGCATGCAATACATCTGTTTATGTGCAGAACTGTTGTCCTCATAGGATACTTGGCATGAGTACACCCGAGGAGGCTTATTCTGGTAAGAAGCCTGATCTTTCTCATTTGAGGATTTTTGGTGCTAACATTTACATGCATGTGACGAAGGATGTCAGGAAGAAGTTGGAGCTGATTGCAAAGGTTGGGATATTTGTGGGGTACACTGATACGCCTCACAACTATCGTGTGTATTTGCCAGACAGTGGTAAAACTGTCGTGTGACGGGATATAAAATTTTAGGAGGAGAAAGCCATGAAGTGTTCGCTTGAGAGGGAGCTACACTTGCATGCAGATGAGGAGCTATTAGTTCCTAAGGATGAGCTTCAGGACGTGGATCAACCATAGGACGAGGTTCATGGAGTGGAAGAGACCACTCATGCAGCGCCAACCATCAGAGGGCGAAAGCGCTTGACAGAAGCTGAGCGACTGGCTCAAGATGCAGAGAAAGTTGTAGGACCACCTACAGCCCAATGCAAGCAGAGATAGTCACCTGATCGGTACACTGGATACATGGCTCTTATGAGCAAGTGTGTTGTGACTGAGCCATCCTCTTTCGAGGAAGCTGTGGAGGATCCCGCATGGGTAGACGCCATGGTGGAAGAGAATGATTCTATTGTCAGAAACAGTGCATGGGAGATTGTTCTTAGACTGGAAGGGAAATCAGTGGTGGGTTCGAGATGGATCTACAAAGTTAAGCAAGCAGCTGACGGGAGTGTAGAGAAGTACAAGGCAAGATTTGTTACCTGAGGCTTTTCACAGATAGAGGGGATCGATTATGACGAGACCTTTGCACCTGTCGCAAGGTATTCTTCCATACGGACGATTCTTGCTCTCTCAGCGCAGATGGGATGGCACATTCATCAGATGGATGTGAAGACTGCATTCCTCAATGGAGTCATTGAGGAGGAGGTGTACATTGAGCAACTCGAAGGCTTTGAGGTCTTCAGCGGCGAGTCACATGTGTGCAGGATCAAGAGAGCACTGTATGGGTTGAAGAAAGCACAACGTGCTTGGTACACACGGATAGACAGCTATTTCACAGGACTTGGATTCTCCAAGAGCGAGGCGGATCCTAACCTATACCAAATTGTGGTGGAGGGTAAGTTGCTTATCATTGTACTGTATGTTGATGATTTGATTCTAACGGGTAATGAGTTGTTGATATTGTCATGCAAGAAGGATCTTGCTACAGAGTTTGAGATGAAGGACTTGGGCCTCCTTCACTGTTTCCTAGGATTGGAAATATGGCAGCGCAGTGGTGGACTGTTTGTTTCTCAGGGCAAGTATGCTCGGGAGATACTGGAGAAGTTCAACATGCATGACTGCAAGCCTGTTGATACTCCTCTTCCTGGAGGTTGGAGGAAGGAGGATGCCACTTCGGGAGAAGAAGTGGATGCCACTGTTTATCGACAGTTGGTGGGGTCGCTGATGTATTTGGTTAATACACGACCCGATATATGCTATGCAGTTAACCAGCTTTCACAAGCTATGGTTAAGCCTACCAAGCTCTTCTGGAAGGCGGGCAAGCATGTATTGCACTACTTGAGAGGCACATCGGGATATGGATCTTGGTACAGACAGGAGGATGCAAATTGGGCAGGGAGCTCAAGAGGCCGAGTATATGGCAGCAAGGACATCAGGTACCATCATATCAGAGATTGTGTGCAGCGGAGGATCATGTTACTTTCATACATTCCAACAAAGGATCAGGATGCTGATATTCTGACGAAGGCTCTCACCAGGAGCAAATTCGAGTACCACCGAGGCAGGATAGGGGTTGATAATAATCCATATCTTGTCGAGAGGGAGTTTTGAGATTGCAACAAGATGATGGAGCTTAGTGAAAAGAGTTTCCTTCACTAAGTGGGCCCGCAGGCAAATTATTGCGCAAGCTCTATTTTTGGATCCCAGCAGGGATGATCACAGCAAGAGTGACCACAGCAGGGATGATCACAGCAGGAGTGACCACAGCAGGAGTGATCACAGTAGGAGTGACCACAGCAGGAGTGATCACAGCAGGAGTGATCAAAGTCTATTTTTAGACTGGCTGTCCAAAATAGAAAAGTCAAATATTATTGTCCCATAATAATATTTGGACTATAAACTTGATCTTATTCTCTTGGAGCACTTCAGTTTGAGCTACAGATGTGGCCCATGTAGCTGTCAGAAGGAAGTACGCTTTTCTTATGATTCAGTTGAGTTGTTGCATGCATGACTTCAGTTAGAACTCAATCAGTTGAGTTTGGTGGAGTTGATTGTGGAGTTGATGGAGTTGTGTTCAGTTTGACTTGGTTAAACTAGTTGTAGTTAGTCTAACTGCAAATAGACTAATGATGAGTTGTTAAACTAATTATTAACTCATAATACAACTATAGAATACATCAGTTAACTCAGTTTCATGTCAGTGCATGTTCAGTTCAACAGGGACAGGTGTTAGAGGATCATATTGCTATCAGTTGTGACTATAGTTGTGCATGAGGATTTGCACCATCAAGGGATTGAGTATGCCAATGAGTTTGCTCATGTATTTGCCCAGTATTATAGCCTCTACTCACATCTTACACAGTGTGAGTGATTCTTTTGAGGTGAAATACGAGTTTGGTAAACCATTCTCATTCATTCTTGAGCAGGTATTGAGCAGTGGAGGCAGGCAAGCAGTGGAATAGATTTGGAGATCAGATCTTAGCTGTATTGTGTGTAACAGGTGGATCTGGTATTGGATTGCTTGTGATAAGCATTGTACTTTGTAATGTTACATGGTCTCAATCATTAATATATAGATATTTGGGGTTTTTAGCGAGATGCTTTCCCCGGGTTACATACTGTATTAAATTTGTGAATGCTCTTGATGTTTTATTTTTATTGATGCTGCTATATTGATGATCAACATAGAGGAGATTATGTATTGTGTATGTATTCCGCAATAGTACATGATCAGGATAATCTCTGTTGAATATGTGTTAAATTATTCAAAATTTCTACACGAGGGGCCTACTATTTTCTTATTTTTGTTGATGAATGTACAAGGTTCACCTGGGTGTATTTCCTCAGGAATAAAAGTTATGCTTTTGAATACTTCAAGAAATTCAGAAGTATGATTGAGAAGCAAACAAGAAAGTTCATCAAAATTCTTCGCTCAGATCAAGGTGGAGACTTCAAGAATGGTGACTTCATCAAATACTGCAAAAAACACGAAATACAGCAACAATTCACAACACCTTACACTCCTCAACAAAATGGGGTTGCAGAAAGGAAAAAAATAACCCTCGTGGATTGCGCCCGCAGTATGTTGATAGGTAAGACGCTGACGAATGGTTTTTGGGCAGAAGTTGTAAACACTGCAGTGTATCTTAAGAATAGGAGTCCTACTAAGTGTTTGGATTATAAAACTCCTTTCGAAGCATTGTTTGGCTTCAAGCCTACAGTAAGTCATCTTAGAGTCTTTGGATGTAAGGCTTTTTCTCATGTCCCGAAAGAAGATAGGAAGAAGTTAGATTCAAAAGCCATTAAGTGTACTTTTGTTGGATACTGCAGTGATTTTAAGGCTTATAAGTTGTTTAATCCTTCGACTCACAAGGTGTTTGCAAGAAGAGATGTGGTATTTCATGAACAGGTAGATGATGGGAACCCTATTCGTAGTGATGAAGAATGGCATGTGCCTTTACTATCAGAAGAAGGTGATGAAACAGGGGCCGGTGAGGAGCAATAGCAACAACAGCAACAGGAGAAAGAAGAAGTGGCTAATCAAATCAGGTTTGAAACCAGTCCGTAGAGGGGAGATCAAAATAGGTTTGAAGCCACTCCACCACTTAGAAGATCAAGTAGGCAAATACAATTTCCAACTAGATACAAGGATCATGCACTCATTACTGGTATGTTGAACATTGCTGAACCTTCTAATTTTAATGAAGCTAGTCAAAGTAATGAATGGAGGGAAGCAATGCAGGAGGAATATGAATCTATCATTAAAAATAATACCTGGGATTTAGTTCAGCTTCCTGAAGGCAAACAACCCATAGGGTGCAGATGGCTATACAAATTAAAGTTTAAAGTAGACAGATCTATAGATAAATATAAAGCTAGGCTGGTCGCAAAGGGGTATTCCCAAAAAGAAGGTATAGATTACGAGGAAACCTTCGCCCCGATAGCTAAATTAAACATAATTAGAATGATTATTGCATTAGCTACTAAACACCACTGGAAAATACACCAACTAGATGTAAAGTCTTCTTTCTTAAATGGAGATCTGAAAGAGGAAGTATATCTAATGCAACCAGAGGGATTTGTCAAGAAAGGGGAAGAGAATTTAGTTTGCAAATTAAAGAAGGATTTATATGGACTAAAACAGGCTCCCAGATCCTGGTATGACAAAATAGATTCATTCTTTCTTAAGCATGGGTATATCAGGAGAAAAAATGATCCTAACTTGTATATTGTGTATGATGATGAGGGGAAAATTATATTGATTTCTTTGTATGTAGATGATCTGATTATGACAGGAAAAGGCAAACAAGCCCATTGAAGAAATCAAGAAGTAATTATCACAAATGTTTGAAATGAAAGACCTTGGAGAGCTGCATTACTATTTGGGCTTAGAAGTCTAGAGAGATTTAGGCCAGAAATTCTTGTCCCAAGGTAAGTATGTCAAGAGTTTGTTGAACAAGTTTAAAATGGATCAGTGTAAGGCTTCATTTGTACCACTACAACAGAACAACAAATTACAGGTTAATGATGGTTCGAAAGAGGCAAACACAATGTTGTACAGAAAGTTGGTTGGGAGTCTCATCTATTTGACTACAACTAGGCCTGATCTGGCTTATGCAGTCAGTGTATTGAGCCAGTATATGTCTCAGCCTCATGAGAACCATTGGGTTGCAACAAAAGGAGTGCTAAGGTATCTACAAGGAACCTTAGATTTTGGAATTTTATATTCTGATTCATTTGATGTTAGACTGGCAGGATCTACAGACTTTGACTGGGCAAGAAACTTGGACGATCGAAGATCCATTACAGGATACGCCTTCAGCATTGGATCCGGGGTCATTTCATGGTGCAGTAAAAAGCAGCATACTGTAGCCTTATCCTCGGCAGAAGCATAATATCAAGCCATGTGTGCAGCAATATGTGAAGCAGTTTGGTTACAAAGACTTCTCCAAGATGCAAGAGAAGAGAAAACAGAAGCCACGGTTATCAAATGTGATAATAAAAGTTTTATCAAACTTTCTTATAATTTGGTGTTCCATAAAAACACCAAGCACATAGATATGCAATTTCATTTTGTTAGGGAAAAGGTGCAGGCAAAGGAAATATGTGTTGAATACTGTAATTCATGTGATAATGTAGCTGATATATTTACTAAGCCTCTTGGTAGAATCAAGTTTGAATTGTTTAGGGAAATGTTAGGAATACTTGTGAACCCCTTTCTCCATTAAGGGGGAGTGTTGAAGATAATGGAGAATATGTAAATCTGGAGAGATTCGGTTCACTAGAGCCTTAGATTAGGAATTAGTTCCTACTTCTTAGGCAACTGTTCTAACTTCCCTAGATGTGTGAAAACTATATATATTTTTTATTCTCCCTACCTATATCTATAATCAACCAACAACTATATTAAACAAAAAAAAATTAATATGCTATGATACACCCCATTTTCTACCCTCTGAAATATATGTATATATAAACCTTTTCACTTTTGTTGTAGTATATATATATATATATATATAAACCATTTCACTTTTGTTGTAATATAATTGTTGCCATTAGACTTTTAATAATATTTATAACACTAAGATAATATCACGATTTAAAATGTATAACTTAGTTTGGAGAAGAAAAGTGGAAAACAAGAAGAAGCAATAGAGTGAAAATATAGGGTCTTGCGTCTCTCAAGTCTTTATTTAGCAAATTCTTATCAAGTCTTTGAAATCTTAATTTGGTGCTTTTTTATCAGGTCTTTGTGTTTGTAACAAAATCTACGGGTCAATTTATAATTATAATATAACTCATCATCGACGGAATTATGACAGTCAATTTGAATCGGTGCCCGGAGCAAGACATTTTGAAGGGTAAAACAACTCAATTTCCCTTCCTTTAATTATCGTTCTCATTCTTTGCTCTGTCACATTATTACCATACTTAACTACCCGAGGGAAAAGCAGCATCATGTTTTGCCAAACAGTGGAATGGATCATCATGCTCTGTTAAGGCTGCTATTGGGCATTGTATTTCTACTTTCATTCGCCCCTTGGACTCTTCGTGCTCACTTACAAGGGAAATCCACGCTCTCCCTTTACGATTACATACCAATGGGAGAACCCTCCCACTCTTCCGATGTAACCTCCTCCATCCATTTGAGATTGGAGCAACTCTCCTCCCCTCCTCCCTCCTACACCATTATACCATTACTCATCGACTCTCCCCCTACATTCTCCCACTCTCTCACCCCCTTGCCCCTCACCCTCCCCACCTTCTCCCCCTCTCCCTCACCCTTCCTGCCCCCTTCGCCCTGTTGGAAGTACTACACACCTACATGTGGACTCTTAGTTAGAGCATGGGACTACGTGCAAGATTCCTTCTACATGATTTACTCCTTGATTTTCTCCTTCGTTAACTCTGCAATTGGTTAGTTCTTCTGCATGATTTACTCCCTGATTTGCTCCTTCTTTAACTCCGCAACTGGTTAGTTCTTCTGCATGATTTACTCCCTGATTTGCTCCTTCTTTCACTCCACAACTGGCTAGTTCTCTCCGGAACTTGTTGTAGGTGTTGAGTCTTCTCATTGATCACCACTATGGTGCATTGCCTTGGGATCTTCAGCCAGTAATGCTATATCATGAGCATTGTAACCTATTTTCTAACGAATCATTCTTTTGTTCTTTCGATTTTCTTTTAGTTTTTTTGCTCTGCAAAGCTGTGTGTTCAACCTTTACTAGCTAGATTCATCTATTCAAGTTTTCTAACACATTTACATGGTATCAGAGCCCACAAGTTGCTAGATAAAAAGTGCACCAGTACTTTATTTTGCAAGTATAACATCTTGGAGATCGAAGATCGACAGAAAAATGGAGTTTCCCAAAGCATCGATCCTAACATCGTACAACTATCATGAATGGAAGGACCAAATGGCTTGATACCTTCATCAAAAAGGGTTGTACAGGATTACCATGGCTGAAGAAGTGGAACCCACTTCAGCCATAGAGAAATCCAAGTATACGGTTGAGGCCCACAGATCCATATGCATGTGCATCTCTCCAGAGTTGCAGTTTCATCTATCTGCCTGCAATACTCCCAATGAGATTTGAAAAAAGATTGAAGAACTCTACGGGAACAGGGTGAGATGAAAGGACATCTGCTCGAAGTGGAGTTGTTGTCATTGGATCCACGGAACTATGACAGAATTCAAAACTTCTTCACCAAATATAATGATCTATTGCTACAACTCAAGGGTTGTGGAATTGACAAATCCAAGGAGGAGAGTCGCCAAGTTCTCTCTATTATGTCAAAGCTTGGACCGGAATACTTTGTCTTTGTGTCTACATTTCATTCAGTAAAGCTCGCAACAGGTAAATCCTACACTATGTCTTCTCTCAAAGAGTTCATGGAGTCCCTTACTTTTGAGCAAGATAAACTCATTGGCATGGGGAAAATCAAACCTCCAAAAGTGCATGCACTTGTTGTGCATGATGGAAGCGACAATAAAAATCACAAATCTGATTCAAATCAGAAAAATTAGCAGCAAAAAGACAAGGGAAAATCACATTCCCATCCAAAGAAGAAAGGGTACACCAAGCCCTTCAATGATTCCTCCGGCTCGAGAAATGAGAAAGGGAGGAAAGGAAACAGATGCACTTATTGTCAAAGAGGATTCCATCCAGAATCCTCTTGCATGAAGAAACAAATTGACCAAATGGCAGAAATCCTTCAGAAGCACAAACTTGGGGACCACATCCCTCAGGGTGCCAAGAAGAAAACTGAGGATCCGCCACATGGGAAAGGTAACAATTTTCATGCTTTAGTTTCAATTAATTCTTCCCCTGATGCATGAATTACAGATTCTAGTGCATCATATCATATGGCTACTGCAAAGGAAGTCTATTCCTCTTTGGATGCATGCCAAGGACCTCCCATCCTCGTGGGAGATGACTCACCTATTGAGGTCACCGGAAAAGGTAGAGTGGAACTTTTACATGGAAGCTTTGAAGATGTGTTTCATGTTCCAAAACTTTCGGTAAACCTGCTTTTAGTTTATCAGATCACTCATTCCGACACCGGAAAGAGAGTGGAATTCACTCCAATGCAGTGAACATATATGACCTACATAGCAGCTCCAAAATTGCAACCGGTGAGGTAAACAATGGGGCCAAACTATATACATTTTCTGAATTTATTGAATTTGAATCCTCCTTATTGCTTACACATGTTGATGATAGTAGTAGGCTTTGGCACAAGAGGTTTGGTCACTTAAATTACAGGTATATGCAGCAGCTAAGCAAGCATGAGATGGTGGAAGGCTTGCCAAATATCAGTTTCTCCGAAGGATTTTGTGAAGGGTGTGTCCTTGGCAAACATCCTAGAGAAAAGTTTGACACTTGCAAGACTCACAGAGCATCCTCTCCTCTAGATCTGATCCATAGTGATCTCATGGGGCCTTTTCCTCATTCTTCCATCAACAAAGCAAGGTATGTGCTTACATTTATTGATGATTTCTCACGGTATACTTGGGTGTATCTTCTCAGGAACAAATCTAAAGTTTTTGCACACTTTGAAGATTTCAAAGCACTAGTTGAGACACAGTCAGAGAGAAAGATCAAAACCCTCCGTACAGACAATGGGGGGGAATATGTTAACACAGCACTTCAGAACATTTTCCTTCAGTCTGGCATACAATTGCAGTACACAGTTCCATACACTTCGCAACAGAACGGAGTTGCTGAGAGAAAACACCGATCTCTCAAAGAGATGGCTTCCTGCATGTTGCATGCTAAGTCACTACCTCATAAGCTATGGGCTGAAGTACTTAATTATGCTAACTACATCCAGAACAGATCTCATCATAGGTCTATCAAGGATCAAACCCTCTTTGAGGCTTGGAGCGGCACTAAACCAGAGGTCACCCACTTCCGTGTTTTCGGCTCCCGAGCATGGGCCAAGATCCCCTCTGAAAAGAGGAAAGCTTTTGATCCACAGAGCATTGAGTGCATCTTTGTTGTATACCCTGATGGTGTGAAGGGATACCGACTCCTTATTTCCTCTACGGACAAGCTCATCATTGAGCGAAGTGTCAAATTTTGAGGAAAGTCTCTCGCATGCACCTTAATTGCTGCATGTAGACACCTTTTATCTACCTCATGTTCGAGATGATGACTCAGTACACTCAGATACAGATACAGAGCATGCAGATGCCGTGGTAGAGCATGCAGACGCAGAGACTGAGTCTTCAGATACAAATCCAGTGCATGCATATGATGATCCACATCCAAGCCCAAATCGGGCTTCTAGCAGTGAATCAAATTCCCCTGTCATAAATCAGAGAACAAGGAGCTTACATGAGATATATGCACAAGACCACCCAACTGCTAGAAATGGTCTTGTGGGGGATAATTCTGATCTGCAGAGGACTAGCTCAGAGTTTATTGAGCCTCCTCTTGTCCTCACTACCACTGAACCATCGCCATCCTGGCATTGTCATTTGGTTCAGTCTTCTGATCCACAGTCTTATGCTGAGGCTGTTGGGCATCCATCTTGGGAGTCCGCCATGGAGGAGGAGTATAACTCCCTCCTCGAGAACCAGACCTGGGATCTGGTCCCCCTTCCTTCAGGAAGGAAACTTGTCCGATGCAAATGGGTCTACAGGACCAAGAGTGCTGCAGATGGGCAAATCACCAGATGGAAAGCAAGGCTAGTAGCCAAAGGCTTCCAACAAGTGCATGGCATTGATTATGACGATACCTTTGCTCCAATAGCAAAGATGGATTCCATATGCCTTACACTTGCCATTGCAGCTGCCCAGGGATGGGAAGTACATCAGATGGATGTGAAGAATGCCTTTCTTCACAGAGACCTATCAGAGGAGATTTACATGGAGCAGCCACATGGTTTCATTCAGGATTCATCTTTGGTCTGCAGACTGAAGAAATCTCTCTATGGCCTTAAGCAAGCCCCGAGAGCTTGGTATGCGAAGATGGATTCTTTTCTCTTATCACAAAACTTCAAAAGATGTAAGTCTGATCCGAATGTTTACATGCTCAGGACACATGATTCTCTTCTTATCTTAGTTTTGTATGTGGATGATCTCCTGATCACCGGCAGCTCGGTTTCAGCCATTGCTGCAATCAAGAGGGCCTTGCATGATAGGTTCTTGATGACAGACATGGGTCCATTACACTTCTTTCTTGGTCTTGAGATCAGCCAGGATGCCACAGGCATCAAACTCTCTCAGGCTAAGTATGCACGGGATCTCCTCGAGAGATTTCACATGACTGACTGCAAGCCAGCACCAACTCCTTTTCTGTCTGGGGTCCGCCTTGAGGATGGAGGTGACACTCCATTAGTTGACAGCACTCTCTACTGACAGCTAGTGGGGAGCTTATTGTACCTCACCCACTCCAGACCAGATCTCTCATATGCAGTAGGGGCAGTTTCCATATACATGCAGGAGCCGCATGAGCTACACTGGAATGCTGCCAAGCGCATCCTCCGATATGTGCAGGGCACCATCACCTTCGGGATTCACTATGCAGCAAGCATTGCATTGAATCTCCTTGGCTTCACTGATTCTGATTGGGTGGGCGACAATATTGATCGCAAGTCCACCTCCGGATATTCACTCAGTCTAGGGTCTGACCCTATCTATTGGTTGAGCAAGAAGCAGACTGTTATTGCTCTTTGTTCAGCCGAGGCCGAGCACAGAGGAGTAGTCAACATCACCATTCAGGCTCAATGGCTACAACACTTCCTCACTGAGTTGGGCATCCAGTTCCACCAGCCCATTGTCATCTGGTGTGACAACCAGAGCACTCTCAAATTTTGCAAGGATCCAGTATAGCAGCAGTGGACGAAGCACATAGAGATCCATATGCACTACATCAGAGACTTAGTACATGATCGTGTCATTGATTTGCAGTTCTGTCCTTCAGCAGAATAGACTGCAGACATCTTCACAAAGACATTCACTGAGCAGAAGTTTCGCTCTCTGCGCGATCGTCTTGGAGTGAAGGACACCGTTGCTTAGCAATTGTCTTTTCTTCCTCTTTTCTTTTGATTACATTGTATTTTGGGGGGGGGGGGGGGGTTTCCCACGAGGTTTTCCCTCTTTCCTCAATTTTAGTACAAGTTGCACTGTATTTTGGGTGACCTTTGGCCTTAGTTGCTAGGGCCCATTTTCTATTTTTCCACATAGTGGTGTTCACGGGGGGTGTTGGATGTACTACACACCTACATGCAGACTCTTAGTTAGAGCATGGGACTACATGCAAAATTCCTTCTCCATGATTTACTCCTTGATTTTCTCATTCTTTAACTCCGCAGTTGGTTAGTTCTTTTGCATGATTTACTCCCTGATTTGCTCCTTCTTTAACTCTGCAACTGGTTAGTTCTTTTGCATGATTTACTCCCTGATTTGCTCCTTCTTTCACTCCGCAACTGACTAGTTCTCTCCGGAACTTGTTGTAGGTGTTGAGTCTTCTCATTGATCACCACTATGGTGCATTACCTTGGGATCTTCACCCAGTAATGCTATATCATGAGCATTGTAACCTATTTTCTAATGAATCATTCTTTTGTTCTTTCGATTTTCTTTTAATGTTTTTGCTTTGCAAAGCTGTGTGTTCAACCTTTACTAACTAGATTCATCTTTGCAGGTTTTCTAACACATTTACACGCCCTTCCCTAACACTAACACATCATTCGGACAACCCTCCTACACCTCATCCCCTACGACTGCAAAAATCACACATTCCGTTGGGGCTTCTCCTAGCGAGCTAAATCTCTTAGGAAAAACAAGTATTGCAATAGCTGTGATTGTGGTATTGCTAGTTATTTTGATAACTGTGTTCAAGGCATTCAAGAAAACTTCCCACAATGATAATGGCAACGATTTAGGGACGGGCACAGAAATATGCACGTACACAACGGGGCAACTCGCCAACGCAGTTGGGAACTGTTCGGAGGTGGGCAATTTAGACATACGCACACACAAAATGGAGGAACTAAACTGTTTGGAGGTGGGCATAGACATACTCACGTATACGATGGAGGAACTGGCCAACGCCACTAACAATTTCACCACTGAAGTTGGACATGGCGCCTCTGGATTTGTGTATCGTGCCAACTTACCAGGCGAGAGAGTGGGCGCCGTCAAGAGAGCGACGGAGTTAGATCCCAATTTATTCAAACAAGAATTGTCTGTGCTCCTCAGACTTCCACGTCATCCTCACCTAGTGGATCTCATCGGATTGTGTTTACAACCAGGTACGCATATTTGAATGGACATCGTTAATTGCAACTGGTCTCTCTAAACATTGAGCATTGTTTGTTCGCAAAGGTGTCTCGTTTAAAGAATTGAAATACCCACTGAATTTCAGATTGTTCGCAAAGGTGTCTCGTTTAAAGAATTGAAATACCCACTAAATTTCAGATTATTGTTAACTTCCTTTTTGACTCTGTGTATGGATATATCACGTATTTAGAGTAATTAAAGACAGTTTCTAATGGGCGAAGATTTTGATACGACAATCAAATTTGCTTTGGAATTTGGCATTTTTTTTTTAAGAAATTTGATCGAGAGAGTGGTTGAATCATCTTTTTTACCGTAGTAATGAATTTGGCACCATCAGCCAGTTTGGTATTTTTTTTTTTAAGAATTGAAATGCCCACTAAATTTCAGAGTAGTGTTAAATTACTTTTTGACTCTCGATATGGATATTTTTCAGAGTGAAAATTCATATATAGCCGAAGCCAGTCAGAATACTACTGAAGCCAGAATACAATACGGCCGAAGCCGGCAGATACAGCAAAGCCGTCACAAATCGCCGAAGGGGGGACTCTCGATATGGATATATCACGTATTTAGAGTAATTAAAGGCGGTGTCTAATGAGGCTAAGATTTTGCTACGACCATCAAATTTTCTTTGAAATTGGGTTTTTCTTTTAAGAAACTTGGTCGAGGGAGTGGTTGAATCAAATTTTTTCTTAAGATAGTAATGAATTTGGCATCATCAGAATTTAGAGGTATTCCGACTCAGTTGTCTTTAGTGCGATTTTTTGGAAGTTTTTCTGGTGCGTTTTTCTGGTTAAATTTCTCTAAAATTTGAGAACAATGTATGGAAATCACAAGCTTTATGGGTAATCCCTACACAATCAAAGTGTCCTAGGGGTTTTTCAGGGTGCTGAATCCAAATATGCAGTTTAAAAACTAGTTTAAATAACAAATTTCATCTCAATTTTTTTTTGCGGGATGCCAGCACCGGAAAGTCCAAAAAATCGCACCAAAGACAACTCTGGATAAAACTTAATAGCTTTAACTCTGATTTCCAAAAAATTCCACCAACCTTTACTGTTATTTTGATGGTCATTCTAAACATTACATAAATTAACTAATTAACACATTAACTTGTTTGATATTTTGATGGTCAGATTCTAAACATTACATAAATTAACTAATTAACACATTAACTTGTTTGATAGCTCTCTATATTTATCAGCTATTTAAATTATAATTTATATAACTATGCTAATTATTGTCTTCATTGTTAGAAAATAAGCACCAAAGATATTTTCTAACCTAGAAAAAAATATCATAATGTAATAATTTTTAGTTAATTTTATAAAAAATAAAGTTAAAATAAGATTATAAATTATAAAGTGAATTTATAAATGTAAAATAATTTTATAAACATAACTTTTTAGGGCAGTGGCTAACCAGCTTGCCATAGGGCATTAAATGCCCAGGCCAGCGCCCATTTTTTATTTATCTAGTCTCCCTGCGCGTGTTATCGGGTTATCCAACCTGCATATAACCGGGCATTTAATGCCCTATGGTAGGCTAGTTAGCTCCTGCCATCTTTTTAGTAATCGATGAAGATCGGATTAAAGGGAAATGTGTCTTATAGGTCCCTAAGAAATTAAATAGCCACTATTAATTGAATTGACTAACATCTAATCTAGCCATTAGATATTAGAATTAGGTCTTTCTTTTTAATGAGAAAACAAAAAAAGTAAAAGTAAAAAAAAACACTATTTGCACATTTCTTCACGAGAGTTGGAGAAGAGAAGTAAAGGAGGTTGAAACAACAAAGTTAAAAGAGAAAAATATTGAGAAAGGACAGAGTACATAGTAGAACAAGAAGGAAATCAAAACACAATGTTTGGAGGAGAGAAGTAAAGGAGGTTGAAACAACAAAGTTAAAAGAGAAAAATATTGAGAAAGGACAGAGTACATAGTAGAACAAGAAGGAAATCAAAACACAATGTAAGGATAGAACTAAGCTTGAATCTCAAGAGATTTTCCTCATTATTTGTCTTTAACACAAATTTTGAAGCAGTCTGGCTGGTATTTATTAGAATATGCAAAAAATCTAGTGATTTACAGACAATTATTGATGTCAAAATTTACTCGAAATTTGAGGGTCTGGGCTGCATTTATTGCTTTTTGATAGACATGGAATTTGGGCAATTCCTATTTCATAGACTATTGAATAGTTAATGCGGTCTAACATGCAAGCATTTTAACTTTCACCCTCCCTCTCGAGGCTACTATCTCGATGGGCGTGCTTTCACTGAAAGGGCGAAAGTTAAATGCCTGCATGTCAGGCCGCATTAACTATTCAATAGTCTATGAAATAGGAATTGCTTGGAATTTGAAGGACAGTCTTACACTAACTTCAAGATTTCCAGTGTGAATTTTTGTGTCAGCTAGGCATGATTTTTTAGGCCACTTAGTGAGATTTCAGAGGGAGCTATGAAGGACTGACAGAGAGTTAATTGGCACAAAATTTTGAAGGGCACAGAAATTGAGGTAGTCTGTCGTGAAATTAAAAGAACAACAGCAACACAGTTTTTAAGGAAATTCAATGCTTGAATTCCAAGGGAGATAAGTAGAAATTATTATTGTTCATATTTTTCTTTCTCACTAGTTTTCCTTCGGGGATTTTGGAGAATTATTGGACCAAAAATCATTGTATTAAAATTTGTGTGACGGTTGTCATTAAGTGAAAGTGCAGAGTAAGCTCATGTATTTCCTACTCTAGTAAATATTCAAGCCACATAATTCTATATCGAATTGGACATTAAACTGATGTGATTTTAAAAACTAAAACCTAGTTAAATCTACAATTCACCCCTTGAAGGTTCACTCCTTTACATATTCTCTATTATTTTCAACTCTAAATAATCGTGAAGCAGTGATTACCAATTAAATAACTAAATAGTCGTGAGGTGAGGATGTGGTCTAATAGTTAATAGTTAAATAGGGAATTCTGGTTTTACAAATCTTGCAGTACAATGCTGAATAAAACTAGATACGCCTGATAACTAATGCGAACATCGGGATGAGTCACCCGGCATGGAATTTAACGTCACGACACGATTTGCCCAAGTATGGTGGAGGAGAATATACTCCTGCTCTGGTGGCTCGAACTACAAACTGAGTCTCTAATGCAGGGTGTATACTTGGTTGGAGAGGGGTATAGACTTTGTAATGATGGGCTGCTGTCAAAGTAGTTGCAATTTCTTGAATGAATGGATTCTGATGACTTGTCAAGAGTTCAGAAAATGGCATTGGGAAGGAGGTGGAAGGACCTTGAGTAATTAGAATTGGTTAGAAATTGTAATTATTTTTATATGTAGAGTTGAGTAAATATAGAGAGCTAATAGTTAATTGAGCGATTGAGTGTTGAGTCAAAGTGATAGATGATTTTAGTGTGTGGGCGCATGTCAAGATAATTTAGGAGAATGTCTAGTCAAAAAGATTTATATATCTTTCACCCGGTTCATTGTAATAATCTTATTTTGTGTGATTAATAGAAAAACAACAATTCGTATTTTATGTGTGAATTATTTGTATTTTGTCTCTTCTACTTTTCTAACAAATTAATAATAATCTTATTTTGTATAATCAATAAAAAAATAACCACTCTGATTTTATGTGTGAATTATTTATACTTTATCACCTCTACTTTTCCAATAAATTGATAACAGAGATAAGATCACAAAAGACTTAAATTCCACGTTAACATCTTGCAGAGCCACACTATGTGAATACAAGCCACATGGAATAGTCGCAAGTTTTTCCGCAGTAACAGCGGCCATGAACAACCATCGTCACTTACTCGAGAAAGTGAGTCACGTTGCTAGATAGAGACAGCCGCAACTTGTCCCCGCTACAGCCGCAGAATATTTTGGGGTCAAATCTCTCTACCTTCTCGTAAGCGTTGAAAAGTCAGCGTACAGTTGGAAGTATCACTCCTTAAAATAAAAAGGAATAATTTCTAGGTTTCTCATCGTGTGATTCGGGTTTGTAGTGACCGTCTAGCACAAGTTTAAAAGGTCGAAGTTAAAAAAAAGGTCACGTGGGCTTTTTTTTGGGTAGTATTAAACTATTTAGTTAGTACGTGACCATCCATGCCACACTTTAAAGGTTTGGGCAAATATTTTATTCTAAAGGGTTGTTTTCTTCACATATGTGTTTAGTGGGGTGTTTAGCGGGGGACACAAGGAAAAGAAAATAAAAATTAATGTTCTATTTATATATTAAATAGTGCATAGGGTTTTATGGGAAGTGATATGTTTATGTTTTTTTAAGAAAATTAAAAGAAAGGAAAATGATTTTATTGGAAAAAGAGTTTTTATTGAAAAAAAAATTAGGGCTTTGTAAAAGTTTGTTTACTTTTAAAAAAAATTGGTGTTATGTTAAGTATGATAGTGTTTTGGGTGAAGATTGTGTCTTATGGGGCGCATATTAAAAATCATATTTTTTTCAGGGGCGTTATGGAAGACAACCTCATGCAATCAGCAAAATAGTTATAAAAATAAAGGGAATAACAATAGTCATGGGTCACAAAGAGCGATTAAGGCATATGAAGAAAAGAAATCGAAAAGAAGAGACAGAGATTGTTACCATGGTTAGAGAGGTTTAAGCCGCAACCGAGGAACTGAGAAGTCTAGCAGAAGACAAAGAAGAAATTGAGGGTGATTGGTGTAGCTTTGATCTGCTACCACCTCCTATGTTTACAGGTAAATATTTTGATCATTGGGTTATCAAGATGTTAACTTTTCTTCGAGCTAAAGAGTTAATTGAGTACGATTCTAATAACCCATATGATGAAGTATGTGATGCTTTAGCATTGAATTTTATAAAACAAGCATTGGATGAGAAGTGTTTGTGCAAGGTAGCAAAAGCTACAACTTCCAAGGAAGCATGGAAGTTCTTGGAAGCAGAGTTTGGTGCAAGGGGGAGTGACATGCAACAATAGGTTATGTCACAAGCAAAGAAGTCAGCTGCAGATCTGAGAGTATATCAACAAGACTTTGAGAGGAAAACATAGTTTGGAGAACCCCACTCAAAAGTCGATGATGGTTGTCAAGAGCATAAAATTGAAACTCATTATGCATTATGCAAGCATGCATAGGGATGAAGAAGATGCAACAAAGATTGTAGAGAGCAAAGTTGAAGCCTCTGTGTGTGAAATAGAGCAAAAGCAAATAAATGCTTAAAGAATCCACTATAATGTGGATGCTGCAGATGATGGTGAATCCGACTATGATGATACACATGTGGATGATGACTGCAAAGTTATATGTGAATTGGTGAATGCAGCCGCAGCTGATGGATTTGGTGAAGTTGAAATTGTTAATGAAATTGACAATAAGCACATGCATGCTCAGATATCCCACCATAGTGTGGATGAACATTATGTTGATGTTATGTGAGGTTTCTTTTCTGAAACAGGGATTGATTGTGCCAATACGGTAAGCGCAATTTTTGATGAAACATTGAAGGGTAAAATTGCCACTGTAGCAACAATATATGAAGCAATTGGAACTGCTCATGAAGTAGTATGTCATTTAGCAACAGTTGATGATCAAGAACAAAATAAAGTGATTGAAGAGTTTTTGATTAAAATATCCATTAACAGCATAATAGTGGAAGACAACCTCCATGCAGTTGAAAATAAGGCAGATGCGGAGCAAGAGGCTCTCACTGAAGAGAGTCATATGAAAGATGTTTTTAACATTATTTTTGAATATGCAGGTGTTCAAAATAGCATGGGAGCAGAAGTTGAAAGCAAGGTTGTTAATAAATTTGATGCAGATTTGAAGCTCATTGAAGAATGGATTCAGAAACCAATAGAACAAATTGATGCGAGTCTTAAAGAAGCAGTTGGAATAAAAGAATTGAATGAAATGGTGAATATTGATCTTGAGTGTGCAAATTACAGGAAAAAAGCAGTAGTACCTAATGATGGAAGTGAAAAGAATGAAATAGATGTTTCTGAAGACAAAGATGAATGCAATAAAACCATTTTTCAGCAATGGAGTCAAGAAGAGATAATATTCTGCTATCAAGAAATATGGTAGAAAGAAAGTCAGGCATATGAAGCGCAAGAAGCAGAGAAAATAAGACAATTTGAAGATACACTGTTTTGGCAGTAGTTCATGATTGAATGAATATTTGAAGAGGAAGGTGTAGAAGACAACATCTAATTGTTTTTCAGAACAAGTTCAAGACAAGTCAAAGAAAAATTGCAGTAGCAACAAGTGAATAAATCCTACAGCAAGAAAGTTCAACAGAGAATGAAGCAATTTCGAGGATATAGAATCTGGAAGTAGAGAAAAAGAAAATGCAAAATTGTAAAATTCTTGAGTCATTGTAAGCCTAGCTGAGACATAGACCAACATGCATGTTTGTGTGATAGTTAAGTCATGTTGAGTCATACGGTCGTAATTAAGGGGGAGTGTTAGAAATTGTAATTACTCCTGCATGTGGAGTTGACTAAATATAGAGAGTCAGTTAACTGAGTGATTGAGTGATTGAGTGTTTGAGTGTTGAGTCAAGTTGAGTTAAGTGATAGACGACTTTTAGTGTGTGGTTGCATGTGGGTCCATGTCAAGATATTTTAGGAGAATGTCTAGTTGAAAAGGTTTAAATACCCTTCACCGGGTTCATTGTAATAATCGCATTTTGTGTGATCAATAGAAGAGAAACAAATTGTGTTTTATGTGTGAATTATTTATGCTTTGTCTCCTCTGCCTTTCCAACAAAACCCAATTATTAGACATAGCTCATGCTGATTTGGAGAAAGAGACACATGGCAAATGTGAATTACACGAACAGTCGAATTCAAGTAATTGAATCAGACCAACATTGTGAATATAGTTGGACTTGGATGTAACTCCCTTGTAGCTGAGATGTGCAGTGAACAACCTTGATTCATATTAGACATATGTAAAAGGGATAAACATGCTCTTCTCAAGATTTTAATAATTTAATTGGTTGGAGCAAACTGGGTAGTTTAATTGGTGATTTCCTTATTATGCAGGCCTTTTAACAAAAAAATAATAATAAACTTGAAATTCTTTCAGATATAACTTTTTTAATAGATTTGAAGTTTTAAGTTATAGCCATTGCAGTTGAGTAATCAAGATCTTGCTCACTAGCTATGACAACTTGCCATCTCTTTTGAAATGTTATTCAAGGTCAACAAAAATGTTCTTCATAGACAAGAGCTTGAAAATACCCCAGTGAAGTTTAAAAGAATAACTCTAATTATTACATTATGTCGTCAAATTGTACTACTTATAGTCATTAAATAAAATAAAGAACTCACCACTTTAAGTGGTGGAGTTGGATTTGGTATAGATAGCCTCAATTCTTCATCCCAAACTGGATTAGGGTACATCTTAATTATTACAAAATGTTTAAATTCATTCATGTGAGCACTATTTTTTAAAGAATTTTAAAGTTTTTAATTTCAATTTAAAAAAATAATTGCAATAGAAATAGTACAAAATAAAATTTTGGTTTTGATTCAAATGACAAAGATGAAATTACAACAACAAAGAAATTCATAACATTGAGCGGAGAGGCTTATTGAGTAGAGAGGTTCATTCTATAGCTCAATCAGTCCATCACCAAAATTGAAATTTTACTCATGTGAGTCAAAATAAAAATTTAAAAAAATCTAAAAAAAATAATAAAAAAAAAACTATACAAAACATTTAAATAATATGGACTCATAAAAATATTTGCACGCCAAGGAATTGAATACCTCTGGGCTCATGTTAGATCCGTATTTAAGATGGATCTATATTGGTTTATGTACATGTAAAAAAGTGACGGGAATAATCCATTTACTCATCCAATATAAGAATGCAAGAGAGAATCTCCTCATAACGATTTAAGGAAAAAAACTAGTTAGAAAGAACCCTCTGATCCCAACAAGAATCATTCATGTAGGCAAACCGAAAGTAATTTGAAATAGGTAAATCATTGATATTGTTGGGTAAGATACAGTTTACTAAAATTAAGCCAAAAATATCTTATTTTGAATGGCTACTTCTGTGGAATAAATTATAGGTTGAAGGAGTCATGTTCAGGTTAGAAAGAGATGAAAGAAAGTCTAAACTTTATTTATCCATGCTCAAAAGTTTTTTTTTGGGGAGAAATACTAGATGAATGGGAGTTGTCTGTTAGTATAGATACTTACAAGATTGATATCTCATCGAGGATATTACATGGCATTTACTTTTGGAGTTTGTGGATTTAGAGAATGGAGTAATAGAAGGGGATTCACTAATTTCAAGTACAAACCACTTTTAAGTATCCCTATGCAAGTCTTCTTCTATTCGGCTTTTGATGACAACATTCCTTATTCTGGCGCCCTTCCTCCACAATTCACTATAATTAATTAGCTGCGTTAGGAGGTAGGTGAGCACTTGACTAGAGACAAGACATCCACTTTTAGTTGCATCTTGCAGAGGCAGAGTTAGTGAAAAAGAAGAAGATAATCTGTGTATGTCACAGGCTCCACATCTTCAACTTCCAAGAATTTCACACAGGAAATGGGACTGCAGGAGGGCCAACCAGGGTGAGGAGTGAAAATTTGAAAGTTCAAGATAGGAGGACTATTGAGTTATAGCCAGATATGAGTTGTTGAGTTAGAGTAGGATAAGTGATGGAACTTGGAACAAAGAGACAATGAAATATATGTTAAACTATAGTAATCTCCCTTGTTAACTAGAGCACGCAGTTAGTTAGTTGCATTTGAATTTTAGTAGGATATATAATTGTGAGCCTCAGTGATTTTTAGATGGTGTTTTTAGAATCAGTTAATTTTAGATATCTGTAGAATTTCAAAGTAATAGATAATTCTAGAAATTCCTCCATGCATAGTAAAAGTTATTTAATGATGAGATGCCACAACATTTTTTGTATTGCCTTCATTGGTATAGGCACTTGTTTATTTTTCCTATCAATAGAAAAGAAAATAGTAGCTTGGAGTCTGTTGGAAAGGCAGAGGAGACAAAGCATGAATTCACACAAAACACGAGCTGCTACTCTTCTATTAATCACAGAAAAGATGATGATTACAATGAACCTCATGAAGGGTATTTATCCTTTTCGATTAACGACTCGCCTTGACATGCATGCACATGTAACCACACGTCTATCACTTAGCTCGAATTGACTAACACTCAAATTGTCAATCACTTAATCACTTAGTTAACTAACTCTCTATGTTTAGCTAACTCCTCATGCACGAGTAATTATCTTATTTTAACACTCCCTTAATTATGACTGCTAAACTAAAACATGACTCATGACAACTCAAACATGCCTGCTGGTCTATGTCTCAGCTAGGCTTACAACACCCAAGTTTCTTCTATGAAACTAAAACACATCTTGTGCTAATGACTTAGTAAATATATCAGCCAATTGATCATTAGATTTACAAGGCTTCAAGTGAACTTCTCCATTGCTCACAAGTTCTCTAATAAAGTGATATCTAGTATCAATATGCTTGCTCTTCTAATGAAACACACTATTCTTGGATAGTGCAATCGATAAGGTGTTGTCACAATATATTGTTTTTGATCCTTGTTGTTTCTGCTTGAGTCCATCAAATACTCTTCTTAACCACACTGCTTGACATGTTGCTGATGTTGCTGCTACATATTTTGCTTCTGCTGACGAAAGTGTCATAATGGGTTGCTTCTTAGATGCCCATGAAATCATACCTGAACCAAGGCGGAACATAAAACCAGAAGTTCTCTTACTATCATCGAAACTCCCTGCAAAATCGCTATCTGTGTATCCAGTCAAATCCTTCTTTTATGTGCTTGCATACATAATTCCACAATCTCTAGTTCCTGCTATGTATCTCAGAATTCTTTTTCCTACACTCCAATGTGTGCCTTTTGGAGTCTCCATAAATATGGAAATCAAACTCACTCCTTGCATGATATCCAATCTTGTAGTTGTGAGACACATGAGGCTACCAACCAATATTTTGAATAAAGTTGGATTGACATCTGATCCTTCATCATCCTTGCTTAATTTTGTACCTGTTGCAACTGGTGTAGGGACAGGTTTGCAATTTTCCATCCTGAATCTTTTCAATAAATCTTTGGAATATTTATTTTGACAAATAAAAATTCCCTTTTCAGATTGGTCAACTTCTATGCCAAGAAAATATTTCATGAGAGCAAGATTTGTCATTTCAAATTCTTTCATCATGTTTGCTTTAAATTCATCTATGTCAAAATCACCTGTAAAAATCATCTCATCAATATATA
Source organism: Pinus tabuliformis (assembly GCA_031772625.1). NCBI lineage: Eukaryota > Viridiplantae > Streptophyta > Pinopsida > Pinales > Pinaceae > Pinus > Pinus tabuliformis. Next base: position 863,381,308 of record CM062815.1, read on the forward strand.
AGAAAACAATCAAAATTTGTCCATGCTCATTTACCTTTGTGTATAAGGTAGGCTCAATGTTTCTTCTGCAAAATTCATTCTTAATCATGTAGTTGTCGATTTTTCTATACCAAGCTCTAGGCGCTTGGTTCAGTCCATAGAGTGCTTCTTCAACCTGCAAACTTTCTCTTCATTACTCTCAACTTCATATCTTGGAGGTTGCTGCACATAAATTTCTTCTTCTAGAATTCCATTAAAGAAGGTTGATTTCACATCCATTTGATATACTTTCCACTTTTTCTGAGCTGTTGTGGCTAGAACTTCTCTTATATTATCCAATCTGGATGCCGGAGCAAATGTTTCTCCAAAGTCTATTCCCAGTTGCTGCGAGAATCCTTTTGCTACAAGTCTTGCTTTAAATTTGTCAATTTCACCTTTTTCATTCAACTTTGTCTTATACACCCACTTCACACCAATGAGATTTTTGTCCTTTGGCAAATCAACCAAATCCCATGTATCATTCTTTTCAATAGCTTCAATTTCTTCATCCATTGCTTGCACCCAATTTTCATCTTTGATTTCTTCTTCAAATGAAGAAGGTTGGAATGACCACAATGCAAAATTTGAACTAACATTCAAATCATCATAAATATCTTTCAAACTTCTCATCTTTCTCTTACCATTGCTTGATTCATCACTTGATTGATTGCCACGATAATCTTGATCTGTTGATCTGTTTGAGGATCCATGCTGCTCTGAAAATCTTGGAGTCCTTGTTGGTGTGTCTCTGTTTGGTGTCTTTACCTGTGATTATTGTTGCTCCTTTTCTGCTGCATCATCTTCTTCCATCAGCAACACTTGTGCATCAACGTTTTGTCTACAGTTCCATTCCATGACTCTTGTTCTTTGAACACAACATCTCCGCTAATTATCATCTTCTTTGTGACAGGGTTATACAATTTGTAAGCTTTTGATTTCTCACTATAACCAGTGAATATGCATTTTTCACTTTTATCATTCAATTTTCCTCTTCGCTCCTTAGGCACATGTGCATAAGCTACACATCAAAATACTCTGAGATGAGATACACTGCAATACATATCTGACCATGCTTGTTCTGGTACTCTATTCATTACACTCTTTGTAGGAGATCTATTGATCACATAAATAGCACATGCAACTGCTTCTACCCAATACTCATTAGACAATTTTTTGCCTTTCAACATGCTTCTTACCATGTTCATAATTGTCCTGTTCTTTCTCTCTGCTACACCATTCTGTTGCGGTGTGTACCTGGTTGTAAATTGTCTTCTGATCCAATGTTGTTTGCAGTAATCATGGAATGCCTTTGAGTCATATTCTCCACCACGATCTGACCTCAATACCTTGATCTGTCGATCACTTTGGTTCTCTACCGAGGCTTTGAATTCTTTGAACTTTGCAAAAGTTTCAGACTTCTGCTTCAAGAAGTAAACCCAAGTCTTTCTGCTGTAGTCATCAATGAACGTGAGGAAGTAGCAACTTGCGCCAATCGACTGTGTCCTCATAGGTCCACAAAAATCTGTATACACTAGCTCAAGAGGATGCTTTTTTATGTATGCAACTCCCTTTGGAAAACTTTCACGATGTTGTTTTCCCAAGATGTAACATTCACAAGTACTAGTAGGTTCTTTGATAGGAGGTAATCCTCTGACCATCTGTTTCTGCTGCAACAATCTTAAACCAGAAAAGTGCAAGTGTCCGAATCGAAAGTTCCATAACCAATAATCATCAGAACATGCAACTGTAAAAGAACTCACCTGACTACTGTAATTCAAAATTACAGGAAAGAGTCTATTCCTCGTCATCTGCACCTTTGCTATTAGTTTCTTTCTTGGGGGCTTGTCATATATAACAACTTCTTGACCTTCAAAGATAACTCTGTATCCTTTTTGTGTCAATTAACCAACACTTAACAAATTATGTCTGAGACTAGGAACATAATATACCTCTGAGATTGTCTTCGGCTCCCCCTTCTTGGTTAGAATGTTGACCACTCCTTTGCCATCTACTTCCACATTTTTGTTAGTCCCCAACTTTACCTCTGTTTTCACCGATTGATTGAAACTTGCAACCAAATCCTTGTTGCCTATCATGTGCTTACTACAACCACTGTCTAACAACCACACATTAGCAGAAGGTTCATGCATGGTATGGCAAGCTACGAACATGGAGTTAGTACTCTCTGTAGTGACATTAGCTCTCTAGTTTTCTTGATTAGCTATTTTCTTCCTGCAATCACGAGCAAAATGACCAAATTTATTGCAGTAATAACATCTCACTTTTGATTTGTCAACTCTTTGATTATTGTTGAAGCTTCTGTAGTTTCTTTCACTTGCATGTTCATGCTCTTCTCGGTCATCTCTCTGACCACCATATCTTTCGCTCCGTCCTCTTCCTCTCGATCTACTTCTGCCTCGACCTCTGTATCTTGAAATAGAAACCTGACTTTTGAAAACGATCTCTAAAGCGGAATCCTTATTTCTGTCTATCCTTGCTTCATGTGATAGAAGTGATTCCATCATCTCATCAACTGTTAATAATGCCAAATCCTTGGCTTCTTCTATGGCTGTTAGCACAACATCAAATTTGGTAGACAAAGATCGGAGGACCTTCTCAACCACTCTTTGATCTTTTATATCTTCATCATAAATCTTTAACTGATTTACGACAGTTATGACCCAATTCATGAAAGAATCGATGTCCTCTGTCTCCTTTATCTGCAGACTTTCAAAATCTCTCATAGTATTCTGCAACTTAACAATATTGACTTTGGCCATACTTGTATAGTTTTTCGCCCAAGTATCCCATGCTACTTTTATTGAAGACATGATCATAATCTTCCGGAACACTGCTCGGTCCACTCCCTGCTGAATAAGCTGCAACGCATATGCATTCTTCTTCTTGTGTTTCTTCCATTGTTCCCTCTATGTATTACTGAGAGCTTGTTCTTCTTCTTCGTTCTTAGGTTCTGAAAACCAAAACTTGACATAATCCCAAACATCATGTCCCTGCAACGTGGTCGCCATTTTAATGACCCACACATCATAATCCTTCCCTGTAAATGGTGAAAATTGGGGCTGGAAATTTGAGAAAGGCATCTTTCTTAAAAAATTTCTCTTTAAAAAAACCCTAAATTTCTCTTTTGTAAAACTCTTTTTTTTTTTTTTTTTTAAATTACCACTTCCAATAAAAAAACCTAAATTTTTTATTTAAAAAAAAAACTTTAAAAACATCCTTTTCAAAAACCCTTTTCAAACATTATTGATATTATTTTTTTTAACCTATCAAAATATTCTTTTAATTTTTTTTTATTTTTATTTTTATATAAAACAATAAAACCTTTATAATCCACCTTTTATGAATTAAAAAAGGAACTTAACAAACTCAAGCCTTTTGTGAGTCAAACACCTTTTTTATTTATTTTAACTCCCTGGTAAAATATGCACTTCTTCTAACTCCAGCGATAGTCTATTAATGCGACACAAAAACAAAGGGACCCGCGTGCTTCCAAAACGACGTAAGCTTTTGACTTTTAACGCGGCTCTGTGCAAAGCCCGGGTGCGTTACCTGCATCTCACTATAAGGTGCATTATCGCTGAAACCAGCGGGAAAAAATAGATTTTTCCTATTACAGACTATTGCAAATCCATTCTTCTTCGCTCTGTGTAACATCAGCAATTTGTTGGAAAGGTGGAGGAGACAAAGCATGAATTCACACAAAACATGAAGTGATGCTTTTCTATTGATCACAGAAAACATGATGATTACAATGAACAGGGTGAAGGGTATTTATCCTTTTCAACTAACGACTTTCCTTGGCATGCATGCACATGCAACCACGCATCTATTACTTAACTCGACTTGATTAACACTCAAATACTCAATCACTCAAGCACTTAGTTAACTGACTCTCTATGTTTAGCTAACTCCTCATGCAGGAGTAATTATCTTATTTTAACAAAGACCTCATTGAGCTAAGAGACTTATTTTTACTGCCCAGTATGAGGGGATGTGTGAGTATGTCCCTGCTGAACTAAAAATAATGAATATGCTACGCATGCAAAGTAATTTCATGTAAAGCAATTACAAGTAAAAAAAATGTGTGGGTAAGATGTTTTAAAAAATATTTCAACAAGAGATTCTAAATAAATTATTTGAAGATCTATGTTAACTAATTTATGTTTTTGTCAATATCAACTTCATATATATCTATATATAGAAAGAAATTGTTAAAAGAAAATATTTTAATGTGAGTTATGAATAAAATATTTTATATGAATTAATATTTACATATGCTTAAAAATACATTAATAGTAAAAAGACATTTTAATTTGTGCTAATAAACCACCATAAATCCATCTTAACTCTTGATCTACTGAGAACCATCTTAACTTCCACAAGAGGAAATCAATTTTTTTTTTTTTTATTATTATTATTATTTTTTTTTTTCACTTTAAAAGTGTTTGCATGCCCGGAAATTTGATTACTCTATATAGCATCTAAAAATACAATATAAAAAATGAAAAATTACACATTGTAAAAATTTGCAGATAAAAAAATTTGACCTTTCTTGAGTCATGTTAAATTCGTACTTAATATAAAACCATACTGAATTAATTCCAATCAGTAATTAATATAAATCTATACTAATCTAATTCCTTGAGATCAGTGTGATAAGCTTTCCAAAAATCTGAACGAGGGTATGGACCAAACAAGAAGATATAAAAGAACAGGGTTTTTCTACGAAAAGAGAGATCGTCAATAAGATATAAAACAACAAAAAGTTTATATGAAAATCGGGATTCGAGGATTTGAGTTAACCACATGAGAACCGATGTTAAACAAAACTCCTGCACCTGCAGAACGAAATTAACCCCCTGAAACATAGATGTAATAGGCCCTGGTAGTCCATTAAATGCAATATTAGATAGTTATTTTTATGGCAGTTGTCTATAATGAGATTTTTTGGAAGTTTTTCTGGTGGGTTTTTCTGGTCAAAATCCGGCAGCAATTTATTCGAATCGCAAGTTTGATAGCTAGTTTCTACACAATCAAGGCGTCCCAAGGGTTTTTCAGGGTGCTGAATCCAAATATGCAGTTAGAAAACCGTTTTAACTGCAACAAATCAAGATTTAACTTCAATTTCTTCCGCCGGATTCCGTCACTGAAATCTCGAAAAAATTGCATTATAAAAAACTCCTTTTTATGACGTGGAGAAGCAAGATGGACTTCTCATTCTACCCATTTGGAAAACCACTGCATCTTGGCGGAGTAGTCTACCCAGGCAGCAAAATTGATCGGGAATTGTCGCCGGTTGTCAAACGACTCCATTTCCAATGACGGAGAATGGCGACATTTTTATGGTACTCTAACCCTCCAAACGACGCGTTCGTTTCCTCCGTTTGAGCGATGAGTTGACATCACATCAAACGTGGATGGTACCTGCAGTTAATGTCACATGGTGCACCCTGCACGACAACGACAACGACAACATGAGGATGAAGGCTAGCTAGCGGGAAGCACAGAGCTCACAGAGCTTGAATCCATGCCATTCAAGCTAGTTTAAAAATTGAAATTGGATAGATCGTTATATTTTTGGCTCTAGATAAAAAAAAATTCCATTTTAATTCTGCATTAGATACAGGGTCTTCCCCACTCTCCTTCCTACGCTACACTCTCCAACATCTGCCATTTTATATGTAAGAATATTTTCTCGTATGATTATATGCATATCTTAGGATAAGCAATCCAACTATCGGCTCCTAACGTATCCACTCCGTTATCTAGATCTATAACTAGCATTTGCACCAGATGTTGCAAAGGAAACGCCGTAAGGCATAAAGTGTGCAAATCCATTATCCATGTAGTGTATGCATTATTCAACAAGGTGGATCTCTCTAAATTTTTTGCAAACATTTATGTTGTTGCATTGCTAATTTATTTAGAATCTACTACTACCTCCTCTTCTTGGAATATTAAATTTCTTATCACAATCCCTCTAATTATTGGCATCACAATTTTTTCCACTTTAGTGGCTTTACCTTCAACCTAAAGAAACATGAAATTGAGTGACTCAATTAAAAAGCAATTGCTATATCTCTATATGAGCTCATTCCTTTTTGTTTATAAACCATATCAAATAAATTGTCTCTCTAGTCGATGCCGAATCCTGGGTCTTTAGAGGATTTCCCAAAATCTACAAACACAACTGGTTTCTTCAATATTCTGCTTCCATCTTCGAGATGGTTCTTTATCTAACCTAACCGAACAGTTAATAAATAAGGGCAAACTACTCTTTGTATTCAGACTAATGCCCCTCCAAACGAACTTGCTTTGTGTACAGAGGTATGCAGTGAATAATTAGGGATATGTTAATAAACCCCAATTTATTTCCCAAAGCAATAAGAAAACAAGGGCAAACTGACTTCAGAAATTCTTAATGCTACCATTCCATCTTCACTTAGATTGTGGTGGAAATAGGAAGCTTTCCCGAAGGATTACAAGAAAAAAATGAGACAGCATTAAGAAATTCAGTTGAATTTGGAGGAGATGAATGTGGTGGCAAGGCAAATCTGTTAAATTTCAATGATCAAATATGTTTAATAAATCTGCGACCATTGGAAGAGGAACATTTAATCCCATGAAGCCACTGATGCGTTGGGCTGAAGGTCCCTCACCAATTTGAAGAATATATGGCTCTCTAATGATATTGCTCAAAGGAAACCAAGAAAACAATGCTCTGACACCACAAGGCATTTATTATTACCTCCATATTTGCTAAAATTTGCATTTTCTGTCTTACAAACGTTCTGAAGCTAAGTTGTCTTCTGGCATAGATGCAGAGGAACAATTTGCAAATGATGAGAATTAGGGATTTAAAAATATAGATTTGCATGCATGCTAGTTCCTAAAGAATATCCCAATAACTCTAGCACATATAAAGAGCAAATTCTTTGTAGGAAAAGAAAAGGCAAATCTGTTAAACTTAAATGATCAAATATGTTGCATAAATCTGCCACCAATGACGTTGAAACAGTACATTTATATTAGTCTCACGAAGAAGCATGAACCTGCCAAGTTCCAACACTAAAATATTTTTTAAAACATATATATGGAAATGTGTTCATCTCTTTATTGGATGCGTTGTGCATTTGATATTCATAAGTTCTTTTCCTGGGCGCACTTATGGCACACACTTGTGTTTGATTCTTGGTGACATGCTTGGTTTTTTCAACACATGGATATTTGCTTGTTGGCACTCTCAGTCTGCTGTTGAGATTTGAAAAGTGGGATGACAAAAACCAAAAGTGGAATTGTGTGGGGGTGGTTCCCTGGTGGTGAGCTTCACCAATTCACAATCTACTCCTAGTTGACTTGAAACCCAAATAAACCATACTCCAAATTGACTTGAACAAAATTTCATATTTCTGGCACATTTGTGATCCTCTTAGGATAACCATTTTCTTGGCTATTTTCGAACATAGTTTTTATTTGTGTCTCTTCCAGTTTTCTCGCGAAAAATTGCACAAACCACTACCATTTAATGGCCCCTCAAACAACAGATTCAATGAACCTTTTACCAAGCGAAATCCTACCAATTTCCACGGCTAATTTGTGCTAAAATTTACTGTGTTTTGGTTGCTGCTTCCCCAGGGAAATCGTGCCTCTGTCCACGGCATTTTGTGGCCCTTAAATACAACGATTTGATGGGTGCCTTGCCAACTAAAAATGTGCTCCCTTTTGTTGCGACTTGGTTGGTAAATTCTCAGCAAAATCATGGATCTAATCCTAGTGACTTCATCCTCTTTTTATACTGCATTTTGGTCACCTAAACACCCAGCAAAAACGAACCTCTTGGCTCTGTCAACCGTGTCTGCAATTGTAAATTTCTAACATTATCTTTTTGACTTTGCATATTACATTTTTTTCAACCTTCACTAATTTCATCTTACTGGACTCTGGTTGTCCACACATCTGTCTTTGCTCACAACTTAGCCATATTTTCATTATTGGTTTGATCAAATATCATTGGTGATATGTTTCTCCCACTGTCATTGTTCGTTGTAAGAAATTTTTTTGCATTTGCATTCAAATATTTGAAGGCAATGTCCTAGTTTATTGTAAAATCCATTTACATAAAAGAGACACTTGCAGTCACTATAGGAAAAGCGTATCATCATTTGATATATTGATTGATCTAGATTCTATAAGAAGGAAGCTGGGTAGAATGTACCATATACGTGAGCTCCAGCCTGAATTTCAGAACCCCAATATCTCAATACAGCATTAACATATATACAATTACTAAGGTTTGTGGATCTGCAAATCTCTTGATCCTTTCTATAACTTGTTGTCAAGCTTCTCAAAATTAAGCAAATTGAGACAAACAAATAACAAATGTGTCATCCTTTAATCCTTGCAATGTAACTAAGATGGCAGTCAGAATCATGATTGGCCTCTGGAAAATGCCCTTTCAACCAGTGAATTCAATACCAAAACTAAGGATTTTAAGAAGATTCATCCTTGAGTTCTCTCCACTGGTGAATGACTAATTAATTAAAGTATAGAATATCTACTTCTATTTGGCAATAAAACATATTCCTAGGAGATCTTTGATATGACCAATTTTGAAGTTTAATCTAGTTTCCATTGACAATATCACAATCATAAAACGAAGTGCAAAGAGAATATTGCTTGCCCATCCATTCAGTGTTCAATCTCATTTCTATGAACATATATGCCTCACATTCATTACAGAACCCTCGCATTGTTATGACTACAATTCAATGACTTTTGTTGGTGCAATTAAAAACATTGTGTGATAGATGCAACAAAAGGTGATAATGCCCATCATAGTACTAACATTAAGGTATGCCATTGATAATCGTTGAGTAATACAACCCTATAATATCTTGAATATAGCTCAACTATGATGCAAATAATATAGTGAAAAAATCTTTGGGCCATATACCAATTGTTATGAGAATAAGAACAGCCAATAAAGCTGGTGGATTTTTGGAAAAGCTCAAAAATTTCAACTGTATTATTTTTCCTAGAAAATGTTACGACATCCCTAATCCAATAAATCATTCATGGGAGTTTAAACACCCTAAGTAGCTAGAAGCTTCCATCTTTGACCTGCTTCTCCAATCCATGAATGCCTTGATAAGCATTTCTTCTAGGGCTTCATCTTCCTCAACTTATTTGGGGAAACTCTATGTTCCACTCCTTATTACTCACATATATTAAGTGGTCCTTTCAATAGTCCTTATGAATATTGTAATATTACTTAATACTTTCATAGTATAGATGTACAGTATGCCAATAATTTTTAACTTCTCTTCCCACATGCTCTGTTATATGCACTACCCCATCAAAACACTGCATCTTATTACAACTTTTAGGAAAAATAAGGAGATAAACAAACCTAATACCAAGTGGAAGTAGATCTCAATGCACATACCCAACTACAATTTAAATTGAAGAAACCAACAGCTAACACTTCACCGGAATTAGCTCAGTCATCAACCTGCAAAGGCCAATTTTCATCACTCTTTTGCTGCTACACTGGAGAGAAAGAACAAGTGTAAATATTTGTTTTCAAAATTTGGCTGAGGACACCTGGAGGAAAACCTTCACTGATGGCTGAATCGTAATCTGTTTGTGCTTTTCAGATAGTGTTCTCTCTTCTGTCAAAAGGCCATTTTGTTTTACTTGTTGGATTGTCTCAGAAACCCTTGTAGAATTTTAATTTCATTCATTTGAGAAATGATTCAAAATTACATTCTGCATATACAAACCCTGTGTGTATTCATTTGAGTAAAAAAAAGACTGCAGCTGTTTGAGTTCATAAAAGGATCTCTTTTGATTGGATTTATAAGAAACTTGAAAACAAAAAACATAAGTACTGTTAATTACATACGAGGTGAGGTGAGTAAGCTGCTTCACCCAGCAAGAAAATTACTTTCTGTATGAATGATAAGAGAAAAAAAAAACAGAAAGAGAACAATGATATGAAAATTGTGGGAATTTATGCTCTTGCTACCCCAAAAGGAATGTCCCTGTAAGGCCTGTGAAAGAATTCATAGGCCTGTCCATTATTTTGCTCCATTATACCCACAGTCCTTGGTCCATATCAAGGCCCTCTTTTGGGAGGTGATTGGTTTCCTCTAGAATAGGCATGAATAATATGTTCCTGCATACTTGTGTTTTGTTGAGACAATTGATTGTGAACATAGAGTCCCTGAAAACATGAATCTGAGTGCATCCCTTTTCAAGAGTGAAAAGCATCAAGTTTTTACAGGACAAAAGCTCTTCTTGATTGTTGGTCCGTTGGCCAAAGCCCATTTTAACTTGAAAATCGTGAGCATCAGAAAGAAAGAGGATGGAACCTCCTCCACTCTGCTGTCCATCTTTCAAGAGCATCTTGAAATTTAATAATCAATTTTTTGCAACTTGATAGGGCATAACTTTTTGTCAGTAGTTGCAATTTGTATTCCTCCAAATGCTTCTATACAAATGTAAGTTTGATCTAGGAGCAACCATATTAAGGTATTATATCAATCAACTAAGGAAGTTAGCAGCTCAGAGAGGCGGGGGGGGAATCTGTTTTATCAATCAAACTTGGCGAAGGATCATCTTGCAATGTGGCCACAGTTGTTTGTTGTATTGCTTAGATGGTGCTATGCAACTTGGCTTTTAGTTTTACTTATATCTCCCAGTTTTGCATTATGAGGTTGTTAGTTTCCAGTGCCTTTTCCATCCCATCCCTTTTGTTTAATATTTTGGTTTCACGTTTTTGTCCTTTCATGAAAAGCCTTTGTTTTTCTCAATGTAAATACTAAATAGATGCAATGTGTGTTAAATGCCTAGGATGTTGGTAGCCCAATCTTGCTGAATGGATGTTGTGAAAAACTCTAATATACATAAGCAAAATTATATAAATAAGCAAAATTATACAATGGATTTGTGTTGATTTATATGTGCAATGGCAATGTCTATCCGCTTGTGATTGCTGCACATCCATCAGAACCTAATCAGTTTGCCATTGGGTTGACTGGCCGTTGTCTCAACACCAGCTTGTAGAAGTTCTTCCATGTTCACATTGTCAACATTGTTATGCCATCCATGTTTGAATAAAAAATCACTTGATTTAGATGTAATTGTTAATTATGATTTAGTTGTAACTTGTTTCTTAATACTAGATGCCCAGCTTGAAACTTAACAGATGCTTTGGTGAACATAATGCTCACTGCTTTCTCGAACTTGGGCGAAATCCAACACATCATCATATTCAAAGATTGGGCTAATTCTAGAGAGAGCACAGAGTCATCTACAAAGTGGATTTTAAAACATCTTGTAGGCACCTGATAATGATCATTCCTTCGATTTGCACTTGACTCTAGCTAACCTAGAGCATTAGCTGCGATGAAATGTTTTATTGGACAAAGAAAACCCTTTCTGATGAACCATTGCAGAATAACTTGATTGGTTAGCTTCTCAACGTTGTACCTCATTGCTTTTTTGACCTTAGGATACCAATCCATGTCATCATATCTGAAGTAATATACCATTTTAATCTGTGTATGACTTTATCAAAATCAATCTTGAGGAGTAGATCTTCTTGATGAATTTCTCCAGCCCACTAGATAGTTTTCAAGATTAATTTTTTTGTGGTTAATGCTTCTGCAGGAGTCTTGTAAGCCACGTAAAGTAGAATGATTAGCCTGGGATCATTAATTGAGTTCCTGTTGGCCGAGTTGTGGTTTATATTGATGATGCCTGCATTAGTTTGTTCTGCAAGTGGTTCTAGATGAAGAGCTTCCAAGCACACATTTAAAAGGTTTCCCAATGGTGTCTCAGAAACCCTTATAGAATTTTAAGGGGAGACCATCATTCCTTGGATGATGTGCACATTCCCAACACAAATTCCACTCAACACAGCCAATAGAACAGGGAAGTAAGTTACACATTTTCTAAGTAATTTTTCCTGCACTCCAATGGCTTGTGGCTACAACTCTCAACCTTACAAAAATATTGACTGTGACAGAAGAACTGAAAAACTGACTAGAGACCTCCATGCATACCAGGTATTGATGATATAGCCATGAATGAGTAGACACTACATTGAGAGCTTCCATGAATGAGTAGACACTAAATTGAGAGCTTCTATAATTTGTCTCTTAATTTCTTGATTAGAAGAGGCATGGTTTTCTGTCGACCACTTGGCCATCTTTCATCCACTGTTCATAAATAATATAGTGTATATTACAGCCGATGTAATTGAACACCAAAAACCTAAAATATGATAACTGAGATTCAACTTCAAAAAGAAATTAATGACCGTCACCAACTTAGAGAAAACATCAGATAGGCAGAGAATTTAATAAATACAGAAATCCTATAGTCACTGCACGTTTTTCCAGATGAAATGTACAAAACACCCAGCTGGGGACTAATGCTATACTAACTACAAAATTTTTGAATAAAGGACAGGTGCTTGAGCCCTTCCAAATAGGATCTACTATGTTCTTGTAAGCTTCAAGCCATTTTGACTCCAGAATAAGTTATTCGTTCCATTTTTGCTCCGATTCATAAAAAATTACCCTACTCTCTATTGGAGAGACTTGTGCCAATTGAAACACATTCATCCTCACTGTTTGGGCACTGAAGATGAACAGTGTTGAAGTAATCCTGAATTACGAATGAAATACTACTGTTGGTTCCATATGGTCTTGGCAGTTTCCATTAAGATTTCTCTCTGAAGTTTTTTTAAAGCAATTTCTGTCTTGTTTTCCTATATGTACCATTTTATTTCCTAAAGGAATAGTGATGGTACTGTTTTTTTCTTTTTGAAAAAAAAAAACAACAGATATACGAGGTTGTGGGCAAGTAGCATAACAACTATTACAAAATACAAGGGAGCTTTCCCATCATCACCTCATGAATCAAGAAGAAGGTTGAGAACCCTCTAGAAGACCAAAGAGGTAAGTACAATTTCAGTCTAGCAGAAGAACCCATAACTCTTGGAAAGAATTCAGAATGGAACCAACCCAGGTTATAGCATCTCTTCCGTCTCTCAACTGATTGTCCTCTATCACACTAGAATATCTTGCAAAAAAACAATTACCTTTAAATGGTCTTTTTTATATTCCTTAGCCTCTGTTACCTTAGCATTTCTTGCAAAAAAAACAATTATATTAAGTGGTCCTTTTAATAGTCCTTATGAATATTGTAATATTACTTAATACTTTCATAGTATAGATGTACAGTATGCCAATAATTTTTAACTTCTCTTCCCACATGCTCTGTTATATGCACTACTCCATCAAAACACTGCATCTTATTACAAATTTTAGGAAAAATAAGGAGATAAACAAACCTAATACCAAGTGGAAGGAAATATCAATGCACAAGACCAACTAAAATTTAAATTGAAGAAACCAACAGCTAACACTTCACCAGAATTAGCTCAGTCATCGCCCTGCAAAGGCCAATTTTCATCACTCTTTTGCTGCTACACTGGAGAGAAAGAACAAGTGTAAAAATTTGTTTTCAAAATTTGACTGAGGACAGCTGGAGGCAAACCTTCACTGATGGCTGAATCGTAATCTGTTTGTGCTTTTCAGATAGTGTTATCTCCTGTCAAAAGGCCATTTTGATTTACTTGTTGGAGCCTGCCATCAATGAGAGGAAAGAACCTCATCTTTAACACCTTCCCAGTTGATTGTATTCAAACCAGCTCCTAAAAGCCAACTAATAACAGGTGGGGAGTTATCAGCTATCCATAACCACAAATGGCTCCTTTCAAGGTGTGTTAGGAGAATATCAATGGAGCTGAAATCCAAAATAGTAGCTGAAATAGTAGTAATTATATAAGCATACCTGTTTTCTGGATCACAAAAGGTGATAATGCCCATCATAGTACTAAGACTAAGGTATGCCATTGATAATCGTTGAGTAATACAACCCTATAATATCTTGAATACAGCTCGACTATGATGCAAAGAATATAGTGAAAAAATCTTCTGGCCATATACCAATTGTTATGAGAATAAGAACAGCCAATAAAGCTGGTGGATTTCTGGAAAAGCTCAAAATTTTTGACTGTATTATTTTTCCAAGAAAATGTTACGACATCCCCAATCCAATAAATCATTCATGGGAGTTTAAACACCCTAAGTAGCTAGAAGCTTCCATCTTTGACAGGCTTCTCCAATCCATGAATGCCTTGATAAGCATTTCTTCTAGGGCGTCATCTTCCTCAACTTCTTTGGGGAAACTCTATGTTCCGCTCCTTATTACTCACATAATGAATATATGTTGCATCACCAATTCCCTACATCCAAAAGCTTCTTTCAATGGTGCATGCAGAATTGCTACCAAAGGATAGGTTAGATATGTGTTCAACAAAATAGCAACAAAGACTTCATTGGCATGTATGCAGAGGATCTTTAATACAGAATAATGTTGCTTTGGGATCGGGTTGGAGTTAATGGAGCCGCACCTTTGGGACATGTTAATCGGATTGGGTTTGGAGTTAATGGAACTGCATTCCTAGGGCATGTTGCTCTGGCATTAAGTTGGATTGGGCCTAGAGTTAATGGAACTGCACCTTGGGACATGTTTCTCTGTCGCAGGGGCATCAGGTCGGATAGGGGCCAGGACATGTTGCTCTATTGCAAGGGCATCAGGTTAGATTGGCGCTGGGAGTTGCTCTGTTGTAGTGGCATCAGGTCAGATTGGGGTCGGAGTTGAGGAAACTGCACTGCTGGGACATGTCGCTCCAAGGACTCCTAAGTTGTTTCCTCACTTTTAGAAGCAAGTTGTTAGGATGCCTAGATTCCAGTTTCTTGTTCAGTGTTGGTTACCCTGAGGATGGGAGGAGGTTGAAACAATGTCTATATATTCTTCTTCTTTCTCATTGTAAAGGGTTGGACTCAGCTGGATGCTCAGACCTTGATTGTACATCATTTTGTAGCTGTTTAGCAGGAGATTAATAAGAATTGCAACTATTTTTATGGGATCCATGTGGTATGGAGTTTAATACAGTTTTTCCTCTTGTGATCATATGTTAGTATGTTTTGTTTATTCCATTAATCATTCCATTGCTTCTAAGTGAATGCTTTCAAGTTGATAGGCAGAATTCATTACATCAGTGCTCTATTTTGGGAAAATATTCACCATTTCATGTTTTTTACAGTTTGGGAAGGATCCATGATAATCACATGCTCTTCCTAGCCTCTCACCAGTCTTAAACACCTCACCCATCAAGCCCTAGAGTGCTAAAACTTATGCCTACCTTGCCCCAACACCCTGCAATTTTGACCTAATTCCCTAGACCTAAACTGTCCAACTCCTCCTCATCCAACAAAATCCCTTCAAAATCCAAATCAAAACTTCGTGCTACTATACCTAGCCTAAAATCCTTTTCCCAATCCAGTCATCTTGGCTGAGATCCTTATGGAGAGAGCCCTCTCCCGGCCTAGTAGGGCTAGCCACTTGGCTAAGCATGGTTTGTGGTTACCCTAGCATTGTCTTCCTTCAGCCTGAGGTTCAATCCAGGGGATAACAGGTTTCCTAGACAATTCTGTGTTTTTGAATTGTGTGACTGTTATTTTTTCTGTTCCTATTCCACTGCATCTAGTAGAGAATTTTTGTGTTTATGTGAGAAGTAATTTTATTTCAGATTGTTCATATTAGCAGATCAGAATTTCGTGGATTTTCTACACCAATTGACAAGAATCGTCAGTCAAGCAGATGCTTAATACAACATGGTTTGTACACAGTACTCAGAAAAAAAAAATTACTTCTGCACTACATTTATTTTGATTCATAAAAGGAGCCAGTCCTATGTTTCCAACAAGGCTTTTGCATATCGACTAAGAGAAGCTATTTAAACAGATTTACAAGAGATGTTACATACCACAGTGCAATAGAAATTTGAAAATAAACATTCAATATTAGCGATCCCTTGCACTTTGTCCTAATAGATAACATACAGCAAAAGCCTTGGGTCTTAGTATTATCTTAATCCTGTGAATAGCATTGCACTACATATCACCCATCAACTATAGGAATTTTCTGGTACTCAACTCTGTCTCTGAATTTCCGAGGAACAACACACCTGCCTCCAAACCTTTGTTGCAGAAAAACAAGCAAAGTAAGGAGGAGTGCTCCGCAAGGAATCACAATATCCCAGGCAATCGAGTAGAAATCCAAGTCCGGATTGGCATAGAAGTAAGAACTGCTATACAGTGGTATATACCGAATAACCCGGTATGCATCATATGCATGTGGAATGGAACGTACCAATGTGATTCCAATATAAAAGTATGGTACCAATATTATATCTTTTATGTCAAAGAAAAAGTTTCCCAGAACTTGTGGTAGCAAAAAACCATCGAGGATGAGGCCTGCATAAGCTCTAAAATCTTGCCAGAGAGCATGCTTAGTATTCTTCTGAAAGAAATGTCTGCTGTTAGAATGTGATGCCCCAGACAAATGAACAATACAAGCTATTAGACCTCCAAACACATATAGAGGCAGACAAATATAGAGAACCTTTCTTTCCCAGAACCATGCAGTCTTCTCACCTGCCACAACAAGCCTGACAGTCCAAACTAATTGAAGAAGTCGAAGTTGCAAAAGAAATACTACCATTGTCATTATTCGAACTACAACTTCATTCACTTCTAGCCACCCTCCCCCCAATTGCAAGACATTCTTACCTTTCTGGTTCATTAAAAATGCTTCAAAGTCGAGCAACAAAGGAATCATATGCCCTAAGGTGAGCACAGTGAGCATCAACAGAGATACAAATGGCAGTACATTTGGATGTCTCCTAACATGCACGAGTTGGATATAGATGACAGCAGCCGTTAGTGAAAGAGAGACAAGTCCCACTAATATGCTCTTTAGAATGTTGCTCCGGATTTAAGGAAGCATACTTGACCTTTATATGAATTTGACAATCCATATCACCTTCAATGTCCCTCCCCGATGAGCCAACATGGCGACATCCAATCATGCACAACAATCCTGTTAGAGGATTATATATGCCCTCTGCTGATATAGAAGAGAAATATACAAACGATTTAGTGGCTTGAGAGGTTTCGTCCCACTTCTGTGGAAAGGGCATCCTAAATTTTAAATTGTAGCTGACATTCAACGGGCCACCCCCATGATTAAATCCATGTGTCGCAACAACTCTGTCTAAGGGGCGAAGCTGCAAATCTCTCTCGTATCTATTTCCAACGGTAAATGGATACGCATAACCCTGCATTCTCCCCTTCCCAGAATTCTCAACGGAAACATCAAAACCCAGATCCCCAAAGGAGGACCCATCTGGGTACCTTCTTACCTGATTCTTTACCAAAGACATCTCCCCTTCCGCGAATGTCTTATTACAAACCTTCCTCACCTGGTCAAGTTTCGTATACTTGTACTGCAAATTGGGCAAATTCATGATAGTTCCCATTACTCGATCGATTCCAGCAGGACCTTTGAATGTAAAATTCTTAAAATACATAAAATCAATATTACCCTTCTGGCTCTGAACATGACCCAAAACCATATACCTATCCACAACGGTTAAAGTCGTCAGAAACTGCATTGAAATGCTGATACCACAATCCTCCTCAGAAAGCTTCTTCAATACTCTTCCGCCATTTTCAATTAGGCAGGCTACCATACACAATTGACCCTTTTCAGCATCAAATACACCCTCCCCAGTCAACATGATCTCTGGCAAGGTAAACCTCAAGCCTGAATTCCATAGATTGGAGAATCGAAAAAACCCATGCACTTGCCCTTGTGGAGTACATTTCAAATTCTCAATCAACATACTGTTCGGAAGCGATCCTCGATCACTCACATTGAATGGACTACAATCCCTTCCACTGCACTCACGGTTCCACACCAAATCTAGAGGCCTTCTCAACCAGCGCAAATTACAGAGAGTGCCACTTTTCAAGATATCTTTATTGGCATCCAAAACATCAGGCTTCCTGACTGAACAAACCCTTTTGGCATCCTCAACCCTAGTGTACTCATAAAACCCATCATACATTGCATAAATTGATATGGGCTCGAAGGAATTCTCTTTATCTAAGCTCTCTACAGTCCCATTGATCAAACCACTCACAAGGGTGCTCGTTTTGGAATAAGAAATTGATATGGGCTCGAAGGAATTCTCTTTATCTAAGCTCTCTACAGTCCCATTGATCAAACCACTCACAAGGGTGCTCGTTTTGGAATAAGAAAACTTAACAGAAGCCAAGAAAGTCCTAGAAGAACCGTTCAGAAAATACCTCTCACCCAATCCAAGCATACATATCCTTTGCGATGAATTTGAGTAGAAACCCTCTGCAAAGATCACCAACACTCGACCTCTCGACATCCACCGCGGCGGGCGAGCGAACTTGAAATGGGACGGTGGCCTCTGAAAGTGACGATTGATAGCAGCTGCTCCATACCTCTTGCTTTGAACCATTAAACGCCCCTTGAATTGGAAGACGTCTTCCCGCTCGGTTTGCCACAGATCAGAGACGGAAAACGAGACGGAATTCGACCGTGTGAGGTCACTCTGGTTAAAGATCGGATCTCCTCCCTCGTATGAAGCTTGGTAAAAGGTCAATCCGTGGGCTTCTTCGTTGAATAAGCCCCCCTCTTTGTTGACGGCTTTTGGCGCAGGAACGAATTCCTGGCAGTGTTTCGAGTACAATTCATGGTCCAGTGACGCGTTTAGTGGGTTCGCTCCGATGGCAGCCAGTAGAATCAAGATCACCCGCAGATCATTTATTGACAAAACAGGAATAGCTCAATTCAGCCCTGAACTCCTCTTTGAGAACCCAATATACATCCCTCTCCTCAACTCTAGGCTTCAACATTGAGCATCCACAGCCACATTAGAGCCAGCAGGTCTGGCTACAGCCTAGGCTGTTGTTCCTTTGTTATTTCCATCCGCACTGATCTTAGAATTGCGTCCGCCATGATGAACACCACGAACCTGGACTGCTCAGCCAGAGCCGACTCGGCTTATACCCTCTGCAAACAGGATTGTATCTTTGCCAACTGCACACCTAGAAGTAGACAGCGACTACTCTCCCACGCCGCTGCATTTCCCACTCCCATGTTCCATCATCCGCACCTGGACTGCTCAGCCAGAGCCGACTCGGCTTATACCCTCTGCAAACAGGATTGTATCTTTGCCAACTGCACACCTAGAAGTAGACAGCGACTACTCTCCCACGCCGCTGCATTTCCCACTCCCATGTTCCATCATCCGCGCTCGAACGCTGATAATATCGTGAACTGTTCCAACTACCTTCCATTGATCGAACGATTAACAATCATCTAATCGTCTAACACAAGGGATCAAGGGCTCAAAACATTACACGGTGGCATACAGGGAAGTTAATCCCAAAGGGAAACGCCTTACGGCGTAATTATAGGAGCAAGAGCAGTTCTTCACTGCAATCGGTTTATCATCACAATTGTGTTATGTGTTTGAATCTCTAGGCTTTCTTTCAAGCATGTCTCAGATGCTCGGAAAACGTGGTAGAGAGACTCCGTTATAAGAGGAAGAACAATTCATCACTACAACCGTTTTATCATCACCATTGTGTTATGTTTTTGAATCTCTAGGCCTTCTTTCAAGCATGTCTCAGACGCTCATAAAACGTGGCTGAGAGCCGGAGTCTGTGTCGGATTCCTATGACGCCGGGGAATCCAAACGCTTCAATGGCCAAGACACCAACTCATTTCTTCAATTTTCATTGTTAGGCGAAACTGTAGCAGCCACAGAAGAAGAATGCGATTCCAGTGAGGATTTCGTCGGGGAATCCAAACGCTTCAATGGCTAAGACACCAACTCATTTCTTCAGTTGTCGTTGTTAAGCGAAAGTGTAGCAACCAAAGAAGAAGAATGTGATTCTAGTGAGGATTTCAGATATAAAGCCATGCGAAGCCTGGAGGAAGAGGTTGTTGGGGTTTTTTTTGGTAAAATCCCAAAAACAAACAAACTGCACACACAGAGACAATGCTCTATTTCTCTGCCACAGGATTCTTTTTGCACAGGGAAGCTTAAAAAATTTTTGAGGACAGAGTATTACATACACAGAAAATGATTTGTATTCATTAAAAACATAATGCCTGATACAACATTCATCCTCTTTCACTCAGAGGGATTTACCAAAAATACATTCAACCAACAAAAACAAAACTCTGTCTCCTGAGAATTTACATTGCGGGGTAAAATTCTCTTTTTCTTTTACTGCTGTAAAACTATTTTTACATATGTAGTAAAATCTTCATTACATTCCAATTTCAAAATAATAACTCATACAGTTATTCATATACCTGTGCGTTCTTTTCTTTTGCATTTCAATGCATATCCAATACATTCATAAAAAAAACTTCACTCACACCATACACTCTTGCTTCTTTCCCTTCATTTAAACTACCAACAAAAATTACATTTTAACCTCTGTTCACTGCTGTGAATTTTATAAAATACAAAATCATTCATCAAACAAAACTCCCGTTATTCTTCACTTATGCACTGCTTGTGCAATATTTACCTTGATTCACGACATATGCGCTTCCCCTTTGTTTATCTTTATGCACTGCTATTCAAAACCAAAGTTCTATTTTCTACGCACTGCCATAGGCGTTCTTTTCATTGTAATACATTTATATAAAAAATGGTCAACGCACACAACAAATATAAAAACAATATATTTTTGTGCCCATGCTTCCGTGTAATTAAAAACCTAAAGTTTTACCAACTTAGGAATCCATTTAATTTTCAGCATGGTGAAGGTACTTCATTAATTCGCTTGACAAATCAGCGGTCAACTCAAACTTCAACTTTACTCCACGCAAAGCTTTAAATGCTGGCTCGTATGCAGGTTTGAAGCAATCGACGGTGGAGAACAACGAAGGCGATCGTATGGCTAGAATGAATATCGGGAGTTCACTTTACGTTGAATTTTAGCGTCTGAAATATCAGTTCTGCTGACGTATATAGAGGACTATGTGGCTGAGTATAATTGTATCGTGGGCTCGATTATACTGAAACTATTTTGTGACCCAAAGCGGTCGGATAAGTTTAGGTGGTTTTGCTGAACCATTCCTGATAAGTTTAGGTGGTTTTGCTGAACGATTTCGGGTGCTGCGTGCTTGCTGTGTTGATGCCGGATTTGGCCTGCCGTGGCTGTCCACGATTTTGCCGTCGCTGTCCACAACGCCTGCAGTTGGAATTAATATTCCAACAGAGGTTAATGAAAAATGTTCCACATTTTGCAATCCCAACTCTAGTGATGAGTCAGTGAACTCAGATATTTGTCGCGAGCATGAAGGCAAACCCTCGTTACAGAGTTAGGGATTGATCTTTTTGATCTCCTATAGGCTTTAGACGACGAGTTCGACATTACCCCGAGTCTCGTTTTGGACTTGAAGGACGTCGTATGTAAATCCCGCGAGGAGACCTTGACCACCGAAGAGTTTTAGGAAAATTTGGATCTTAAATGTTTGGATGAAATTAAGCTTTTCGAGGACAACTTTGGAAATAATATACAATGTGAATAGCATGAAGATGCTTGTGATGCAAGCCAGCTGCAGGATGACATGAACAAATATTTTGCTAGCCAACAAATATTATTTGGCGAGGATCTTCCTCCAGCATGGGCACTGGAAACTACCGGGTGCATTTGATTAATTAAAAGGCTAATTAAGGCTGCACTGTCACGGCCATAACGTCACCCCTCTGCTATACTACAAAGCCTGGCGTTTCTAAGGGTACTTAGCGTTTTCCCTGCCAATACAGGCACTACTAACGAGTGGGAACATCTTGTTCCAAGCTCATAAGAGCCGAACTTTGTCCCAGTTTCAATTTCACAGAATCCATTATACAAAAAGGCTTCATTTCCATCCACTAAAAAGCTAAAGTTTAAATTATTGTGATATGTTCTTCATGGGGCTTTCCATTTGCTTCGCCTAACGTAGCAAAGAGAGATGAGTGGTAGGGAAGTAATGTGTTATACTGTAATAAACGTAAATTCTTAGTGTGAAATTAAGTGGTTTACAATAATGGTTAACATTTTAACATTTTAATTTTCTACTTATTTATATAACAAAATTGTGAGCCAACTAAAATAAAAAAATTGTGATTATAGTATAATAAATTTTTGTGAATGTAAATAGTTGAGGGGTTACATGAGGAAGATATTATATTTTTTATTATTTCTATGTAAATTTTGAAGTACTAATATTAAATATAGCATCAAAAATAAAGTCATAATGGTGACTCTAAGGTTCCCTCGATGGAGTGACCCTCCAAGATACCACTTGTCATCTAAGCGCCTATCAGGGCTCATCCTGCCTCCATGCGCACATTCAATTCGTGATCATGTGTCATTCCAGGATTAACTTTAGGCAAGTGTTGATACTGCTCACACACTTTGCAATTAAATACATAGGCAACCATGTAACGTTTTTCAGTTTGGTTGTTTGGGCCATGAAATTTCGCAGAGAGGAGATCAGAGGTGCATGCGTTGGGTTCCATAGTGACTCCTTGGGGTCATGGCCTTGGCAATGTGGATGTCTGTGCTAGATTGGTTTGGGTCAACGCTAGTTTGTTGGCTTTCCCTGGGATCCAATAATGCGAGAGGTCGAGGTGTCATTTCATCTTCATGCCTTCAGAACTCCTTTGAGGAACTTCAAGCTTTAGGTGCTCACGCCTACAGTTTGGGGTAAGGTTTATGTGCATGTAATATTTGTTTCTTCTCATCAGAAGAGGGGGGTTCCGTTTGAGTATAGTTGGGATCACCCTGTTGTTTTCTATCTACTGGGAATTACCTTTGGTTATTGTCTATGGGAGGGCACTATCTCGAGTTTTAATACGCGCTACTGGTGGGTTGGCTTCCCGCTATGGCTGAGGGTTACTTTTTTTTTTTTTTTTGTCTTCTGGGGGTTGTGGTGCTATAATATGTGGGTCAAGTACGTGGTGGAGGGTTTATGCCGTACCCAGGCCTTGGGACTGGGTCGTCGTGGGCTCTCCCTATGCCATCACTTGTGTCTTATTGCTGCTGGTTTGTTCTCATATGGAGCAATGGATTTGTGGTTTCAATTAATTTTCTTGCTATTGCAGGTGCAGTGAGGTCTCTCTTCCAACCCTCCCCTTTAGTTGGTGGCTACATCGTGTCATGTATAACATGCCATGCCAATGGGGCCGACCTCATCGAGGGACCCTCCCCTTCTTGGTGAACCACTCACATAAACGTTCATCAATAAGTTTGGTTCTAAGACGAATTTTTTGCCTTCTCTGTGCTCATGAATAACCATGATTTAATTAAAAAAAGAGGGTTTGTGTATTGCAGTAGCCCACGGGCCATAGGTCTCACTCCTTTGTACTTGCATCCATTTCTAATTAAAGAAAGAGAGAGTAAAAAAAAATCACATTTTAGTTTTGTTTTCTCTCGAAAGAGTTTCCTAGATCATATTTTGTGCTATTGTGGTTTTGAGTGATTGTATTTATGTATGTTCTCTGTTTTCCACATTTTATATATTGTATGCATGAAAACAACAACTTAATAAGTCCAAAAGTATAAGGAAAATAACCCTCATAGTGTAGATTTTTGAGTTGAAGTATAATTACTATTTGTGACAAACTATCGAGTGTTATATGCATGACAATTTAAAGATCAAGAAAATACAAGTCATACACAAGTTTCATGCACACTTATGAGATTTTTCCAACCCACTGCTTGTTTGTTCTCCTAATAAATTTCTATTTCTTAAAGATTTAAAGGGTGACCATGGGTTTTATATAGGAAAACCATTACTGACCATGTTTTATCTATGAGGAAGGTGGGATCATCCACTCTTTTACTAGGAATAAGAGAAACCTTAATGTACTTATACAATAAAATCTTTTGCAAGAAAATTTGCCATGGTTCTAGCATATTTTAGCCTCATAACATCTCATGTTATTTGTGTTTTTTTAGGATAATGAACAAAAATATAATAGGGAGGCTTATGCGTCTTTATTTGGAGGCCATTTTGGAATTCTTAAAAATGTATGCCCTTTGTAAAGACATTTGTTCTAGCTCTATATACAATGCTATCTTGAAGCTTTTATTAGGCATTTCCCTCTTTGTAGGGAAGTTAAACTAGCAAATTGCAAACATGGAATGTTATAGCCATTTCCAATGCCCTCTCAACCCTAAAAGTTGTTATCTATGGATTTTATTAGTGCCCTTCCAATGACATTTCAAAAACAAAATTGTATCTTTGTGGTATTGTGTTATTTCTTGAAAACAACAATTTTTAAATTCCATGCCCCGAGGCCAATTTAGAATGGCAAGATGTCAAGTTGTTTTTTCCCATGTATAATATCATTCCCACTTCCCACTTAACATTGTGTTTTTCAAGGGTTTTCATTCCTCAAAAAAAATTGGAAGAGAGTTCGAAAACTATTCAGTTTTATTCTTCATTTTTCCATTCCCATTCATCCATAAATATAAGGTCAAGCTGAATTGGTCGATCACATTTTTGGACATGCCCTTCATAGTTCTACCACAATAAGTATAAACAATCCGAAATTCTTATTACATGTTTTCTAACATAATTATAATCATGTTGTCCATGTGTCTATTGGCCATTTAGGCTTCAAACTCTATTATGGTTATTGTCACTTGGTCCCTTATGTACTACTCATCACTCTTCCTCCTGTTATCTTAGCATCAACATAATGAGCAACAAATTGCATCATCATTTGTGCAGAAATTGACACCATTCTTTATGAGGTTGCTAATTCACTTCAATGTCCAACTTGTATTGATCTTATTTTTGCTATAATAAAAAGTAATTAATTAATTTTTTTTATAAATTTGATTTTTATTTTATTATTACTGTTTTTAAATAATTAAATAATTTTTTATTTTTATTTTTAATAATAAATAAATTCTTAAAATAATACAAATATAATTAATTAATTAAAAGCTATTTAATTTTTTTTTTTTATAAATTTATTTTTTACTATTATCTTATTAATTAAGCATTTCAAAACTTTTAATAATAAATAAATTCCTATTTTTTATAAACCTTAGTCACCCTTATGAGTTTGTTTTTGATGCTATATTTAATATTAGTACTTCAGAATTTACATAGAAATAATAAAAAATATAATATCTTTGTGGTGTAGCCCCTTCACTATTTACATGCACACAATTTTCTTTTGTAATTCCTCACTCGTTTATATTATAGAAACAAAATTTTTATATAAATAAATACAAAATTAAAATCTTAACCATTGTTGTAAACCACTTAAGTTTCGTTTATTACAGTATAACGCATTACTTCCATGGCAGTTGTCTCTCTTTGCTATCCTCGGCGAAACAAATGGACAACTGGGTGAAGATATTATAACCAATCCTTCTAACCGAGTGTCTAGGGTAGCCATAGAATATGTTGGTGGACAAATTATCTATGATACGCCATTGAATTTAGGCTTTTTTCTAGTTATGGACTCTCTCGAGTTATTAATTCCCCTTTTGTTTGTAAAAGGGTCGGGGCTTAACATTGCTCACGGCGCAAACCCAATTGCAATGTTTTTCTCATATGCTAGGGAAACATTGACATTGTTTTACCATTGGGTGAATTTTTTTAATTTTTATTAGTTTATAAAATATGATAGAAATTTTTAGAGGATAATATTACTAGGTGGGTTAAATTTCTATGTTCTAATTAGAAGATTTGTTATTTTTTTTAATGATTCGCTCAAGTTTTATAGTATAAAATTATTTTATATTAAAGATCGTGAAAATTGTATAGAGACTATATATAAAATCATTATATATTTGAATAGTTTTACAAATATATCACCAAATATTTTGTAGTTAGCATATTAAGGACTTCTAAGATTCATCAGTGTTTCTAAACTTTAAGAAAAAAATTCCATCTTTAAAATTTTCCGAAAAAAATTCCATCTTTAAAATTTTCCGTGTGAAATACAGTATTAGACTAGTTATTTTTAAGAAGTGGAAAGACAATATGGACTTCCATTTTTGCTATGTTTAGGGCACGAGAGTATGCATACGTAAAAAGAGAAATACATGTTTAGTTGGAAAGCTACCACATAGACAAATCTGTGCTAAATTGGAAAGCCACCACATGTTTTCACATCTTATGACTTATTTTCTTAGCAAAAAAACCTACCATCACTTAGGATGTGAGGTGACATATTTGTATTAAGTGATATTTAAAAAAATATATTTTTTGTGCAAAAATTTATATTCCATAGATTATGTTGGGAAAATGCTAACTTAGTTACAAAGATGAAGATACAACATCCTTTGCTTTTCAAAATTACTAGGCGATGAAATTTAAGGAGCTAAGGTGAGTTAGTAGAAACTTCATATCAAATGGCCTTTTTCATTTATAAAATAATTATTTATTGTTGATTGTCAAACTAGTTTATAGACCCTTTCTCTCTTTTCATTTTCTCTTTTCACTTCATATCAAATGGCCTTTTTCATTTATAAATGAATTACTTATTGCTAATTGTCAAACTAGTTTATAGACCCTTTCTCTCTTTTCATTTCTTCTTTGTCAGGAAATGGATAATTGATCACTAGTATCTCACCCAAATTGCATATGTGGGCCTTGTGATTCGATCCCACTACCTAGAATTAAGCAATCATTCCTATACTTTAGCAATGTGTCTCCTCTAATTTTGGGAAGAAGAAGAAGGAGGGGGGAATTTGTTAGAAATTATGCATGGAAATTTGAACGAGAGGATGAAGGCTATAAAAAAAGACAAAAGGATGAAGTTTTAGACGCTAGACGAGTAGAAAACAAAGTGCCAAGATCATATAGATTGAACCAATAATGAAAATGTGTGGACATTCTAGATAAAAGAGCTAAGTAATTAAGAAAAATATACAAAGTTTGATATATCAACCTAGACATTTCTATGCCCACATTGAAAAGCATTAGAGGGAGGAAATTTTGAGGGACTATTTAGTAGAGAAGGAAGTCCTCCTTGTGTTGTGTGGGATAGGCATTGTGAGTTCCATGGGCTATTGTTTCAGAAACCTAGTAGTGAAACAATGGTTTAGTAATAATTTTTCCTCAAGATTGAGAGAATCACTTGAGGAAACTACGTTTTCTATCTCGACCCTTGTGGTACCATAACTTGACTAGGGGGTGTCAACAAAAAAATACCTACAATTAGGTGGGAATTGCTTGGTCTCCATTAGTTGATTAGTTTTCATTATTCATTTGAATAGGTTATTCAGTGTTATTCTGAAAATGTTTTAGCTATTTATACTTATCTATAGAATATTCATGGTTCATTATTTAATGAATCAATGTCTCTCCCGGATGCGGGTGACACGACAGGGGAGATGGGAACGCCACTTGGTCACCATGGGCGGTACCAAGATTAAGAGCGGCTTTAATCACAATCTGCCGTCAGGGATTGCAAGCTTGAGTGTTGTGGAGAGAAGGGACGACAATTTATTGCCTGGTCCGGGTTTCGGCTGCGGTTTCTGTATTCAGTTATGGCATACGAGGTTCGAGGTGCAGCAGAGAAGCATAAGTATGAGCAGGGTAAGGAATGTTTTGCAGTGGATTGTTCACAGTTTGCGGAATTGGGAGTATGGTTGTCAGTCCTCCGAGGTTCTGCTCAAGGCGCCCCCTTGGCATTTGAAGTTGGGAGCCAGTCTGCTAAGGTGGGCGACGGGGGTGTTTCTGTTCACCCTACTCTGTCTCGCGTGCCGGTCTTCAACCTCACCATGGTCAAGCCCCGACAGCGCCTTATCAGCCGTCGAGGCTCTGGTAGAGGAGGAACTTCACGCCCCTCTGTCGCTGATGCCTCCTCATGCTGCTGCCACTGTTTATGTCATCGAGTTGAAGAAGCTAATCCCTTGCAATCGAGCCAGTTCATGGATTCTGGCAATCCTGAGGCGGGTTCCAATCCTCTTCCTGCGTTTGGAACCGCGGTTTTTACCTTTAATAGCTCCCAAGCCAATTCGCGTATTAACGCCCATGTCTCGGTCCTTTTTCTAGAAGAACCGGTGGAGGAGGTCGAGGAGCAGCCCCGCTCACAGCTTCATCAGGCTGAGAGCTCCAAGGCTGCTGAGGGAATGCCAGAAGACCGCCCAAAGCCAGTCATCGATCCTTCAGCGACTCAGGCAGAGCCTTCGTCAGGAAAAGCCAAGGTTGATTGCCCCCGGAAGGTATGTACTGGATATATGAGGAGGAGCCGGAAGACTAATTGCCCGCTCGCTCAGTCTTTTCCTTTCAATCGATATTTTGGTTTTGCTATGAAAAGTCATGTAAGCCGCTATGGCAGCCTGTATGTTTTGAATGCCTCTGTTTTGTATGCGAATTCTACTGTTTGGTGTGTCTCCACGCCCCTGCGAGGGATTTTGATGAAGATTTATCATTTCTCGCCCATGCCACCGAATGGGATGATTACTTTTGCCCTCACTGTTCCTCAAAGGCTCAATGCTCCTGCGTGGGCAATCTATCTCTGTGGCAGCGCCCCTATGTGGGTGTTTGGTTTCAAGGATGGTGCCCCTACACAGGTGAATTGTTTTCATGATAGGGCCCCTGCGTGGGTGACCAGTCTAGTGGTGTGGACTATGTATGGGTGGTTTTTTGAGCTCTGTAAGTCCAGACTGCCTTCTTCGGCCTCTGGCATATGACTACATGGCTGTAACTGTTTCCTTTTAATGTAAATAATAGCATAGCATAGTATTAACGAGAAAAAAAAAATCAATGTCTCTAAATTTTAGATAAATTATGTTTTCTTGATTCTGGTGACTGGTTATATATGTTGTTTATGAATTCCATAAAGTTGAGAATAAAGGAAAAAAAAAAAAAACATAATTTAACAAAATGCTTTTGTATAACTCCAACACATGTTTTCATTTTTTGTATCTCTTATTAGCATCAATGCTAATTGAGCTTGAGATACACTAAGGATTGAAGATGATACAATGTTTTCTCACCATGTTCTATCATTTTCATGCACTCCATTCAATGTCACTATTATATAAATTGTGTCACATAGCATAATCCTACAACATTATAAAGACCAGTCACAGGGCATGAAACCTTAAAGATTAAAATAGTTCAATGCACACCAATCATGTAAAAAATTAACTTTTTCCATACAATATTACACCCAATGTTAAATATATTGGTAAAGTTTATTTTTGAATGGTTATATTTGTCATATATCTTCATTGCATGGTGAGTACTAACATGTTTCACTAGAAATCACTTAAGTTTTCCTCTTTCATTCTAAGTTGGTGCATCGAAGAAACACGTTGTTTCTATTAAGCGTTACTAGAGTATTTGTAGCATATATGGCTAATTTACCTACTTTGCCTCTTTTTGTTTAATATTCATAAGACTTTGGCTTGTGGTTCTGGGGATTTGGCCCATTAACTCTAGTTACTATTTCGACAAGTCAAATCAAAATATTTGAATTTTATGTGGCTTGTGATTAAGCTTTTCACTTCTTTCAGCATGTATTTTTTTCACAATTGTACATGATGCATGAATATTGTTTCTAGAGATACACTATGTATGAGTGGGAAATGCCCAACATGTCTAGTGGACAATCCATCTAGGGACAAAATTTAGCTTGTGGAAACTTAAAAAAGTGTACTAAAAGCGCTATTATTACCTAATGGGCTACTAATTTAATTATCAATTTTCAAAAAGGTTGTTTCTCCCTTTAGTTGATCAAATAAAGCATTGATCTGCGACAATGGGTATCTATTTTTAATTATGGATTTATTAAACTGTCTATAGTCTATGCATAGTCTTAGTGTGCCATAGTTATTTCTTACAAATAGAATTGGTGTTCCCCAAGGAGATACACTCAGCCTAATGTGACCCTTCTCCAACATCTCTTTGAGCTATAGCCTTAGCTCTATTAGCTCTGAAGTATTCATTCAGTAAGGATATTTAGATGCCAACATTGTTCTAGGCAATAGTTCAATGGAGAAATCCACTTCTCTATGTGGTGGTAGCCCTAGGATTTCCTTCGAGAATACATCTTCAAAATGTTTTAAAATTGGATGCTCCTTTAAACTATTGTTGTTACCTTCAGACTCACTAGTTACAATGGACAATGAAAAATCTACACCCTTTTTAGCTACATCATTTTAATTGTAGTGATGCTATTAGTTCATTGACACTAGTTTCAATTTTATGTGTAGTGTTATCTTTTCCCTACAATTATTGAATCATTCCATCAACTTTCTCTATTAGTCAACCTTAGTCCGATACTTTTCCAACCAATTTGTCTCAATAGGGACTCATATGCACCTAAAGGTAATAAATTTAAATCCATGGTGGTGGCCATGCCACTTTGTGTGATTGGGCATGATATTACCTCATACTCCACTCACTTCTTCATCCCCGCAGCCAACTATACCAGCCACGATTCCTTGTGTGTTATTTTTTCTAAGGAACATTTCTCAACAACTTGAGGGATTGCATAAATAAAATTTAAACCCGAGTCTATTAAAATTGAGACAACCTTCCATTTCAATCATCAAGCTTGATGATCAACATCCCTGTTTTCCAATGAGGCATATATTCTTGGCACATTATGAGCCACATCTCTCATTGTCTCTTCTTCCCATATGTTTTATAGTCTTGGGATGCATTCTTTCACTAAAGAAAATATCTCTTCTCTGAATTTCTCCACAGATACAAAGTTTCAGTGTCTCTTATGTGAAACCCTTTCCTTCATCTTCTATACCCTTAGAGAATCAGTCTCTATGAGAAATAGTGAATCTCTACTAAAATTCACCTTTGTTGATGGTGGTTGAATTTGCATTCCTTCCTCCACGTTGTTGTCTTGCAACTTCTTGCCCCTTCCCTTGAAACCGGGTTTTCCTTTCTTCTATCCATTCCGTCTTGTATTCAGGCTTGTGCTTGGATTTCTCATAAGAATACTTCATCTTCCTAATAACATCCTCTAGAGTTTATGGTTCATCAAACTCTATCTGATCCCTAAATTCCTATGATAACCCACTAGCAAACCTTTGTATATTTACCTTTTCATGTTTGAGGTAGGGAATATACCATAGGAACTCTAAAAATATCATCGCACACTCATTAACTAATAGTTATCCTAGCTTGTGCTCATAGAATTATATTTCCTTGAGGTCATAATACCTCTCTGACAATTATTTGTCCCTGGAGTACCTCTAAAATCGCCTATAAGAGAACTCCTCCTCTTTGATGTCATTGACATTCATTTAATCTTCCCACTAAATATTGGCCTTTCCATTTAGGCTGAAGATATCCATTATTGCCTTATATTTTTAAACTAATTTTGGACCATGAAATACTTATTTATTCCAAGCAGCCATGCTTCTGCATTCTCAACATTCTTCACTTCTCCATCAAATGTGGGATGATTTTACTTTTTAAACTCTTCAAGGATGGCCAATTCCTTTACTTTCCTTCCTTATTGATGGTGTCTTCTTGTTGTGGCATCAACTAACTACTCATAACCTTCTGTACTTCTTTCCGGGGTACATAGAGAAGTTCCAACCCTCACCATATCTTCACTCGTGTGTCTATCCTTGTTCTTGAATCTCGTATGTTCTGCACCATCATTCTTTACTTCTTGTTTCCATAATCCTGATGATCCTTTTTTATAATTGTAGTTGGCACCTAGTCCATGTTGCCCCACTCCCTCTCTCTGTAATTCCAATAGGCTTTGTAGAAGGATTGTATTCACCTCAGCTTACTTCTCTTGAGCTCCGACAATCATTTCATTATCAACCTTGTAATCCCTTATTTCAACCCTTAAGCTTCTCAATGTATTCAAAAAATCAAGAGAGCCTACATCTCCTCTCTTCTCAATTGACTCTTCTTCATGCCTATGTTGTGTGATCTATCAATGTTGTACTACACCTTTTTGCTACTCATCCTTTTGACATTTTTCTATTCCTTGCCATCTTCTTATGTGTTATCATATACACATAATTGTCAACCATACCTTAATGCCAATAAACATATTCATTATCACCTTAGTAATTCGTCCATAAGTACATGGCTCTTGTGAGGCTATCCGAAACACCAAGTTTCAAGTTAGTACATATTTTTAAATAATTCAACATATCAGTAATATCATTGTAGTCAGTATGCAATCCATAAGTCAAATGTCATAAGAAGCATACCACAATATTCCCATAGCTATTATGAATTGTAATAGAGCTCTCTAATTATGCCTTCTAGGACAATTTTTACCTATTCCTGAGCCCCTTTTGGTCCAATATTGAACCATGGTGCTCTGACCTTACTCTATAATAAAATTTAATGCATCATGCTACAGCATTAGAAGCCCAAATATTTATCTCGAGAGGTCCATTTATTGAACCTCCTTCTCTGATACCATTCTGTAACATTCCCTTCCACCAATTTAGCCTAAACTAGCTTAGTGGGAGGTCTTACTTTGCTTCCCTTCCACCACTTCAGCCTAAACTAGCTCAGTGGGAGGTGTTACTTTGCTTTAACTCGACCCCATTTCTATGATGATACATTAGAGGTCGAGTTAGAAAAAAGTAACACCTCCCACTAAACTGGTTTAAGCTAAGGTGATGGAAAAGAATATTACCATACTAATTTTGCAAAAAAAATTACATCCCTGAAAATATGGATATTATATATTCGAGTAAATATCCACTCCAAAAATTCTTATCTAATGATTTTGCCTTATTTTCTCGATGAAAAATGGTACAAAAGACTTAAATACTCGAGTAAATATCCACTCCAAAAATTCTTAGCTAATGATTTTGCCTTATTTTCTTGATGAAAAATGGTACAAAAGACTCACACAACCCTTATAGCTCAATCTTAACACAAGAGAAAATGAAAATGACCTTTAAAAAACAAAAACTAGAACTTTATATGTCGGTTCGAATCACGATAATTTTGATTGGGAAAATCATCGCAAAAATTGTAAGTGATAATATCGAGGAATTTAATTCTGGTGATAATATTGGGATTATTCTGATATTATTACAATATATACAATATTGATTGAAATATCACAATATGGATGCTAGTAGCTATTTGTCTTTAAAAAAAAAAACGAACAACAAATACTCGGATTGAATCTTAATTACCTCAAATTAAAAAAAAATTCATTATACTTGGTATGAACTTTGTTTTCCACTTTCATTAGTCTATATGGAATATATTAGCAATTTGATGATCTTAGTATATACATCACTCGAAGGTGTCGATACAAGAAATAACATACATTACAATTGACTTGCTGACATGCCTTTGGTGTAAGTATGATTCATGCTGTAGAATTCCATATTTTTGAATCACTTGAGAATGAGTTCTCTTACATATCAAATTTTTATGGCTTTAGTGTTATTGGATAGTTGTACAACATAGACAATATTTATAATGAATCAACAAAAGAAAACCTAAAAGAATGAGTTATCTTTTCAGAGTAATGCCATTTGTTTCCATGTGTATCATGGTAAGATAGATGAATTCCTTTGAAATATTCATATTCATATTTTAGTTATTTTCATAGCACATTGTGCATTAAAAGAAATATACACATCGTACTTTTAAAAATAAATTGTTGTATGTGAATATATTTATTCATCATTTATTTGATCTTTGGCTTATTATAGCTTTTGTAGCTATATATATATATATATATATATATATATATATATATATATATATATATATAACAAAGTGACCAAGATAATTGTAGAAATATTTTGATAAAGGAGTGTAGAAATTTAATTTACTTAGATTGAATATAGACAAATATGCAATATAACGTATTTCACCATTGATATTAGTCTATTGAATCTAGACAAACAAACAATATAAGGTAGGGCTGTATCGGCTTAAGAAATAAATATGTCAAAGTGTGTTGATTTTCTAATATTTTGTAATTTTTTTACAATTTTAACTAAAGTTTCTAGAAAATGCTTATTATTCTTATTTTCCTATGAATTCAAAAATATTTTTTAAATTTTTGGGAAATGTTATTTTTATTTTTTTACTGGTTAAACAAGTTATGATGGGACATAATTGCCTTGATGGCAGGCTTTTTATTTTTGGTATTATTTTAGTGCGTGAAAAATAATTTTAAAATCGAAGAAAGACTATTTTTTGAGTGGCTATTTGGTGGGTGAGTGCTCTGACACTACACTGGCACTGTTATATTACTACTCTGCACAATGATGTCAGAACTAATACATTGTAGTTCCTTTAGGTAGACTAAAGGAAGGGGTGCAAAATAAGAACAAATCTAGAGCATTCCTTGTGCAGAGCTTATTAAAGTGCGAAATGTGAAGTTTAATGTGCACATTTTTACTTGTGTGCGGAGGTTTTCTTCTCAGATTTCACTATGTGGAAAGCTTTGCACTGCACGTAAAGGCTTTGAATTAAATTACTTCTATGCATTAATGATTGCCAATAATGCTTCGAATCCTATGGTCATTCACAAGTTGATGGCCTCATCCAATATTGATTATAATAAAATTCTGTGATAACATATGATTAGAGTTAATGACGATTGTACTGAGAGAATGTTTTGAAACTAATCCATTCATATGGGGAGCAAGCTGAGATTTTGTATTGATTAATAAGCCCCTCTCGATGATTTCATTAAGGCATAAGATTCCATGAACACTAAAGATTATTTTCAAAGTAGCGCATTTTCAAGTTTACCAAGTGTAAGTTTCATACCCCGTCGAAAATAGAGAGGTAGAGCCAATAGTAGGCGTGGGTCTAGTTCCATTCATTATGCGGAAATAGTTACAACTCCAACAACACCAGTAACAACAAATGAAGTAACATATCCAATAGCATAGGAGTTATAATGTGAATGACCGGAATTAAAGGCAACTAAGGCAAAGGTCTCAGCTATAAAGGCAGAACTAAAGGTAGTAGCACCTCGCCAAGGAGTATAAGAAACAATTTTCCCTTTGTCAGTTTCTTATCTAGATGCATGCGTAGGAGCATTTGAACTTGAACTAGTTAATCTATTTATACTATGTAGCTTTTTCCTAGGTTTTTACAATCTAATGGAAGCATCTGAGCCAATCCTAATCCCCAAGATTGCAGAGTTGAAAATAATGGAGAAAGTTTTTTTCATGGTTGTGTGTGTCCTAGATTAGAGTTAGCTCCTATTTTCTAGGAGATAGTTTCGATCTCCCTAAATTGAATGTCAACTTATATATTCTAATTTAATGATTAATGACACAAAATGATACTTCTTGGGTAGTCTCCAGGTGTAGCTTGCTCACCTGTGAGTTTCTAGTTTTAGTGTGTAAGTTTCATTTTTTATTCTAATTCCATTTTTTTAATATGGTATCAGAGCTGGTGAGCCTTGGTGGCTAGATTGAGAGCCTTGGTGGTTGACATGGGTCTGTGGTGAGCGTCGTTGGCTGAGTTGAGCCTTGGTAGCTGGTTCAATTGTTTTTGTGATAGAGTGTTGATTTATTGTGAATAGCCTAATCAGCGTGACCCCGACAAGGAGAAGCCGTGTTGATTAGCGCTGGTGGTGCACTCAGAAAGAGTGTTGATCAGCACTGGTGAACAATGATGATACCTATGCTGATGTAGAAAACTTATTAGAATTTTTGTCAACATGATTTGCAGTAAGGTGAAAGGGCGTTGTTGTTTTTTTCCTGTTAGAAGCGACTTGAGACTAGAAGTGCTTGTGTTGGTGGTCCTGTCCAGCGTTTTTTGAAGGCCATCTGTTTGGAGTTGGATCCATAGTACCCATATTTGGAGCTGTTGGAGGATCTAGAGTTCGATCCATAGATCGGCTGTTGGAGGATCTAGAGTTCGATCCGTAGATCAACTATTGCAGGATTCAGAGTTAGGTCCATAGATCGATTGCTGGAGGATCTGGAGGTGGATTCATAGATCAACTAGTTTTGTCATAATGAATAACCACATTGTAGAGACATACTTTAATGAGAGCAATAAGCTCAATGGGTCAAGTTACGTTAACTGGAAGTTCAAGTTGTAGACATTGCTCGAGGGTTCGAGTGCGTGGACAATTGAAATTGGAGATGAAGTAAAGGCGACTATAACTCAAGGTGCCACAACCACATTAGTTCAAGATTGGGAAAAGAGGGAAAATAAAGTGAAGGTGTTATTGAAGATGTCGGTTAAATACAATATAATCCCTCATATCCATGAATGAAGAACTGCTAATGAAATTTGGGTGACATTCAAGGATTTGTATGAAACCAAAAATACAAATCGTCTATTGTTTTTGAAGAGTAAGATTCTCTCCATCAAGATGGAGGAGAATGAATCCATTGCTACATTCATTTCACGGATCAAAGAACCGAGAGACAAGTTAGGTGACATAGGGGAGAAAGTTTCCAACACTGATCTCGTCATGATTACCTTAAATGGTATAACATAGGATTATCATATGTTCATTATAGGACTTGCGGCGAGGGAAAAAGCTCCCACCTTTGAAGAGTTGACAAGGATTTTGATGCAAGAATAAGAGAGGCATATGCATCTGAAGCCTTAGAATGTAGATATGGCATTGGTGGTGAAGAAAATTTTCTTTAAAAGGAAACCACGAGGAGGATAGAAAAGCGGTGGTCCATCCCAAAAAAAATCTATTTCAAGGTATGTCGTCCACTAGAAAAGATTTAGGAGTTAAGTGTTTTTACTATGGTAGAACTAGTCATATTGCTAGAGATTGTTATAAAAATAAGACTGATGAAACCAGACATAGACACAAGAGGCATACAAGGCATTTTGCTGGCGAAGATTAGAATCATGATCTTAAATTATTTGTGTGTGATGCTGCTCTTTCTGTTGAGATCGATGAGGCTAAAACTTGGTTTGTGGATTCTGGGGCATCCACTCATATGACAGGTAATAAACATTGGTATGAAACTTTTTTTAAGACCAGCAATGGTGCTAACATCTACCTTGGAGATGACAGAGAATATCAGATTAAAGGGTATGGAGATATTCCTATGATATTGCCTAATGGTTATATCACGCGCATCTAGAATGTCATGTATGTACCTGGTATTAAAAAGAATTTGATCTCTGTCTCCATGATTGCATATCATAATTTAAATGTAGAATTTTTCAAAACTTACTGTGTTATAAAGGATTTGTTGGATCATCAAAAGTCAGTTGCATCAGGAGTATGAATTGGAGGCCTATATAAGTTGAATGTTACAAGTGTGTCACATCAAGATTTAACTTCAATGACTATGACAATAGAGAATCTTTGGCATCAAAGGTATGGTCACATCAACCTTCATGACTTATTGCTGCTACAGATACAAGGTATGGTTGATGGACTTCCTGTTTTAAAGAATGAACATATTGATTGTGAAGGTTGTGCACTTGGAAAGATGCATAGGAATGAATTTCCCTCTAGCTTAAATAGGAGAAAGAAAGATATACTCGAACTTGTACATACTAATATATGTGCACCCATGCAGACAAGGTCCTTAGCTGGAGCTTATTATTTTTTGCTATTTATTGATGACTGCACAAGATATACATGGGTATACTTTCTTAGAAGCAAAAGTGATGCTTTTGAATATCTTAAAGAATTTAAAAATATGGTTGAAAAGAAGAGAGGGAAAGTCATCAAAATTCTTTGATCAGATCAAGGGGGAGAATACAAACTTGGAAACTTCATCAAATATTGCAGAGAACATGGCATACTACAATAATTTATAGTACTCAACGCTCCACAATAGAATGGGGTTGCAAAAAGATATAACATAACTCTAGTGGAGTGTGCACGCAACATGGTGAAAGGTAAGAACCTATCCAATGGCTTTTGGGCAGAAACAATTAGTATTGCACTTTACTTAAAGAATAGAAGTCCAAATAAGTGTCTTGATCTCAAGACTCCATTTGAGGCTTTGTATGGTTTTAAACTTCTAGTTCATTACTTAAGAGTATTTGGATTTAAAGCTTTTTCACACATTCCTAAGGAAGATAGGAAGAAATTGGATGCTAAAGCTATAAAGTGCATATTAGTAGGGTATTCTCCTAATTTCAAAGAATATAATATGTTTAATCCATTTACTTACAAGGTATTTGCTAGTAGAGATGTTATCTTCCATAAGCAGGTTGGTGAAGGGAATAAGGAAAAAAATTATGAGGAGTGGCACATGCCTTCACTGATTGGTGACAACAATGATAAATCCAAAGCCAATCATTTATAGTAGCAGTAATGAAAAAAAGAGGAACCTAGCAATGTGGATACATTCAGTAGTTGAACTCCACTCAAAGGAGAGAAAGAAATCACACATGAAAGAATTGAGGCAAGTCTGCTACCAAGGAGATCAGGTAGGCAGACTCACTTACCTGCAAGGTACAAAGATTATGCTCTTATGAATAGTATTTTAAATGTTGTCGATCCCATGAATTATAATGAAGCAAATCAGTGTGATGAATGGAGATCAACTATGAAACAAGAGTATGAGTCCATAATTAAAAAGAAAATTTTAGAATTAGTTGAACTGCGAAAAAGAAAAGAGCCCATAGGTTGTAAATGGCTTTATAAACCTAAGTTCAAAGAAGATGATAGTGTAGACAAGTATAAAGTTAGGTTTGTGGCCAAAGGGTACTCACAGAAAGAAGGAATTGATTATGATGAGATTTTTTCTCTTGTACCTAAGTTAAATACTATTAGGATACTAATAGCTCTATTTACAAAGTACCATTGGATTTTACACCAGCTAGATGTAAAATATTCTTTTCTAAATGGAGAGTTGAAGGAAGAGGTATATTTAACACAACCTGAAGGGTTCATTAAAAAGGGTAGGAACACTTGGTTTGTAAATTAAAGAAGGAATTATATGGATTGAAACAGGCTCCCAGATCTTGATATAGGAAAATAGACTCTTTCTTCTTACAACATGGTTATAAGAGAAGTAAAAATGATCCAAATATGTATACAACATTTGATTCAAAGAGGAAGATTTTGTTGATTTCCTTATATGTTGATGACTTAATTGTTATTGGAAATTTTGATGAATTGGTTTAAGAAATTAAAGTGCAGATGTCTTAGGTATTTGAAAACAAAGACCTTGGAGAAGTGCATTATTGTTTGGGTCTTGAAGTCTGGAGGGATTTTGGCCAAGCTTTTGTTAATCAAGGAAAGTATGTCAGGGAATTGTTAAAGAAATCTAGAATGGATCAATGTAAAGTTGCTTCATTACCTATACAACAAAATGTTAAATTTCAAAGTGATGATGGTTCTAAAGAGGTGGATGCTACACTATATAGACAATTGGTTGGATGCTTGATTTATTTGACTATAGCCAGACTTGACTTAGCATATTCAGTCAATGTGTTGAGTCAGTTCATGACAAAACCTCTTGAAAAATCATTGGGTGGCAGCGAAAGGTGTCCAAAGATATCTTCAAGGAACCATAAATTTTTGCATTAAATACACTGATTATTTTGATGTTAAACAAACAGGCTATTCAGATTCAGATTGGGCTGGAGATTCGAACTATAGAATATCTATAACTAGGTATGTTTTCAATATTCGGTTCGGGGTAATTTCTTGGAGCAATAAAAAACAACGTATTGTATATTTATCATCAGTGGAAGCAGAGTATCAAGTTTTATATGCAACCACTTGTGAAGAAATTTGGTTGAGAATAATTCTTCATGATGCGTGAGAAGAACAAAAGGGTGATATAATGATTAAATGCGACAACCAAAGTTCAATCAAGTTGAAAAATAATATTGTTTTTCATTAAAAACACAAAACATATTAATAATCAATTTCATTTTGTTAGAGAAAAGGTTTAGTCCAAATAAATTTTTATTGAATATTGTAACACCTGTGAAAATGCAGCTGATATCTTCACCAAGCCTCTTGGGAAGATTAAATTTGAATTGTTTACGGAGATGTTAGGTGTGTAAGTGAATCCTTTCACTTACACTATCTCCTAGAAAATAGGATTTAACTGTAACCTACAAAAGAAGATCCTTGAAAAGCATAATTGAAATCTATAATTTTGGGATAGTTCTATTACAAGAAACTATGACAAGTCAGAATAAGGCTTGGGGAAACTTGCTACAGATCTGCCCAAAATGGTTTTTATGTTCCATTAGCACTAAAGGCCCTTATTATGGATTTGTTGTTATGTGGAACCTTGAAATAAACCACTTCAAAATATACAATGCTACCTTGAAATATACCACTTCAAAATATACAACACTACGATGGGAATTATTATCTCCGGTGGTCGAAGAGGCATTAAGAATCAACTATGAATTTTTAATGTTTATGCCCCATACATAAATAGGAAGGACTTCTGGAACTGTGTTGATAATAGTGGCATATTGGACCTTGAATTTATCATTTGATTCTACAGAGATATGGGGTTCGCTTTGTTGTCCAGACCCTTTAGGAGGCTACTTTAAAGATCTCTTCATGCAAAAGGGCCTTCGAGACATCATGCATGTCCCTTTGGGGCCAACTTGGAGGAATGAAAGGCGTGATGAGAAAGGCCTAGCTAAACGCCTTGATCGATTCTATATACAACCTCCATTAGTAAACATCCTAAAGGATCTGCACTCCTGCATCCTTCCAATCAAAATCTTTGATCACTTCCCCATCCTGCTAAATTGGACTAGTTTACTTAGTCATAAGGCACCTCCATTTAAATTTAATCATTTTTGGTTGAAGGATCCGGATTTCATTGCTTTGGTTCACTCGACTTGGAAGTCCCCTTGTGAAGACTTGGCTCATCGGAAGATGGACACAATCAACCTCAAGTTGCGTATGCTAAGAAAGAAGGTCAAACTATGGGCTAAGAAAAAGAAGTAGGCGAACATCCAAGATTTCATTATGATTGATCAACAGGATAAAAATATTAGAGGACTCCAGATCTCTTTCATACTTCTCTCTCTAAATTTAAAAAGGTGATCCTTCAGCTGGAAATCTGGAGGTAAAAAATTCTTCTCTGTCAAGGCGAAGAATTACAACAAAAGAGCATAATCTTATGGGTTGAAGCTGGTGATAAGAACAATAGATCTTTTCACAACCATATTTCCTCTAGACAACAAAAAAACACAATTTGGAATATAAAATCAGAATCAGGTGAAACTTTTACCAATAAATCGGGCTCAGGTTCTTTTGTGCAAACAACTTGAAGTATGTGGCTTATTCCCCTCTTGGTCTCATTTGCAGGAAATAAATCAAATGGACCACTAGTAACACAGGATGAATTTATTCAAGTTCTAAAAGGTCTGACCAGAGGTAAAAGTTTGGGCCCAGACAGATGGATCATGGAACTTTTCTTGCATTTCTAGGATAAAATGATCCATGAGTTGACTAAGATGGTTTAAGAATCTAGAGAACTTGGATGGGTATCCAGTGCCATAGATGCTACCTTCAACTGCCTTATTCCAAATATTACAAATCTGGTATCATTTGTTGCCTGATTTCTTTATGCAATACTATTTACAAACTGATTTAAAAAACAATTCCAAATAGAATTAAACCCTTCTTGTCCAAATATATTTATTTGGAGAAATTTGGTTTTCTTAAGCATAGGTAGATTCACGATGCGGTTGCATTTTCCTAAGAAGCCATTCATTCAGTAAAAAGAACCAAATGCATTCTTGTCTCATGAAGATTGAATTAGCAAAAGCTTTTGACTGTGTTGATTGGGAACTATTGTGGATGATTTTGGAGAAGATTTGTCTGGGCAAACAATGATTAACTGGATCAAAGCATATATAAAGTCTACATCCTTTTCCATCTTGATCAATGACCTTCCCATAGATTTTTTCTCAACATTTAGAGGACTTAGACAAGGTTGTGCAATGTCCCAACTTTTATTCCTCATAATCATAGATGGAATCAGTAGGAAAATCAAAGATGGTTGATCACATGGCATCCTAACAGGTAGTAGAATAGGTCAACAGTCATCCTCTTTCACCTATTTTTTGTGGACGATTTGATGGAAATTGGTAAACTAGACCCCAAAAAATGGACTCCCTTTTATGGTCTCCTACAAGACTTTAGTCCTTCCTAAGGTCTATATATGAATAAATCCAAGTCCATTCTCATTACAGATGATAGGTCTATATATGAATAAATCCAAGTCCATTCTCATTACAGATGATAGGTCTATATATGAATAAATCCAAGTCCATTCTCATTACAGATGATCCATACTCTACACTGCAATGACTCTTCTGATTGCTACCACTTTTGGGGTCAAAATGTTTCACATGGATGCTGGTTTCAGATACTTAGGCTTCACTTTGAAACCAAATGGTTACAAAATCTAGGACTGGAATTGGCTCACTAATAAAATTGAGAAGTAGCTCAGTCAATGGTCTCACACCCAAAGTTCACTTGGGGACCATCTTGTTTTGATTGAATTAGTCCTACATAGAATCCCCATATATGGGATGCATATCTTCAAGCTCCCAAAGGGTGTGATCAAGAAATTAAATTCAATCACTTCTCATTTTCTGTGGTTGGGCACTCAAAGGGAGTGGAAAATTTACCTTGCAAGTTTGGAACTGATTAACCTTCCCATTTCCCTAGATGGATGGGGGGAAAAATATATCACTTTATTCAACTTGGCTCTTTTACTGAAAAACTTATGGAGAGAAGTCACTAGCAAAGGCCTCTGGAAACAAGTTATATGTGCAAAATACTTACGAAATCGAGAGTTCATTCTTTGGATACGTGATGGGGCTCCATATCCTTCACGTGTCTCCTACTCTTGGCGCAAAATTTTGTCGACAAAGCACTAATATTTTGGAAATCTCAGATGGGCAGTTAGCTCCATATCCATTCACCAAATTGGCCTAGATTCACTTGCAGGTATAAATGGCCCACACCTACTTTTTCTTGATCCCATCATCTTCTTAAATAACATGGGATTATTTGCAATCAAAGATTTAGCAATTGCTGCCCTCTCCTCATAAGTTTCATACCCACTGGAAAGATGAGCTACAATTGGAGATTCTTGAGACAATGATTCCAAAATGGAAAGTTTACATTTCCAATCTAATTTTTTTTGGGATAGTCCTATGCCCTAAAGATGACAGGTCGATATGGTATGGGGGATCAATGTAGGGGAGATTAAACGTAAAGGAAGCATGCAATCTCATATATACACCCCCTAGATAGATTAGGGTTCACCCGTGGATGGTCGAGGCCTGGAAATGGAATTTCCCTTTGAAACTCAAGTGTTTTTCATCTATTTTTGCCCACATTGCATCCTAACCTAGGAAATCTTGTGCAAGAAGGGTTTTAATGGACATGGTCGCTGTAGTCATTGCCTCTCCACTGGAGAAGATTCATTCCACCTCTTTTTTCTATTCCCCTTTGCCTCTTTAGTGTGGAATGAGGTGCTCCATATGATAAAATATCTAGCTGATTAGGGGGTCTAGATATCCCCTCTCACCTTGGTTGATGGG
Source organism: Pinus tabuliformis (assembly GCA_031772625.1). Lineage (NCBI taxonomy): Eukaryota > Viridiplantae > Streptophyta > Pinopsida > Pinales > Pinaceae > Pinus > Pinus tabuliformis. Next base: position 863,424,823 of record CM062815.1, read on the forward strand.
CACTGGATCATAAACCTCATCACACTCTGGATTTCTGTATCATTTGGGGTATCTAGGAGTCTAGAAATGCCTTAATTTTTAACATGTTTTGTTGAATATTTCAAGAAAATATTGTAAGATCCTCTACTACTATTCTGAATTTCTGGCTTCTTTAACATCCAATCAACTCTGTAGTTCTCCTCCTAATGACCTTTCGTCTTCCTATCTCATGGGATTTTTCAATGGAGATTCCTCTTTTAACTCCTATGGATGTGACATGGCCATCCACATCGGCCCTGGGAACTTTTACATATTCTATTGGTACTATGGATTAGGTACCAATAGTCTTGTTGAACTTTTTGCACTTTGGTCGGTCCTTCACTGTGCTATTTGGCTTGATCTTAGGTCCCTCTATGTTTTTGGAGACTCCAAATCTGTTATTGAATGGGAAAACCACAGGGGCTCCTTAAACTCTTCTTCTCTCGAATCATGGAAGGCTCGCATCAAAGATATATCAACAGTTTTCCATCATTTATATTTTCAGCACATCAGTGAAACTCAACACAATGAAGTCGACCATATTTCAAAGCAGGGTTGTAGCTCTATCCCGGATGAGATTATTTTCAACCAGTTTGATCTCGAGATGCTAATAGGGGAAGGTGTCATTCCTATTTAAAATGAACACTGTACTTGCTGGGATACTTTGTCTCCCCTGTTAAATTCCTTTGGTTTTCTATGGATTTTGTCCCTTTACAACATTCTTAAGTGCTGATTTTTGTAGACGCTAGTTTTTTTCATATTCAGATCTATTCAACACTAGGAAAAAGTAGATTTTTAAGCTCGAATGGGAAACCTTTGTTCTTGTTTTCTGCTAAGGGATCGACTGTATGCATTTTTTATTTTTGTTCTCCATTTTAGGATAGCAATAGAGAATCACATCTCCAATACTCATGTACTTTCTCTTATAATAAAGCAATATTTTTCTCTTTGAAAAATAAATGGTTGATGATTTGTCTCTTCACATTCTCATCAATCTGCAAGCAAGATAAAAATTGTGTGAGTCAAATTGAAAAGAAAGAACAATTAAAGGCTACTAGTGAATGGGGAACTAAGTGATATTTATAAAAATGGAGGAAATTTTAAGTAGCCCAGACCCAGTTCTGAATGCATTCATGGGCCAAAATGACTGAATGGGTTTTGTAACCAGAAAAATTTAAGGTTCATTGGATATGATAATTATACCTTCTCCCCACAATTGAAGAATGACATTGTTAAGAGATGGTAAAGTTGTGGCTGGGTACATGGATTCATAAAGTTTTCATGGAAAACATTTCAAATGCTACAAGGTCAGAGGTCATTGTGGCACTTGATAGCTTCAAAAATTACTCAAATGGAGACAACATGGAAAAGGACGATTTCAAGAGATATCTCTGAGATGACAAAGGTCAATCTCAAGTCTTTGCAAATTATGCCCCACAAACCAATGTTGAAGATAAAGGATTTGCAAACAATGATAACATAGCCTGTTTAGGCAACGAAAAATTCTCTAGATATACTGACCATCATTTTAAAAGATATGGAACTTATTGTAATGTGGTAATTTAGAACTTCAAGACCTACACACACAACTCCAACGCCATAAATAATGAATTTTCCAACTACGGGAAGGATGCCAAAGGAATATTCAGTGGTTTCTCTATGTACACCAAATGATCATATTGATTCCCTTCAATTGCATCTAAAATTGCATTTACAGGTCAGTGAACCCTTTGAAAAGAGGGAGCATTCGTAAAATCACATGTACAGGGTGGTGAAGCATGTGTAGAGGAAGGTACAGAGTGGTGAAGTGTGTGTGAAGGAATTTGTGTGGAGGAAGTTGTAAGAAAAGTGGTTGTGTAGAGGAATTTGTATAGAAGGCGATTGTGCGAACGAAGTGTGTCCAGAAGAAGAATGTGTGGATACGATTTCCTTAATTAATTAATTAGCAGTAGAGGCATGGACTATGCTTCTTTGCCACTATTAATCTTATTTGATTATTTTATTGTCAATATTAAAACATGCATAGTAGATGTAAGAATAGAAAAACCATGCATAATGTGTAAAACGTCTATGAATCATTTCACTTCAAAAGTTATGATGTTATTTTTGTTTTATTTTTATCTTTTTATGTTTTTCTCTCTTTTGCTTAAGCCCTTGTTTGGCCCTTGATTGATTCTAAGATAAAATCCTTTAGAGAAATAGAAAGAATATTGATAAACTATTAATTTTAGTTGACAAAGGAAATTGGTTAATGAAGCTTAAGGCATAAGAATATTGAACAAATATAACTATCATTACAATAGTTGATATATGTATATAGGTATGAATTTAAGCATCTTCTAGGATTTTTGGGGAGGTATTTCTGAATTATAGTACAAGAATTCCTTAATGGGGGTTTCAAATGTGATATACAACCTTTGTAGACTTATATGAGATTTGGTTGAGAATGTTAGATATAATTTGTCATTGATGGGAAAGACATAGGTGGTTGCAAAGTGAATGGTTAAAGAGAAGAGACTCTGGAGTCAATTCTAGTTCAAACGATCATCTCAGTAGCTACTGGAAACTACTCAGATGGATAGAGCACTAAAAGAAATTTCCAACTGTATATGGAAGTATAAAAGAGACCTCCTAGATTGAAAGTTATTGTCGGTCAAAGTTTCAAGGTTGAAAGACAAAGTTGGTTAAGGCCAAGGACCCCACAACACAATGAGTGTAGATATAGCATCAAAGTAGGTGTGTGCGTGGACTGCATGGACCAATAAAATATCAGAAGGGGCAACTCATGCTAGTAGATGTTCTCGGGAAGTTACAAAGACATGATCGAGGTCAAACTCCCAAGATGATGAAGCACTGGGAGGATGTGTCCATGCAATGTGGATGAATAATGAGCTCTTATTTGGTGGGGACACATAGTGTGGAGGAGCCCACAAAATTTTTCACCCTAGAATACCTTCTTTGAAAGTTCCAAGGGGAGTGCAAGGTGAAGCTTTGGGATGACAAAGCACTAGGAGGATGTGGTTGAGTAACGTAATAGTGGATAGAGGGGTGATTGGCGGAAGTTTGTAATGCAAGGATGTCCCTAGAGTCACATGAGCTCAAAAGTATGACCTTGGAAGATCCAAATGAAGTAGAGGTTTGAATCTCAAGTCTTACAATCGAGGAATGTGGCAGAGGAAATTAGCAGGTAGAATAAAAGTTTATTAGCAGAAGTTTACAATGTGGGGGACCCCACCGGATAGCTCGTCCTAGAAGTTCTTCCCTAGAATATCCAAGGGCATGTGAAAGGACAAAAATTCAGGGATGAGGGAGCTGGGATGATGTGGTGCTGAGAGAAATTGGTAGAGGATGTAACAAGGTGATTTTTCCTAGGACCCTTAAAATTTTATTAAATAAATTCATCAAAAAACCAAGGCTCGAGACCCCTAGTAGACAATGTGGACGAATTGAAAAGAGACACATGGCATGATTTCGTTGGATGACAAGAGTTATGTGGAGCCATTTTAGACACAATGGTGTGATGACATCAACATGAATGGAACTAATGAGGTCGTGACACATAGCATACATATTCAACATTTTTAGGTACCCAAGTGGGCCAAAAATGAGTGACACGAGGCACCCTTGCAGAGGTGGCATACACGTTGGCAGTGTCATGTCACCTGAGAGGATGTGAAAGGTGCACATGTTGACCAGTTTGGGGACATACTTTTGGGATACAAAGGATTACATGTTGAAAGATAAATTACCCTTATTTTGATGTGATTAGTCCAAGTGTGTGGTGCGAGGTCTTCATGGGACACGTAATCTTGGACCTCAGAAGGCCAAGGACCTCAAAGGTTTTAGAGTGTGCAACATGGAGTTTATCCAGGATGATGAGGCTTTGGGACACTGTGGATCATAGTTGGTAGAAGTAGATAGCGAGGATGAATCAGAATATTGTAGAGGAAGTATAGTGAACTCCAAAAGGCACGTCACCACAAGCCCCAAAAGATCAAAGCTCTAGGAATTGGATTTTTTGTGTGTGTTAAGATCGAGGGCATGAAATATTTATAGTGATTAATTGATCCCTTGGGACTTAGAATGAAGGCGCGCACATCAAAAGTCATTTGCGAAGGTTTTTGTGTTCACATTCAATTGTTCCACTGTCATGATTAAAGTGTTATGGGCCTATATTGAGGGCTTATCACATGAACGGGTTGACAACTTGCAGAATTGACATTAGGAACCATATTTGGTGGCTTAGCACCAAACCAATATAGCACTAAAATTACTAAGCTGGACATGAAAGAGTTAGAGGAATATTTAGTAGTCGGCCAAATATGATAGTTTACTAAATTCATAGCTGTAGATAAAAGCCTTGCTAAAACTTGTAAAATTCCATAATTGCAAATTTGGACATTTAAGCTGAGTTTTTGATACAAGGATAGAAAATCAGAGATCGATGACTTCAAGAACACATTAAGAATACTTAACAAAAGTGGTAGATGAGTTGAAAATAATGATTTATGCATGATATATAGATAAACTTAACTAAAAGTTCAAAAATAAAAAATATTAGCTCAATTTCTATATAATCATAATCATGTTAGCCTCACTCTCATATGTTAAAACAATTCCAAGTCCAAATAATTAAATTTATTAAAATCATGAAAGTTAGGATTTAATCCTACCTTGCTAGATTGAGTTTGTTCCTCATAGTTAGGAGTCAATTTAGGCTTAGTTGGTTGAGAGATTCTCTCCAACTAGTTAGGCTCCTAGATTAGTGTCTTGTTGAGATATTTTCTCAACCAAGTTTGTTCAAGATAGATGCACTGTCTTGAGACAAACTTCCTCATGTATTTATTTTTACTATTATCATTCTTTGTATATTGGATTGCATTATGTGAGGAATACAGTAAGGTTGAGGCCTTTTCCACCATTTCTATGTCTCTGGTATTTTTTATGTGTGTTAATTTTGTTTAGTATCCTACATGTGGTATCAGAACCTGGAAAATATTTTCTCTTTCCTGTAAATTGCTCTTATTCCTTTAGCCTTATTTCATGATCTACTATTGCAGTGGTGTCTTTATTTTGATTAGCTATGCTCTGCTTCTATTTGTTAAGTTGTCTTTATTTGGGTGAGAATGGCGAAGGCGGATCAGCTAGCTCACAAGAGGAAGAAGGCCCAATTTGATGTGGGTGCCCTGAAGACTGTCTTTGAGATTTGAGCAACCAGATCGAATTACAGTCATCAATTCACGGCATAATCAATTTTGTTTCTTAAGGAGATCTTTGGCATCGTTTGATTTGGTTTGAACTTTGCACATCTCGCAAGAAAAACATTACGAACAAGGATGAGCCAGTAGTGTGAAGTTCAGTGACCAAGCATAAATAGGGTGTTGAATGCGCTTGTTAAGTAAATGAGCATGCAAAGTGTGGGTGTGGAGCATAAGTGAATGTTGCGTGCTTTTGTAGTGCTGAATTGGAACGTGTTTTGGAGGATGTTGTGAATGCCATCAAAATGAAGGATGTTGTGAATGCAATTGTGTGCTAAAAACAACGATTTGTAGAGATGGAAAGCACTTGTGTCAACCGTCGACAGGTGAGAAGAAGGAGGCTTCCCTTGAAATTAAAGCAGGCACCCTATGCATGGAAAAAAAAGTTAAGCACCCGATTATGTGTTTAAAATACTCATTAGAGTTTTTTCCTGGATGAGTTTTAAATCCTTTTGTGGAACAGTGGAGAGATAAGGAGTATTTGTAATTTTTTATGTAATGACGTCATAAGTGAATTTTTTGTATTTGGAGTGATAAGTGAAAGTCATTATTGTAATTCAAAGTAATGTTTTACTTTGAGAGAGATTGAGTCACTACAGGAAGTTTTTGATGACAAGTTGCTTCAAGGGGTTGCGAGCTTGGCATTCTCAATGATTGAGAAATTCCAATCACAATGTTGTGAAGGTTGATGTACTTTAATAACTAATAAAATCATAATTTTTGTGGTGCTTGTGTCCTAGATCGACCTGAAATTGAATAAGAGGATCTTAGGTATACTGTGTGTAATGAATGCATGCACATGACTTGTGTTCAGATTATCAAAATGCTCTCTTTGTATTATGCTTAAACAACTACATGCACATAATCAAGCTTAAGTATAAGAACGCATAATCAAGCTCCTGTAATCAAGCTTAAGTACACAAGAAAAAAGCATCACATCATCAACTTGATAAGCTGATATTCCAAGCAAGCACATTTCACATCATGTAATCAAAGCAATCAAGTTAAAGACGCTACAAAATCAAGCGTTTCAAGCCAAGATGACATTAACACCATCAACACTTTTTGTATCACTTGCAGATAAACATTTTTTAACTGAATTGTACGGGTTCATTCTCGGTTGTAACTGACACCCTAATTTGAATGGTTAAGGTGAATACATTAAGTCAAGTAAATCTTCAACTGAGTTATCAAGATTGGACTTGTCATTTGTCTTGTGGGTGCATTTTCAACAGTGTTCGACACCCTTCCTTTTTTTAAAATCAGCACATTTAGTGAGTACATTAAAGAAAGAAAAAAGTGTCAGTAATCAATCAAGCAAGTTCAAGCAAGCCATCTAGCACACAATCATCATCAAACGATTGTGAATTCTAGTATTCTATTCTTCAAGTGAGCATCAAATCAAGTCAGTCTTTAACACAAGTGCAATAAGCAATAAATCAAGGAAGCGTGTCATTCAAACAACAAAGCAAGCGAGCATGTCATTCAAACAACAAAGAAAGGGAGTGTGTCATTCAAACAACCAAGCAAGTGAGTGTGTCAAAATCAAGTGCGAAAGTTCAAAGCACGAAATCTACAACAAACGAGCTAGTGTAACATTGATTGAAGCATTCACAAAGTGTTAGTGAAGCATTCAAGCAAAGCGATCGTCATCAAGCGAGCGTGAAATCAAGAGTTCAAGAAACCAAGTTATAAAACTCTAGCAAGTGCTTAAAGCATCAACAATAAGCAACATTACAAGTGAGCCTGAATTCAAAGTGAGCAAGCTAACATGGCGACACAAATTCAACTATCCCAAATTCTTAACAATTTGATTTTATCATCAGCGGGCGACATGGTGAACATCAGAAAAACAACTCTTGCTAATATTCAAGTGCACCTTCAACATGCAATGAAATGATTGAGTTCCTTCAACTAGAGTTGCAACTACAAAGAACTGAGTTGCTAGAGAAGAGTGATGATTCCAAGTCACTGATCCAACCAACTTCAAGTGTCAAAGTGGTCCTTGATCCAATTCAAATTTCTTCCAAATCAATCATCAAGCCATGGGAATAAATCCAAAGTAACATAAATCAATGAGGCTTAGGATATGTCAAAGATGACGCAAACTTGCATATCCCAGATTATTCAAGGCCCATTAAGTTTTTCAGTGCAGGGTTTCTAGCGCAAATCACATCGGCTAGTTCTGAGAAAGTTGACGACAAATAGAAATACACACAAACTGAAGTTGTAGACAAACAAACATGCAAACAAACTGAAGTTGCAGTAAAACCAAAATGCCTTCATTGTCAAAGAAAAGGTCACATGGAAGATCAATGTTTTGATCTCCATCCTTGTCACCATTGTGGCAAGAAGAATCATTCATTAGAGAATTGCTGCAAACAAGACCAACCTGCCAGATTAACTATTGCAACCAACAATCAATTGAAGATGGTACTCTCATTCACCTGAAAGCGGGAGTACACCAGTCAAACACTCCTATACCTGAAGGGGGAGAGTTCAGAAATAATTTGAAGAAGATTGTCTCTCCTTTCAGCTGACAAAGGAGGAAAAATGTCAATGAAATTGATAGTGGTTTTCAGACTGAAAGTCTTGACAATATTAGCAAAGCAACCAATGGGAATTTTTTATTAGCGAGTGAGCATCAACAAATTCCCCAGTGGGTGATCGACAATAAAGTTAGAAGTGAGTAGTTTTCAAACACAAAAAAAGCAACAATGAGTTGTTTTTCAACGTCATCAGCCAGTGGGCAATTATCATCAATAGATTCACTAATGGGCTTTCATCAAATTTTGTCAGTGGACAAACAAATATGCTAGTGGGCATTCATCAAATTTTTTCAATGGACACATGATGCTAATTTCAAGCAAAGGATATTTGGATCCTTTTGCAGCTTTGCACATGATGGAGTTGTCAAGTGACATTTAGAGATGAATTAGACATGCAGTTGACTCATGTTCTCTTCATATTAGAGTTTTTTTGGCATCCATCTTTGGCGGTTTTTCAGAAAGTGTTTTTGAGGATCATAAATTTTAGCATGAGGACTTGGAGATGGTACCAGGTTCTTATTTTGGACTTATCATTGAGGAGGGGAATGTTAGCCTCACTCTCATATGTTAAAACAATTATAATTCCAAATAATTAAATTAATTAAAATCATGAATGTTAGGATTTAATCCTACCTTTCTAGATTGAGTTTGTTCCTCATGGTTAGGAGTCAGTTTAGGCTTAGTTGGTTGAGAGATTCTCTCCAACTAGTTAGGCTCCTAGATTAGTGTGCTATTGAGATATTTTCTCAACCAAGTTTGTTCAAGATAGACACACTATCTTGAGACAAAATTTCTCATGTATTTATTTGTACTATTATCATTCTTTGTATATTGGATTGCATTATGTGAGGAATACAGTAAGGTTGAGGCCTTTTATGCCATTTCTATGTCTCTGGTATTTTTTATGTGTGTTAATTTTGTTTAGTATCCTACAAATCAAAGATGTGTGTTCAAAGGTTAATGTTGTTGTTGTTGCTGTGTATGGTGGATTTATTAGTGATCATATATTGCTAAATGTGATTTTGTGGTAATTAGGGTTTGTGATTGAGGAAAAGATTATTTGTAAGATAGTGGCATTCATGATTTCATTTTGAAAATGGCATGAAAGATGAATCAAGGATGTCAAGCAAGTGGTTGCTTTCATATTATGGGTTGTAGCACGTTCCAGTAATGGTTGGTAAACAATAAGGGGTTGTAGCTCATTTCAATGGTAGCTGATAAACAAGGGTAGTTTCTCCTTTCAGTAGTAGCTGATAAATTGGGGAGTAGTAGCTTCCTTCTGGTTGCAACCAGAGGATTTTATAACAACAAGTAGACGCTTACCTTTGTGAAAGTAACTGAATAAAATTTTGAGGAATATATGTTTGTTATTTTACTTATTGTGTTGATTCTTTTGTTGCTCATATAAATTTTCGTTGATTTATCTATTAGCGCCCTAGTATTCTTTACTAGTGAAACAAAGTTTTAAAATTCCCACAATACTGATTCAGACCCCTCTTAGTATTTTCCTAGTTTGTAACAATTGGTATCAGAGCAGCCAGGTTATTTAGGATTAGTCTATCAACTGGAAGAAAGATTAGGGACCTTGGAAAATTAGGAAGAAGGATACACCAATAGAGCACTGATATTCAATGGAAGAAACTACATGTTTTGGAAAGTAAGGATGAAAACCTATATTCAATCACTTGGTGTTGATGTATGGGATGTGTTAAACACACATGGGCAGAAAGGGAATTTGAAGGATAAAACATGAGAATACATTTTTATTAACACGAGATATACATTTATAGTACATAGTTTGACCGTTGGGTTCCACATCCCAAAGTCTCTTGGATTCCTTTTGTCTATTCAACTTCCACACTAACCCATTGAGGATTAGGTGTCCAACATTCCCCCCCTTAATCCGAAGGGTTATGTATGAGTCCAAGAAGAGAGTTCTAATACAAAATGTGCAACAATGCATGGCAACACTAGGCTGAATGTGCTCTCTGAAATGGTGGTATAAAGGGTGGTGGTTTAAGGATGAACACCAACACTGGAACGCTTAGTGAAGTTCCTGGAACTCTTCCAAAACTGGCAAGAAGCTGAAGTATTCTGCTAGAGGAGTGCTCCTATTGTTTTGAAGAGGGAAACCTTCAACAATGAAAGGGAGGTCTCAGCTTGCATAAAAGGGAGAAATTCAACCTAAAAAGGGAAGTCTCAACCTGTGATGGTTTAAGGATGACCAACAACTCTGGAATGCTTAATGCAATTACTAGAACTCTTCCAAAAATTGCAAGAAGATGAAGTCTTCTGCTAGAGGAAGTATTCTCAATTTTGTTCCCGGAACTCTTCCAAAACTGGCAAGAAGCTGAAGTCTTCTGCTAGAGGAAGTGTCTCGGATTACCAACTGAAGGCATGCTCAGGGGCATCTTTGTTTTTGGCTACAATTCTGAATCTGGTATGGCAGGTTGTGGCTCAGGCTCGCTTGTTGTGACTTTGAAGCTTGTATATGACCATCATTTCCCCCCTTGTCAGATACAAGGTGAGATGATGGAGAAAACTCAACTGCAGATTGTTCAATACTCTTGAACAAGTTCTAATATGTGACTGAAATATCTTCTTGGCTGTTGATGCCCATTACCAAGAAGCGATCCATCCTATATGAATCTTTGTTCTTGCAGGACGTTTGTTTCTGAAGCATCTGTGTGAAGAATGGGTGGTTTTATGACAGTGCTTACATGGATGAAGATCAAAAAAGTGATCTTTAAAAAGGCCAACTTGGTAACAGTGTTGGCATTTCACAATCTGTTGTTTTTGTTGTTGTTTTGGAAGAGGAGCAGAATCTGGAACAACTGGATGTGAACTGTCATGAATGAATCCAGCACTCTGAAACTGAATGGGCTTGGAGTAGTCTGGAATATGAAAGGACAAGTCCTTCTCATATCCAAGACAAATTCTGTGATTGTTGTGGACAATTTGTTCCCAAGGTCTAATGATGGGCTTGGGAAGTGCACACTGAGTTTCTACATCTGCATGTACAACTCCCACTTTATCGGGTACTAAATCTGAACCATCTGCAACATTATTGACTTGCTTCTGATGGGTTGCAGTCTTAATGTTCTAAATAGAAACATGTTTAGAATGACTCTATTTTAGTTCTTCTTGCTATAGCTGAGATTCGAACTGCAAAAAATCAATTTTCTCCTGTGAATTTTGTAGATAGATCTGAATGTCTGTGAGAGAAACTTTGCTGACTTTTAATGTATCATGAGTAGTGGATAATATCAGAGTTTTGAGGAACTCTAATACTTCACTAATTCTGGCCTGTTTTTTTTAATGTCATATTTACACCTTAAAAACTGATCACAACTACTACTCAATGCAGAAAAGTAATACCCACTCACAGTACACACAATATCCTTTATAAATGTGCAACAAATGAATCAAGGGATCAATGCATATATATGTAGACAGAAACTATAATGAGTTTTAAATACAATGGCACAACTGGGGTAGCAGTGACTGCAAACCTTCTTGGATCCTTTAAATACTCCTTCACTTTCAAAGCAGAAATGATGGCTATCAAAACTTCAACAACTATAGCACCATGTCATGAACAGTACTTGAATGCTCATATATAAATGCCTTGACTAGGGTATGAACAAATATTCTCTGTTCTGACCACTTTCTTCAAAGAAAACAATAGTCCACTGTAAGAAACCCAACTGGAATAACTAAGAGAAAACCACAAAGAGTCCTGAGTTTGTATGGTTTGGTCCACTATAGTATTTTAACAAATAGTTTGTGTATCAGATGCTGTAGGTGCATTCCTTGTTGCTGGCTCATGTAAATACATAATATGTCGAGACAAATACTTGTGGAAGAACTTCAAAATATTAATTTAATATCAACTTTAGACCCACCAAGCATAAATAATACTAATAACAAGTGTAAAAACCACAAAATTCTTCACTCTTCACTGAAATACACGTTCAGAATTTACACAATGATGTTGTAGATGCTAGCAGTGATTTGATACCACGAGCAAGAACTACTAGTGCTCAAATCAACACAGGTTTTGAATTTAAAAATCACCAAGACAACAAATAGGGGCAGTATTCCAATGGACCATTTGGCACAACTCTTGAAGACTGTGAACACATTCTACACATTTTTTTTTATTACATATGATCATATATCTCATTAACTCACAAACATAATTTACAATACACAAAGATAGAGGAACCTGGGATTATCTTCAGCAAGGAGGCTTTGATATATCATCCATACAAATAAGCTAGTCCAGCAAGGCACTCTTCAAAACCATAGGCTCCAAATATTTTCATACTCATCTTCATTTTTCCATTGTGAATGTACAATGTTTTCTTGACAAGTAACAACAACAGTGAGTCTCAAATCTGATAGATATAGGATCAGTAAATTCCATAGTTCATACAACGATCAGCTACAACCCAAATAATCAGGAACTTGTCCCCCAAGACTCACTGAATGTGAAGGAAGATTATAAGGAATGCTCAGCTCACGTACAAGGGTTTAAATCTATTTGGGGAGAAGTCCACGACCCACTAAAATCTTCTGAACTCAACTCACATAAATTGATCCTCCCTTTGATAATAAAGACCCCATCTTCTAACACCAAACTAATCCTCCAAGAGTGACAAAACTTCAGTCAATGTGTAGGCCTCTTCGACAATGGAAAACTAGACCCTTTGGTAAGCAGAACTTAGACCATAGAAAATGACGGCACCAATGGAATAGAGGGCGACCTTCTTGGACTGGAAAATTTAAGCCAATAAATTACAGGAATAATCTGCCTCTTTGGTGAAGGAAAAATCGGCTTCTTCCTTGGCATAGTAATTTCTGAAGATGCTCACACAATTCGGCCTTCAAAAACATCTTTGTATCGCTGGATAACTGAAACTTCAACCTCTTGCAATGAGGAAGTTTGCCCACCTGGAGAAGCGTTCAACGTTGAACACAGAGAGCCAAAGACTTGATCAAATCTATAATGAAATGTCCTTGACGGTTAATTAGGCTTGGATTCATCTGCTCAATGGATTCAAATGCATGGAGATTTGAGATTCAAGAAGACTCTCAATTTTAAATTGCCATTCTCTCATTTGCGCAGAATGCAACAAAATGGATAGAACCTTCGATGAGGTCTGAAAACATTGTAATCGTAATGCTACCATGCAGATTAGTTTCAATGCCGCAGGGCAGACTACTGGTAAGAAAGGCACTGATACGTTTAATGTTAAATACCACAGAACCACATGACACGAATAATTGGACTAGGCGTTACATGCATTACTTGGACAAGAAACAAGTAGACAAATAGGTAAAGTTGGAATACGAGGCAACAATTTTGTGAGGAGTATCGTGTGATGATTTTCTGTTGATGCCAAAGGTGCAGACAATTCGAAATTCACATTTGGGCTATGCGAGTATGGTCAGACCTGAATGGAAAGGTCGTTGGCGAGGAGTAGGCGCAAAGATGTTACACCAAGTATTCTCAGGCACCCCTTAGGAAAGCCAACGCACATGAAGCTCGGACCAATGCTATTTAAGAAGTAGTTCAACTTAAACTGGGGATTTGCAAACCTGACACTCTGATTTATGCAGGTGATTATGAGTAGAAATGGTCAGCGAAGAGCAGAGGAGTCCAGAGAGTGCAGAAATCAAAATTATGCACAGCCCAAGTAGATCATAGGGCACAGAGAGAAAATATGGCAGAAATACTGATACAAGGAGTTACAAAAGCAGGAATACTAAAAATAGGACCTTCTCATAAAGACCATAAAACAAATGGCTCAAAGAAATTGTGCAGGGCAGGAATACACCTGCTCTAATACCATGTTAAACACACATGGGAAGTAAGGGAATTTGAAGGATAAAACATGAGAATAAATTTGTATTAACAAGAGATATACATTTATAGTACATAGTTTGACTGTTGGGTTCCACATCCCAAGGTCTCTTGGACTCCTTTTGTCTATTTGGCTTCCACACTAACCATTTGAGGATTAGGTGTCCAACGGGATGTACTTGAAGAAGATTATCAAAATCATGAAGACTTGATTACTAGAGATTAGAAGATGTAATTTACATGCAATGCTAAAGCTATGAAATTTATTCTCGTTGGCGTACCTGAATCAGAACTAGTCAAGGTCATGGATTGCACTACTGCAAAATCTATTTGGGACAAGATGAGAAACTATTATGGAGGTGAAAGGAAGGTAAAGAAATCCAAACTTCAAGGTTTTAGAATGCAATTTGAGTCTTTAGATATGCATGATGATGAATATATTCCCAAAAAATTCCTTAGAGTTGATGACGTTGTGTTGATGGTGTTGGATATCGATAACATGCAAGGGGGTATCCTTGATGAAAAGTATGAATTAGAATTTTCACCATTTTGTGTGGGAGCCCTTCCGGAGATAAGACTCGGATACCATATTCTTAAATATATTCCTAGGCTTTAATGTTCAGCAAGAGAGAGTAATACACAGGTAATTTTAGATTAACAAGTGAATATTCCTTGTGGCTGTTCAGTTGCAAAATGTATCAAGGTTCTTCTACCGAAAGGGGGAGAGAAAGGTGAAACTTTTAAATACAAGTAATAGTATTAATAAAGAAATGACACAAAATAATGACATATAAATGAATCGTTGGACAACTAGAAAAATAGTTCACTTAGAAGCAACGATTGTTAAAACACATACAACACACCTTCAAAAATATAAGTACCAAAATCACTGAAATAGTTAAATTTCATTATTATGGATGAAAACAACATACATTGCAAACATTAAAAGAATATTATTACAATATGTATGACATAGGCATGAAAATGTGTTGGCTGAACGAGATTTTGAATTAAGTAAAAGTTCCAAGATACATCAAGTCAGTGAACACCACTAGCTCGAATAGTGGAGCATTAGAGTAACCACTTGCTCCTCCAAAAGAACTATCTTCCTCTCTAATGCCCGGTAGGAGGAGCCAAGGTGAAAAGTCCTTTGCATGAAAAACGAGGGTGTATATATATAAAAAATGGGTGATATTTCACCTCCGTTGTGACTCTTGGAATACCCTCATGCTTGTTTGAATTCTCTATGACATTTCAACTCCTATATGACTTTTCACATTACATAGATGGCTCTTGGACTCCCACTTTATATTATATTTTCCCAATATAGAATTTACATAATCCACAAAATGACGTGGCACATGATGTGACATGACACTGATGACATGGCAATGTCAATCCACTCTTTGTTGCTTCTTTCTTGGTGTCTTCTTGAAAGATGAATATGGTCTCCTTCTTCCTCCTTATGGATTGAAGATAGGAGTCTTCAATGAAAACTTGATCTCCAATTTCTTTTGCAACTATTGTCCCTATGTCTTCTCTCGATTGATAAACTTGTTCTTGCAACTTTGAAGTAGTCTTCTAGAAAATGTATCCTTATTCATCCCTTCATAATCATCCTGTCATAACGTGATAGAATACCTTCAACTAAAATCCACTCATGACAATATGACATCATTCTGATAAAAGCCCTAGTCTAACATGATGCATAACAATCCATAAACTATGCTGGAACTTAATGAAAATCTAGGAATGAGTGTGATGAGCCCCGAATTGGGTAACTTACTGGGCTCATTTTGCCTAATCGTTCTTGTTAAATCCTCCATTTTTCATAGATTATGCATGTTTTTTAGTAATTTTATGTTATTTGAACGAATAAGGGTGGTCACTATACCAAGGAGGCTAATACGTGGTTATTTCAGGTTTTTTGGACAAATTTTGGAGCAGAACCAAGCAATTATGGGCCAGGGGACAGCCAAGCTTGAGGTGAGGATTCGTAGGGAGGTTGTCTCTGGCATTAAATGGCCCTTCCTCGAAATCTCCACCCTCAACTCTGAGCTCAACAAGCCACCAAAATGAATCCTAAAGGCAGCCAAGCAGATTTGGGAAGAGTGACTGTTTACTAGAAGTTGGAACAGCTGAGTCCCTTGAATTAAGGAGGGCTGCTAGGCCCCTCGTAGTGTATAAGTAAGAAGGCCTCAACCTTCGTAGTTTACTTTTGGAACTGTTGGTATTTGCACTATAGTTTTGTCCTTTGCTCAGCTTGTGTTCTTGTAGCTACTGCTGTATAACTTTCTTGTGATGATTATTTTTGAGTAATGAGAAGCAGCTTTACTTGGAATCAGATCTGGGTCCTTAATAGGAGCCTGCAGCTCTTGGGGTTGGGCCCAACCCGAGTGCTAAGGCCTCCTGTATGTATTGTTATTTGTTCTTTATGTCTTTGGAAATTCATTTCTGTTAGGTAGATTAAATCTTGTTGATTAACTAGGTCACTATTGATGATTAGAAATAATTTTGATGTTCAGATTGAGTTGATAGGTTATTGACAGGGAAAAGCTCCAGAAAAAGGCCATCAAGCACCTCTGGTTTCACCTCTCCCTCAGTGGGATCAGGAGTTGGGATCAAGGTGACTTTGCTGCCAACAAAAACACTGACTTTGCTTTGCCATGCAATCATTAGTGTTTGATTTTCATTTACAGAAGTTGGTTACATGTTCAGATTCTTGAATGCTTCATTGCATAGTTGGTATACATGGTTTCATTGCAATTAGAACTTCTGTTCATTCTCTTTACTGTTAGCTAGGTCAGATTAGGTCAACGTAACTAGGTCTCAGATTTTACAAGTCTTCGTTGGTTCAGTTGGAAAAAAAACTTGCAGAGCACCTGTACCACTTCTCTATCTGCACATACTCCATCAAACCCATTTGCTCCATCCCCTAACTCAGATTCTTGCCTCACGTTTTCTATTTGCCCACATAGCCCTAATTTTTGTGCAACATTGCTTCAGTCCTCCTTGAACAAATCCAGCCATCTGCATCTTTCCTCAACTCCATCCACCAAGTCCTGGACCACCTCAAACCCTGTCCTACCTCCATACTCACTCCTTCACCTTTCCCTCTCCATCCATCCTCCAAAATCCCATTTCTGAACAACCTGTAGAAAATTACAGACATCCTGTAGAAAATCACAGACATCCTGTAGACTTCCTGTAGAGGCTCATGAATGAGGTTTCTTGGTAGCCAAACTCTGTGAAACTCTTTGGAAGGGTGTTAGGGACCCCTTAGGCCCTCTCTGAACCTTCCCGACCTCCTCCAAGCATTTCCCCTCGCCAATCCATCTCTGCATAGTAAAAAACAGTCAAATTGCATGCATGATAATTCTGGCAACTTATTCAAAAATACAAAAAGATGTTTTTTTTTTTTCCAAATGTTACTGTAGAAGTAGCTTAGATACATGTATTTTACCTTCCTAGAAGTCAATATCATCTCTTTCAGTAGCTTGCATCCTATTTCTTGCGACAGTAGGGCTAGCTGTTAAAATTAGGGTTTGCTAGGGTTTACGTTCTCTTTCAGCTTTCCAGTTTATTTCTGCAAGTAGATCAGCCTTCTTTGCGCTATATTTCGTCCATTAGTTAAAAATCTTCTTCTCAGAGCTCATAGAAGTTGGCTTAAGCTCCTAGCGGACTTGTGCCAACTGACCAAGTGACAATTGCAGCAAGAGCTAGTACTTGTGCATATAGCACCGTCGCTTCCAAGTTTGTTATGAACTACCGGGTTGATAAAAGTAAAGAAGGGAGTCCCAGGAGTTGTAGCATTATTGTTGCAATACTAGAACCCACCATTCTTTTTGGCGCCGTTGCTGGGGAAGCATCAGAGTATTTGTGATTGCTGCTTTTCTTCTATTTTTTCTACTCCAACCTTCTGCTAAGTAGTTTATTTCAGTTCCATTTTGTGATTTCATTTCTGTGAAAGTAAATTAGACATTTCCTGCTTCATGGATTAGCCTTTCAATTCCACAATTTAAGTAGTTTATTTCAGTTCCATTCTGCAATTTCATTTCTGCAAGCGTAGTCTAGCATTTCATTCGTGCAATTTGATTTCAACAAAATAGGTTAGTCCTTTCTTTCTTTCATTTCAATTCCGCATTTTCATTTCCGCAAGATAGATTTTAGTTAGTTGAAATTCCATCTGTTTTAGTTTTGCAAGAACAAGCAGAAAAAAATAAAAAGCAATCAAAAAAAAAATCTTTCATTTAATGCCTCGTAGGAACAGAGATAACACCAGAAAATTCCTACCCAACACCCCCACCACATCACTGAGTCACCCTTCTCTCTTCTTTGGTGGCAGTGATCCAGAAGAACCTATAGGTGAACCTCCTGAGATATACGAAGATCCTATAATAGACGAAGAGCAAGAAAACATCCCCTTTGAGACCATGGCTGAAAACAAAAATGGTAGAGACAATGATGAGAGAATAGAAGGTGCTTTTCCCATCCGAGAGACCAATGGGGACATTAAGATGAAAAGCATAAGTCCCTCAGCCTTACCTCATTTCCATGGATTGACCACTGAAGACCCTGATACCTTTTTGTTTGAGTTTGTTGTCCTTTGTCGAACTTATGACTATGCAGAAGATGAGAAAAAGTTGAAACTCTTTCCCTTTACTCTCAAGGATGTAGCACTACGCTGGTTCATGGGGTTACCTGGAAACAGTATCACAACTTGGGCTCAGATGCAACAAGCCTTTAACAACAAATACCGGGATTACTGTAGGTTTTAAGGAAACAAAGGGAGAAATCTTTCGGATGACCATGGGAAATGATGAGTCTTTAGAAGACTACGAGGAAAGGTTCCAACTCAGCTATAAATGGGCCACGTGCACACTTGACCCTGAATCTCTGAAGCTGGTTATGCTCCGAGGAGTCCCTGAAGACCTTCTAGATACCCTTCACATGCTAGCTGGAGGAGACATCTACCAACTACCTTATTAGGACATAAAGTCTGTGTTTAGAAACCACTCTAGGGCAGCCCGGAAAAGAGGTAGGGGGAATCCACTTTCAGCTAGTAATACCTTCTCCAAGCATGAGTTTGTTAATCAGATGGAAGACCTCAAAAGTGAGATGAGACAGACCATTGCCATGCAACTTGATACTTTCCGAATCCAACAAAAGAAAAAGGATGTTGAGAGGGCTTTGGCCATTTTTTGTCCTAGATGTACGAGGAAGCACCCTAAGAACGAGTGTCCATTGCACTCAGTCGAGGTATGTTTCGTTTGTGAGGAAAACCACCCCACAAACCAATGCCCAACCTATGTACCAAGGGACTGAGGCAACCACTGAACCTCTCTAATTCCTCAACCAAAGGAGGCTGCATGGGCCCAGACTTTACCAACAGGGGATGCAAGGGACATCCCAAGATTATTATAGCCCCAACCAATTTGCTTACATACCTTCTTGGGGTTCCCCTGCTCATACTTCTTGATCTGCACCCCCTCCTTGGTCTTATCCATCTCAATACCATACCCAACCTATTGTTCATTCGTTTTGTTAGGTTCCTATACCAATAGGTATCATTTCTCATGATTGACTATGGGAATGCCAAATATGATCATCCTTTCCATGCTGCAAAGGTTCCATATTTTGTATGTAGATAAAGAAAAATAAAAACAAATGTAAAGAGGGTATGCCCTAAAAGAAAAATCAAAGGGCAAGAAGAATGAATTGGTCCACAAAAGGAAAAGAAAATGAACCCCAAAGAAAGAGCAGCAAAGTGGCTAGTCAAAATGCCACTACTATTTTTTGTGCAAAGCAAGTTCACAAGGTGCAAACACTGTTTCATCACACCTAATGGAGGGCCCAACAATTCAATTTGGACCACTCCATATTTAAATTCACTGTTGTAGAATAGAGAATGGATATCTTTCCAAACAGTTCAAGCTTGGTAGATGAGTAGATAGGTAGAGAAAATAAGGAGCCCAACTGCTTAATCTAGGCCCTTGGAAGAGATAAGGTTAGACTTAGATAGGAGGGTACCCAAAAGAAAGGAGGAAAATCAGGGTTTGCTAGTCCAAATGCACCCAATCAAAAGGAAGAAAAAATGCTAGGTGTATTAGGCTGGGTAGGTAGTTTGAGGTTGCAAAAAAAAGTTTGTGATATTTTTTCCTTGTCAAGAAGCACTCATCTCATCAATGACACTAGTACCATGGCAGTTGTTTGGTTGCAGAACAACGGAAGCATGACTAATTCCCTTATCATTCCCCCAGAGATCATTTGCTAACATTCCCTCAAGGACTTTGGGATCTGCCCAATCGTCCTATTTCACTTCATTTTATGAGAAATGCTAAGCTAAACTCTGAATTTACTTAGTCAAAACAAGCCACATTTCTTGTGTAAAAAATCATCATTCCATACTCCTTTCATTTCCCTATGCCTAAGTTTTCCCTCTATAAACTTAGCATTTATTCATGCAGTTTCATTCCATACATTCATATTGACATCCTAACTTATTGTATAGCTCCTTTAATTATTCCCCACCCCTATTTTACAAAAGCTATATAAAAACCCAAAAAGTATTTAATATTCCCCCCATGGCACCTATAGCCATATTAACAGTTTCGGGAATTATTAAGTCCATTTGGGACTTTAATAAGAACCCTTCCACGTCCATAAACCTCGGGATTTATTTAACTTCAGGTTAAATAAATAACCACGCTAAACCCTCCCACCCATACCATACATTCAAACTTTGGTGCGCATATAAACCTTGGGGTTAGTTTAATATTTGGTTAAACTAATAACCATACCCACCCGCATAACCACAAAAAACCCATAAATCCAAAGTTTAAAACCCCGCAGCATTATAAAATATTAAAATATGGGCGGGTCCCCGCACCGTATCATACCAGCACCTGCGCTTCCATACAACCGTTGGATCGTGCCCGCCAGATCCAACAGCCCACGCTGATATTGGAGCTGCCCCGCTGTATGAGAGTTACCTCCCGATGGAAAGTGGTTTTGCCATCGTACATTGGGACGCATGGCCCATTTTTATTGCATCGGGCCCGCTCTGACAGAAACTGCTCCCGTACCAAAAGCGGTCCGATGCAAACCACTTACTGCTTGTTCTCCCCGCCGCGCACGTCATACACCACGCTAGCGCCTGCGCTACTGTACAGTCCGCCGTGTCCGCCCCGTCACCCATCCACATCAGCTGCCACGTTACCTTCCATACTATGCTACAGGACAAGGTGACATCATGCTGACGTCAGTGCAAAAAGTGCCAAAAGGTCCGAAAAAATACAAATTTTCGTTAAAAACTCACGAAAGTGACGTTTTTTGTTTATTCTCTATGCAACCAATAGTGAAGTTTGTGCATGAGAAATACATCGAATTCACCATTAACGTCCCAGTCTGCCACCTAGGCGTGTTCAACCTGCAAACCCGACCTCCTCGGCTCTACCTGCAACTGCATTTCACCACAAAGTCTCGAATAAACAGGTATTTACCCGTGAATCGCCCATAAACCCTGTTTTTTCATAATTTCTCTATAAAAGATCACCAAGACAGCTAAATTCAACTCAAAGACACTATCGCCTGCAGGCTCCTGCGCTCTGCCTCACTAAGTAACCATACTTTTGAGCAAAACCTGCCAATTCTATGACCCTCTGATAAATTGTCCATTAAAGCTTGAAATCGAGCTCCTGTTCGCCTGCAAAACCACCCAAAAACACCTGTAAAATCCGTGCTCTTTCCACTGTTTTTAAGCTTCCTCGTTGAAGAATCCTGCAGACTCTGTATTCCCTTTGAGTTCCACTCAGTAAGGCCACCTTCGCACAGAACTCAAACTGCAAAATTCCTGCTAAAAAGCCCTCTGTCAGAACCCTGTTTTCTGTTGAGACATAGACTCAAATCCAATTATAAGCACAATAAACCATGGAGGCTCCAGTAGCCCTAAACATTGCACCCTTGAATGCACCTCATAAGCAGCTGGAGTGGTTACCTCTAGCTGATAGGGATTTCCAGATTGATGACATGGAGGGTCAAAAGCCTCACCTACAAGCTTTTTGTGAGATAAGGAATAGTCATAAAAACAACACTGACATATTCAGAATCTGGGAGTCCAACATGCCTATATACTACCTGCCTTCAGTCAATGTCTTCCCTGACCTCATCCATCAGTGTTGTGCTAATTATGAGCCTTCTCAAAGGGCAGTGATGGACCCTATTGGAAATTTCCTTTTCTACATTACCCTTCAGTCTATAAATGAGATGCTGCACTTCGAGCCAGCTCAGCCTTTAGTCCCTCTCACTATGAAAAATTTGCTGGACCAAGCCTCCAAGTTGTCCTCTGCAGAAATTGACAAATTTCCAAGCTATTTATGCCACCAGATTGCTACTCCAGATACAAAATTCCCTACCATCATGCCTAGTTTAGTGAAGTTGGAAAAATGCTCATAGACATGATTTCCTACATTCTGGGATTCAGAACAAGTGAAATTGTAGATGAAACTGTCTTTGCTTTGATGTCCATGTTTTCTCCAGGACAGCCCCCTGCTCTCAAGTATGACTATGCCACCTTCATAGCCAACAAAATTCATGAACAGTTCATGAACTTGGAGAGAGAGAGTGTGTTCAAATACACTTCATATATATACCATTTGATGTTGTACTATCAACCTGATAGTTTCCCAGTCCCCCTTAAAAAGTTGGATGCTAAGGGGGAGCGAAGGTCTGTTATATTTTGGTCCTCAGTATTCCATCATATTGGCATGTCCCCATATACATATTGTGAATTTATTGACCTTTTCATATACCTAGCCACCTGTTTATTGTCAATAACTCCTCTTGCCAGGCTCTCTGCTGAAATGCAGAAAATTTTGCACCTATCAAAGGAATACAACATTGGTGATTGGTATTTTTACCAAAACCATACAATGATTAGGATCTATGGCTGTCAAATGGACCCCTTCAAACTGCCAAAATATGTCCCTATGAGACTCTTTTCCCTGGAATACTACAGGCAGTTCAGTAGTTCAGATCTGACCCATTTCTATGGTGCTAGGAAAAAGGCACAGCTTAAGATAAGGCACCAATTGGGCCCTTTTATCTTTAATAAAAGGGAAGAAGCATGGAAGGAGGCTGACACCATTCTGAGAGACAAACTTAAGCTGAAACAAAGTTTTCTTTGGGCACCATATGACCCTGAACATTTCATAAGCTTTAGAAGAGTCAAACACAAGCTTACAGGATATGTGCATTATAGTATCCCTCAAATTGAACAATATGCCAATCAACAAGAGTGGGTAGAGGGCACACTAGTTGAAGAGCTTACTGAAGAAGAGATAACAGAAAAAGCAATCAAAGACCTTGAAAATTCAGTTGACTTGGAATCTTTTGGACAGGTGTTTTTCACATCTCCTCGACACCTTGGAGCAGGCACATCATCTGCCACGATTTCCCAACAACCTGACCAAGTAAGTGCTCGACCTACAGGGACATCCAAAGGAAAAGAGGTGCAACATTCAGAGCAGCAAGAGATAATGGCAGACCGGCCAGACACAAGCAAAGAACAAAGTCAAGGGCAAGCCCCTTCAACACAACCAAAAGCACCTGAGGTCCCTATCCTACAAACTCCTCTCAATGAGGAAAGATCCAAGAAAAGGGACAGGCAGGAAGAGACACCTATAGGGGCATCCACAGAACAGCAAGGAGAGAAAAGGAAGAGACTAAACCCCTATTCTGAGGAAGATTTTACAGAGGAGACATCACGCAATCAAAGGGGTGAGGAAACAACCGAACAGCGGATTCCTCCGAGCATGGAAACATTAGCTAGCTCCTTTCAACAGGAGCAAGAGAGACAACAAGGTGTGGAGGTTACCTCAACCTCCACCAAGCAACAGAGCAAGCAAGGCTCTGACATAAAGAAGGCATTCACAGAAATCAAGGCCAGAAATGAGCCAGTAAGATTCCAGCTCTACAACCAGTTGCTAAGAATGGCTCCCACTAATCAACAGAGGCTAATGGCAGCCTATGACATCCAAGAAGGGAAAATGACCCTCAGTCATTTCAAACCTACAGTACAACAGCCCCAATCCGCTGCTGATTATATTAGGACCAATCTGGAAGTGCTTGCTAAAGACATCCATCCAATGGACCAGATTGAGTTACACAAACAAACTGGAGAAATGGTGTACTCCACCCTGGCAGATAAGGCAATATTGGCCCACAGACTGCAGAATTCACTTCACAACACTTCTGCCCAATTAGAATTGGAGAAAGCTTCATCACAGGCCAAGGACAATAGAATCAAATCCTTGGAGGAGATCATTATGGAGCTGGGACATGATCCCAATGATCCCAAGGGCGTGCAAGCTTTGATTAAGAAGAAAGAAGAAGACATAGCAGCCCTTAGAAAACAACTCAGGCTACCACCTACAATTCATCCTCAAACCACAGAAGTAGCACAACAAAAAGAAGAAGAGGATGTAGTTAGTTTGCTTATGAGGATGCATAAAAGACTGATAGAAACAGAGAGTGCCTTGGAGGCATCACTGCAAGAAAGACAGGGAGAGTTGGCCTCTCAGTCAGCTCAAACAGCTCTAACTCTTGAGACTGCTCCTCCTACAGTCAGCA
Organism: Pinus tabuliformis; assembly: GCA_031772625.1. Lineage (NCBI taxonomy): Eukaryota > Viridiplantae > Streptophyta > Pinopsida > Pinales > Pinaceae > Pinus > Pinus tabuliformis. The sequence goes on from CM062815.1 coordinate 863,449,146, forward strand.
CAGCAGTCCCTCCTATTGATCCTGGATCAATAGCAGGTACCTCAACTCCAGCCTAAACTTCAGCAACAGTTTCAGCAAAAACTACAAACAACAGTAGAGAAAGAGGGCAGCCTGAGTATGGAGGAGATGATGAAAGAAATAAAGGCTCTGGAAGTACAGATGGCAGAATTAAAAGAGGCCAAAGAAAAGCTGGCCAAAATTGAGGTAAGATATGACAAATCAAAGATGGATGTAGCTGAGAAGACAATGTTGGGTATACGACCAAAGTCCCACATTTACTAGAAGTGGGGAGGATCATGGGTATATAAGGATGGACAAATATCTCCATTGGTATGAGGCCTTTTGGGGTAAAGCCCAAAAACAAATCCATGAGAGCTTAGGCCCAAAGTGGACAATATCATACCATTGTGGAGATATGTGGTGTCAAGAGTCCTTACAAGTGGTATTAGAGCCAGATTCAAAGCTAGCCAAGTGGATGAATCCTCGGAATTTCGAATGAAGGTGGTGAGCCCCGGTAATATCACAATGGGATCTGTGGATGAGCTCGGTTAGAGCAAGCTCTCGAGGCAGGTGGTGCTTCCATGTAAGGCGTGTGCTTCCAATGCATTGGAGTGGAGAATCCTGGTTGGTCGAGAGTGGACGGATGGATAATCATTTGAGGGGAGGCTCGATGGTCCTTCGTTCGAGGGGAGGATTGTTGGGTATACGACCAAAGTCCCACATTGACTAGAAGTGGGGAGGATTATGGGTATATAAGGATGGACAAATATCTCCATTGGTATGATGCCTTTTGGGGTAAAGCCCAAAAACAAATCCATGAGGGCTTAGGCCCAAAGTGGACAATATCATACCATTGTGGAGATATGTGGTGTCCAGAGTCCTTACAGACAAGGGAAGTAAAAACCTTGGAGAAAAGAATAAAGGAGCTAGAGAAGGACCTCACATTAGACAAAACTCTAGCTGAAATCAAGAAAATTTTGTGGGCCAAAATTGGCCAATCCATTAATGACCAATGGCAATCCATCCAGACTATACATGAGTAGATAGAATTGATAGGCTTAGCTCAATTCGAGACTCAAAAGGATAGAGCATCATAATATGCCTGAGCAAGCCAACAGAATGATTCAATTCTTGAACACTCATACCAAAGAGCAATTGGCAGCACTGGGCATCAAGAACAGAACAAATACCATCTTGCTAGTGAAAAAGGTGCTGACCGTAAGGAATTTTGTGCAAACTCTGGAAAGAAAATGCCAAGAAATGCACGCAAAGATAAATGACTTCAAAATAAAGTTTGCAGCATTACAGAGCATAGGGCTACCCAGTTTATTAACCAGCGCTGGAAGACTGCTGTCACATGAGAATTATGCCAACAGGGTAAATAATTATGCCTCTAATCAAATTACAGCATCCTCAAGCGCCTCAGAAGAAACAGGGCCTCCCTCTGGACAGAGTTTGTATGACAAATTAGAAAATCTGTTCTACATTAAACATGAGATAAACCATCTTTTTAAAGAAAAGCCCAACTTTTATAGATACACTGAAGCTAATGAAACACTGATAAAAATAAAAAGACATCAGTTGCCTATAGAGGACTGGTGGCAAGGAATGCTGGAGATATTGCTTAGGTAATTTTGTTTTCAATTTTTTGGTCAGCCACAGGTCAACAAATACAGAGGCACGGTCCACGTGTCAAAGGGTAAAAAACAACAAAAGGCAGAAATTAAATGGTGACTACATCTCGTTGATGAAAACGAAGCATTCATGACGAGGCCATGATAGCAACACAACACAGCAAGGCATCAAGGCAGCAAGCACATAATAAAGACGCAACTACCAGCCGACTCACTCAGTCTAGAAAGTCAAATATCTCTGACAAATTGGACAACCATCACATTCACATTTACTGCAGCATTTATTTCCCTCATTTACTTCTTCTTAAGAGTTGGTAAAGGAAGTTATGGCTTCAGAACTTATCTTCACGATATTTTGTATCTCCCTGTTTGTATAAATACCTCCCCATAATATGTGTTTGGGGTTGGTGATTTTCTCTCTGGACTGCGCTGTAAATTTTGGGACTGTCTAATACAAATGGCCGTTCAAGTCCACTGTTGCTGCACCGTTTGAAAGTGGATTTAATGTTCTGGGAAACGCTACAGAATTCATGTGTCTTTCTATGGATCAATAAGTTGCTCTAACCTGTGTTTATGTCTTCTGCGTTTGAAAATATCATATATGTCTCATATTCTTAGTAACAGAGAAAAGGAATAACCCAAGATTTGTTTAAATACCCCCTGTGTTCAATCTATGTTATTAATTATGTTTTCTTCAGAATCAGTTATAAATATGAATTCTTAGATGCTCGTGTTTACACTAATTCTTTCATTTTGAATACTATTTAGGAATTCTTAATTGCTCCTAGATAATATTCAAGCACCTTCCCTCTGCCAGCATGATCAAGGATTCTTGATTGCCCTTCATCCACTGGCTTACATTCCACCAACTTCCAGATTTGAAAATTGTTCTAAGAACTGCCTATCTTGCTCTGTAGCATTACCATTTACCCAAGAAACACTTCAGCAGTACACCATCATTGACTCCATTGCCCAATAGTATAAACTGTTTTGGACCTCCATCCTAGCTCTATTTGAGATCACCATCCAACAAACTAAAAACCAAACTCTGTGCATCATAACTAGCCTAAAATACTCCAAAACAAAGCTAAATTACAAAGAGAGAGCCCTCTCTGGTTGCAGATTGGCCAGAATCTGCAGCTACAAGATTGGTTAGTGGTTACCTCGACCGTATTCCCTTCAGGAGGCAGGGAACAACCTGAGTGATAACATCATTGGCGACTCCACTGGGGATGAGAATGTCTATTTGTAACTGTTGTCTATTTTCTAAAGCTACAGATGGAGCCTGAAGTTAGCCAGGTAGCCTTTGAAACTGTCTTTGCTCTGCATTTACAGGAGTAAATAAAAGCTGCTTCAGTCAATCTCTAGTATAGTTTTAGGCTCTAAACAGTTGTTCCAAAGATTTGATCAGTTTCCTCTGTTTCAACATATTCAAAGGAAATCCAAAGGCCTCCCATATTTCAAAGAATTTCCTGCAGAATATTGTAAAAGACTGTGATCTTTAAAAAAAAACATTTCCAGAAAATACCAAGAAACAAATTTAGAAGTTGGCTCCAAAGAAGAAAACTCGTTACACTAGGTCAAACCCTGCCCCAGATCCTCTAGCTATTTTTGAAAATCCTAACTTAATTTCTAAAACCCTTAGAAAACAAGAAAAACTAGAAAAATCAGCTGATTCAGACCTTGATATACTTCAGCAAAACCCTGCAAAATCTGAGCTTACACCTGGGAGAGCAATAGTCATTTCAACAGCCTCTCTTAGTTCCTCATCCACACCTCAAAGTATCCTCTCCACTCCCCCATCCACTGCACAAGTTTGTTAGGATATTCCGACACATAGGATATAGTTAAGTTCAACTTGGTCTAGTTTAGAGTTAGGTATAGAGTTAGGTAAAGTGTGTTTCTTTACCATTGTACATATTGTAACTTACAATCCGACGGTCACGATATGTAGTGATCCGACGGTTCATTCTCTCCTCGGTATTACCGACACTTGATCCGTGGCTTGACACCCGATTGGTCCATGAGTTCTATTTAAAGCTCATGGAGGGTCATTGTTCGGGAAAACCGTGCATGAGAGAAGCTTATGTAAATTTTCATTCTTTGATTAATAAATTGCCTGTAGTACCCACGTTGGGACAGGCCATGGACTGTTTCCCTCCTTGCACTCTGAGGGTTTTAACCACGTCAAAAATACTGGTGTATTGATTTGAGATCTGGTTGTGAGTGGTGTCCTTTTGGTATTCTTTCTGAGGAACTTACCCTGTAAATTCCTACATGGTATCAGAGCTATTTGAGGGCCGCGTCTGTTGGTGATCCAAATCTGAAGCCGGTAGAACTGCATGCGGCTGTCGTTTCCTAGATCTACTGTTTCTGACTATTTTCGGGCCGAGAGGATTGCTCTGTTGCGTTCGGAGCATCTGTTCCAGTGAGGAACCCCTTTCGTTTCACGCGAAAAGGTTTCCGGTAGCCCTAGCTGCGTCATTTTTCAGATCGGGAGGTATACACTGTTTCTGCAGTTTACTGTTATTTTCTCTCTGCTTATTTCGGTTTCGGTTTATTTAGCTTTTTTTTTAACCGGATCTATACCTTTCATTTCTGTGTATGCTCTTTGCCCTGCGACTCTGTGCGATCTGGGCAAATCAGAAACAGAAAGGAAGGATTTTTCTCATGCGTATGCTCTTTTCCCTGCACCTTAGTGTGATCTCGAAAATCAGAAACATTGAGAAAAATATTTAGTTTTTTGGCTAAAGCTAACTTTGAGATTTTTTTTAAAAATTTCTAGTTTTTTGGCTAAAGCTAACTTCGAGCCACAAGGTTCGTTTTTCTTTGCATATTCGTGTTGGGTTTTGTGTTTTGTGTTTTGTAGGGAAAAAGAGCTTTCTCAAGGCAAGCACGCAAACCAAGGCCCCCCCCCTCTCTCTCTCTCTCTCTCTCAAATTTTTTGTATAGATCAATTGGTTCAAAGCTATTTTAAGAGAGTAGAGGTCTTGGGTTCAAGTCTCCATTTTTTGGGGGCGGATTTTTTTTTTTCATTCCCGCACATTCGCGCACTTTGCCGGCAACGTCAACAATATTTTTTCAAAAAGCCATAACTTCTTCATCCGGAAGCCTTTTTCAGAGCCGTTTTTTTTAAAACCGCCTATTTTTTCGAGATCTATCCATTGGAACACTTACTTTCAGCATCTTCAGCTTCAGTTTTTTTTTTAAAATGGAAAGTCCATGCCAAGTCATTCTTGACAGCACTAACTACTTCCAATGGGTAGCCTACATGGAAGATTTACTTAGAAGTAAAGGTCTCTTCAGAATAGCCACAAACCAAGAGAAGAAACCAAAAGATGAAGACAAGGTTGCAAAATGGGAAAATAGACAAGATCAAGCACGTGGTTTGATAGGGATGTCTGTTTCTCCTGATCTTAGATTCCACATTGCAGAACTTGAGACTCCTCATGAAGCATTAGAAAAACTCGCTAAAGTTTTTGGGATTAAAAATGAAATTAGAGCCCATCAACTTGAAAATGAGTTGCTTACTTTGGATCCTAATAATTTTTCTTGCATTGAAGATTTCTTGTCCAAATTCAAGACCCTTAGATATCTCTTGGAAGGTGTTAAAGTTAAGAAAGAAGATGGTAACCTTATTTATTCCATCCTTACTAAGTTGGGACCAGCCTACTCTGTATTTGTTTCCACTTTCCATTCTACAAGGGAAGCTTTCATTTGTCAAGGCAAAGACTACAAGCCCCTTCCTTTGACTCCTTTTGTGATTCCTTAATAAGAGAACAAGAAAAACTCTTACACCTTGGTCTTCTTAATCTTGGAAACTCTTCCACGAAAGCGTTAGCCGCCCAGCAGCAACCAAATTCAAAGAATCCTAAGAAGTCATATCCTCAAAAGAATGGTCCTAAACCAATTCAGCCTCAAAATGAAAGATCATTTCAGCAAAATGATAAGACCAATAAAAACAAATGGAAGAAGACTGATAGACATTGTAACTTTTGTAATCGAGATGGCCACTTAGAATCTAAATGCTTTAAGAAGATGGAAGCCTTGGAAGCCGCAATGAAGAAACATAACATCCATGTGGAGCCTACTTCAACTTCAACTTCCGGAATGGCACTTTCTGCATGTCATTGTCAATCATCTCAGTCTGGTTATGCATTAAATGTATCTTCTTCTTCTTCTCATTCTCATGAGTGGCTCATTGATTCTGGAGCCTCTTATCACATGGCCAAAAACCAAGCCATGTTTTCTTCTTTAAATGATTGTAACACCAAAAATATATATGTTGGTGATGATAGATCTCTTAATGTTGTAGGGACTGGAACTGTTCATCTAGACAATGGTCAGTTTAATGATGTATTATGTGTTCCAACCTTATCCTGCAACCTTCTATCTGTCTATCAGATAACTCATTCAGGTGAAGGTAAAATTGTTGAATTTTCACCTCATGATGTTGTAATCAAGGATCTAAAAGATCCTAAACAGATTCTAGCTACTGGTCTTGCTGATGATTCCACAAGGTTGTATAAGTTTCACAACTTTGGGTCATCAAATCTTCCCTCAGTATTTGTTGCTCATAATGATGAAGTGAGCAAACTTTGGCATGAGCGATTTGGTCACTTAAACTATCGCTCCCTTCAGCATCTATGTAAAAAAAATATGGTGACAGGTCTTCCTATGGTATCTTGCAGAGATGGTGTTTGTTCCGGATGTGTACTCGGAAAACATCATCGGGACAGTTTTGACAAACGTGCCTCTTGGCACGCCTCAGCCCCTTTACAGCTTGTGCACAGTGATTTATGTGGTCCTCTTCCTGTTGCTTCATTCTCTGGCTGCAAGTACTTCTTAACTTTCATTGATGATTTCTCCAGACGCACTTGGGTATACTTCTTAAAACTCAAGAGCGAAGTATTTAACACATTTTTGGCCTTCAAAGCCTTTGTTGAAAAACAATCTGGACATCAAATTCTTAAGCTAAGAACTGATAATGGTGGAGAATATGTTAAAAACACATTCATCAACTTTTGCACCGAAAATGGAATTCAAATGCAACATACTGTTCCATACACTCCACAACAAAATGGTGTAGCTGAAAGGAAAAATCGCACCTTAAAGGAAATGGCTAATTGTATGCTGCAATCTAAAGGACTCAGTCTTAGTTTTTGGGCCGAAGCAATTAATTGTGCAAATTATATAATCAATCGCACTCCTACTAAGGTTCTAGAGAATATCACTCCAGAAGAAGCTTGGAGTTCCATTAAACCAGATGTAAGTCACTTTCGTGTGTTTGGAAGTGAAGCATGGGCCCATATTCCAGATGAAAAGCATAAAGCTTTAGAACCTAAGAGTGAGAAATGTACTTTTGTTGGATATTCTGAAGATGTAAAAGGTTATAGACTTATTCCATTTAAGTCCAAAAATGTTATCATTAGAAGAGATGTAAAATTTGATGAAAATAAATCGGCCTGCGAGCCTAGTCCGGCGGATGTGCCACCTCTTCCTATCTCTTCTACTTTTGAAAACATTTCTTCTTCAGATGATGAAAGCGAGGATGATAATCCTCCCCCACCTTCTCAGGATCCTCAACTTCCAAGATGGGTCCGTGCTACTCGGGATGCAGCAGGTGATCTTGCCGGTGATCCTACAGATCAGCGACGTACACGTTCTCAGTTTGAAAGAGCCTCTTCTTTACTGGCTCAAGCTCCAGTAAATCATGATCCTGACACTTTTGCAGAAGCTTCAGGCCATCCACATTGGGAAGCAGCTATGAATGAAGAATATCATTCATTGATGACAAATGATACATGGGATCTTGTTCCTCTACCAAAGGGACGCAAACTTGTTAGATGCAAATGGGTTTACAGAACCAAGTATGGACCAGATGGGAAAGTTGATAAACATAAAGCTCGTCTCGTTGCTAAGGGCTTTTCACAGGTTGAAGGCATTGACTACACTGAAACCTTCTCCCCTGTTGCCAAAATGAACTCTATCCGCCTTGTTCTTTCCCTTGCTGCCTCTTTAAAATGGGAAGTCCATCAGATGGATGTTAAATCTGCCTTCTTGCATGGGGACTTGCAGGAAGAAATCTATATGGAACAACCCATTGGCTTCATACAAACAGACTCCAGCCTTGTTTGTCGACTTAAGAAATCCCTTTATGGCCTCAAGCAAGCTCCTCGGGCTTGGTATGCCAAAATGGATAGCTTTCTTTTAGAATCTGGCTTTTCTAGGTGTCATTCTGACAATACTGTCTACACCAAGAAAGTGGGCAACTCTCTTATCATCCTTGTTCTTTATGTTGATGATCTTATTCTTACTGGTAGTGATCCCAACCTTATAAACCATGTGAAGTCCAGCCTTAAAAAGAAATTTGAAATGACAGACTTAGGACACTTACACTATTTTCTCGGTCTTCAAGTCTTGCAATCCAAGGAGGGTATTTTCCTTTCCCAGTCCAAGTATGCTTGTGATATTCTTCGTCATTTTCACATGGAAGACTGTAAGCCAGCCCCTTCTCCCTTTCAGTCTGGAGTCAAACTTTCAGTCTCTTGTACTTCTCCTGAAGTTGATGCTACCTTATACCGTCAACTTGTAGGAAAACTCTTGTATTTAACCCATACTCGTCCTGATCTTTCCTTTGCTGTTGGCCTTGTTGCTCGTTTTATGCAAAACCCCCGTGAAAGTCATTGGAAAGCAGCTAAAAGAATACTTCGTTATGTTCGAGGTACAGTACAGTTTGGGATTCATTACAGTGCCAAAGCAGCTCCTCTGTTAGTTGGTTTCACTGATTCTGATTGGGCTGGTGACCCTGATGATCGGAAGTCTACTGCCGGTTATGTCTTCACTCTTGGTTCAGGACCTATTACATGGGCTTGTAAGAAACAGGCTGCCATTTCTCTTTCGTCAGCAGAAGCAGAGTATCGTGGTGCCGTGGAAGCTAGTAAGGAAGCCTTGTGGCTTCGTCAGATCCTATCAGAGTTTGGCTTTGAGCAGCAGCATCCAACCACACTTTGGTGTGATAATCAAAGTGCCATTCAGCTATGCAAAGATCCAGTCCAGCATCAGCGCAGCAAACACATTGAACTACACATGCACTTCATCAGAAAGCTCATTCATGACCATGTTCTTGAAGTGCAATATTGTCCAACAGATGATCAGGTTGCAGACATCTTCACAAAGGCTCTCACAGAGGCGAAGTTCACTAAACTTCGATATATGCTTGGAGTTCAGGAAGTTGTCACTAAGGGGGGATAGGCTCTAGTGCCTCCTTCCTTCTCCTATTGTGTCATATTTGTAAATCCTTCAATCCTATCCCAAGTTGTTCTTAAGGGGGGATGTTAGGATATTCCGACACATAGGATATAGTTAAGTTCAACTTGGTCTAGTTTAGAGTTAGGTATAGAGTTAGGTAAAGTGTGTTTCTTTACCGTTGTACATTTTGTAACTTACAATCCGACGGTCACGATATGTAGTGATCCGACGGTTCATTCTCTCCTCGGTATTACCGACACTTGATCCGTGGCTTGACACCCGATTGGTCCATGAGTTCTATTTAAAGCGCATGGAGGGTCATTGTTCGGGTAATCCGTGCATGAGAGAAGCTTATGTAAATTTTCATTCTTTGATTAATAAATTGCCTGTAGTACCCACGTTGGGACAGGCCGTGGACTGTTTCCCTCCTTGCACTCTGAGGGTTTTAACCACGTCAAAAATACTGGTGTATTGATTTGAGATCTGGTTGTGAGTGGTGTCCTTTTGGTGTTCTTTCTGAGGAACTTACCCTGTAAATTCCTACAAAGTTTCCACTGTTGTCCCTGCTGTTCCAGCTGTTTTATTTCTTCGTGTTGTCCCATTTATACCTGTGGACATGGCAAACCATTATGCTCCTCTACAGTTACCTGGAAATCCAGGGGCTATGCCTCAAGATTATCATAGTAAAATCACATATTTTGATGGTACTGGCTCCTATACCACCCAGCAACACACTAAGAAAATGCAAGATTATTTTGAGAATTATGAAATAGATGATGATGATGTGAGAATGAAGATCTTTTTCTAAAGTCTAACTGGTGATGTAAGGATTTGGTTTAGAGCACTTGCTGCAAACTCCATAGCTGATTCAGAAGCTCTTTACCAATCCTTTTTAAACAGATGGGAAAAGAAGAAGGACCCTTTACACATTTTAACAGAATATGATAAGTTGAAAAGAGGCCCACAAGAAACTGTCCAAGACTATTGTGCTAGGTTCAACAATGTCTATAATGCTATTCCTCAAAACCTTAGACCTCCACCTGATTGAGCTTTGATCAAATTACCTGATGGATTTGATTCTGACATGGCATACCAACTGAGGGAAAGAGCCCCTCCAAGCTTAGCAGACATGCAAAATATAGCAGTTAGTGTGGAGGCAAACCTGATTGCTAAACGGAATAGGGCAAGAGTTGAAAGAAGAACAACTTTCAAAGAAGAGCCTTCAACATTTGAACAAAAACTGGATGCAATCATCAAAGGTATGGACAGACTTGGGGATAGGGTGGAAACTGTTGAAAGAAAATCATCATGTGGAGATCAACCAAATAACACTGCAAGAAACCCAAACTTTAGAAAAAATCAAAATCCAAATGTTGGGAGGACTGGCCCTGACCAGAACATCAGACCTCCATTTCAAGAAAACTATGCAGAAGCCTCAACATCTAGTGAACCAACTAAGGACACCCAAATCAATCTAATGGGGTTAAACACTGAGCAACAAATTTTTCTAACCCAAGATGACCAAGTGGCTCACAATTTCAATCAATTTCAAACCAAATCCGGAGAGTCATTTGATTTTAGGGAAGGTAGTGATGCAATGGTCTATGAGGTTCATAAACAGTACAAATTAAGAAGCAGAACCATAGACGTGCCTAAACCTACCAAGCTAAAGGATACCAAGCAGCCAAAGAAAACAAAGGATAAAGCTGTCTTGATAGAACCCTCTACTAAAACAGACTTAGACTCAAAGGAAGTCACTGTGGAAGACATATCAGACTTACAGCCCTCAAAAAATCAGCCATACACATCCCATTCTTCAAAAGAAAATCTAAACTATTCTCCTGAAAATAATTTCAAATCAGATGTACCTCAAAACAACATTCTTGATGAAGAGAAGATCACTAAAAATTCAACTAAAAAGGAAAAATTTGCTGTCCATAATACAAAAACTCAGATAGAGAAACCTTTCAACTTAGAAACAGAAATAGGCAAGCTGAAAATAGCTATTCCTCTCTCTGAATTGGCTAAACATGAAGTTTACAGACAACAAATCAATAGGTCACTACAAATACCAGAGAATAGGGATGCAGTCAATGTTCTAGATGATCAACCAGAATTGCTTTTCGGTCCTAAGGTCAATGGTAAAACAGTGGATGGAGCGGTTCCTCCATTCTATATGATCTTAAACATTCATGACAAAGTGCTGCATAATGCGATGTTTGATTCATGAATTGATTCTTATAAATATATTTTAAACATTTAGTTTAATAGCTAATGTAATAAAAATTATGAATGTTCCATCCTAACTTATAAAAATATTTATAAACATAATAAAACCCATTTTAATTTTATATCATAATTAATAAATAGTTTAAAATTAATCAATATTATAACAAAACTATAATACTATTCTCTTTCTCTTCTATTTTATAATGATAGAGGAATTATAAATATAAATAAAATAAGTAATTAACTTGGTTGCATAGGGTGAAGGTTTTGAAAACTTTAAAAATTAATCAATTTTTAGATGTTGAGAGCTTTTTTTTGGAATACTGTGTCATGAAATGTCCAAAGTTTCCAGCAAACACTTAATTAATTTTGGTTAATTATTTTGGTTTTGAAACCTCAAAAATAAATTAATTTCCGAAGTTTCTAGCAAACATTTAATTAATTTTGTTTAATTATTTTGGTTGTGAAACCTCAAAAATCAATTAATTTTTCTGATGTTGAGAGCTTTTTTGAAATACTGTGTCATCTGATTAAGTGTCTGAAGTTTTTGGCAAATAATTAATTTTGTTTAATTATTTGGCTTTGAAAGCTCAAAAGTTAATCAATTTTTTGACATTGAGAGTTTTATTGAAATACGGTGTATGTGATTGAAGTGTTTTAAATATTTAATTGATTTTGTTTAAGGAAATTTTGATGAGAATAAAAAATTTATGTTAAAATTTTAATTTATGTAGTTTAATTGATTTTTTTATTGTATAAAATTCAGTAGCCTTAAAAAATTCTAGAAATTGTATAAATTTTATTAATCAAATTTCAATAAATTTCTGCAAAATTAAAAGCAATTTATATTTAAAACTAAACCTTTTTTTTGCTATTTTGCTTTGAAGCCTCAAAAATTAAATTCTAAGGCTGAGAGCTTTTTTGAAATACTGTCATGTGATTGAAGTGCCGAAGTTTCTGGCAAACAATTAATCGTTTTTGTTTAATTACGGTTTAATGTATTGAATCAACATTGATTTTAAGTTATTTCTTTGATCCGAATAATGTTGAAATGATTTCAAAATTTTTATGGTCCAGAGGAAAAAACACTTTTTATTATAATTTTTATTTAGTTGAATTTCTTAGACAATAAATTATGAAGTTGAACATTATTACAATAAACTATAAAATTGAACATTATTATAAATGTTTTAACAATCAAATTTAATAATATTTTTATGGTCATGATGATTTTATGGATTATTAAGTCATTGGTCGAGATGGCAGTTTGCCACCCCATAGATCATGTTGTCATTTAATTGATATATGTTGCGGTAGCTCGACAACATACACCTTCATGCGAGTAATCACGTTGTGGTAAGGTGACATTCATTTCAACAGTTAGGTAGTCCAACAGTTAGGTCGGGAGGTTTGGTCCCCATAGGTCTTATGGTCCAATCTCGGGTAGGACTATGTATGCCTCAGAGTTGCTCCAAGCACGATTTTTTCAGAGGAAAAAAAAGGTGGCATTCATTTCATTTAATATTGACTTTGGTTATATTCAAGCAGGGAAGCAGTTGTGTTGATGGTGGTTTGTTCGTTGGTTGAGTTTTATTGAACCTGGTATGGGATGGCTATGGGAGTGTTTTCTGCTTGCCTTTAATAAATATGTGGTGGAGAATTGGGGGGAATGTTGTCTATGTGCATGGCCGGTGATTAAGGAGGGTAGTCCCTGTTGCAGTTGCATTTGGTTAGAGCAAAGTGGAGGGACGTCACCTTCGCAAAAGTTCAATTAGAATCCAAGAACCAAACATGGCTATGTGAAGTTATGTGAAGAGTTATTTGGCCACCTCTTACTTGAATTTGTTGTGGGCACACTCAGTGTGTTTTTTTGGGTTCTTCATGTCTAGAATGAAGTAAGAGGTCTTGATTCTCTCTCTAAGTGAAGGCTCTTGTAATCTTAAATTATTTGTACAAGTCTCTAGTTGATAGGGGTTTGTCATTTATTTGAGGACTTAGGGGTTTTCCCAAAGAAATTTGTGTGTGGCCTCTTATTTGTCTCACATGGCAAGTTTTCCACCCCTTGGTAGTGAAATTGTCTTGGGTGAATTGGTGTGGCTAGAGAGAGTTTTGACATTTGATGGTTTGGTTCAAGGCTTAAATGAGTTGAGTATCAATTCAACTAGGCTCTTTCAACACTTTCTTGGGGTTTTGTATGCACAACGTTTCTTGGGGTAAGTATAGATAGTGGTGGAGTTGGTGTCAAACAGCGGAAAACACCTATAGCATACCATCATCGACAATATTTCCTTGCCTCTGTAGTGGCTTACGAGAATTTGTCCAACCATGGGTGGGGACCACTAGGGGGGATTCAACTACGTTTGATAGGGACTTTATTCATGGTTCAAAGTATCGGTGTGTGGCGCCCTTGAGTGTTCGAGTGGATATGAAGCCTTGCTATAATTTGGTGGAGTGTGGGTACTTGGCTACCGATGGTTTAGATGGCCATGCCTCACCGACATGGATGGGTGAGAAGAGGCACAGGAGATAGGGGTCAAAGTGGGTGACGTGCAAATGAAGATCATGGCTTGGGTGAGGCCATTGAGCTAACACCCTTTCTGCCTTCTTCCACTGTGTCTTGGGTCCTTCCACATGCTAACAATCATAATGTTTTGTGGCAAATCACTCTTTCCTTGGATCAACTCAACAGGGCTCGACACAATGATCGCAATGACATTATCAACTTCATGAACAATCTTTAGCACAACCAGTGGCAGATGCATGGTAGACAGAGGCATATTAAGTAGAAGTTGGATCATCTCAAGATCAGGCTAGCCCATATGAAGAAACATGTCCATTGCAATTTCAAACCCCTTCCATCTCTTGAATCAGGGTCGGACCACCCTGCACTAGTCAACTCTTCTGATTTTTGATTACTCATTGCCCTTGGTTGTATCTTGATTTCACAATTTTATTTTATTTTATTTACCTTTTTTATTTTAGCTATTTTTACTATCTTAAAAACTTTATTATAAACATTTTAATAATTAAATTTAACAACGTTTTTTACAACAATGCTTTTAAGAATCGTTCAGTACCTAATAAGCTTTTTATTTTTAAAATAACACTTATTTTTTTATAAAATATTATATTTTATTTGTGTTTATATTTCCAAAAATATAGCCTTTCATTAAATTCAACAATGATTTAATTATATTAAAAAGAGAGATAGCAACTGTTCCATTTTGATATTACATACTCTATATTTGTAGATTAATTATATGCTGATAAGGTTAGGATAATTCACAATTATTTAAGACTGGTTAATTTACGTACACATATATAGTTTTAATATTATAATTCTATATCTATTAAATTAAATAGAATTTTAGAAATAATAATTTAATTAATTTATCATAAAAATAATTTTTAAAATATATAAAAATAAAATAATTTTAAATTATTATTAAATATATTTTATATAATATAATATTTTTATTATTTAAAATATAATAAACCTATTTTAAAATTATAATTGACAAATTTCTACTTAATCGAAAATAATAAATCTTTAGTAACCGTTTAATTTTTATCATGAATAATAATATTTAATAACTGTTTAAATGTTTCAACACATAATAGATAACATTAAAGTCCAGCAGTCGATATTTTGTAACTGTTTAATTATTATCATGAATAATAATCTTTAATAACTGTTTAAATATTTCAATACATTATAGTTAATATTAAAGTGTAGCAAACCATATTTATATGCAATAATGTCCAATTAGCTAGTTACACAGTCTAATATTCCTTAATTTACACAAATTTAAAAATATACTTTATGTATGTAAGTTCTAAAAATAATGCGATATAATTCTTTAGAAAGAGTATATAACTAATAAGTTTCAAAGATAAAGTTTATAAAATTAAAATCAATTGTATTTATAATTCAACTTACAAAACTCATACTTAGGTTTGGGAATAATATGGAGAATGAACATATATAATATAACAAAATAATAATATTATGATAGTTTTAATTTTTCGTGGATTGAAATTGAAAGTGAACAAATATTTTTAGATTGAATTTGATTTGATAATTGTTTTTAGAGGTGTTTTATAATCTCGTATACGAGGGAGATATTGTTAAGTAATATTACTTCAAAAAAATTAATATATGTGTTGGTTAATACATATATATGTTAGAGATTTTGTACCCAAAGTTAATTAAAAAAATGAATAGTCTTATTTTAAAAATCAATGTTTATAATAAATAAAACGAGTTGTTTTTAGTGTGTTTTTTGGAAGCTTTTTGGGTGGGTTTTTCCAGTCTAATTTTTCTAAAATCCTGGAGGAATTTATTGAAATCACAAGTTTGATAGATAACCCCTCCACAATCCAAGTGCCCTATATACAGTAAAAAAAACCAGTTTAAATACCACAAATTAAGATTTCACCTCAAAATTTTCCACTGGATTCCGGCATCCAAAAGTCAAAAAGTCGCAATAAAGACAACTCCTAAATAAAATACTTCATTTTCACCTTTAATTTAAATCAAAAGTTATATAGCCAGATAAAGCAATTGAAATTAAAAAAAAGAGAGTATTGTTTAGGATGAGGGATATATGTAATTCCTTCATTGATCCAAGATCTAATGCCTATAGTATGCTAGAAATGTGTAACTTAACATAATGTAATATAAACATTTTAACTCGGTCAAAATAAAATTAAAATTAAAACTAAAATATGGTAGATATGAGTAACTTAATACATAAAGGCGATGTAATGTAAACATTTTAACTTGTGAAAATGAAATAAAAATAACCCAATAAAAGTTAAATAAATAAATAAAAAGACCCATGGTTTTAAGAATCCATGGTGTTGATCCATGATATTCATGTGGAATATAACATATTTCAAGGGGGAATTAAATGCCTAGATCCATATTAGTTTGATGTTATATTTAAATACATAATTAGCTATATAAAATTAGACATATATCCCTTATAGGGAAGCATCAACCACTAAATTGTAACATGAAACAAGTTTCTAACTATCACATTAATTACTTCGTGATGTTCATGTTTCCACTTGTTGCTTTAGAAAAGATAAGATTCGATGGAAACATATATAATATCCCTCAGTTACTTTATATATAATTCTTGTTAGTTCAATCTACTCATGTAGCTATCTTGACATATATCATGTTATGAAGTATTTTGATTTTATATTAAAAACACAACTTTCTATTCCAAAAATAATCATAATTTTGTCCACATTGAAACAAGGATATGTATCTCTTCCTGAATTGTATCATCCTGAATTGTGTCAAGGGATTTGTCCTCCTCTTCAAAGGTATACAATTCCAATTCTGCAAGATTTTTAGCCAAGATTGAAACCCCATCGATAAATTTTCTTATCTATTTCTACATTTTATCAACGCATAAAAGAATCCCCTAGTAGGTTTTAGAGCACTCAATTAAAATTGTTCCCACAATGGTCTTTAATTGCTATTATATATCAACAATTTGCATATATCTTGTCTGTTGGGTTCTTGTGTTTCTTGTATCAGAAACCCAACCTCCAACCTACTTCTCAAACTTAAAATGTGTTACAAACCTCCTCTCTATTATGGTTTCCCTTTCTGTATCTTGTATCTTTCATCAAATTTCAGGAGGAGTGGATTGCACATAGATAACAAAAAAATCTATGTAGAGAATTGGGCTCAAGAGTTTGGGGGAGGATGATGGCTTATTATACCAATATCACCCCTTGAGTGATTAGGGTGAACCATGTTTACAATGTGATAGTTAATTGCACCAAGCTAGAAATAGGGAAAGAGTGGGAGGTTGAGGTTACCACAAAACCTCTTAACAAGCATCTGGGAGGAAAGGACAAAAAAGGGGAGACTGGAGAGATGACATATGAAAAAGGACAACTCAAATCCAATTGACCCAATGAAAGGTTCGTGGAACACCAATTGAAGAAAAACCCAATCAAGAGCCTCATTAAGCTATACATAGAGAAAACAACAAAAGATGAATTCTAAGGGATATCTAAAATTAGGAAGGTAATGGGAAATGAAAACTCACAACATGGAAGAGCCATAAATGTTGAAGAAAAAACCTAAAAAAAGAGAGCAAACACTTATACTGAAAACAAACAACTATAGAACTAAGACAAGCTTGTGCAAGGGAAACATCCCTAGAATAGACATGAAACCCACAACTTTGTTGGAGAGATAGAGTAAAATTTGTATATGACTCGATATATACTTACTTGCACATAGGACAACTTCTATTTCTACCAAAGGAATAAGGATCAAAGAATTTTTTCCATGGTTTGGATGCCCCAACCTTAAGTTTGGTTAGAGTTGGAACCTCTACCTAAAGGGGACTATGCCTACAAGTAATAAACCACAACTATAAACACTAGCAACTACAAAAATAAAATAGAGAAGGAATAGGATATACTCCCACACAACCAAGGAGTTTAGTATGCCAAACACATTCCCAATAAATATGTAAAAATCCAATCAACCAAAAACCATGAATATTCCTAACAAGGTACTTCCTAAGAGTTCCAAATCCCTAAGTTTGCACACCTTCATTTGCCATGAAAATGTTTAAGACAAACATAATAATCCATATACTATCGTGGATATTCCACTGGAGATTTCATCACAATAGATCTCATAAAACTATATTTAAAAATCTAAATTCTACACTATTAGGTTTTTATTTCTCTTTAGATTTCTGGATCTTTAGATTGTTGTTAATTGTGTATGCATGCAAATTAAAATCATGTAAAAAAATAGAGAAAAGTAAAATAAAAACTCATAAATCATGATTTGGCACAAGATATGACCTAGGAAACCCTTTTGGGAGAAAACCTAGCTGGAAGGTGAGGTCGCTTTGCTCTCTTTCTCTAAATAGAAAATGAATACAAGTGCAAAGAGGAATGGCTTGTGGTCATTGGACTATTACAATGCACATATCCTCTCAGTGTGCTATATATCCTATCCCCCTTGGATCTTTTTCTCATCTATGCAACAAATGAACTTGAAAAAAATGGAACCTTTTTTCTTCTTGGTGGCTCGATTATAACATAGCCCGATAACATACTAGTGGTTAGGTTTGACTACCTCAACTCATAGCTAGAGTTACAATATTGAATCTTATAGAGTCTTGTTCATCATAATCATGTGGCTATCCCATTTTACATGAGTAATGGGGCTTGATAAGGAATCCTCTCTAATTATGGTTGTGAAAACAGGAAGGTCAATTTCTGAGTGGCATAAATTTTGCATACAGACATTGTTTGAGGCAATTTTTACACCATTGGAAGAGTATCTATGTGTAGAATATGAAAAAAAAATTGCAACTCTAAAGCAGAATTTTTTTACCCCCAAAAAAGGTCATTTGATGCCTCAAAATGGTCCTTAAAGGTTTCAGACCCCAATTTTCCAAACTAGGTCCCACCAATAAAAATGGTCTTATTAGTTTATTCTTCCACTTTTTCCACTCTAAAAGCATCAAGATGGATGAAAAATAATATAATGATCCAATCCAGATCAGACCTCCCCATTTTTGGAGGTGTTTTGTCCCCAAAAGCATCTACTGAATGAGGTGAGGAAATGTTTCCTCCACCTTCTCTCGAGTGTACCATTTAGATTTTCTTGGAACTTTTCATTTCAACCCATTATTCTAAAGGTATTCTTCCCATGTCTCATAGTTCTATATCTCTTCTACAAAACTATATCTTTTGTCAACTCTACTTGAGCATATGGTGCCAAATCCTCCGTAGAAGGTAGGATCTATACCTCTTCTTGATATGGCATGGAAAGGTAATAGGGTTGTCGATTCTCCACATTCGCAAATTTGTAAATGTGCATGTATGGTGGTAGAATGAGTTGATAGGCATTATCACCCACCTTTTCCAGTATCTCCAAGGGACCAAACCATAGAGCCTTGATTTTATTACTAGGACCCTGTAGCCTCTTCTTGTTCAATTGTAACCATACTCTATCTCTCACCTTGAATGAATTCTATGTTATGTGTTGATCATGCCTGGCCTTGTATTTTTCCTTTGACTTCTACAATGTCTCTTGTACCTATATATGAATTTTCCTAATCTTCTCAACAAAATTTTCAGCCCTCAAGGCGTCTCCTGTAAGATCCCCCATTACTCCTTGCTAACCATATGAAATATCTAAAGGTGAAGGTGAAAAATATCCAAAAAATGTTTCAAATAGGGACTTACCAATAGAAGGGTAGATTTCCCTATTATAATATTGTTGTATATATAGTAGACTTTCATCCCAGGTTTTTTAATGCTTTTGGTTTTATCCTCACAAAAGCTCCACCAATGTCTTATTGACTACTTTTTTTCCTATCTATCTATGGATGGGATTTTATATACCTCTTCAACTTTGTGTCCATATTCTCCCACATTGTTGTCCAAAATGCACTGAGAAATATCATGTCCCTATCTGAAATGATGCTCCTTGGTATCCCAAACTGCACCCAAACGTGTCTAAGGAACACATTTTCTTCTTCCTACCCACTAATGGTATTTTTATAGGAAATTAGAACACGGATGTTGTTGAACTTGTCAATTACCATGAATATGTAGTCATGTCCCTTCTTGGTTGTTGGTATACCTCCCACAAAGTCCATAGAAATGCTTTCCTAGGGATGAGTGGGTATAGGAAAGGGATGATAAAATCCTGCTTCATGTTGCTAGGATTTCTAGTACTTGAAATCATGCATCCTCTTATGAATATAGCTACCTGTTCTTACATCTTAGGATAATAGACATGCCTTTTCAAGTTTGCCACTGTCTTCCCTACACTAAATTGCCCTACAACCTTGGAAGTGTGAGCCTCTCTGATTAGATGTAAACACTTACCATTAAGAACACATAACTTATCTAGCCTGTAGCGTAACTTGTACTGGAGATGGTGGTCAATGGTGCTGTGACCATGATGCACATGGCTCTGGTTTGTTTTTGGCTTAGTCGATCTTGACCCGGGTTCAGAGTTAGTTTTTCCAAACAAATCCCTACACTACTGGCCCTTTTGGCATCACCCTGCGGAGTGTGGACTGAAGTCTCACTCGAAGTAGTATGGGGGGATTTTGGAACCAAGTTTCTACACCCAGAGATTAGTGTAATGTCATTTTATGCCCTAAACCTGCCTCTGCACAGATCGATAAACCTTTAAGGCTTATCGATATATCTTTGTTTAACCAACTTCTAGACTCTCACGAAGGTCTACAACTGTCTTTCGCGGACCCTAGATAGGGGAATCAACCACTTACGCACCTCTGTGATTACTCCTAATTCCGTCTCTACCCAGATCAACTTAAGTGTTTGATAACATCAATATGAAACAGGATATTCTTCACGTAAATAGTTACTATTACTTGCATTCGTCTAACAATATAGATCATGTAATGATCCGGATTTAAACAGGAACGCAACAAATTACAGAGATAACCATATACACAAAGATGCAGCGGAAATAATACTTCATTTCATTAATGGAAAATACTGAAATATGCTTACAAACAGAAATGGCAATAAACTAGCTAGGGCGATGGTAGCTTATCTCTGAGAAGAGATGTGATGGCTACATGCCTCTAAACTGTGTTACAATGAGGCTCGAAGGCCTATTTATTGTTGAGAAACAATGGAAAACCCTTAACATTCCAAAACCTAACCCTAGGAGATGAAACGCCAAACTGTGGGCCCCGTTTGGGTAAATTGGTACATCAACTTCCCGGGGTCGTAACTTTGGCATACGATCTCCGTTTGACGCGTACAATAGCTCGTTAGAAAGATCTATCCGAGCACTACCACTTTGGGAAGGGCAACATCGGTCCATGGACCCATGTTGCCCCTAGATTTCCCAAAAAACGTCGTTTAGGGCCTCAAAACGGCTCCGGAAGTTCAGGACCCGAAAAACTGCTAAAAATAGTAAGTTGTGCTACAATTAAGGAAACTGAAAATGCTGAGAAAGACAATGGTGGGGGTCCAGGTGGACTTGGCAGGTGGCCACCAATATCCACCTGGATCATTCCTCCCCCCTTAGGAAGCAATGGTCCCCATTGCGTTGAGCTCCTCCATGAGATGAGGAAACTTCTGCTGAACTTGTTCCCTGGTGAGCCACTTGCCCTGCTGAAGGAGTTGGCCCGCTTTGACAACTCGATACAGTTGGATATTCTGTTGGCGAGTGTTCTTGATCTGTGTGTCCATGATCCGATCAGTTGCAGCTTGTTCCATGCAATCTGGATTTAATTCTGTGGGTTTGAGCTGTTCTGCAATGTCGGATGTGTCTAGCAATGGTGGAAAGTATGGCCGAAGGCGGTCCACATTAAATACTGGGTGCAGGCCAAGGAATGGGGGAATGCTGAGCTCAAATGCATTGTCTCCCATAGCCTTAGTAATGGTGTAAGGACCATATCGGAGTGGTCTCAATTTCCGATAGGCTCCAGTAAGGCGTTCCTTTTGCAAATGCAACCAGACTTTGTCGCCCACCTGAAACTTGTGTGGCACCCGATGTTGATCATGTCGCTGCTTGTACTTGGCATTTGATTTCTCAAGAATGTCATGGACCTGCTGGCGAATATGTTGGATGCGCTCAATGAAGCTGGTGGCCTTATCTGTTTCGGACTGGACATGAGCTGAATTCATGTGAGTAGCTGCAAGTGGCATGGCCACATCAATGGGGCATAGTGGCTGGAATCCCAAACCCACCTGAAAAGGGCTATGGCCAGTGGAGCTGTGAAGAGCTCGGTTGTAGCTGTGCTGAACGTAGGGGAGGCTCTCGTCCCATGTGCGTGGATGCTTTGAGTTATACATGCGCAGAATGTGCACAATCATCCTATTGACAACCTCTGTCTGGCCATCAGTTTGAGGATGGAAGGCTGTGGACTTCGTGAGTTTGGTGTCCAGCATTGACCAGAGACTGGACCAAAAGGTGCTGAGAAACCGACTGTCCCGATCTGAGATGATAGACTGTGGGATCCCAAAGTGCACCCACACTCGTTCAAAGAAGAGTTTAGCAGTGGCTTCTGCTGTGATATTCTTCTTGCAGGCCATCATAATGGCCATCTTTGAGAACCTGTCGACGACCACAAAAACACAGTCATTTCCATGCTTAGTGGAAGGAAGGCCTGACATGTAATCCATGGAGATGGATTCCCAAGGTCGACTAGGGGTAGGCAACGGGGTATAGAGGCCTTGCTTCTTAATGGTCGGTTTGGCAATGGCACAGGCAGTACATGATCGGATGTACTTCCCAACATCCTGTCGAAGATTCGGCCAATAGAAATAGTTTTGCAGTACTGCCACTGTTTTCTCGACCCCGAAATGCCCAGCAGCCCGACTGTAGTGTGCTTCCCAAATCATCTTGGCACGCTCGCTTGAAGGAACACAGAGGTGACCGAGGTGGCATAATAGGGCATCCTGGAGGTGAAAATCTGCAACCTGCCGACCCTCCAAGAGTGTCTGGTATGTGTGGCCGAATTCTGGGTCGCTTTTGTAGAGAAGTGGCCAATCAGAAGTCTCGTGCCCGCAAGAGTTGAGCACGGTGGTTAGCGCCATGATCGGTGGTCGACTGAGGCAATCTGCAACATTATTGGTGCTGCCCTTTTTATACTTGATATTCAAGTGAAACTGTTGCAGGTATGTAGACCACTTCTGATGGCGATCATTCTGCAATTTCCCTTGGGTCTGTATGAACTGCAGAGGTCGGTGGTCTGTGTGGATGACCGTTTCCTTCCCCAAAATGTAATGCTTCCATTGTCGGCAGGCCTGTACAATGGAATACATCTCTTTATCATAAGTGGGGTACTTCCGGACTGTGTCTGAAAGTGTTTCACTGTGATATGCCACTGGATGTCCATGTTGAGTAAGGACTGCCCCAATAGCATAGTCAGAGGCATCTGTCTCGACCTCAAATGGTTGTTGTAAATCTGGTAACGCGAGCACTGGTGCCGTGCAGAGGCGATCCTTCAACTCCCTGAATGCCTTCTGTTGAGATTCAGACCAAAAGAATTTTGCTTTCGCCCCGCCCTTGGTGACTTGACTCAAGGGCCAAGAAATATGAGAAAATCCCAACACAAACCTGCGGTAGAAGTTGGCAAGACCTAGAAAGCTGCGGAGCTCTGTTAGAGTGGTTGGAGAGGGCCAATCCCGAATGACTTGGACCTTGGCTGGATCGACATGCACCCCCTGTTCATCAATGATGTATCCCAGATACTGAACCTCGGTCATGCCAAAAGTGCATTTCTCCAAATTGGCACATAGCTTGTGTTGCCGCAGTGTTTGGAGAACCTGTCGGATGTGGTGGAGGTGCTCTTCCCAACTCTGGCTGAAGATCAGAATGTCATCCAAGTATACTACTACAAAGGAGTTGGTGAATGGCCGCAAGATGTCATCCATTAGCCTCATAAAGGTTGCAGGAGCATTCGTCAATCCGAAAGGCATGACCAACCATTCGAAGAGGCCCTCCTTGGATTTGAAGGCAGTCTTCCACACATCTGAGGGTTCAATTGGTACCTGGTGATATCCTGACTTCAGATCGATCTTGCTGAAATATTTCGCCCCCTTTAGTTGGTCTAGGAGGTCATCAATCCGCGGGATCGGGTACCTATTACGGACAGTGATCTTGTTCAGCGCCCGATAGTCAATACAGAGTCTCCACGTCCCATCCTTCTTCTGTACCAACACTATCGGGCTCCCACAGGGCGAAGAACTCGGACGGATGTGACCTTTCTGCAGGAGCTCCTGAATCTGTCTCTTGATTTCATTGTTCTCCAGAACGGAGCGCCGATAAATTGGTCCATTGGGTAGCGGCGCACCTGGGGTCAGATCGATGGAGTGCTTGACTTGACAGTGCAGAGAACCCCTGCCGGGGAGGTGAAGATGTCTTCGTACTCCTCCACAATCTTGTCCATCTGTAGCTGCCGTGCAGAGGACCCCGTTTGGAGGCCGCGGCCACTGTCTTCTTCTTCCCTTGAGGGCGTATCATCAGGAAAACAAATTTCCTGGTTTTGGAAATGATCTTACTGCATTGTTTTGCAGTAATCAAAGAGATGGCGGCAGGTGGTGCTACCTCTGGTATCCTGAACAACTTATTTCCCAATGTAATAATAACAGCACGGGGCCTTGATTCATACACAGCATGTCGCTTCCACAAGTATGGTTGTCCTAGTAATACATCACAAACTTCAAGGGGAGCAATGTCACACAATACCTCATCCGTGAAGGGCTTGATGTTGTATGGAAGGCGACACTGCTGGCTCACGCGAAGATCTCGCCCTTGGTGAAGCCACCCAATGGTGTATGGTTGTGGATGTGCTGTGGTCGGTAAGCCCAACCGCTTCACGACCTCTGCCGAAATGAGGTTCTTTTGACTCCCGCTATCAACAATGAACTGTATCGGGGAGCCCTTTACCCACATCTGGGAGTGGAAGAGACGCTCCTCCTCCTCTGGATCTTCGGGTTCATTTTTCTGGATCTTTGCGGTAGCAACAGTGGCGCTGGGATCCGCATCAATGATCTGCTTCCCTTTTTCATACCCCTTATCGGGTTCTGACTCAGAGTCGGAACATGCATCTGATTCTGAAACCTTTAGCTCAGCCACCAGTGACTGCTTGGCCCGACACTCACTTGTGTTGTGAGTGGAGCTCTTATGGAACTCGCACCATTTTCCAGTGTCCTTTCTCGGCTTCGCGGCGTTGCTCTTTGCTTGCAGCTTCGGCTGGTTGTCTTGGGCTGTCCCGCCTTGGCTTTGTCCTTTGTTCTGTGGTTTAGGGGCACCTTTCCCCTGCTTTGGATTCGCAGATCCAAAGTCTCGCTTCTTTTGTTTAAACTTCTGCTCGACCTTGACGGCATACCGGTATGCTGCGCCGAGCGAGGGGATGTTTAAGAACTGTATTTCTTCCTGGATGTACTTGTGCAGGCAGCCACGGTATTTGAGTATCAAATGTTGCTCCGAATCCTTGATACCCAACTTTGTGCGAAGGGTATGGAAAAGATTGGTGAACTCCGGCACGTCTTGGTCCCTTCCCTGCCGCAGCGTGGTCCACTTTATGTATTCATCCTCATAGCTTCCGACAGGGTAGTACTGCTCCTTGATGGCATCCCGGAACGAATCCCAGGTGGGTGCGGCTGAAAATAGTGAGCCAGTACTTTCATCCTTCTGCTCGCAGTAGGTTTCCCACCAGTCCTTGACGTGGGGGGCTGCTTTGAGAAGAGCAAAAACAATCTTTTCCCGACTCGAAAATTCATGAACAGAAAAATAACCCTCTAGCAGATTTAACCATTTATCTACGGCATCGGCGTCTATCTGACCCTCGAATATGGGGATTTCAAAATTAACTTGTACCTTAAAGGGTGTGGCGTTTCCAGAGGAGCTGCTGGAAGCCGATGCGCCGCTTCTGGGTAGCCGCTGAAGGATCTGCGCAAAGTTGTCCATCATCGCGTTCCGTTGTCGCTCGAGCGCTTCTTCGAGCAAGATTTTGATGGGATCTCCTGCCCCCTCGTCTTTCTTCTCGTCCGCCATGGGAGGCCGTCGGGATTTGCGAGGCTGGTCTTGCAAAGGTTCAACCAGTTCAAGCCCTAACTCCTTATATCCCGACCTTGTTGGGGACATGCAAAGAAAAACAGAGAAAAAGCAGACCGCTCTGATACCACTGATCCGGATTTAAACAGGAACGCAACAAATTACAGAGATAACCATATACACAAAGATGCAGCGGAAATAATACTTCATTTCATTAATGGAAAATACTGAAATATGCTTACAAACAGAAATGGCAATAAACTAGCTAGGGCGATGGTAGCTTATCTCTGAGAAGAGATGTGATGGCTACATGCCTCTGAACTGTGTTACAATGAGGCTCGAAGGCCTATTTATTGTTGAGAAACAATGGAAACCCTTAACATTCCAAAACCTAACCCTAGGAGATGAAACGCCAAACTGTGGGCCCCGTTTGGGTAAATTGGTACATCAACTTCTCGGGGTCATAACTTTGGCATACGATCTCCGTTTGACGCGTACAATAGCTCGTTAGAAAGATCTATCCGAGCACTACCACTTTGGGAAGGGCAACATCAGTCCATGGACCCATGTTGCCCCTAGATTTCCCAAAAAACGTCGTTTAGGGCCTCAAAACGGCTCTGGAAGTTCAGGACCCGAAAAACTGCTAAAAATAGTAAGTTGTGCTACAATTAAGGAAACTGAAAATGCTGAGAAAGACAATGGTGGGGGTCCATGTGGACTTGGCAGGTGGCCACCAATATCCACCTGGATCATGTAAATTCGCACATCAATATAATATTAATTCATAAACCCATCATTTAGCATAGCGTAATAGTGCATTCATTCATAATAGAAGTAAATAGACAAAAAACAGATCTTTGTGGAATAATCTCTTTATTGATACTTCAGTTCTACTTACACACTCAAGACTTCTCTGTGCACTCAGCTGCAGGGGCCCGCACAATCAGCTACAGACTCTACTCTCAGCCTCTACGCACATAACTGCAAAGCCTCTCTTCTACTCTAAGACTTTTCTCTTTTCTCTTCTACTGACCCATTACATTCATCTTCATCATCACTTACTGAATGCCTTAGACTCTCTAGGACTCTCCTACTTATACAATCCCATGGTCTACGGACCATGGGTAGATCTTCTAAAGCTCACACAACTTACATAAAAGAAGGGTAAAACCTTTTATTACACTTTACTATCTACCCGCTCTGTGACCACAGTTTTCATAGAATTTACACTTTATACAACAAAACTTGGGCTTTTGCCCAAAAATTGACCTTAGGGGGCCTTGTTCCAACAAGCCCCCAACACAAAGATCGTGACTCACCCTCGAGTCACTCTGATGGCGCAAAGATATTACTGTAGAGACCTCCCAACTCTACTTGTGCTACTGCTACCTCAGCCGTTTTAGTACCTAGATTTACCTCAGGCTGAAAAGGTAGGATCCATGGCCAACATCAAACCACGCTTAACCTGGTAGCTGGCCCTACCAGGTCAGGATAGGGCTCTCTCCGGGTCAATATCAGCGAATTATGCTCGATTAGGGCTTGAGATGACTGATAGAAATACTGATCTTAGGCTCGGTATGAATATGGAGGCATTTGACTGAATAAAATAATGATTTCGTGGGCTCTAAGGGAAAGGCATATTTTGGGTACAGGGAATGAGGCTCAGTCTTGTAGAGATCTCAATGGGGCAAGGTAGGAAAATGTTTTTGGCACTTCAAATTGAATGAGATGGAAGGATCAGACAGGTGAGGAGCTGAAGAGGGCAAGAAAACTTATGGATCCTCTCTAAACAGTTGAAAACATCAAGAAACTAAAACAAACCTCAAGTAGAGAACTACAATTTCAATGGATTCTGAATTAATTCATACTTAGACATGCATGGCTTAATCTTTGAGACAAGCATATGACTACTGGAAGGATCAACCAGGTATACCATCAAAAAAAACTATAACTGATTTAATGAGCCATCCACAGTTTCACAGTCTGAAATAGTTCATACTTACATTCTTGTTTGATTTAGCTGAGAAGAAATAAGAGAGAAAATTACATACATAACACATAAGTAAATTCTCAGATGCATAAGAAAGCAATATACCAAAACAATAGGCCACAGGAATCCCAAAGAGTGCTGCAAAGCCTAGTCTCAATTCCTTAGCCAAAATACTGATATGAATGTACAATGAAGCTCCTTACTTTCTCCAAAGTCCAACCATGCTAATGATTGAGAAAACAATAATATAGACAAAGCATAGCTCATCCTTGCCTCTAGGGGTTGAGATCACATGTTTAGGTGCTGATTCAATTGATTCTAAACTAGGAACTAGAAATTAGGCAATGAAGCTGCATGCCTCTAGAAACAAGGGAATTGATTCATTCAGTTTCAAACCACCTTTTAACTGATGAATCTACCTTACCAAGTGAGAATTTGACATATTTACATCATGATCCATCAATATACATGAAATTAAATAAAACATTTGTCATTAAGGAAGTGAAATAGTCAAACTAGACAAAACTGGGCAAAAAACAGAGCAATACTTGGTCAAACTGGCAATTTTTCCTCTATGCGCCGTGCGTGATTCTCTATGCACCGTGCCTGTTTGGAACCACTTTTGGAGACCTTCCCAATGTCCAAATTGGCCCCAAGTGTGCTTGTTGGAAAGGTATGCCTATCTAATTTCCAATTCAAGTGGAATTTTTCAATTTGGCATTCATTTACCCTGTCAAAAATCAAATATCCCAAGACTACTTCCTGTGTGTCAAAATAGGGGTAGTAAGGTCATTTTTTGAGTGTCTTTGACCATTTTGAGGGCTCAAAACCTGCCGAAAGTTCTTGGCCATTGGTAGGCATGCATATTTTTCGAAGAAAAATCCAAATATGCTGAGTTTTTGTGATTTGGAGGCTACTAGAAAAATCGAGCGCCACGTGGCGCAGTGCATAGGGCAGAAAACTCTGTTTTTTGTGCAAAAAAATTCCAAAATGCAAAAATTGCCCCAAATTTCTTGAAATTTGGGTTGAGTCTTCTCCATCAAGCATTGTGTGGGGCCAAGGAAACCTTGGCCAATATCTGAAGTCGATCATGCTCCATTTTCCTCTTGTTCCATTGCTCTCCAATGTTAGGAATACCGGTTGCTAGTGAAATAGATTCTGGTGTTAATGTGAAAGTGACACTAGCTAGAGTGGCTTGACCATCATGTAAATGAAACAAAAACAAATGAGCCAACTCATGATGAAACTGAATTCTAGCAACCTTCTCACAAAAATCATAGCAGGACTGGTGTTGGAAACAACTGATGGCAAGAGGGTAGGCCTGTAACTCAACAAGAGTGGTTGGTTCCTCTCAAATATGTTTGCCACCTCTATGAGGCCTCCTGGGTGCATGTACCTCTGTAGGTGAGTCACTGCGTGTCTCCTCTTCATAATCGTATGAGGGATCAAATGCCATCTCTGCTAGTGGATGAGCTGTCTTGATGAGAAGTAGGTGATTTGTGATTGTTTTTTACTTTTGCCTCCAAGGAAAATAGTGATATGGGGGACTGCGGAGGGGGGAAACAATGAGGGATCTAGGGACTGTTGGGTTAGGGTTTAGTTAAGGAAATAAGGAATGGGGGAATAATTAGGGAGTTTTTTAGTATGGGTTAGGGTCTGAAAGTTTGTATTTGGGATTTTGGGAAAGGGAAATTGGGATAGGATATTAGTGAATTTAGGGGACAAGAAAATCAATGGAAAAATGAAATAAGGGAGTGATGAGATGAGCGGATACTTGGTAGTAAAATATTCAATTCAAAACCCTAAGTAGAAATTTTCTTTGGTAGGGTTTGATTCTCTTTAAACATTCACCATGCAACAAACACCATCAAACCACCATCAAATTTAGATGAAAAGCAATGACAGAAGGTTAGCCTACTTGAACAAGTGATAATCCACAAGTTTTGGGCGATTTGGAGCAAGCTTTGGCAATTTTCGGGTTTCTCAACTGTATGTTCCATGCAGGATACCCAATGTGCCATGCCCTTTATATGCGTTGCACCAGTGTATTTTTTACACTGTGGAGGGCGGCCCAATGCGTCAAGCCTCTCACCCAATGCATAACGATTTTTGCATGAGACTTTTGGAGGCCTTTCTATTGTCAAAATTGGGTTTGGGATAGCTTGTTGGAAAGTTTATTGAGTCTAATTTCCAATCGAACTAGAATGTTTCAATTTGGAGTTCATTTGCCCTGTAAAAAATCAAATCTCCCAAGACTGGTCGAAATGTGCAAAATGAGGCTGTCTAAAGGCAGAGAGTTGTTGCAATCAATTGTTGAAGGTCTTCCTCAACTCCAAATTTAGCTCATGATAGCTCATTGGAAATCTATTCGTGTCTCGTTATCATTTGACTCATCAAGAAAGTCATTTGGCCAACCAAGCTATGAAAAAGCTTGATTTTCCCAAGGTCACTTTACAGGTGCATCAATTCTCCCGAGGCAACTGTATTTTTGACATTTCTCTAAAACCATGACACCTATGTAAAAATTGGAGGTTTTCCTTTCTTGTCATAGTTTTGACAAAAAAATCTCTCAGTTTTCCCAAATTCATCTTTTATTTCTCTGAAAACATCATTGGAGTAAAACCTATCCTGATGTGTGGAATAGGGGATTTGTTGAAATGAGGCGAAATGAAGGGGATAAGGGGCTTCTAAATTCTTGAGAAAATTTTTGGAAGTAGGAAGGGATGTTAGGAAGTAGGGGAAAGTGGAATTTCAAAGATTAAGTGAGGGGAGGGGGTCCAAAAGGGCAAAACACGGGCCTAGTCTAGAAAATTGTCAAGTTGTAGCAAGAAACTAGGGTTTGTGCAAAAATGAGGAATTTGGGGGATCTTAGTGATGGGAAGTGTTTAATAAGGTACATTAAGGATAGGGGAAGGTGTATGAACATCAGGATACGCGTTTTACTGATGATTTTACCATCCAAGAGAAATTACCTTCAAAAACCTAGGAGAGGGAAATGAACCTTACCTAGGCGCAACTGAAGCATGAACAAGGTATAAAATGACCCAATGGAACTTGACATGATGATGAAAACCCTTTGAATGATGGTACACTCAGCTGAATGGTGATATGGACCGAAATTTGGACAACTTTGAAAGGAGTAAAAGCAAACCCTTGACCTAATACCTAGTGACCAAAATTTGCTTGAAAACTCACTGAAATGACAAAATTTGACCTTGAAACCTTAAAATCACTTTGTAAGAGCATGTTTGATCACTAGAGGAAGGCTACAAAGACTGACACTAACATTGGCTCCAATGGGGATGGTAGCTCCTTGGAGGTGCCAAGAATGGTAGATCTTTGGGGGAGCAGACCAGTGCCTTGTCCATTGGGCAATGGAGTCAAAAAACTCAAGCTGAAATGCATGATTGAAAACTGATGACTTGACAACAAAAACTGACTCTCACTCAACTAAAAACTGACTCGATACTTAAACACAACCGACAAACTGGAAATGATGCTCAAGGTAGAGCTTATTCATCAAAACCTACTCTAGCAATTTCATTCATCACCTGATCAAGTGAAATGAAACAAAAATGTAACCAAGTAATTATTCCGATTATTGTTTGTATTCTCCACAAGTGCTTGCTTATGAACAACAAGAGAGAACTACTGAAAGGAAACTCCCACGAAAACTTAGAAACAGATCCGTTGAATACTATGGATTCTCTATCAGCATCCAAAAACACTGCATAAGGATCTCGAAATTCATGCACACTGGGACTTAACTCATCCAATGAATTACTTTTCTTCTTCTCGTACCATGAATTCAAACTTTGATCTGAGCTTTGTGACAAGACTCCTGTTAAAAATGACAAAGAAACTAGTTGCCAGATCAAATTTATATCAACACTTTTGTCAAGCTCACAGATAAGAGAAGGACTTTGACTGCAAACATTATCCAACACATCAGCTATTGGATCGTGAAAAACTTGAAACACTGTTGCAACCCATTTTCTATTAGTTCTGATGAGATTCCAGGATTTCCTATAGGCTGCTCATTTGAAGATATACTATGCAAATTTTCCTTCAAAAACAGAAATGATTCAAAACAGAAAGGTACAGAATCATCTTGCATCATTTGATCATATGGTCCAGCTTCCATGTCGTCATTTGCAATTTTAAAATCAATGGCATTCGGGGCTGTAAATCTAGATATGAAAAGTCTTGAACAAGGTTTTCATTGCCCTCAAGATGGTCCAAATCAAGACTTGTTGACAATTGATTTCTGATTGCATGAATGTTGTCTCTGATGAACTGAAACAAAGAAAAACAAAAAGGCAAAGATCCTTCACTTACTTCAAAATTTGCTTCACTTTCCTCCTCACTTCTATAGCTAATATGCATCGGTTAATCACTGAACTCAAGCTACTGAAAGTGAACTTCCTCCTTCCACAAACTAGCTGTTGATTTGTCTGCAAGATTAGCTTCTGTTTGGAGAACATAATAATCATCATACTAATCAAACTGAGGAAAATCATCAGTATAAAAGACATCATCAAGCATACATGTCATACCAATAGATCTCTCTTCTCCAAGATGATCTATAAAACAATCATTATCAGATCTATGAAAACTGGGATAAGAAAGAAAATTTTTTGGATCAACAACTTGTTCTTCTTCAATCAGTGAGCCATGGGCTTGAACATCATAATCATTCCTTGCGGTGATCTTTTGCATCATCTCTTCCACTGCACTTACGAAGATGTTGAGCTTTACCTCTAAAGATGTTGATTCCTCTGGATCTGTGTTTTTCATCTCTTCTTCCTTCAACTTTGCCCTTTTGATCAGAAAATGAGCCTCTACATCTACTGCACTGTTCTGCATCTCTTCAAGTGTTGCAAGGTTCCTTTCCCTCAGCTGAAACTCCATTTCCGGATCAAAGGCACCTGGGTAGTGCAAGAGAGCGGATCCAGGAGGAGGTCTTATATTAACCAGCATCGAAAAGTAGACTTGATTAAATCTGGCAGAAAATTGTTGTACTATCTCCCCTGGAAATCTTTTCAGCTGGTTATACTCTTCTATAATCAAGAAAGGGTTTTGTCTGATCACCCACCTGTTGAGGAAAACTTTGACGAACTGCTGGAAATCTGAGATGCTCACATCAGGCAAGGTTTTGAACCAACTCTTGACTTTGCCTTGCAAAGAAAGAGCAAAAAGCTTAATATTGACATCTTCTTCATCGACTTCAAAAAGATCAAGAAAAGACTCAAAATTTAGAACATGTCTCTCGGCAGTGATGTTGTTGCATTCACCATCAAATCTTGGTAGGTATAGGTCATGATTTTTAGGGAAAACATGGAATATAGGAGGTAAAATCAGAGGCTTGTATTGATCTAGAATTTTACAAGGTATAGGTGTATTTACAGAAGGTATAAAATCAGTCTTGGTCTCTTGAGGCTCATCATTGTGAAGATGATCATCACAAGATTCGGAAAAAGGGTCTTGATCAAGCTCAAAGGCATGCAAATCTTTGGTATTCACAATCTTCAAAGGGAAGGAGTCAAATGAAGGCCGAGGATCTCTTCTCAAACATAGTATACTTTGCAAAGCCTTCTTGACATTCTCGGGAAAAGAGAAGAAATAATTTATGACAAAGAAAAAAATATCTTGGATGGAATTCCAACTTGAATACCTGATTTGTCCATATTGCCCTTTCATGTTTTTGATGTTTTTTCTTGTCAGGTTCATCCTCCAATTGAGTCCTTGGATCTGATCTCGAAAATGATTTGGTATCACCAGGTGAATGATTTTAGCCTTGCTGTGTCTGATTGTTGTTCACCATCAATAATCAGATCTAACTTGATACATGTACTGGGGTGATTCTTTAGATCATATGTTCAGTTTATAAACTAGATCAAAGATTGACTGAAGCAACTTTCATCTAGTTTCGCTAATGTAAAGCAAGAGCATTTTGAAGGCTACCTGGCTAACTTTAGGCTCCGTCTGTAGTCTACAAATCCAAACAATGAAAATAAAATTTCTTCCCCAGTATGGTCGCCACTATGTTAGTGCCTAGATTTACCTCAGGCTGAAAAGGTAGGATCCAGGGACAACATCAAACCATGCTTAACCTGGTAGCTAGCCCTACCAGGGCGGGAGAGGGCTCTCTTCGGGTCAATCTTACCGAATTATGCTCGATGAGGGCTTGAGATGACTGATAGAAATATTGATCTTAGGCTAGGTATGAATATGGAGGCGTTTGATTGAATAAAATGATGATTTCGCGGGCTCTAAGGGAAAGGCAGATTTTGGGTGCAGGGAATGAGGCTCAGTCTTTTAGAGATCTCAATGGGGCAAGGTAGGCAAATGTTTTTGGGAATTCAAATTGAATGAGATGGAAGGATCAGACAGGTGAGGAGCTGAAGAGGGCAAGAAAACTCATGGATCCTCTCCAAATAGCTAAAAACATCAAGAAACTAAAACAAACCTCAAGTAGAGCACTACAATTTCAATGGATTCTACTTGCACTCTTGTTTGATTTAGCTGAGAAAAGAGAGAAAATTACATACATAACACATAAGTAAATTCATAAATGCATAAGAAAGAACTGTACCAAAAAAACAGGCCACAGGGATCCCAAAGAGTGCTACAAACCCTGGTCTCAATTCCTTAGCCAAAATACTGATATGAATGTACAATGAATCTCCTTACTTTCTCCAAAGTCCAACCATGCTAATGATTGAGAAAACACATAATATAGACAAAGAATAGCTCATCCTTGCCTCTAGGGGTCGATCTCACATTTTTATGAGCTGATTCAACTGATTCTAAACTTGGAACTAGAAATTAGGCAATGAAACTGCATGCCTCTAGAAACAAGGGAACTGATTCATTCAGTTTCAAACCACCTTTTAACTGATGAATCTACCTTACCAAGTGAGAATTTGACATATTTACATCATGATCCATCAATATACATGAAATTACATCAAACATTTTTCATTAAGGAAGTGAAATAGTCAAACTAGACAAAACTGGGCGAAAAATAGAGCAATACTTGGTCAAACCGGAAATTTTTCCTCTATGTGCCGCGCCTGATTCTCTATGCGCCGTGCCTGTTTGGACTCACATTTGGAGGCCTTCCCAATGTCCAAATTGGCCCCAAGTGTGCTTGTTGGAAAGGTCTACCTGTCTACTTTCCAACCCAAGTGGAATTTTTCAATTTCACCTTCATTTACCCTATCAAAAATCACATCTCCCAAGACTTCTTCCTATGTGTCAAAATAGGGGCAGTAAGGTCATTTTTTGAGTGCTTTTGACCTTTTTGAGGGCTCAAAACCTACCCAAATTTCTTGGCCATTGGTAGGAATGCATTTTTTCAAAGAAAAATCCAAAGATGCTGAGTTTTTGTGATTTGGAGGCTCCTAGCAAAAGCGAGTGCCACGCGGCACGGTGCATAGGGCAGAAAACTTTTTTTTTTTGTGCAAAAAATTTCCAAAATGCAAAAATTGCCCCAAATTTCTTGAAATTTGGGTTGAGCCTTCTCCATAAAGCATCGTGTTGGGACAAGGAAACCTTGGCCAATATCTGAAGTTGATCATGCTCCTTTTGCC
Organism: Pinus tabuliformis; assembly: GCA_031772625.1. Lineage (NCBI taxonomy): Eukaryota > Viridiplantae > Streptophyta > Pinopsida > Pinales > Pinaceae > Pinus > Pinus tabuliformis. Next base: position 863,484,399 of record CM062815.1, read on the forward strand.
TCTTGTTCCATTGCTCTCCAATGTTAGGAATATCGGTTGCTAGTGAAATAGATTCTGGTGTTAATTTGAAAGTGACACTAGCTAGAGTGGCTTGACCATCATGTAAATGCAACACAAACAAACAAGCCAACTCATGATGAAACTAAATGCTAGCAACCTTCTCACAAAATTCATAGCATGACTGGTGTTGGAAACAACTGATGGCAAGAGGGCAGGCCTGTAACTAAACAAGAATGGTTGGTTCCTCTCGAATATGTTTGCCACCTCTATGAGGCCTCCTGTGTGCATGTACCTCTGTAGGTGAGTCACTGTGTGTCTCCTATTCATAATCATATGAGGGATCAGATGCCATCTCTGCTAGTGGATGAGCTATCTTGGAGCTGTCTTGATGAGAAGTAGGTGATTTGTGATGTTTTTTGACTTTTTCCACCAAGGGAAACAATGATATGAGGGATTGCGGAGGGGAGAAACAATGAGGGATCTACGGATTGTTGGGGTAGGGTTTAGTTAAGGAAATAAGGAATTAGGGAATACTTTTGGGAGTTTTTAGTATGGGTTAGGGTTTGAAAGTTTGTATTTGGGATTTTGGGAAAGGGAAATTGGGATAGGATATTAGTGAATTTAGGGGACAAGGAAATCAATGGAAAAATGAAATAAGGGAGTGATGAGATGAGGGGATACTTGGTATTAAAATAGTTAATTCAAAACCCTAAGCAAAAATTTTCTTTGGTAGGGTTTGATTCTCTTTAAACATTAACCATGCAACAAACACCATCAAACCACCATCAAATTTAGATGAAAAGCAATGACAGAAGGTTAGCCTACTTGAACAAGTGATAATACACAAGTTTCGGGCAATTTGGAGATAGCTTTGGCAATTTTCGGGCTTCTCAGTTGTATGAGCCTACTTGAACAAGTGATAATTCACAAGTTTCGTGCGATTTGGAGCAAGCTTTGGCAATTTTCGGGCTTCTCAGCTATATGTACCATGCAGCATACCCAATGCGCCGTGCTCTTTATATGTGCTGCGCTAGTGTATTTTTTACACTGTGGAGGGCGGCCCAATGTGTTGCGCCTTCTCTATGCGCTGCACCTCTCACCCAATGCGTAGCACTCTTTACAGGAGACTTTTGGAGGCCTTCCTTGTGTCCAAATTGGGTATGAGATAGCTCGTTGGAAAGGTTATTGAGTCTAATTTTCAACCCAACTAAAATTTTCAATTTGGAGTTCATTTTTCCTTGTCAAAAATCAAATCTCCCAAGACTGGTCGAAATGTGCAAAATGAGGCTGCCTAAAGGCAGATAGCCATTACAGTCAATTTTTGAAGGTCTTCCTCAACTCCAGATTGAGCTCATGATAGCGCATTGGAAAGATATTTGTGTCTAGTTATCATTTGACTCATCAAGTAAGTAATTTGGCCAACCAAGGTATGATAAAACTTGATTTTCCCAAGGTGACTTTAGAGGTGCATCAATTCTTTCGAGGCAACTGTATTTTTGACATTTCTCTAAAACCATGACACTTGTGTAAAAAGAAAATGATTTTTTTCTTCGTTGGCCTATTTGGAATAAAAACCTCAATCTGTTTTCACAAATTCATCTTTTATTGCTCAGAAACATCATTGGAGTAAAACCTATCCCAATGTGTGGAACAAGGATTTGTCGAAATGAGGCGAAATGAAGGGCACAAGGGGCTTCTAAATTCTTTAGAAAATTTTTGGAAGTAGGGATAGATGTTAGGAAGTAGGGGAAAGTGGAATTTAAAAGATTGAGTGAGGGGAAGGGGTCCAAAAGGGCAAAACATAGGTCTATTCTAGAAAATTGTCAAGTTGTAGCAAGAAACTAGGGTTTGTGCAAAAATGAGGAATTTTGGGGATCTTAGTGATGGGAAGTGTTTAATAAGGTACATTTAGGATAGGGGAAAGTGTATAAACATCAGGATACAAGTTTTGCTGATGATTTTACCATCCAAGAGAAATTACCTTCAAAACCCTAGGAGAAGGAAATGAACCTTACCTAGGTGCAACTGAAGCATGAACAAGGTATAAAATGACCCAGTGGAACTTGACATGATGATGAAAACCCTCTGAATGATGGTACACTCAGCCGAATGGTGATATGGACCGACATTTGGACAACTTTGAAGGGAGTAAAAGCAAACCCTAGACCTAATACCTAATGACCAAATTTTGCTTGAAGACTCACTGAAATGACAAAATTTGACCTTGACACCTTAAAATCACTTTGTAAGAGCATGTTTGATCACTGGAGGAAGGATGCAAAGACTGACACTAACAAGCCACGCTCTGTGTGGCTGCCTACTTGATTTTCTCCATTAGCTGCTCTGTTTCTGGTCCTACACCGTCTTCCTTGATCTTCTGTTGCATTCTCTATAGGCTTGCCAAATTCTCCTTAATGGTCGTGGAGATAACATAGGCCTCATCCATCAAAGCCCCCAGTCTAGCCTTGAGGAATACCTCTTTCCTCTACCTTGCTTCCACCTATTCGAGCAATTGTTTCACCTCCTGCATCTTTGCTAATCATTGTGCTATAGTGACAGTGCACGCTGTCGCTCTTTCTTCATCATAACGTTTTTGCAATTCACGGGCCTCTGTGTTTAACCTCTGTAGGTTAGGATCTTCTTGCAGATTCATGACTACCTACATGGATTGCTCAAAGAGCGCGGTGCAATCAACTGCTGCGGCATCCACTGCTATGACTCCATCCTTTACAATGACTTCACGTTATAATTCTCTAACCTTTGGTGGAGTTGAAGGTTGTGATTTCAACTCTAGGTTTGTAATTTTCAGGTTGAATTCAAACTAAACCTTGGCCACTTCTATATTGTGTCGCATACACCTGCAATGAACTTTTTGATCTTTGTGTCCAACGATGATTCCTCTGAGATATGCAGTTCAAGGACTATGTTGCATGCCTTAGCCACCACGGTTGCAAGTTGTTCGTTCTACGCCTGAAATTTATTCCATGCTTCCAGCACTACTAATTTATCCATAAACATATATTCGTTGTTGACTTTGTACTCGCTAATCAGGCTCAGCGCGCACTGCTCCCGAGCCTTAATCTCTATGATCCCACCTACCTGCATTGTGTGAAGAAACTCACTGGGGAGCATGGCCAAGTTGAGGCCAATATTATTCAAAGTGCAGACAATAACCTTGTCAGCAACCACCTCCATGCTCAAAGCTCCATCAAGCAGTGCGATTGCCCAAAGATCCGATGATTGAACGATTGCTGCTGCTTGAGTGGTCTCCGGTGCCAAACTAGTTGATGCAGCACTCCTTTATCCTGCATCTACCTGGATTTTCATTGTTTGGATCTACAACTTGCACAGATCCTTTTGTATGGTGATTAGTGCCTACTTTTGATGCTACTCAAACTGTTGCAGCAGTTTTGCTATTGTATCCCCCACCCTATCTCTTATATCATCCAAGTTGCCCTTCGTCAAGGGAATTGGATCTAGTGACGACTTAGTGCTTTTTTTTATTCTTGAGCGGTCCTTCCTTTTCCTACTCCCTATACCGCTTCACTCAAAAGGGAGTGCTCTCCTGTTGATCTCTGCCACCCTGCTTTGACTACTCTTCTTCCTCCATATAGGGTGAAGGAGACTGCTGACTTCTTTCAGAGGCACACTCTTCCTACTCTGCTTGTTCCTTCATGGTGCACTCTGATTTTACTTGGGCCTTCTTCTTAGTTTCCTTCTTCCTCTTTTTAGCCAACTGCTGAACCTTTAGTCTGGCCGCTTTCCTTTTCTGCTTCTTCGCAGACTTGCTAGTCCTGACAACCAAATCAGATGTAGAGTTCAACTCTATTGGTTAGTGCCTAATGACCTCTTCAATAATGTCATCTATAGCTAAGTAGGGTAATTCGAACCACATCTAGTCTCGATCCTTCCGTGTGTAGATGTAGACATGGTGGAAGTTTGCTTTGAAATCTGTGTACCCAGATAGCTGCTTAAACATGGTTGGTGACAACCGCGACTTCCGGTTGATGGTTGCATGAATCCTCACCTCCATCAGCAACCAAAAGACTTTGCTTTCTCTAACCTATGCAACATCCTTTATGGCCTAAAGAGAGGCATATTTTGCTGCTTCCGGTAAATCCATCTCAATTGGAGGACACTGGTTGTCCTGTGACAATTCCCACGTGACCATTACAATCAAGAGAAATAACCACAAATAGTGAAAGGTCTTACTTTAGTCCTGTGCCTCTCTGTAGTTCATGAGGAACTCACTACATAGGTAGTGTGCCTAGTTGAACTGTACGCCCTCCGCACACTAAGCTACTAAAACCACTGGTGTCGGCACCTCATCTGCATGACACTTGCTCATGACTTTTCTAGAGAAATTTTAGTCGCAAACTACATCGCGAGGTTAGTGATGTTGGTAATGGAGTACCCACGAGGCTTCTTGACAAGTTTAAACTTGTCCTTCATCTTCTTAGCGAGGTCACACTCACTCATCTTTCCATGAAACACCTTGGCCGGATTCAGCCTTGAATGAGGTAGTAATGTGATCCGATGGATCAGCATATCAATGATGGGTATCAAATCATTTAACTAAAAGCATTCGTCATGCACCAGGCATAACAACTGCTTGATGACAATTAGGTTAATCAGAGCACGGTGGTAGTGAGGCACCCATAACAGGTTCAAAAACCCTGACTTGTTTAACCTGCGAATCCATTCCACCAACTCCAACGCAGTGACACTAGACTCTTTGTAGAAAACCCTCTTCATGAAGGTGTCTGTAGTGAGGTGGGGGAACCCCATGGTCTGCCAGATCCCAATCCTCCAATTTTAAGTGCGGGATCTGCACCAAGTGCGAACCTTCAAAAGGTAGGTTCTCCGGTAACAGGGGTGTGTTGAGGAGGAATTGGCCGTCATCCGGGTCCTTCAAGACCTTCACTTTTCCCTTGCATGGAGGGATATACTCTTGCAGCTTATAAATAGGGTATACTTCCCTCAATATCTATGTGTTCTGTGCCCTCCTATGCCTCCAGATCCACCACTTTCCCCTTCTCCTTCGTGCTTGAATTTTCCTTCCACTGAGCCCATGTAGCTGCATGTTTCCTCAGTGACTCATCTACCAATATTGGCTTCTTTTGCTTATCCTTCTTAGGCTTGGGAACCTCCTTCACCGGTGTAGGCTTCGGCCTAGGCAACCTCAACGCTATAGGCATTGTAGCTGGAACCTCCATACTCACAACCTTTGGAGCATCTCCCTCATAGGAGAGAGTCCCTCTAGCACTTGCAGTTTCTGTGGGACCTGGTTCTAACATGATATCGCGAATAAGCTTTCTTTATGACTCAGGATATTGATCAAACACAAGGCTTGCAATAAAATCCTTAAAGAACTCACAACTCATGCACAACAGACAACAAAACACATAAATTCTCAGAACGTAAAGTGTTTCTCGTTGGATGGCCACCTGTAATTTATAGGTGAATTCGAATTCAAATTTGATTTCTCCCCCAAAAATCCTTCCATAAATTATAGATTGGCAACAGATTTCCAAATATTTCACTCTTAAATTCAACCTTAACTGCTACCCCCCACTCCTCTTAACCGTCTCCTCACTTTCAAATCATGAACAATGATGGTAACGATCACTTTCTGGTTGCGTTGCGTGATCTTTCCTCTTATAGCACAACTCCCTTGATGCTTCTATTGATGTTGTGACCCCTTTCATTTCGCGCAGACCCCTGTCGCACAGCTCTATAACCTCGAAAATGTAGTTTACAGTCCTGCACCTCCTTACAGCTGCCTGGAGCACTAAGACTGTGCTACCATCATGTGGTCATCTCTCCAAATCCTCGGTGTATGGCTTCAATCGACTTCCATTTAACTTTCTCGGAAATGGATCTCCATTCAATTTCACAAGCTGAACTGCTCCACCATCGGTAATATCCTTGATAACATATGGCCCCAGCCAATGCATCTGAAATTTTCTTGGAAACCTATCAAACTTGCTGTCATATAATAAAACTAAATCATTTACCTTGAAGGTGCATAGTTTTATGTTTCGAACGTGCCATGCCTTTTCACACTCCTTCTGAACTTGCTGATGGAATCCAACCAAAAGTCTATCTTCCTTGAGCTTTGTTAGCTATGCGAGCCACTCTTCTAACGCTCTGCGGCTCACGATTCTTGTGAATGCCACAATGCATAAAATAGACACAATGTACTCAATCAGCATCACAACTTCTATGCCATAGTCCAACCTAAAAGCTGTCTGACCAGTAAGATTCTTATAAGTATTTCTATAAGCCCACAACATCATTGGTATGCGCACGTCCCAATCATTCCTCTATGCATTGCAAAATTTTGTCAGCACATTCTCCAATATCTTATTAAACACTTCAATCGTCCCATTGGCTTGAGGATGATATGGCATAATCTTCTGATGATAAACTTGGAATTCTTTCATTAGTGCGCTGATCGTTTATTTAAGGAAATGTGTGCTGCGATCACTCATCAAAATCTTGAGGAAACCAAACATGGTCAACACATTTTCAAATAAGATCTTCGTTGTTGTTGCCCCTATACATTCCTTCACGAGTTGTGCCTCTACCTATCTGGTTAAATATTTGGTCGCGTTGATGATATATTGTGCACCCGTGTTCTTTCTTGGAGGCTAGATTGGTCCCACAAAATCAATTGCCCATTTCTCAAATGGCTGCAGTAATACCTACAGATTCAAAGGTAGCTCATCCCTCCATGATGGCCTGCCAGTTCTCTGACATGCATTGCACGCCCTATAATATGCTTTAGAATCCTTATGCAGTGTTGGCCACCACAACCCAACGTGTAACTTCTTCTTGCACTGTTTCTTTCCCTGCATAATGGCCTCCCGAAGCTCCTCCATGAGCTTCATCTAGGACACTATTTCATTCAAAATCAAGCACATAGCATTGCAGTATCTCGTCTGGTCCCATCTTATACAAATGGCTTGCAATAACGGAGACGTCTGTCGTGTGCACCACCAATTCCTTCTTATTTGACTACTCTATCCTTCTAAAGCTGTTCCTGTAGTCAGGAAGTGGATAAAGTTTGCAAAGTGATTGTTTGTGATGTGCACTGCAAAAAAACCCCTAATACTTAAATTAAAAAAGAGTGAAGGGATCTCTACTTGAATGGTTCATGAGGCACAATACTTGCTAAGGTTTTGCAAATGGGGTAGCAAGCTAAGTGGGCTTGATTGTGGGGAAAACTCCACAGTTAAGCGCGTTTGAGCTAGAGGAGATCTGGGATGGATGACCTCCAGGGAAGTCCTGGTTACCGGGTGCAAGCCCCAGAAGTGACGATTGATGCTATGTGATTCATTTCACTAGTTTCAATCCCACTTCTTCACCCCTGTGAGCATCACCCGATGCAATGAGTGCTAAGTGAACAATTCAAAAATCATGAGAAATTAGTCAATTACAACTACGTCTCATGGAAATGGTCATACGTTAATGACTTACTTAACACAGTTGAATCCCAAAAAATGATATCAAATATCTACATGTTAGGTAGCCCCTCCTCTAAATTGGTAGGCTTCTCTCCTATTTCAATGCGCGACAGATGATATGGCCCTGCATTCAATCACCCTGGTTTCACAATTACTTTGAAAACATATTTCCAAAACAACAATAGTCATCTGCATATCCCCCCCCCCCAACATAGGCTTGTTGACTAGGTACTTTAATGCAGAATGGTTTGTATACATCTTAATGTGTCTGCCTAGCAAGTAATGTCTAAAACTTTGGAGCACGTACACCATAGCCAAACCTTTGTGCCTTGTCATCAAGTAATTATTTTCAACCTTAGACAACTTCCTGCTTGCAAACACTAGAGCGTGATCCAATTCTCCTTCATCAGCCTGTGATAGCACTGCTCCTAGTGCAATACATGATGCATCCACATGCACATGAAATTCCTTCTTCCAATCTGGGAAGACTAGGATCGATGCGGTGACCATTTTCTACTTCAATACATCCAGACTCCACTGACATTCTTCCTCCCAATGGAATGTAGCGTTTGTTAACACCCAGGTTGTTCCCTATGACTCCCAAGGGAATACGGTCGGGGTAACCACTAACCAATCTTTGGATCACAGTTTCTAGCCAAACTGTAATCAGAGAGGGCTCTCTCTTTATGATTTGTCTCTGTTATGATGGTGTTTTAGGCTAGCTATTATGCTCAGGCTTTGGTTTATGATTTGGTTGAAGGATTTCTTTCAGGTCTTAAGATGTAGTGTTTAGAGAGTGAAATATCATTGGGCAATGGAGTCTGGAGTTGTGAAATGATTTGATATGCAGGGCTGGTGGTGTTCAAACTGCAGGGCCTATTGTGTATCTTAGACAAACAAATTTATCTTAAATGGTGATGTATGTCAACCAATAGAAAGCAATTAAGAATTTTCTATTAAGCTGGTGAGGTGAAATTGTAACACGTTGCACAGGAGCAAAACTTGAATTCCTGTGACAAAGGTCACTATGAAAGATGTATTCTGTAAGTGCAACAATTAAGAATTACACTTATCAAGATTGCATCTGAAGAAGACATTCATTAACAACACAGATTGAACTTAGGGTATTCACTGAATAAATCCTGAAAGTTATTCTTTTTCCCTGTTGCTAAATATTTAAAGTTAGATAACATATGGATTTTAACAAACAAAATACATAACAGGGAGAGGTACAGAGACTTATTGTATGGTGAAATACACAGGAATCCAGCAATTTCCAACAAACACCAGTACGCATTCAACCCTTCAGCAATCCGAGAAATTCCATCACTTTCTTTATTAACTTCTGAAAGGATTACAGCCTAAGAACTTCTTCAGGAGAAATCAACGACAACCCTTGCAAGCTCATGCGAAGGTGACTTTATAGGAATGTTTATACAAAATATCTCAGGCATTGAGTCATCTGAGAGAGAAAATATCTTCATAAATTCGTACAGAAAGTAGAAAAGAAGTTATTACAACTTTGAATGCAGCATAAATGCTCTTTAAGTCTGTCAGAGGATAATTTGACCTTTGGAGGTCATTGAGTCGGTTGAACTGCTTTGCATTAACGCTGAAAAATGTGTCTTTACTTTTGGCTGCGCTGTGTATTCTCGGCTCTGCCACCTGTGGTTTTCTATTTCTGCTTTGTTGGCCGATACATCTGCTGAGTTGGCTCAACTTTAATCTTTGCTGCATGCTGATTTTGTTGAACTGTGCTTTGCATAATGATTCATGTTTTCAAAAACAAAATTTGGTGAATTGCTTACTGTCTATAAAATTTTCTGTATTGAATTTGCCCACCAGTCTTGTGTAGGGAGTTGATGCCTGAGGATTGCATCTATAGTTTCCTCTTCCTCTGTATACTTGAAGAAATTGGGAGCCACCCCAAACAGGTGATTGATCTCATTCATTATAAAAAATAGATTCTCTACTCTGTTATAGAGAGTCTGTCCTGTGGCTGGCCCTGTTTCCTCTGAGGTGCTGGGCTTCTCATTGATCTGACTAGTGGCAAATGTGTTGACCCTTTTGGCATACTGGTCATGTGTGAACAATCTCCCTGCGATGTTCAGTAAGCTAGGGAGCCCTCTGTTTTCTAACACCTGAAACTTTTCCAAAAACCTGTTCACCTCAGTCTGCATATCCTGGGTTCTTCTTTCCAATGTCCGCACTAAGTTTCTCAGTGTGAGAACCCTTTTGATCAACTGAATGTGCTCAGTTCTGTTTCGAATTCCCATGGTAGCCAACTGAGTGCTTGTCCTATTGTTAAGCACATTGATCATCCTGGTGGCTATCTCAGGCATGTTGCTCAATAAAGCTCTTGATCTGTGAACCTCCTTCTGTGCCTTTGGGATGAGCTCTAGTTGCTCATGGATTTTATCAAGATATTGCCATTGCTCATTGATAGATTTACCAATGTTAGCCCACAACACTATTTTAAGCTCAGCCACCACCTTATCCAACTTGAGCTCATTCTCTAGCTCTTTGATCTTGTCTTTAAGGGCTTTGATTTCCCTGCCCTTTTCTGCCACTTCTCTCTTTGATTTATCATGCCTGTCATTGACTTTGGCTAACTTTCCCTGGTCTCATTTAACTCTATCATTTGAGCTTCCAGGATTTGGATTTCATTCTTCAGCTTTTGCATATCTAGGCTTTGGGCCTGCTCTATAGTTGTTGGCGCTGCTGAAGTAGATGTTGTTGTCTGTTCAGTCTGTTGAGGAGGAGGAGCAGTGATAGGAGCAGTTTCCTGGAGATTGATGATCTGAGGAGGAGGCTGAGAGGTCTGACCCTCTTCTCTTTGTTTCAATGCCGCTTGCAGGGCCGCTTGTGTAGCCTCAGATTCTCCCAATTTCTCTTGTGCCTGAACCAGCTGTTTATAAATTGAAATCAACAAGGCTGTGGTATCCTGCTCATGCCTTTGTTGGGCTACCTCATCTGTCTGAGGGTGAATGGTAGCTGGGAGTTTGATTTTCTTCCTCAAGGCAACCATGTCAGCATCCCTCAACTTCAAGATTTCCTGTATTCCTGAAATATCTTTGGGATCATGCCCAATTTCAATGATTATGTCTTCCAAGGACCTTATTTTGTTGTCCTTCGCCTGGGATGATGCCCTCTCCAATTCCAGCTGAGAGGCTGTGGTATTAAGGCTGCTCTCTAGCTTGTAATTTTCCAATGTTTTGTCTGCCAAGGAGGCATACACCATCTCACCAGTCTGTTTGTGCAGTTCAATTTTATCCATTGGGTGTATGTCTTTGGCCACGACCTCTAGGTTGGTCCTGAGGTAATCTGAGGCAGATTGGGGATGCAGTGCTGTGGGCATAAAATGACTCATGATCATTTTTCCTTCACTTACATCAAAGGCAGACATGAGTCTTTGTTGATTGGTGGGAGCCATGTTTAACAGATGATTTTACAGCTGTATCTTGATAGGATCACTCCTCCTTTTGATGTCTATAAACTGCTGTTTGATGCTTACTTGTCCTTCTTTTTGCTGGCTGGAGGAGCTGTCCTCCCCTCCCATAGTCCTGTCTTGTTCCTGCTGGAAGGAACTGGCTGAGGCTTCTCTGCTGGGTGGGCCCATGCCCAATGCTTGTCTTATTGCTATGTCATCCTCCGAAAAGTCATTCAATCTTTGTCTTTTCTCTCCCTGGTTGATAGATGAAGTCAGAGGAGTTTCTCTATCCCTTTTTCTGCTTAAGTCCTCCTTCTGTGGAGTTTGGAGGACCGAGGCGTCAATGGTGACTTCTGGCCTAGGAGGCACTATGTTCTGAGCCTGTTGCTCAGTGGAAGTTGGAGTATCAACTACTCTTTCCTGCTGTAAGGGCTGCTGTCTGTCATGTTGCCCTTCTTCTTGCTGCAATTCTTGTTGCTGTTGTTGCTCTGCCTGCTGCTGCCTTTCTTTATATGCCTGCTCTTGAGTCACTGGAGGTGACTGCTCCTTCTCTTGATGTGGTTGCTCTGTCTCCATTTCCTTTTCTTTGCCTTTGCTGGATATATTTTCAGTGGCGTTGGTAGTTTGCTGTTTGGCAGTTGAGGAGGATGCAGTTGCTCCCACTTGTGTGCTTGGAAGTGTGAGTACCTGTGAACAAAGTTCAAGGTCAGCCATCTTCCTTAGATTCCTTAGTGCCCTCTGGTTTAGCTCTTCTTGTGACAGGGGCTCTTCTAAGGTCCCTCTCCTCCATTTGTCTTGGTTTGCATATTTTTCAATGTGAGGGATACTATGGTGATCATAGGCAGATAACTTATATTTGAGCCTCCTCATAGTTATAAAATGATTAGGGTCATAGGGTGCCCATAGGAAACCAGTTTGCAAGCCAAGGGACTCAAGCATTCTATCTGCTTCCCTCCATCCTTGCTCCCTCTCGTTATAGATAAAATGGCCAAGTTGGCTTTTCACCTTTAACTGTGCTTTTTTGCCTTTTCCTGAAAAGTGAAGCACATCAACCCGGCCAAATTGCCTAAAGTACTCTAGGGCAAATAGCCTTATAGGCACATACTTAGGTAATCTGAATGGAGGCAAATCACACCCATATATCCTGATGACGGTGTGGTTTTGGTAGAAGTACCAATCCCCAATGCTGTAAGATTTGGACAGCTGTAGAATTCTTTGCATGTCATCAGTGAGTCTTGGAGGAGGCGAGCTCATCAGCATTGCCATAGTTGGATGGATGAACAGATCTATGAATTCACAGTAAGTGTATGGAGACTCAGGTGTAGTGTGGAAGACAGAAGACCAATAGACCACTGATCTGGGATTGCCTTGGGCATCCACTCTTTTGATTGAAAAATGAAATTTGTCATGTTGATGGTACAAGATCAGATGGTAAATGTAGGAGGTGTATCTAAACATCCTTTCTCTTGCCAAATTCATCAATTGCTCATGAATCTTGTCTGATATGTAGGTGGCATAGTCATAGCAGATTGGTGACTTTCCAGGAGCAAACATAAGCATCATTACCAGCACAGTTGCATCAATATGCTCAATTGAACTATATCCCAAGATGGGACAAATCATATCTGCAAGGTCTCTGCCCAGCTCATTGAGATATACATGACCAATTGGAGGGTACATCACAATGTCAGAGTTAATGTATAATTGATTAAGTTTGATAATTTGAGCATCTGTCAGTTTAGCCCCTTGTTTTATCAGGTTCACTAGTGACAAAGGGACCAACTTCTTCTGATGGTTGAAGCAAAGCATGTCTCTGATAGCTTGAGGGGTAACATAGAAAAGTACTGAACCAGATGGGTCCACAACAACCCTCTGAGAAGCATCATAATGTTCAGCACACAGGTGGATTAGTTCAGGGAACTGGTTGACCTGAGGGAGCTTGAAAATAGGGAGGAAAGAGTCCCATATGCCCAATATATCTGTCCCATTTTCATGCTTGGCTTTCAACTCAGTCAACAGATGAATGTGGAATTTGCTGCTCATAAACATTTCTTCTGTAATTTGGTAATCCATATCTGCCAAGGCTTGCCATTTCAAGTTCCTTTGAGGGGCATTCAGAGGCTGATCATTTAGTACTACAGGTGTCTCCATTGCAAAAGGGGATTCTGAATTGAATGCAAAGTGGTTTTAATTGAGCAGGACAGTATAGAGGAATGTCTCTTTACCAGGGAGGTGAATTTATCAGGAACAGAGAGTAGTTCTAGTAAATAGCAATTGAAATACTATTTGCAGTGCAAATGGGACAAATGTTTGGCCTCACTCTGTCTCTCTCAGTAGTTAAATTCAGTTTGAATGAGTCTGCCGCGGTTGCGCGAACAAAGCTTGGTTTTTCAATGAAAATGCAGGCAAACAAGGCTCGGCTAGTATTGTTCGAGTTCACAACTGTCAAAGGGGCAGGTGCAAGGATTTCTGCCGGTGAATTCAAGAGTTTTTTCTGTTATAAGCTCTTTTGAGGGAAATAACAGACAAAGCAGGTACGTGAAGGATTTATAGCGGAAAATACCTGGTGAGGAGTAGGCAATGGTCACGGATGACTGTGGAAATGGCGCGCCGCCAGTCTCCTTGTCAGGTTCTGCAGGTTGGTGGACTTTGGACGTGCAAATCGCATGCAGGTGCAACAAAGTCTTTTGTAAGAAAATGGGAAAAAACACGAAATTTTACCATATCATTGGTTTTTTGGACTTTTGGCGCATTTTTCTGCTGACGTCAGCATGACGTCATAGGTGGGGTCAGGGCCGGCTGACGTCATAGGTGAGGTGGTGGGCTCTATTTGGTCCACGGGGATGGTGAAGTGGCAGGACAGATCGGCAGACGGTCGGGCGCAACGGTTGACGTGACGGCGTGGTGGAAGTGACGTGACGGTGTGGTGGCAATGACGTGGGATGATGTGGAGGTGACGTAGTATAGGCGGAATAACCGAAACCGGAAACAGCCAGCGGTTTCATATCGCACCGCTTATGGTAAGGGGGAGGTATCTGTTAGACGTACCTCCGATGAGCTGTGGTGGAGACGCGTGGATGCCGAGTGACGTAACCTTTTTACGGATATCGGAAGGTATCCGTCGGATATGAGACCCGCTCCGATATCAATGAGGACCGTCGGATCTGGGGGGCCCGATCCAACGGCTGTCGAGGCAGTGATGTGATCGGCAGATATGGCGGGTAAACAACGGACGTCGGAGCCGCTCCGATGTGATAAGAGCCGTTGGATGTTCAAGCTCCGATCGGACGGCTGTCGGGGTCGATGACATGATCGGTGGATACGACAAAGGTGCAGCATTATTTAATATTTATTTTCGGAATGCGCGCTTAGGCGGAGGATCATCGGGGTATGGTTTTTAGTAAGGTTTTTCAATATATTTCGAAAAAACAAATACGCGCCAAAACTTTGGTTAATCACAAAAAATGGGTTTTTGTGTATTATTTGGCAATTTAGAGCGCGTAAGGGTAAAGTAAGGTTTTTACAAGGTTCATGTTTGCAAATGGGGTGCAATGGGTTAAAAATGGATTCAGAAAGGGGGAGGAGGGTTAGGGTTAGGTTCATCAACATGACCAGGTGTCATTTGATCCCTTTTTAGAGAACATATGGCTATAATGCCAAGGGGAGGGATATTTATACAAAATTTGGGGTTTATACACCATGGTGTTAATATTAGTAGGGGAAAGGTGATATAGGGGATTTATATAGTAAAGTTAGAGTTAATATGGATGGGGGGGGAATGAAGGGAGAAAATACTAATGTGAAACACTTAGCTTAAAGAGTAGATCAAAATGAAAAGATTTTTACACAAGAAATGTGGCTTGTGGAGGAACAAGAACCACCATGAAACCATAATCTTCCTCCATGAATCTTGACTGATGAGGGAGTCTTAGAAATGAAATGAACAAGGGGAAGAGGGAGGTTAGACATGCTTCCTGCTGCAACTTGATGAAGAAGAACACCTTCTCAATTGATTGACTTTGCTTTGGAAAACAAAGTTAACACACCTGCAATGGTAAAGATAACCTTTCTGCAACCCCAACTACTTACCCAGCTACTTGCCTAGCATTTTTTATTTCTTCTTGGAGGGTGCACTTGGACTTGTAGACCCTTGCCTTTTATTTTCTTTGGCTTTTCTCTTGTTTTTCTATCTACTTCTACCCTTATTTCTTCCAAGGTCCCAGATTAAGCTGTTGGGAGCCTTTTTTCTCTAGCTAAACTACTTGTCTGCCAAGATTAAATAGTTTGGAAAAACTTCCTTCTCTAATCTACAACTGCAAATTTAAACCATGGAATGATCCAGATTAGACTGTTGGACCATCCATCAAAATTTTAAGTACATACCAAGCTATAAGCACAAATTGGATTCTCTAGGAAATATGTGATCTTTGAATCATCAAAGCAGAGCATATTTTGACCTTTCATAGCCAATCATGAAATATGAAACCTATTGGTATAGGTAGCTAACAGCGTCATTTTGTAACAAATTTTCCATTGGCATGGTAATCTGGGCATTACTTTTGAGGAACTTTCGATAGTACCTAGTATGACCCAGCGTTGCGTGCAGTTGTTTAACACTCCTCAACACCTCTAGATTGATTATAACCATGATCTTAGTAGGGTCCACCATTAATCCTTGCCTGCATACTACATGACCCAACAAAATTTCGAAAGGGACGCAAAATAAGCACTTCTTCAAGTTTAGCACAATCTGATACCTTCAGCATGTATCCAACATCAAGCGAAAACTACCAACATGGCACTTTACTAGTACAAACATTATCCAATCATCAAAATACACCTCCAAAAACTTGTGAATGAATTCTTTGAATGTAGGGATGACTACGCACGAGAATATTGCTAACGTATTCTTAAGTCCAAAAGGCATTACAGTATACTGAAAACATCCCCACTCAATTGTGAAAGTCATCTTACTCCTATCTTCTGGCGTGATCCTAATATGATGATACCAAGAGAATCCATCAGTGAATGAACAGGCCTTTGACCCTCCTACATTATCCAGTACTTCATATGTGAATGGTGTTGGAAAAGGATCATGAACGCAAGAATCATTGAGCTTCCTAAGATCTACGCGAATTTGCATCTCGCCCTTTTGTTTCTTTTCCTGGACCACCATTGGACTTACCTAGTCAGGCTCCTCTTATAGTTCAATAATTCCTGCTTCCAACATCTTATCTAACTCCAAGAAGACCTTTTCTTTATACTTGGGATTGAGGCGATATGGCCTTTGCTTAATTTTCTTTGCATCCAGCTTCAAAGTAATCTTCATTACACCTAGGTCCCTTATTATTCCTTTCAAGTCTGAAAAATTTGAAGGGAACAAATCTTGATACTCGCGGAGCAACTCAGCGACCTTATATAATGTGGCATCATCCCAATAGTCCCAAATCTTCACAAACTTCGGCTCTGCTTCCGTGCCAATATTCACCTCTCTAGTTTTCTATGGCACAGTGATATCTGGATTATCTATCTGTGGTCCCTCCACTTCAAGGTGACCTTCTACCTCTGGGCTATTAATTTTCCTTGGATCCTTGGACTTTCTTCTTCAATATTCACATTATAGAACTCTAGCGCATGGCGCAGTTGGGTGGTTTAATCTAGTTAAATCAAATCCAAAGGATCCTACAGTATTCTGAATATTGTTTCCTTGACCTCCTGTAATGCTTCATCAATGCATTCGAATCCATCCTCAAAGCTAAACGTCATCAAGAATCCTTGTCTCAAAATATCCCACTATTTAGTGTTGTGGTGGAGCTCTATTTACAAGTACCAATTCATTGGTATTACATCCAGAGTATGACAGAATAAATGTACCCACTCAGGTTGCCGCTCCATTCCATAAACCTGAGTCCATTTTTCCAAATGATCGCACGGATCATTCCTCCCATCATATTTATCTATTAGATGAACCTTTGGGCATCCAAACCGCAATCTCAACATTTTTATGTACTCGAGCCATCCATCAAAATTGTCCTTATGCATACGCCACCATCTTGTCGGCGTAGCTCTCAACACCAAATACAAGGCTTGAAAGTGATGCTTCTCTGGAAATTCCCTTTCAAAGGTGTCCAAAAATTTATCTACAACAATTATACCATCATAATAAGGCAAACGATTTACCTCCGACGATACACAGTGCAACGATTTAATCATCATATTACAGCGCAACATAGATACTTCATGCAACCTATTCTGCCAGTGTTCCAACTCATCTAAATCTGATGTACAAGAAGTTTTGCGATCCCATGCAATGTGCCCATCAGCTGTCAAACTAACCCAATCTTGATCTCGCGTCATTATTCTATAGATTTGGTCCAAATCATCGTCAACTTCATAATCACGGACCGGTTTAGTATAACGCGGTCCTTCAGTAGGGTCTAAAGGTACTAATACATGGAGATATTTCTTTCAAATGACATCTTTCACTTCTTAAACTTGATCACCCCATTCATGTCAATAGCCCAATCGATCCCGAGGAGTGCAGGGTAGGGATTGTTGTCATCAACAATCTCTATCACTTCAAAATCATCCAATGCACTCGTGCCTTCAATATTGACTGTCATGCCCTGCAATCTTCCCATGGGGATAATCTTCTATTAGTTTTGCATCCTAAATTGAATCAGAGACCACTACAACACAAGTCTCCCCATTCTTTCCCATGTTTGTTTAGGCAATATGTTCGCATCTGACCCCAAATCTAGAATAACTTGATCCATCTCACACTCTCCTATTTGCGTAGTGAGCTTCATATCATGCCCTGTCCTTGCCTTATGATTACCATTTTTTCTAACTACGCGCGGTCGCTCAAGAGATTTTCTTTTCCGGCACACTTATTTATCAATTCTTGTAATCCTTTCACAACCTTGGTATCATGCAGCAGCTTCATACCGGTCTCCAAGAATGTATTAAGCATGGAGGGGTCCATTTCTTCAGACAACTTATCTTGAATTCTTGAGGTAGAGGCCTCAACGAAGCTTTTCTTTGCTTCCATGAATGTTTCTTTCACATGCTTCAGATCGAACCAAACCTCCTTTTCTCGACTTTACAGACCCGCTCACTTTCTTCAGGTTTATTTCATTTTTCTTCGCCAGTTGTCATTCCACTTCATAGCATGATATTCACATCAGGATCCTCTTCGCAAGGTTCAATCCTCATCATCTGCAGGTTCTGGGTAGCCTGCTAAGCCTGCACCCTCTTCTCTTGCATCTTAGCTATTAATAGAGGGCAGTCTTCTATCATGTGATCAAACTGAGTATAGTATCGTCATGATAGGCATTCAAGGCTGGTACACTCTCATGCATAGTGTCCTGGCACTCCACAATTGTAACAAATAACTTGTCTCGAACCTCTACCAGGTCCTCCTCCACCTCGGCTTCATCCTTGGCCCTAATATTCTCCGCACGCTCCCAAAACGCCTTGATCTAGAGGCTGAATTTTTGCATGCATTTGATACATGGGCATTCTCTCCATCATCAGATAATATCTACAACAATTATGCTCATTGTGACCCACCGATTTATAGAAGTTGCAGAAGAGTTGTTGCAGTGTCTGTACAAATTTCTGCAACAAGTGAAAATTGTCTGTTACATGTTTTCTAGCTACGTCATCGATAGCGTAGGACCTGTACTTGGCCCTGCTTGAGCTTCCAGCCTTATAGGCATCGGCCCTCGTCTTGCAACATAATTCATGAAGATAGGGCAGTGATCATTATCATGTCCCTGGATCTTGCATTTCAAGCACCAAACTTCTTCGCACACCTCTGGCTGAGCCACTCTATCTTTCGTCAGACTTTGGAACTCTAGGAAAAGATTCTGCAACTCTGAGTGAATCTGCTAAACTCCCAAATCAACATCTTGAATTGGTGTCTCATGTGGTCTCATCATAATTTCCAGGGCTTCTACCTGGGTCCCAATATTTTGCTATGATAAAGAAACCCTTAGATGAGGCAAGTGCGAAGCAACACACCATTCATGTTTCTTCCCATCTGTAAGATTCATGTTAGCTTTTCGGACCTAGCATTTAAATCTCTGATCCAACTCCCAGGGTGTTTCACTAGGCCTCATCATGATTTCCTTGAATCCAATGACTGATTACGATTTTGATTTGGGCCTAGTGAATTCCTTATTCAACGCAGTATGAATGTTTGCTAACAGAGCCATCGGGTTATGGGTACAGTGCTTAATGTACCATGTTAAAGCGTAATCCTGTAGAGAAGTAACCAACATTTATTTCTTGATCTGATAATCTATAATATTATGGTATTTCCACACGGCCTTCGCAACAAACCAAAACTGGTCTGGGTCCTCATTTTCCAAGCCATTGAAAACGAGCAACTTCATCATATTTGACATATCAAACATGGCGCAGATGGTGGCTGTGTGGGTGAAGTTGTATGCTATGCAGGTGAATGTGAAGGTGGTGTAGATGGATGTGGTATTCTTGGAAACCCTTGTTGTATTAATTGGATAGTGCTTTATGGTGAAGCCTATGCTTCTCCCTCGTCATCACTTAGAGGATGCTCAATCAACGAGCTATATTCAGGGCATGTTCTCCCTCTATCCTTGAAGGAATTTCCACTTCTCGTAGCTCAAAACATCAAGGTAATGGCATAACCCACTTTTCACACAACAACATCTTAATCCAAGTATTCAAAGATCTTAAATACTTACGTCACGTTCCATTGAAGAAGCGTTGCTCTGCTTCGTTGTAGCTGGCCAAGGTATTGACCATGAATTTTGTCACAAATCCTCCTATGACATGATCAAGCCAGTGATCAACAAAGCGTGTGATCTTATCTTTAGAGGCTTCTAATCTCTACACGAGCTCCAGGGTCCACACTATTGGACCATCAAGCCTCCACCTTCCTTGGTCGTCTGCCAATTTAGCGATCCACTCGTATAGTTCAACCAGGAAGGAACATAAGAAAATTTCATGTATCTATATGTATATATATCTATCCAACCACTGCTCTTTTGTCAATCATGGATTTCTGCTTTCTTGCGCTGCGAATTCGTGGATCTTTCTATCCAACCACTCCTCAATTTCTTTCTATTTTGGATTCCAGTGATACAACACCACACATATCTTTATGCAGATCCCGGTCCTAGAAATGGAACAATTTGTTGGCTTAGTGGGTCCTGACCTAGGTTTAGAGTTAGTTTTTCCAAACAAATCCCTACACTACTGGCCCTTTCGGCATCACCCCGCAGAGCATAGACTGAAGTCTCACCCAAAGCAATATGGGGGGATGTTGGAACCAAGTTTCCGCACCCAGAGATTAGTGTAATGTCGTTTTATGCCCTAAACTTGCTTTCACACAAATCGATAAGCCTTTAAGGCTTATTGATATATCTTCCTTTAACCAACATCTAGATCCTCGCAAAGGTCTACGACTATCTTTTGCGGACCCTCGACAAGTGAATCAACCACTTACGCACCTCTGTGATTACTCCTAATTCCTTCTTTACCCAGATCGGCTTAAGTGTTTGACATCTTTAACATGCAACAAGATATTCTTCATGTAAACAATTATTATTACTTGTGTTTGTCTAACAATATAAATCATGTAAATTTGCGCATCAATACAGTATTAATTCATAAACCCCTCATTTAGCATAACATAATAACACATTCATTCATAATAGAAGTAAATAGACAAAACACAGATCTTTCTGGAATAATATTTTTATTGATACTTCAGTTCTGCTTACAGATTCAAGACATCCCTGTGCACTCAGCTGCAGGGGTCTGTGCACTCAGTTGCAGACTCTAGTCTAGGCCTCTGCGAACACAGCCATAGAGTCTTTCTTCTACTCTAAGAATCTTCGCTCTTCTCTTCTACTGACCCATTACATTCATCTTCATCATCACTTACTTAATGCCTTAGACTCTCTAAGACTCTCCTACTTATCTAATCCCATGGTCCGCTATTAGGGTCCCACCCTAACCCCCTTATTTATGTCATGGGATCACGTCATAGTCAAGAGTCAATAAAGCCCATATTAATATTTGTAAGTGGTTAACCCGCAATTAATGATGGGACCACAATTAGTTGCAAATGGGCTGTAGTATTAAATAGATGGTATTAATAAAACCCACGGTATTGGCCCGTGGTATTTCATGTATGAGTCATATATAAAGGATAGATACTCCCTGCGAGGAGCATCGTGTCTTATTTTGTAGTTGAGCTCTGCTCTATTGGAGGTTGCCCCCTCGAAGAGGTAAGTGAACATTACTCTCTGAATAAGAAAATCATTGCTATTCTGTGTTTTGGGTATCTTTTCTTCGCATATTCTGTATTTGGGTATCATTTTGCAGGTTAAGAGCATAACAAGTGGTATCAGAACACTTTCCAGGGCCAGTGGGATCTCCAATTCTTAGATTTTTTTTTTTTTTTTTTTTCAGCTAGAGACGTGTTCCGACGTCTTTAAACCATGGGATCTATCGTTGAGCGCATAAACCTGCGGATTTGGGGAGGCATGCACGCAGGAAATACAAGAGGTGGTCAAGTCTGTTGGACTCCCTTGTAACCCCTGTGGGTACCCATTCGAGTAGTAGCATATTAAACAGAACCGCGCACAGAATGTCTTCCACGTACCCTCTGGGTATATCGGAAGCCCCCTAGGCTCCCTTGAAACCTCGCCATAGATAAACCGTCGGCCATCTTGTGGCTACAGTACACCAAGAACAGCACTCGGAGAGATTACTCGCCCGTACGATAGGGTAGTCGGGTTGTATGGCTAAGGGTATGGTAGATCCTCCTTAGTTAGAGCCCTGAAACATTGGGACGAGTACTACTGCCAGACCCTTATGTATATTGCGATCTGTAGCACCTGACACTCCTCAAGACCATAGTTCCCTTTTCTATCGGGGGATCGCACATCATCTACATCAGATCCGCTTGTGCAAAGGAGTGCAGTAGCAGCAACATACATCAGTACCGTAGTCTCGAGTTTGGAGATCAGTCATTTCGATCTATTAGATCCAGCCGATCTGCAGCAGCAGTTTGTTCCGCCGCCCAGAGCTATCCGATCCGCCATTCTGATCTCTCAGATCCACCAGATCGGAGTTGTTGTGAAGGGTTCCTATACCGGGGTATAATTTTCGCACGACTTTTGGCTGCATTGACATTTTAAGGATTTGGGGACTGCAGTATTGATCAGGAAGGAGTAAAACTCCGTTAGGAGTTTTCAGACAAAAAATAAAAAAGTCTGAGATCTTCCGGGGTGCTTATTGGTGATCTAGCCCATCAGAATCAGGACGACGAGCTGAGCACGATGGTACCATTCAATTATTAGTGAAAATTTTTAGGCGGTCCCAATTGTTCATTAGGTTGGTGTATGGTAGAAAATAGAGCCCAAGTGATGGCCAATGAAAGGATGGACAAACTTGAAGAATCCATGCAATCCCTCACCAATCAGCTTAACAGACTATGTCTCCAGGTCCAACAATTAATCCCGAAGGGCAAGGAGCAAGCCCACGAGGAGGCGTATAATGGCAATGAATACAATGAGGGTGAGTCTAGCCACTCTCCTCACATCTGGCACACCCACCAACAACCCAGTCAGTGACCTCCCAAGTTGGATATGCATAAATTTGATGGTTCTCACCCATCGGCATGGATAGCACAAATGGAGCAGTATTTCAAACTGAATCGCATCTTAGATAATGCGAATCAGCTTATCTTGGGGAGCATGTACTTGGAAAATGAAAGGTGGCAATGGTGGGAATGGCATCAATGTTGCAATGGACCTTTTAGGACTTGGACCCAATTTACAAAAGCTCTTCAAGACCGCTTTGAACAGGAAACCTATTTTTTGGGTCGTCTTACTAAGCTCCGATAGACGGGTACAGTGGATGAATATATTACAGCTTTTGAAGCCTTAGCCTTCCGCACTTGGGGTCTCTTAGATGTGTTCTACATGGAATGTTTTATCAACGGTCTTAAAGAAGCCATCAAAGCTCAAGTCTTACTGCACCACCCTCCCACATGGACAGAGGCTTGCAAGGTAGCCCGTAACGTGGAACGTGCATTAGCAGCCCAATACAGTCGCCCAAATTTCTCCACTAAAGGTCGCCCCCCACAAGCTCACAACATGACTCAAACACTTAAGGTCCAAAAGGTGTCACCTACGGAAATGGCCGAAAGAAGAAAGCAAGGACTATGTTACTACTATGATGAAAAATACTCCCCAGGTCATAAATGCAAGGAGCCCAATTTTTTTCAAATAGATGCCACTGACTACAGCTCAACAGAGGAAGATCCACCACTTGAGGAACATGAGGCGCTAGAAGAAGACAACCAAAAGGACAATGTCTCTGATGAACCAGTTATTTCGTTACATGCGTTGGCAGGGATTTCTTCCCCTCAAACTCTCAAAATCAGAGGTTTTCTTAAACATCGCCCAGTAGTAGTCTTGATTGATAGTGGAAGTACACATAATTTCATCCATCAAAAAGTCGCAGAAGTAGTGCATTGTTTTATACGGGTAGTTTCTAACTTCCAAGTCCAAATTGCGGATGGGGGCACAATGAAATGTGAAGGCCGCTGTGAAAATGTCAAACTTCAAATGGGGTATTATCAGTTGAAAACCCACACGTGTGCCATACACATGGGGGGTTGCGAAATTGTCCTCGGTGCTGAATGGCTCCGCACTCTTGGGCCAATCAAAGTGGATTTCCAGGAGTTATATATGAGTTTTAAGAAGAACAACTCCACACATACCCTTCGTGGACTCCAGGCGGGAGCCCCCTCTATCATCAGCTCACATAGGATGGAAAAATTGTTAAAAAAGGGCCATCATGGAGTGGTAGCTCAATTTAATACCATCCAGGTAGTCGAAACCAAGTCTATGCCAATTCATCCTGAGATGCAACAGATTTTAAATAATCATCTACTGGTCTTTGACAAGCCTCATGAGATTCCACCCTCACGAGGGGAACATGATCATAGCATCACCTTGGTTCCAGGGGCCCAACCCCCAAATGTGCGGCCATACAGATATCCATTCACCCAAAAGAATTAAATAGAAAAAATAATCAAGGAACTTTTGGAAGCAGGTGTCATTCGTCCCAGCATTAGTCCTTATTCATCCCCAGTGGTCATGGTGCTCAATAAATATGGGGAGTGGCGGATGTGTCCCGACTTCAGGGCCCTCAATAATTTGATAGTTAAAGATAAATTTCCCATCCCGGTGGTTGACGATTTGCTGGACGAACTCAATGGGGCTCAATTCTTCACTAAGTTGGATCTTCGCTCAGGCTACCACCAAATTTGCATGAAGGAAGTCGACATTCCCAAGACTAATTTCAGAACTCATGAAGGCCATTATGAGTTCCTGGTCATGCCATTTGGTCTTTGTAATGCCCCCTCTACTTTTTAGAGCCTTATGAATCACATTCTCAAACCATATCTCAGGAAATTTGTCCTTGTCTTCTTCGATGACATCGTCATCTATATTGGCACTTGGGCTGCACATCTTCAGCATGTAGATCTACTCTTGCAACTGCTCCGCAAGCATAAATTATTTTTCAAGATGTCCAAGTGTTCGTTTGGCATGGAAGAAGTTGAGTATTTGGGCCACATTGTGGGGCGTGAAGGTGTCAAGGTGGACCCCAAAAAGATCTAGGCAATGCAAGAATGGCCTCAACCTAAGACCTTGAAGAGCTTGAGAGGATTTTTGGGTCTCACAGACTATTATCGTAAATTTGTCCACAACTATGGCCGCATAGCGAAGCCCCTCACTCAACTCCTAAAGAAAAATTCCTTCTTCTGGAACGAGGAAGCACAATAGACATTTACCGCTCTCAAAAATGCCATGTGTTCCACTCCAGTCTTAGCACTACCTGACTTCACCAAATCCTTTTTCATTGAATGTGATGCTTCGGGGACAGGTATTGGGGTGGTCTTAATACAGGAAGGGCGAACTTTGGCCTTCAAAAGCCAACAACAAAGTGGGAGGAATCTGGGCCAATCTACCTACGAAAAAGAAATTATGGCCATCTTACATGCAGTCGAGACCTGGCGACCTTACTTATTGGGGTGACGTTTTAAAATCCGCACAGGTCATCACAGTCTTAAATATTTTTTGGAGCAACGCCTATCCTCCCCACAACAAAATAAATGGCTCGCCAAAATGCTGGGATATGATTATGAGATCATATACAAGAAAGGGAAAGACAATAGTATATCAGATGCATTATCTCGCCAATTTGAGGAAGAAAGTACTCTACTAGCAATTTCCCTCCCCATGCTAGAGTGGATTGAAGAGGCTCGCAAGGAATGGTTTTCACACCTCGAGCTATCCCAACTCATTTCTCAATTGCAGGTAGATCCAAATTCCACCAAGGGCTACTCGTGGCAGGATGATATTCTTCGCTATAGGGACAGAGTCGTAATAGCACCAACATCCACCCTCAAAAGTCGCATTTTGGCAGAATTGCACTCATCTCCCATTGCAGGACATTTGGGCTTTCAGAAGATGTATGCTCGCACCAGAAGATCATTTTTTTGGACAGGCATGAAAAAGGACATCCTTACTTTCGTAGCAGAATGCGATGTCTGTCAACGCCACAAAGGGGAAACCGTCAACACACCAAGCACATTACAACCATTGCCCATTCCGACATCAATTTGGACGGAGGTTTCTATGGATTTAATTACAGGTCTTCCAAAGTCCGGGAACAAGTTAGTCATCATGGTGGTTGTGGACCGACTGTCGAAGTATGCTCATTTCTACGCCCTACCCCATCCGTTTACACCAACTTTTGTCGCTCAATCTTTCATGGATCAGATTTTCAAATTGCATGGCATGCCCACTTCTATTGTGTCTGATCGCGACCCGATCTTCACCAGTAATTTTTGATAGGAACTTTTCAGGATACAAGGCACTCAACTAAAGCTCAGTACTTCCTATCATCCACAAACGGATGGTCAAACTAAAGCCGTCAACAAATGTCTAGAAACCTACCTTAGGTGTTTCACTTCAGAAAAGCAACACCTTTGGGTACAGTGGTTACCTCTGGCTGAATGGTGGTATAACACCAACTATCATGCCACCACCAAAATGACTCCCTATGAAGCAGTATATGGTCAACTTCCGCCTTCCCATACTTCTTATCTCAAGGGGTGCTCCAAAGTACAAGCAGTGGATCAACTCCTACAACACCGTGCAACCATGCTCGCCCATCTTAGAGAGAATCTTCATCAAGCTCAGAACCGCATGAAGCAACAGGTCGACCAGCATTGCTCAGAGCGCCAATTTCAAGAAGGTGATCAGGTCTTTTTGAGGCTGCAACCATATAAGCAAACATCACTCAAAGACAAGGGTTGTCAAAATCTCTCTCCAAAATTCTACGGAGCATACCAAGTACTTCAGTGCATTGGAGAAGTGGCTTACAAGTTGGCTTTTCCACCTACTGCAAAAATCAATCTATTTTTCCATGTATCGTGCCTCAAGAAAGTGATTGGGAACAATTGCCGAGTTCAAACCAGCCTACTTGAATTGGACGAAGAAGGGTCAATCTTGCTTCAACCCAAACAGGTTCTAAACACACGAGACAAGCACCTGTGCAGCCGCATGATTAAGGAAGTCCTCGTCAAATGGAAAGAGACCTCTCCGGAGGATGCAACTTGGGAACTAGCCACTATTCTTCAGCAGTTTCCGCAGCTTCAGCCTTGAGGACAAGGCTAGTCTTAAAGGGGAGGGCATGTTAGGGTCGCACCCTAACCCCCTTATTTATGTCATGGGATCACGTCATAGTCAAGAGTCAATAAAGCCCATATTAATATTTGTAAGTGGTTAACCTGCAATTAATGATGGGACCACAGTTAGTTGCAAATGGGCCGTAGTATTAGATAGATGGTATTAATAAAACCCATGGTATTGGCCCGTGGTATTTCATGTATGAGTCTTATATAAAGGATAGAGACTCCCTGCGAGGAGCATCGTGTCTTATTTTGTAGTCGAGCTCTTCTCTATTGGAGGTTGCCCCCTCGAAGAGGCAAGTGAACATTACTCTCTGAATAATAAAATCATTGCTATTCTGTGTTCTGGGTATCTTTTCTTCGCATATTTTGTATTTGGGTATCATTTTGCAGGTTAAGAGCATAACATCCACGGATGATGGGCAGATCTTCTAAAGTTGACACAACTTACATAAAAGAAGTTAAAACCCTTTATGACACTTTACTATCTACGCGCTTTGCAACCAAAATTTGTGGATACTTTACACTTTATAAAAAAAAACTTGGGAATTTTGCCCAAAAACTTGGGCTTTTACCCCAAAATTGACCCTTGCGGACCTTGTCCCAACGTTTTGGAATTGCAGAAACACCTTGATGTCCACATCCTCCAAATATGCCTCTCTATATGCATCATGGGTGAATTGATCCACGTGCATCAAAGTTCCCAAAGCTGTGATATTTGATGTGGGTGGCCTTGAAAACATGTTTTCCAGCTTGTTTTTGCTAGCATTCTTGTACTTAATCACTAAATGAAATTGTTGTAGAAACCTTATCCACTTGTAAATCTTAATCTACTATAGCTTACACTTGTCTAAAAGTACTGTAGTATCTCGTGACTCGTGTGGATCACTATCTTCGTTCCCATTTGATAATGCTTTCACTTCTTCACATCTCGCACTAGGGCATAGAGATGCTTGCCATAGGTAGGTTAGTTAATAACTACCCCATGAAATACTTCAAAATGGTAGCATACATGCCTTCCGTCGTGCATTAATATCACTCCCATAACATACCCACTCACATCTATCTCCAATTCAAAGGGGTGTTGTTGTAGTTTATTAATGCCAAAACTGATGCTTGACTAATATTATTCTTTAACTCCTCAAAGCCCCTATGTTGACCCTTTCCCCACTATAAACTCTTATCACTTTCTTTTATGGTGTGAAGTGGTGCTGCTACCATTGAAACTAGGCAATGAATTTCCTTTTATGGTGTGAAGTGGTGCTGCTACCATTGAAACTAGGCAATGAATTTCCTCAGGTACCGTGCTACCCTAACGAAAGTCCTAACCTTAGAAATAATTGTAGGAACTTGCCTTTTCATGATGGCCTCCATCTTCATAGGATCTATCTTCAGATATCCTCCACCTATCGCATACCCCATATACACCAAAGATTTTTGTGCAAACTCTCACTTATTGAGATTTTCTAGCAGTTAGTGCTTCTTTAATGTCTCTGACACCTGCGTTAAATGTGATATGTGCTCGTCCCAAGTAGCACTGTATACCAATATTTCATCCTAATATATAATAAAAAAATGAACCTATAAAAGGGTGTAATATATCATTTGCTAACCTCATAAATGTATATGGTGTAATGCATAAGCCAAATGGCATGACTAACCACTCATAGAAACCTTGCTTGATTTTGAAAGTGGTCTTCTAGGTATATTCTTCTTTGACTTGAACCTGGTGATATCAAGAATTCAAATCCATCTTCTTGAAGTACCTCACTTCTTGCAATTGATACAACAAATGATCTATTTTGGGTAGGGGTATCTTTTTCTTGAGTGTGATTTAGTTCAACACCTTTTAATCTATACACATCTACCAAGTCCTGTCCTTCTTTGGCACAATGATGTTGTGTTATTGACACAATGATTGATCCAGATTTAAGCAGGAACGCAACAAATTACAGAGATAACCATATACACAAAGATGCAGCGGAAATAATACTTCATTTCATTAATGGAAAATACTGACATATGCTTACAAACAGAAATGGCAATAAACTAGCTAGGGCGATGGTAGCTTATCTCTGAGAAGAGATGTGATGGCTACATGCCTCTGAACTGTTCTGAACTGTATTACAATGAGGCTCGAAGGCCTATTTATTGTTGAGAAACAATGGAAAAGCCTTCACATACCGAAACCTAACCCTAGAAGATGAAACGCCAAATTGTGGGCCCCGTTTGGGTAAATTGGTACATCAATTTCCCGAGGTCGTAACTTTGGCATACGATCTACGTTTGACGCGTACGATAGCTCGTTAGAAATATCTATCTGAGTACTACCACTTTGCGAGGCAACATAGAGCTCGGTCGCCCCAAAATTCCAAAAAAACGTCGTTTAGGGCCTCAAAACGGCTCCGGAAGTTCAGGACCCGAAAAACTGCTAAAAATATTAAACTGTGCTACAATTAAGGAAACTGAAAATGCTGAGAAAGACAATGGTGGGGGTCCAGGTGGACCTGGTAGGTGGCCACCAATATCCACCTGGATCATTCCTCCCCCCTTAGGAAGCAATGGTCCCCATTGCGTTGAGCTCCTCCATGAGATGAGGAAACCTCTGCTGAACTTGTTCCCTGGTGAGCCACTTGCCCTGCTGAAGGAGTTGGCCTGCTTTGACAACTCGATACAGTTGGATATGCTGTTGGCGAGTGTTCTTGATCTGTGTGTCCATGATCCGATCAGTTGCAGCTTGTTCCATGCAATTTGGATTTAATTCTGTGGGTTTGAGCTGTTCTGCAATGTCGGATGTGTCTAGCAATGGTGGAAAGTATGGCCGAAGGCGGTCCACATTGAACACTGGGTGCAGGCCAAGGAATGGGGGAATGCTGAGCTCAAATGCATTGTCTCCCATAGCCTTAGTAATGGTGTAAGGACCATATCGAAGTGGTCTCAATTTCCGATAGGCTCCAGTAAGGCGTTCCTTTTGCAAATGCAACCAGACTTTGTCGCCCACCTGAAACTTGTGTGGCACCCGGTGTTGATCATGTCGCTGCTTGTACTTGGCATTTGATTTCTCAAGAATGTCATGGACCTGCTGGCGAATATGTTGGATGCGCTCAATGAAGCTGGTGGCCTTATCTGTTTCGGACTGGACATGAGCTGAATTCATGTGAGTAGCTTCAAGTGGCATGGCCACATCAATGGGGCATAGTGGTTGGAATCCTAAACCCACCTAAAAAGGGCTATGGCCAGTGGAGCTGTGAAGAGCTCGGTTGTAGCTGTGCTGAACATAGGGGAGGCTCTCGTCCCATGTGCGTGGATGCTTTGAGTTATACATGCGCAGAATGTGCACAATCATCCTGTTGACAACCTCTGTCTGGCCATCAGTTTGAGGATGGAAGGCTGTGGACTTCGTGAGTTTGGTGTCCAGCATTGACCAGAGACTGGACCAAAATGTGCTGAGAAACCGACTGTCCCGATCTGAGATGATAGACTGTGGGATCCCAAAGTGCACCCACACTCGTTCAAAGAAGAGTTTAGCAGTGGCTTCTGCTGTGATATTCTTCTTGCAGGCCATCATAATGGCCATCTTTGAGAACCTGTCGACGACCACAAAAACACAGTCATTTCCATGCTTAGTGGAAGGAAGGCCTGACATGTAATCCATGGAGATGGATTCCCAAGGTCGACTAGGGGTAGGCAACGGGGTATAGAGGCCTTGCTTCTTAATGGTCGGTTTGGCAATGGCACAGGCAGTACATGATCGGATGTACTTCCCAACATCCTGTCGAAGATTCGGCCAATAGAAATAGTTTTGCAGTACTGCCACTGTTTTCTCGACCCCGAAATGCCCAGCAGCCCGACTGTAGTGTGCTTCCCAAATCATCTTGGCACGCTCGCTTGAAGGAACACAAAGGTGACCGAGGTGGCATAATAGGGCATCCTGGAGGTGAAAATCTGCAACCTGCCGACCCTCCAAGAGTGTCTGGTATGTGTGGCCGAATTCTGGGTCGCTTTTGTAGAGAAGTGGCCAATCAGAAGTCTCGTGCCCGCAAGAGTTGAGCACGGTGGTTAGCGCCATGATCGGTGGTCGACTGAGGCAATCTGCAACATTATTGGTGCTGCCCTTTTTATACTTGATATTCAAGTGAAACTGTTGCAGGTATGTAGACCACTTCTGATGGCGATCATTCTGCAATTTCCCTTGGGTCTGTATGAATTGCAGAGGTCGGTGGTCTGTGTGGATGACCGTTTCCTTCCCCAAAATGTAATGCTTCCATTGTCGGCAGGCCTGTACAATGGAATACATCTCTTTATCATAAGTGGGGTACTTCCGGACTGTGTCTGAAAGTGTTTCACTGTGATATGCCACTGGATGTCCATGTTGAGTAAGGACTGCCCCAATAGCATAGTCAGAGGCATCTGTCTCGACCTCAAATGGTTGTTGTAAATCTGGTAACGCGAGCACTGGTGCCGTGCAGAGGCGATCCTTCAACTCCCTGAATGCCTTCTGTTGAGATTCAGACCAAAAGAATTTTGCTTTCGCCCTGCCCTTGGTGACTTGACTCAAGGGCCAAGAAATATGAGAAAATCCCAACACAAACCTGCGGTAGAAGTTGGCAAGACCTAGAAAGCTGCGGAGCTCTGTTAGAGTGGTTGGAGAGGGCCAATCCCGAATGACTTGGACCTTGGCTGGATCGACATGCACCCCCTGTTCATCAATGATGTATCCCAGATACTGGATCTCGGTCATGCCAAAAGTGCATTTCTCCAAATTGGCACATAGCTTGTGTTGCCGCAGTGTTTGGAGAACCTGTCGGATGTGGTGGAGGTGCTCTTCCCAACTCTGGCTGAAGATCAGAATGTCATCCAAGTATACTACTACAAAGGAGTTGGTGAATGGCCGCAAGATGTCATCCATTAGCCTCATAAAGGTTGCAGGAGCATTCGTCAATCCGAAAGGCATGACCAACCATTCGAAGAGGCCCTCCTTGGATTTGAAGGAAGTCTTCCACACATCTGAGGGTTCAATTGGTACCTGGTGATATCCTGACTTCAGATCGATCTTGCTGAAATATTTCGCCCCCTTTAGTTGGTCTAGGAGGTCATCAATCCGCGGGATCGGGTACCTATTACGGACAGTGATCTTGTTCAGCGCCCGATAGTCAATACAGAGTCTCCACGTCCCATCCTTCTTCTGTACCAACACTATCGGGCTCCCACAGGGCGAAGAACTCGGACGGATGTGACCTTTCTGTAGGAGCTCCTGAATCTGCCTCTTGATTTCATTGTTCTCCAGAACGGAGCGCCGATAAATTGGTCCATTGGGTAGCGACGCACCTGGGGTCAGATCAATGGAGTGCTTGACTTGACAGTGCAGAGGAACCCCTGCCGGGGAGGTGAAGATGTCTTTGTACTCCTCCACAATCTTGTCCATTTGTAGCTGCCGTGCAGAGGGACCTCGTTTGGAGGCCGCGGCCACTGTCTTCTTCTTCCCTTGAGGGCGTATCATCAGGAAAACAAATTTCCTGGTTTTGGAAATGATCTTACTGCATTGTTTTGCAGTAATCAAAGAGATGGCGACAGGTGGTGGTACCTCTGGTATCCTGAACAACTTATTTCCCAATGTAATAATAACAGCACGGGGCCTTGATTCATACACAGCATGTCGCTTCCACAAGTATGGTTGTCCTAGTAATACATCACAAACTTCAAGGGGAGCAATGTCACACAATACCTCATCCGTGAAGGGCTTGATGTTGTATGGAAGGCGACACTGCTGGCTCACGCGAAGATCTCGCCCTTGGTAAAGCCACCCAATGGTGTATGGTTGTGGATGTGCTGTGGTCGGTAAGCCCAACCGCTTCACGACCTCTGCCGAAATGAGGTTCTTTTGACTCCCGCTATCAACAATGAACTGTATCGGGGAGCCCTTGACCCACATCTGGGAGTGGAAGAGACGCTCCTCCTCCTCTGGATCTTCGGGTTCATTTTTCTGGATCTTTTCGGTAGCAACAGTGGCGCTGGGATCCGCATCAATGATTTGCTTCCCTTTTTCATACCCCTTATCGGGTTCTGACTCAGAGTCGGAACATGCATCTGATTCTGAAACCTTTAGCTCAGCCACCAGTGACTGTTTGGCCCGACACTCACTTGTGTTGTGAGTGGAGCTCTTATGGAACTCGCACCATTTTCCAGTGTCCTTTCTCGGCTTCGCGGCGTTGCTCTTTGCTTGCAGCTTCAGCTGGTTGTCTTGGGCTGTCCCGCCTTGGCTTTGTCCTTTGTTCTGTGGTTTAGGGGCACCTTTCCCCTGCTTTGGATTCGCAGATCCAAAGTCTCGCTTCTTTTGTTTAAACTTCTGCTCGACTTTGACGGCATACCGGTATGCTGCGCCGAGCGAGGGGATGTTTAGGAACTGTATTTCTTCCTGGATGTACTTGTGCAGGTAGCCACGGTATTTGAGTATCAAATGTTGCTCCGAATCCTTGATACCCAACTTTGTGCGAAGGGTATGGAAAAGATTGGTGAACTCCGGCACATCTTGGTCCCTTCCCTGCCGCAGCGTGGTCCACTTTATGTATTCATCCTCATAGCTTCCGACAGGGTAGTACTGCTCCTTGATGGCATCCCGGAACGAATCCCAGGTGGGTGCGGCTGAAAATAGTGAGCCAGTACTTTCATCCTTCTGCTCGTAGTAGGTTTCCCACCAGTCCTTGACGTGGGGGGCTGCTTTGAGAAGAGCAAAAACAATCTTTTCCCGACTCGAAAATTCATGAACAGAAAATAACCCTCTAGTAGATTTAACCATTTATCTACGGCATCGGCGTCTATCTGACCCTCGAATATGGGGATTTCAAAATTAACTTGTACCTTAAAGGGTGTGGCGTTTCCAGAGGAGCTGCTGGAAGCCGATGCGTCGCTTCTGGGTAGCCGCTGAAGGATCTGCGCAAAGCTGTCCATCATCGCGTTCCGTTGTCGCTCGAGTGCTTCTTCGAGCAAGATTTTGATGGGATCTCCTGCCCCCTCATCTTTCTTCTCGTCCGCCATGGGAGGCCGTCGGGATTTGCGAGGCTGGTCTTGCAAAGGTTCAACCAGTTCAAGCCCTAACTCCTTATATCCCGACCTTGTTGGGGACATGCAAAGAAAAACAGAGAAAAAGCAGACCGCTCTGATACCACTGATCCAGATTTAAGCAGGAACGCAACAAATTACAGAGATAACCATATACACAAAGATGCAGTGGAAATAATACTTCATTTCATTAATGGAAAATACTGACATATGCTTACAAACAGAAATGGCAATAAACTAGCTAGGGCGATGGTAGCTTATCTCTGAGAAGAGACGTGATGGCTACATGCCTCTGAACTGTTCTGAACTGTATTACAATGAGGCTCGAAGGTCTATTTATTGTTGAGAAACAATGGAAAACCCTTCACATACCGAAACCTAACCCTAGAAGATGAAACGCCAAATTGTGGGCCCCGTTTGGGTAAATTGGTACATCAATTTCCCGGGGTCGTAACTTTGGCATACGATCTCCGTTTGACGCGTACGATAGCTCGTTAGAAATATCTATCCGAGTACTACCACTTTGGGAGGCAACATAGGGCTCGGTCGCCCCAGAATTCCAAAAAAACGTCGTTTAGGGCCTCAAAACGGCTCCGGAAGTTCAGGATCCGAAAAACTGCTAAAAATAGTAAACTGTGCTACAATTAAGGAAACTGAAAATGCTGAGAAAGACAATGGTGGGGGTCTAGGTGGACCTGGCAGGTGGCCACCAATATCCACCTAGATCAATGATGTACTATGTTGAATGACACCTTATTCTAGTAACTGCTACAACTATTTCTTCACTTCAATTTCTTCTATAAAAAACTTCTAGTACAACCGAATGTTTGGCAATGGGGAATATGACAATAAGTGAATATCATGCTCCACTTCCCTCTTGGGCGGTAACCCTTTAGGCACCTGGAACACATCCCAATATTCCTAGAGAAAATCTTCTAGTTGCTATTTTTATTTCTTAGTACATCACTCTAGGGATGCCTCTCCTCTTACTCACTATTCTACAAACTGATTTTTCTCTTAAAAAAAAGTAAAAAACACTTCTTATTGGAACTGATCAATTTCTTTGCTTGGTTGGAACCTATCAATGAAAATTTTGACTTGCCTTTATGCGCATTGATGGTGAATGATTTCCATCCTTGATGAGACAGTATTGGTTAGCTCTCCATGTCATGTATCCATTAAGCAACTCATGTATATATATATATATATATATATATATATATATATATATATATATATATATATATATATATATATATATATAGATATATATATATATATTAATATTATTTACAATACCAAGGAAAAAGAGAATAATCTTACAAGTCCATAACTTTCCACTAGAACTCTATAACATACCTTGTATTTTTGTAAAATAACTAGATATTAGAACATGATCCTACATGGTACCACTTATAAAGATGATACAACTTTTCTTTTCTTTTCTTTTATTTTGTACTATGCCATGTTAGTTACATATAGTTACTCTTTTATAACACTTGGTTCTACTTATTAAAAGGGTTGGTGGTCCACATCAATCACTTTATTATTATATTCCTTTTTTTGTGTCTCAATGTATATGGTTATCATTGTAGTGAAAAGAACATTTAATTGTTCCCTAATTTTCTTACTACATAAAAAATTGGTTCTTTCTTTTCAATTTTTTGGTTATGTTTTCAAATTGTTCACGACATGTATTTATATCTCCTCCTCTTTCTTTCTGTCTTCCCTCCCCCTATTCATATCTATATCTATCTATATGTCTCTCATTATCTCTCTATATTTTCTTCCCTATTTTCCTCTATCTCCCTCCCTCTCTCCTTCTCTCTCTCTCCCTCTCTCACTCGCTCACTTTCTACTTTCCTCACCCCATCTTTTCCTCTCACTATATTTATTTGTCTCTCTCTTCTTCCCATTCTCTCTCTCCCCCTCCCTGTTATAGACATTTTTGTGCCTCGCAGCATGGAGCATGAAATGTCGATAATTACAGGGATCCTCAGTCCCTAAACATGTTGTTCTTACCCCTAAAAGAACAAGGTCATCAAACAACAACACTTCCAATCATTTCTCCACCTGAAAACACTTCAAAACAGGCTTATTTTGGATCATGTCAGCTGCTCCACTGAGCTTCTGCGCTGGAATGCAACTGTCCCTCTTAGTACCTGCGCTGGAAGTCAAAAGTAATGAAGGCTACCTGCGCTGGGCGAGATTGGCCAAGTGGCACAGTCATCCTGCAAGGTGTCAACTGCCCAGGAAGCTTCCAAACTGACACTTGGTTCATAAGATTCGCCCTATGATGAGTAAGAGGTACTTGATCACCATGTGTAAGCAAGGATCTCCAAGTGGACTCAAGAACTGAAGATGAACTGAAGAGGGAGAGGACACAAGGCAGCTTCATGTCAGTCTCAAGCTGACTCATCCTCTCTTCTTCTCTCCTATATATAGAGCTCTTCTATGAGGTCTAAGGAGGCTGGAATTTTGTATTAAGCAAGGAGGTGCTGTTGGATTACAGTTAGAGCTATTGGGTGATTGTTTTACTAGAGGTGAAGAGGAGAGTTCTTGCTGCTGGGGAGGTGCTGCTGGATTGGAGCCATCATTGGTTGTAACCTTCTCAGAACCCTGTTACTTTCTATCAATAAAGTTTTGCATGTTCTCCTATATACTTGTATTACATAGATGTTTTGTGTTTACATGTATATTTGATGCACCCTAATCCATGTTTCAGTTATGAGTACATGTATCTTGTAGTTTGCTCTCTTGTTTTGTGCAGGATCTGTGTGTAGCTGGACCGGCTGAGAGAGCAAGAAGCTGGGAACGAGATACAAAGAGAGAAGGACAAGGATCGACTAAGCGAAAGACACCAGGTTGGTTGACCTTCTTTTCATTCTCTCTGTACTTTCATAAAGGAAAACATCAAAGCTTTACTTTCAGTTGTTGCTAAAGACTGTCACCTTTAGAGTAGGGATAGGGTCATCCGCATCGGATACTTTTCCCCACAACAAACTGGCGACTCCGCTGGGGAGCCTAGTATCTTGTTGGTGTTTGTAGTATCTTGCTATTCATTTCTTGAAGAAAAGAGTACCAAATCGAAAAGGTTTTGACTATATCAAAAGCGAAGTAGAGGGACTGCTACTCTTGCTCATTTGCTGAGCAAATTCAAGATTTGAAGAGCTTATCTACAAAAGACTCTTTACTCTTTGTGATAGATCTTCATCCTCTTGATCATCCCTTAGCCTGTACTTGACCTATAGCTTTTTATTTCATCAAAAACAGTGCATTTTTGAGCTTTTTATGACCCAGAAAACTTTGTAGACGAAACTCTCGTGAGTCAGTGCAGGCTGTCCACAGGCAGTCTGCATTACAGCGCAGGTGCTCCCTTCGGGAACTGCGCTGAGAGTGAAACTGGCAGACTAGAACCTGCGCTGGTCCAGTTAGCCATTGTCTTACTCAGTCTTCCTTTTGTGTCTTGGCCCTGTTTTCACTGATTTTTGCTGACTGCTTGCTGGTCATTGTACTTGCTGTAGACCCTTCTCCTTGACATTATTCCGCCTCAGTTGTGTGATGAAACTGTGAATGTTCTTTTAGTATTTCTTGTTTCAGTTACAGTTTCCCATTGTGAAAAGCGAACCAGTATAGCTGTGGCCTCTTAGATCCTGAACTGTAAAAGTGTCTTTGTGATCTTAAGAGCTAGTTTTATTACTGTTCGTGGCTGTTTGAGTTTGTTTGTTTTTCATATTATGGTTTGAATTCATATATTTTTAGTGTTGAAACAAGTACTTGTAAGGTGTCTTTTCATTTTAGACAAAACTTGTTTGTTTACGCTTCAAATTGAATTCGAAAATTATACAACAGTTTCCTTTTGTCTACATCAACATTAAGGGAAAAGAAAAGAAATACATGCATCTTGCATTTGCATTTTTGATAAGTTTGCGTGACTGATCTAGGAGAAAGTGCATTAGTTTGTGCTTTGTGCTCTGTGTGGAAAGATAGTGTTTTTCTCTCCCCTCAGTAGTTAGGATTTTCAAAGCTAAAAAGATTGTAAAAGCTTGCTTATCATTTTAGCTGCATTTAGGAATTTGTACCAATACATCTCGTGGTGACCCTGAAAGACAAACTGCTAAGCAAGATCAACATTAAAATAAACCCAATTTACATAACAACGCTTTGTAACATAACGCAAACATCTAGAGGTCTAGGTAGAGACGTGTTCCGGCGTCGTTAAACATAGTGACTGTCGATCTCTACGAAGGTGGGTGATTCCTCCTGAGAGTCGGTGGCACTAATACGGACTTGAGCTCCCGCGTACCG
This sequence comes from Pinus tabuliformis, assembly GCA_031772625.1. NCBI lineage: Eukaryota > Viridiplantae > Streptophyta > Pinopsida > Pinales > Pinaceae > Pinus > Pinus tabuliformis. The sequence goes on from CM062815.1 coordinate 863,522,431, forward strand.
TCGCGTATATTGGGAGACCCCTATAGGAAATTATCCTTTATCCTTAGGAAGCCGTGTCGACCGCCCTACTGATCGCGATGCAGTGAACACAACATTCACGAAGATCGACCACCCGTACCGTAAAACGTATTCTGTGGTTTCGCGAAAGGTTTGGCACACCCTCTGCCTAGATCTCCAGAGCAGTTTCTTTTGGCCTTTTTCAAACTCTACAACTGAAAAAGTCCAACCGAGCATTTGTCACTTCGGGCTCGTTAATACATCGAAGGCGACTAGAGTCATCTTTAGCTTTTTCTCGACTCTTAAAACATGAAAAAGCAAAGTTATGTCTAAAGCGTCATTATAAAATTTATTTTAAGCGGAATAATCATCACCCTTCCCTCGTTGATCTTCGAAGTTAGTCCACCACAAGTGGAAGTCCCTGTAGAATTGCTAAGAAATCTTTTGGATAGACTAGATATGTCTGAACAACCGTCGACATCTAGGACTGTGTCGTCCGACACAGCAGCAGCAGAGGCTCCTACTGCTACTCCAACGATGTTCGCTGGTATACCATCTGTCTCGGCAAGTTGTCAACAACAAGCCGGAGTCCCATCAGGGACGATGACATGGTTAGTTCCTATTTCTTCGTCCGGATTATCATCTGGTTTTTCTTATGTTGAAACTCGCCAAATTGATCCATTTGGAGGTCAACATGGGCAATCGATCCCCTTGAGTTCCGGATTGATACCATATGGGGGGCAGTATGCCTTTTCATTACCTCCTCCGGGAGGATGCCCATCCGTGAGTTCACAACAAAGTTCAGGTCAAACTGGAATTACATCCAGCAGTTGGGTACCAATACTGCCTCAACAACCAGGAGTTGTATATTCTATGCAACCAGTCCACCCTGTGTCGAATATTACCACCACACCTGCTATGGAAAATGTGTCGCAAGTACAAGCGTTACCTGTTGTAATACAACAACCTCTTGGCTCAGCGATTCAATCACAATCTCAGGGTAGTGCCTCCTTATCTGGAGCGACTCAGGCTCAAACAAGTACTGTGACTCCTCATCCTGGTCAATCATCCAGTATTGGTCAACAGCAAATGGTCCAACAACCAGAGCTGCTTCAATCTCAACAACCGTCTTTCCAGCAATCATATCAAGGACCTGAGCAACAAGTCTTTGTAAGTAATGGGCAACCATACTATAATGGTTACGCCCATCAACCTTGTCAAAGTTGTCAGCATAATGTTGGTCTGCAAAGACCCATTGCTCAGGCGATACCATCTTATCCTAGATATGCTTCGCCTAACCTGAACCAACAGTTGCCTTTTGTAGCAACTTTAGAACTACCAGATCTAAACCGGCTGACGAATGATCCAATTGCTTATGCCCCTTGGTGGCCAGCGATTCCACATAAACTTCCGTCAGACATTCCTAAATTTAATGGAAATCCTGGTGAAGATCCGTCGAATCATGTGATGACATTCCATCTATGGTGTTCATCGAATACCTTGAATGATGATTCGATAAGGCTTCGCATTTTCCAGAGGACATTGACTGTTCCGGCAGCTAAATGGTATATTGAATTGCCAAGAGCCTCTTTCGACAATTTCAGCTCCTTAGCCACGACTTTCTTAACCCATTTTCAATTACCGATAAGGTATGAAACAGGGACAGAACTCCTCACCAACTTCAAACAGACAACGGCCACTCACATATCTGATCATATACATGAGTGGCGACGTCGTCGTAGGATGGTGAAAACTTATGTTCCAGATCAGCTATTAGCTGAGTGGTTTATAAAGTCGCTACTTCCTGCTATAACGGAAGATGTGGCCAAAGGGGGAGTCGTAACAGAGGAGCAAGTCATTGCTCGTGCTCAATATTTAGACTTAGTATATACTCAGTCGGGCACGCTCTACGACAAAATACCTGACGCCCCTAGACCTGAATTTTCAATTCCTCCCCCTCCTGGATCGAATACTAACTCTCACACCAGTAATGGCGTGACTGGCAAACGCAAAATTTCTAGTCAAAATGCAAATGAGCGACTTCTTACCTCAGAAGTAAATGCCATGTCGACCGACAAGGGCAAACAACTGAAACAACCAGGGGGCAAGAAGATAAAGAAAAGGAAAGGGAGACCCCCGACAGGGTGTCATATATGCGATGAGGATCATTGGACGAAAGATTGTCCACATATAGCTGAAGTTAAGAAACTCTTCAAGAGTTCAAAAACCCCAGCAGTATTGACTGATCCGTTTCCTAATCCAAGTCAAAATCTGGTTGCTAATCAAAATGCTTCCGGATCCCAAGTGCTTATGTTGTCTACCTCAAAGCAACAGAATAATGCTTTGACAAGGAATAAAGATTACGGAAATCCAAAGCTGTCAAAAAACAAAGTTAATGAACGACCTAGTAGTTCAACAACAACTTTGACAGAAGATGTGCCACCCATCGTTCCTGAACCAATGATAAAGTCGCCAAAGGGAGTAGTACACAAATCGACATTTAATCCTCGTGCCAAAGGAGCATAGAATTATAATATAGTAAAGGACCTGGCCCAATCGCCGTCCACTATGTCGACTCTTGAAGTACCACAAAATTGCCCCTCCCAAGAGCAAGCTTTATTATCAGCAATAGGTGGGATTGGCCCAATGGATTCCAATCTTGTGGCCTTTGATCATAAAGGATATGACCCGCAATTACCAGCTCAACTAGCTTTCCTTATTCAAGTGAAAGCCCTCAACAAAACTGTTCATCGAACAATCATTGATGAGGGGGCATCTACATGTCTTATGTCGATGAGTTGCTGGAAAGAATTAGGATCACCACCCTTGTCGAAATCGTCAACGACGTTAAAAGCATTTGATGGACGATCATACACTCCATACGGGATTTTAAGTAACTTGCAAGTTGAACTGGGGGGCAAAACAGTAGGAATTGATGTTGAAGTAATTGATGGAAACCTCAATTACAACATCCTACTAGGAAGGCCCTGGATCTATGCCATGGCCGCGGTTGTGTCGACCTATTTCAGGAGGATTGCATTTCCCTCCCAAGAAGGAATTACAATCGTCGACCAACAAACTTTTCTCCCCAACAGTTCACAAGTTACAGGAAGCATTCCAATGATCCATGCAAGGAATAATTTTTTCCAAAATATCGGAGTAGGTTTCCTAAAAGACCCTGCCTTAATGGGTACTTTCACCCTACCGCCTCCAAGTAATCTAGCGGGAGAGGCCACGGTGGAAACCTACAACATGAAATCTAATCCAATCTTCTGGTTGGATTCGGAAGATTCCTAGATATTTTGTAAGATTCGAGGACGGTTCTTATCTCGTGTCAACCTCGTTAAAAAATGAAACAAGGAGTCATGAGGATAGTTCTTTTATTATGTCAACCTCATTAAAAAATGAAACAAATCCCCTTTTCAAAATTCAAAGGTAAACCTTCATTCAAATCACCAAGTTGAATGCAATGAAGCTTGGGGGGCACCCTCCTTTGACATGCATTATTATGATGTTGGGGGCATGCAAAAGATCCGAGCAGTTTTAGCACATAGTTCATGCTCGTTAAAAAATAAACATAAGGTGGAGCAGTGTTTTGGCGCATTCAAGCTCATTAAAAAATGAACCCATCCCGGTAAATAACCCTTGTGTATGTAACTTCATCAGCCATAAAAGCCTTGGTCGTGTTTGTGCACCGTCACCTCCACTGTTCATTTGGCCGATCATTCACCCCCATATGTGTGTTTACCTCTTTTGAGAAATAGCTGCGAAGAGTGATTTCACCTAGCCATCCTCGTGACACTGCCGTGATTGGAAAATTCCAACCTGTACCTGGAATCTGCTGCTATCCCTGTTTATCACTCGTTCCTCAAAAGACGAGTCTTCTTTGAGCTCTTTTCACTGACTCGTAAAATATGAAAAGTTTGCTGAGTTTTGGCCTTCCAGCTCGTTAAATAACCGGAACGCTATCCCTCCTCTAAATTTTAATCTTTTTGGACCTGAGGGATTATTGCACAAAAGGATCGAGCGCTTGTCTTGTTCGGCTCGTTAAAAGTACCGAACAGCCATCCCTTCTGTATTGTTTTATACTTTTTCGGACTTAAGGGATTAGATGACGAAAAAGGAATTTTGGAGTTAACTTTCTGTACCTTTTCAGACTCTCTAAAAATGAAAAGGACCGAGTTTTCATTGTCGTTAGACTCGTTAAAATGATTAAATAGCGACAAACTTGTCTTTAGACGAGAACGAGTTTCCCTATCGCTAGGCTCGTTAAATCATAGCGATGGGCTTGCCCGAAGGGCAGGTTATAGAACAAGCATATGTTATCCTCCTCAAGCTTGACAAAAATAAAGAGGTACTGGTCAGAAATGACTGGGGAAAAATTGGGAGAACATTCAAAGTTTAATGGTAGCAAGTCACTCTTGAACATGACACTTTTTCTCCGTACCATATCGGGTTGGGTTGTTTCATTCACCGGTCTCATCGCCATGGTCCTCGCCAAACCATCCACATTTGGGGTAATGCTACCGATCCATCGCATCAGTGTCGTTATATGTTCAAGAGGGGTCATTCTGAAAGTGTCAACCGTGTCCCATCCACTGCCATATATTATCCTTCATCCATTCATGATCGCCACCCTGAATCATATGTCACAGTTTGTTTTCACCTCTACTAAAATCATTAGCTCCGTTCCGTGTCATTGATGTGGGATTCATTAAGGCCCTCCTTTGATGGATCGCTTCTTGTCGACTTCAGCTCATTATCCAAGAAGTTGATCTAGGAACACCCCCATCAGTACTTTGAAGCTTGCATGCCTCAATGGCAAGTTTCTCACTTCTGGCGACAGGTATACATCAATGACCTTCGACCAGAAGATTTTGCGTGGCGTTCGACGCCAAGTCCTTTATTCACGCCACGTGAATTGTACTGCAGTACCTTGAGGGTCATCGTCATTATTGGTGATTCCTCTCGCGCTTGTTAACGGTTTTCATTATTGACCGGTAATCAAGCGATGTCTTTCCATGTTCGACTTCAGCGCAATTCTCACATGGATCGACTTGTACTTAGAGTGAAGATCGAACGAGTTTGAAGACCCCGGATCTAGTTTCATCCATCCGGGCTGCGATATATATTCAGGAAATATAAAAGCATTTGCCATGTACATCATTGCAGCAGATGATCATCCTATTCAAAGGATGATAATTTCAGCAGAAAATTATCAGTCTACCTTCAGACGATCGTCTGTCATATGTACCAAAATGTATTTATAAAAGCTGAGCATGGGAATGCCCGCCTCAGCTAGATCATGAAAAAAGAATGAAAAATAATGTATTGTATTGTATTGTATTACAGGGCACTCTCCTCAGCACTGGAACGAACTTCGGATCCTCTAGATAAAGCATTTCACCCGATAAACGGCCTCATACTTTAGGGGGCAACTGTTATAGACATTTTTGTGCCTCGCAGCATGGAGCATGAAATGTCGATAATTACAGGGATCCTCAGTCCCTAAACATGTTGTTCTTACCCCTAAAAGAACAAGGTCATCAAACAACAGCACTTCCAATCAGTTCTCCACCTGAAAACACTTCAAAACAGGCTTATTTTGGATCATGTCAGCTGCTCCACTGAGCTTCTGCGCTGGAATGCAACTGTCCCTCTTAGTACCTGCGCTGGAAGTCAAAAGTAATGAAGGCTACCTGCGCTGGGCGAGATTGGCCAAGTGGCACAGTCATCCTGCAAGGTGTCAACTGCCCAGGAAGCTTCCAAACTGACACTTGGTTCATAAGATTCGCCCTGTGATGAGTAAGAGGTACTTGATCACCATGTGTAAGCAAGGATCTCCAAGTGGACTCAAGAACTGAAGATGAACTGAAGAGGGAGAGGACACAAGGCAGCTTCATGTCAGTCTCAAGCTGACTCATCCTCTCTTCTTCTCTCCTATATATAGAGCTCTTCTATGAGGTCTAAGGAGGCTGGAATTTTGTATTAAGCAAGGAGGTGCTGTTGGATTACAGTTAGAGCTATTGGGTGATTGTTTTACTAGAGGTGAAGAGGAGAGTTCTTGCTGCTGGGAAGGTGCTGCTGGATTGGAGCCATCATTGGTTGTAACCTTCTCAGAACCCTGTTACTTTCTATCAATAAAGTTTTGCATGTTCTCCTATATACTTGTATTACATAGATGTTTTGTGTTTACATGTATATTTGATGCACCCTAATCCATGTTTCAGTTATGAGTACATGTATCTTGTAGTTTGCTCTCTTGTTTTGTGCAGGATCTGTGTGTAGCTGGACCGGCTGAGAGAGCAAGAAGCTGGGAACGAGATACAAAGAGAGAAGGACAAGGATCGACTAAGCGAAAGACACCAGGTTGGTTGACCTTCTTTTCATTCTCTCTGTATTTTCATAAAGTGGAACATCAAAACTTTACTTTCAGTTGTTGCTAAAGACTGTCACCTTTAGAGTAGGGATAGGGTCATCCGCATCGGATACTTTTCCCCACAACACTCCCTCTCTCACCCTCTCCCTCTCTCCCCCATATCTCTCTCTCTCCCCCCCCTCCCTCTCCCTACCCCTATTCATATATCATTGTCCATCATTGTCTTCTTATATATCTCTTTGTCTTGTCACCCCTCTCTCTCTCACCTTATCTACTTGAATCTCACTCTATCATTCTTATGATCACTTTATGGGTTCGTACTTTGCTCTATTTCCCTTGAACCTCTTCTCTCCCACTCTCCCCCTATCTCCCTTGCTTAATGTAACACCCTCCTCCCACATATACCAAAATAACTGGCCAACTGAGGTAAACATGTGATGAGAAGTTACTATGATATGATTTGACTTCCTAAGTCATGTTAAGGAAGTGGAACCAATGGAAGCACACCATACAAACCTTCCACAACAACAACAAGACTCTCAGGAACCATCCCCACCTCTCAGGTAACCAACCCCTAAGTCCCATTGAGTTTTTTTACCAATTAAGCATAGGAATATCCCATGATATGGGAATGTTAGTCTATAGAGGGCTCTAGATACTCCCATAGCATTGCATGCTAGTGTCTAGGGACTATTTTGCTCATTGTTGTGCCAACGTCCCCAAGACTTGAGCCACTTTTTAAGCCCAAAGCCCATGTCATTGCCCAGAATTCAATGAAACCTTTAGAATAGAAAGATAACAAAGAAATAATGATACACATGAAATTACTTGAACAAGCCCTTGAGTGGACCACTACTAGCCATGGCAGGCATTTCATCAAACATATCACAAATATCTAATCTACAGGTGTAGACAAGAGATCTAAGCATAGGTGTATCATGCTCATCTCAGAATCGCTAAGAAGCATCGCTTCCTTATATCATTAGCTGCAATTTCATCTATTAGGCAATAGATATATTTTTCATTCATTTACAAATCAAAAAATGAGGAGATCCGTCCATCATCACTGTCATAATACATGCTTATAACTAGCACAATAACAACAGAAATATCAAGGAAACTACAACCATATAATCCACATATAAACCAATATAATACTCATGAGATAATAAGGATAAATACGTTAATAGTAATGATGCAAAAGGTAACCTGGTATGGGACTACCACATTCCACCCGACTGCATACATGGCTGAGCCAAATATCTCTTCAGCCAGTCACCCACGTGCCATATTCTAAGAATGAATGTGGGATCTTATAAAACACATCAATCTAAAACCATCCAGGGCTCCCAGAGGCCAACCACCTCAACCCATCAAAAAGTGATTCCATCTCATGGTCATACATCACAAAAGAATCATCATATTGGTCTCTACACAAGCCTTCAAGGGCTCCAGAGCGTTTGTTCCAACCAAGGCTCCAAGACTAGTAACTCATCCCACAACTTAAACAGGGCTCCAGAGCGTTTGTTGAACCAAGGCTCCACGACTAGTAACTACACCCAACAAGGTCCCCAGAGCGTTTGTCCAACCAAGGCATCAAGACTAATAACTCAATCCAACATGTTACAGGGCTCTAGAGCATTTGTCCAACCAAGGCTCCAGGAATTAGTAACTAAACCCAAGCTAAAGGAAACATGAGAACCAACCAAAACAAAACAAAGAAATAAGCCCACAATCACCATGGTTATCTAGGAAATGGAAAGGCTAGGAAAATCCACTGTCAATCTAGGCAATCCTCCATGTCAATGACATATCACGACCAATAAAACAAATGCATATTTCATTCATGCTAAAAATAGTGCGGAAAACATACATGCAACTTAGTACTTGCAAGAAAAACCTGATATAGTTGCTGATCTCGATGTCCTCTTGAAATTTCCTACTCTTCCTTTGCCTTCTTGCTAAAAAACTTGAAGTATGCAACACTCTCCAAAAGTGATCGAAGAAAAATCTAAGTGTCCAAGAGTATGAGAGAGAGAGAATAGAGAGAGAGAGCTCCAAAAATGAACTAACCAAGCTTACCCACCGATCCTCAGAAGCCTTGTTATTAATGAGTCCTCTATTTTCTTCATTTTCCATTATTTTCCTTCAATTTCCTCCTCACATCCAACCTCTGACCTTTCACCTTCCTTTTCTCTCGTTTTCCTTTGTTTTCATACACAAATGTGCCAAAAAATGCCATTTTAACTTTACAAAGCCTTTGCCAATTCTCTTAGCCATAATAATCGAAATGAACACCCAATAGTATGTTTTTCCCACCATTCATCTTTGAATATGTGTCCCATGACTGTGGTCTTATGTATTTTTTACATGCAATTTTAACCAGGGATGTTACAGAACCCTCCCCCTTGGGGGAACACCATCCTCGGTGTTCAATGACATCTATAACCAACAAGACCACTAAAAAAAAAACATACTATCCGTGGAGATTTATAACATAGCTTGTTGCAGTATTTATAATGACCATATGCTAAAACATGAAAAACATATTGTTTACTAGAGCTTTATAACATAGCTCATTACAGTATTTACAATAATAACACATATACACATATACACATTTTCTTCAACCAACTAATAATCATACTACCTATGGAGCTTTATAAATATGGCTTGATACATTATTTACAATAATACACAAATATGCACATATGCACATTTTCTCGGCCAACAAATGAAAGGATACGATGCGTGCATCCACAACAATGGAATCCAGAGGCTCACACCTCCACCCTCAAGGTAATACTAGGATTCACCTCCTTCCTAGGAATTTCAGAGTCCATTGTCAAAGTGAAAGTCACATCTAATGTCCAACGCTATAATTCTATGCCACATGTCCTCTCAGTAAATGGTTACCGGCTGATTGTTCCAGGGTGCACTCCTAATGTGGATCTGATTCTACTTGGAAATGTTAATTACCAAAACAAATATATCCCTGACCTTCCCTTCTCTGCTACACAGTCCCTCGGGCAATCCAGTCACCTCCTTCTTTGTAGTCACACACCTTCCAAGTTTCATTGGCACCCCCATCTCAAGCAATCCATCCCTTGGCAAGGATTCCTTGCGTTTGAAGATACAAAAACCAAGGCCTATCCCTACCTTAAAACCAGCGTATCGATCATATCATGCTCATGGAAATCAATGGACACTATTGGGTACCAGTGTCCCACAATGGCTCTGCTACTAAAGTGATTTACCAGCATATTGCTTCCTATTCCAATTTCTTTCATTGATACTACTAATTCTTAAATTCAATTTCAACCACCCAATTGGGCATTTCTGTGCTTCCTATATCAAGCACACAAATCCCATTAGATCCAAAATAAATTGAAATAACTTCACATCATACCTCATTGGTGGCTTGTCAACAAGGTACACTTGTAGTTCTATTTGCTTCCTGTGACAACAATTCAAACTAGCATCTTTGAAAAAATCATCATGTATAAACATATCACATCAAGTTATCTCAAAACACAACCATCATAGATCAAAATCATAAATCACATGTAACCATGATAAACCAAAATCATAGATCACATGTAATTATCATAGACTAGAATCATAAATCACATGCATAATAAAACTAAAATAAATATTGATACTTATCCTTTAATCAATCCTTAACTTCTACCTTTGTCCTTATTCCATATGCACTCCGGATCAGTTGCCACACCCGAGAAACACCGAGTGCCTTCTCCTCAATGATGTGTACATACACATAATGTGCATTATACACGTACAACCACACATGACATACCACACCATGCAATACATACACCCACACCTGACATATAACACATACACCTTCACCTAGTGTACAAAAGAACACATCACATACGGCTACATCTAGTGTACAAAACAACATAATACATACACCTCCATTCAGTGTACAAAACAACACAATACATACACCTACACCTGATGTACAACACAACACAAATAGGTACACAGAGTACAGCATAATGAATACATATGTCACAATACCATGATTACCCAATCTGCATACATAGTACCACACACCCGCAACACAGCATGTATGACATGCACACAATACCACATGTACACCAGTACCATATGTACTTCATGTACACAATACCACCTGTACACAACACCACCTGCACAAGTGTGCACAACATCACATGTACAAGGCACCATCTGCACAATGTGTACAAAACTCCACATGTACATCATACCACCTCTACAACGTGTGCACAATTCCATATGTAAACAACACCACATGTACAACGTGTACACAACGGCATGCGTAAAGAACACCCCATGCACAATATGTACACAATGCCATATGCATGACATGTACACAACACCATCTAAACACAACACCACATCTACATCATGTACATGACACCACATGCTCAAAACACCACTTGTACAATCATGCACACAACACCACATGTACAACATGCACACAACACCATATGTACATAGCATTGCATATACAACATTTACATAGCATTGCATATACAACATTTACATAGAACCCTATGTACACAACACTGCATATTCAACATGCACACAACATCATATGCACACAACACTACATATATGTCATGCACATAGTACAATATGTACACATCACTTCATATCCAACATCTACATAGCACCATATATACCCAACACTGAATATGCAATATTCACACAACACTATCTATACCATCTTATACATATCATTGCATAAAAAATATGTAAACACACTATATATACATAATACTGCATGCACACAACATCATCGATGCAACATGTACAACATATACAATATATTCACAATAGTAGTACCACACATCCAAAAATCACACCGCCTTTACCAAGCAACCTTGCTTTCAGTGTCTCTCTTCCATCCATTCTTATCCTAGCATTCCACAGACCACATTACTTTCATTTCGCTGATGTATCCCTTGGCATAGCATTTACATAACATAGGCATAATATAATCACATAATATCAACTCATAATCACATGATATTGACCTCATATATTTTTCATGACTACTCTTCCACTTGATTCCTCATAAACTAGGAACCTCTTCATGTCATTCACCTGCATAAGCAATCATTCCTCCACAAGAATGATTTCTAACGACCTTGTCAGACAACAACGTACATACATACATACATACATATACATATAAATATTAGCATTAATAATCATGATCCATGATGACCCTGTTAGACATGACATACATACATACATACATGTATACACATATACACATTAGCATAATCATGATCACAACATAATTACCAAATATCATAAGGTCAAGGTCAAGAGAACTCCCTTTATTCATAAAACACATGTGCAACATCGAAAACAATAGTTCACAACATAGCCAAGGGATATGAAGCCTCAAATTCATTCACATTATCTTTCTTGATTACCTTTCCCATGGCTATCCTCCCATCATCCATTTACACCAATGGACCCAACCAGTCCAACTGGTTGTCATACTCTTTCCTTCAACTACCCTTATAGATGCACCGAGCTTCATCTAGGTCTTACCTTACCTATTGGGTACCACATAGCTATCCCTGAGCTCCATTAACTTCCTCCTTCCCTAACCAATTCCCAAGACTCTCAAAACAATGAAGGCAAGACTGAGAAGCAAACAAGAAGAAAACCATGGAAAACCAACAACAATATGACACCACAAACAAAGTGGCATGGCCATGCACAAGATGCAAACAAAAGTGAAAATCAAGCATAACAAATCACCAAAATACCAAAAGAACAAGACTGATGACAAATGCCATGTCTCAATCCCCATGGTTCCCAATGCTTCCAAGGGAATTCAACTTGAGTCTTATTCAATCTTTTATGCCAGTATCTTTTTCCATGTAATCCCCTGCATCATACTGCCATAAAAACACAACTTTCAGTGCATAAATGAACATAACAATACACTCATTACCTTACCTTGTTGTGCCAAGCATGTTGTCTTTCAAATGAACACATCCATGCCATCTCTCAAGGGACTCCAATTCCCTTTGAAGATATAGCTATAACTAGACACTAGCTCCTATATCTTTCAAATACATGTCCATGAATATAACACATATCCACATAATTTCAAACAAAAGGAAGGTTAAGAAGACTTCCTGTATACAAAGCACTCATTCTTTTGGAATTAGTGTTTCAAATCATAGCCAAAGGAATTCTTTCCCAATTCCTTTCCTTTACCATGTTTACCTTGTCGCAATTGAGTCTTAATATGTGCTATCACATCACCCAACTATTAGTTATATAACACATCAAATATCACCTTATCAAGCTAATACCAAGCATGTTTCCTTGCAACTCCTCACACATGTCAGTCTCACGTTCCAAAGATCAAGACATCATGTATATTAGTTTGAAATCAACCTTTACCAAGTTTAGCAACCATGTCATACTCAACAATAAACTCACATTCATCAGTCATAATACATAATGCTACAACTAGCACCTACTTACATTGAAGTACATGTCAATTGTCTCAAGACATAGTCATATTATGCAATTCATCAAACGTTTAATCAACTTAATGTATCTTAGGGGAGGCTATCCTTTCTGCACAATCAAGTTAGGTTAGCACGATATAACTTCCCAACATATCAACTCAATTATAAATAAGGTCATGATATCCATGATAGTAACGAACTAACATGTTTACATCACAAGCTCATAAACATTTGTCTTTCATGTATAAAAATAACATATGTACAATTAGTGTAGATTAGTACAAAAAAATGTCACAATAAGTCGATTCATACCTGAAAGTCATAACCCTAACCATCTACATAGTCCAATCCAATTTATCGTGATACATATAACATCAATATATTAATTTTATAAACTTAATCATCAAGTTAACTAACATATAAAAACAATAAGTTAAGATATAACATGCTCATCAAGAACATATAACATAATCATCGAGCTAACTACAAATTAACATATAACATATTCATCAATGACATATAACATAATCATCCAGTTAAATAACATAAAACAACAACAAAAATGCATACAACCACAAGTTACTATCATTCATTACTATCTAGAACATGTGTATATGACTACACTGATCAGCTAGCATCTATCATCGCTACAACAAAACTAACAACTTTTGCCAAATTTGCACCAGATTTAAGTACATTTTTTTTTACAATTGGGATGAGAAACTTGGCGCTAAAAATGACTCTATTGTACAATTTTTAAAGCATCCTTTTTGGGTCCTAATTTTGCATCATTTTTCACACCATATTTTGCATCCTTTTTTACACCAGATTATGCATCATTGTTTGCGTCAAATTTTGAACCAAGATTTGCATCTGATTTTATGACAGGTTTTTCTTCTACTTTTGTGCCATTTTTTGCATCTATTTTTCATCATTTTTTGCTTCCTATTTTGTGTCATTCTTTTCTTCCATTTTTGTACCATCTTTTGCATCCAATTTAGCATCTTTTTTGGCATCCATTTTGTGCCAAGTTTTGCATCTAGTCTTACACCAGGTTTTGCATCTAGTCTTACAATAGTTTTTGCTTCTAATTTTGTACCTAGTTTTGCACCAACTTTGGTGTCTACCTTCGCACCATGTGTTGAATTTGATTTAGCACCAAATTTTGCATCCATTTTCAAATTTTTTTAAACCATTTTTTACATCCACTTTTACGTTTGATTTGTCTCCCTTTTTTGCATCCCATTTTCTACCCTATTTTGCGTTATCTGCTGCATCCAATTTTGCATCATTTTTAACACCATTTCTTGCATCCAATTCGATTTCATTTTGAGAATCAAAATTTGCATCTATATTTCCATCCTATGTTAAGTCATGTGTTGTGTCCAACTTTGCATCCCATTTTGTGTCTACTATTACATTCAATTTTGAGCCATCTTCTACATCCACTTTTGCATTTGTTTTTGCACCAAGTTTTTCATCACTTTTTGCATCCAACATTGCATCTCAATTTGTGTCCAATTTTGATATATTTTATGCCCATTTTTGCACCATTTTTTTGTCTACTTATGTGTCCAATGTTGTACCATTATTTACGTCCACTTTTTCATCCAATTTTTCATCATTTTTGGTATCTAGTTTTACATCATTTTCACCATCCAAATTTGCATCATTTCTCTGCCTCATTTTGTGTCCACATTTGCATCTCATTTTGTGTCTATGTTTGAGTCTAAGCTTGCATCTGGTTATGCATAATTTTTGGCATCCAATATGGTGTCTTTAGTTTCACCACTTTTTAACCCCATTGTGCATCTTGTTTTATGTATTTTCTTTCATTTTTTTTTGTTCACAAGTTTGCATCCCAAATTTACAACAGTGATTTAAGATGATGGACCTTTGATGACCCTCACTTTGATGCATATATATATCTATATATATATATATATATATATATATATATATATATATATATATATATATATATATATATATATATATATATATGGCAATGTTCATTAATCGTCACTATTTCATATATTAAAAAATGACTTTTGATGATGGCCCTTTAATAATCCTCATGATTTATACATATATATGGATGGATAGTAATCGTCACCATTCCCTGTGAATATTAGGGCATGACGTAATCGAACCGCCAACCACCTACTTGTAAAGAAATTTCCCTTCCTTTGAGCTAACACCCTTCAAAGAATTAGACTTTGAAACTTTATAAATTCTAAATTCTAAAACTTTAATTAAATTATAAAATAATCAAATCACAAGGGAAACTATAGATACTAAACAACAATTATAAATTTATACGCGATGAAAATTCCAATAGAATCCAATTAAAGTATTTCTACTAGCACACCATACTCCACGAATATAGCACTAGGATATCATAAATTGTCAATAGAAAACTTATTATCTATGTAAAGCAGTTGATATACTAATTGAACACAATATATCAAAGTAGCAACCAACATCTTGACCACGTCCCCCATCCTACCCAACCTCCCCTCCCACCCCTGCCCCCCAACGATTGCACTCATAATTAAGCTTCTAATTTAAGTTCACATTATTCTTCTTCTTCAGCTTCCTCCAACCATTTCATAAAAGGCTCTAGTGACATCACAAAGATTTGCTTGAAATGCCAAAAATCACATCAGATCTTATTTTCACCCCGACAATACTCAAACTATAAGAACAATATTAGCTTTATGAAATCCCAAAAGTTTCTTAATCAAGAATTTCAATTCTCATTTTAATAGAGTTGAAAACTCTCTAAATCATACAATTATATTTGTCTAAACCTAAATTAATTGCATTTAGTCATAACAAAAAGGTCAAAAAACCAAAGAATAAAAGAATGTTAGGTTGTTAATACCTGCTCTTTTGGTTACTACCTTTGCAAAACCACATCAGAATAATATCTTAAGCAAGAACTTACTTGTCATAGAGAGACCTCCTAATTTCATAAAACAATTTCATGAGTATAACATCCTCATAACATTGAATTTGAATCTTGTACATTATCTCCAACTGTAGTTTTGCAATTGTATATAAATTTTCAAGGCATTTTGCCTATGCCTTATCCTGATAATTCACCAAAGTAGAGAATCATTTTAGTAAAATATGTAAGATTCATACAGTTTCCAAAAAAACAATGTACAAAACTTCCAATATCTGAATTGTTAATACTCAAAATAAAATAACTAGAAAACTAATGGATTCTAAATGCCAACCAAAAAACAAAAGATCTTGTCATTTTACACGTAAAAGGAAAATATCCATGTCAGATGGATAACCATCATTAGAAATATTGCACACAAAATTTTACAAGTACATTATGGTAACCCAGTGGGTTAGCTCAATCGGTTTGAATCGACCAAATTTAAGGAAAAGAGGTCATGGGTTCATGTCCCGTAAAGTCCCTCTGAGTTAGGAGTACAAAATATACACCAGCAACATTTACCATGCTTTCTATTCATAGGAATGTGAGGAATCCCCTCAAGGATTTCCCATAGGAAATTTTCCACGGGAGAAAAAAGTAAATGCTCAATGAAAATCCATGGATACAAACATTGCATTCATAACTAATCCCCACATACTAGATACAAAAAATGCAATTGCAAGACAATAATTTCCTCAAACCAATGGAAATAGCTCTTAACATTAAATGCATGCTCTGACTGTTAATTGTGATCCTTGTAGCACCTTTGATGGAAAGTGAAATTAACATCCAATCTAGCATAAGCATGGAAAAATTATTGAGTTATGAATTCGAAGTGAGATAAAATGAAAACACATTAACGAAAGACTTTAAAAAATGTATCATATGTTATAAAAGCCAGTGTAACCATATTTATGGCCAAGAAAAGACACATGCACTCTTTACATTGAATGAAACCTTCATGGAAACACAGGTTGAAGGATTCAATACTGCATCTGTATACATTCTGTAATTAATTTCCAAAAAAATATCTATTGAATTGACAGTTTGATAAAAATATTTATATATACATCAATAAAACAAAACAAACACGTGCAAGAAGAAAAAACATGATATCTAGAGCAAGAAACAAAGTATCCACAATTGCATTATATTTTAACAAATTTTGTCTATGAAATTGAAACATTCTATTTTCTCATGCACATCAATGAAAGGATCAAAGTGTGTAACAAAACATGATTCTTAAAAGTAGAAAAATGCAAGCCGTGGGGATGACCCTTAAAACAGTTATCCATGGACCCATTTTCCCATTAGATTCTAATATTGACTAGAAGTTGTAAACATATCAAACACTTAACAAGAAGAATTTTTTTTTCAAAATTCAGTAAAAATCCATAAAATTGTTAATGATATGATGAGGCATAACACATATGGTAAAAAAAAAAGATAGTACATGGCCAGAAAAGATTAAATACTAACTTCATGCAACGCTAAATTTGAATATTTTTTGTTGGATTTTGCTAGATCACTACTGTAGAATGAACCTTAAGGCTGAGAAAAGGCAATTCCGAGGTAACCATAGACCAAGCTTCGGTCTGGCATCTAGCCCTACCAGACTAGAAAGGGCTCTCTCTTTGCCAACACAATGTGGCTGCAATAAATGAAATCTTAGGCTAGCCATGGAGTATGGGATTTTTTTTGAAAAGTTTTGGGTCAAAAATAGCAAGAGCAAGGATGATTGGGCTATGGAGTCGATGCCAATTTCTGCCGGCAAACTTGGGGCAAAGTAAGTACCATGTTTAGACAGATAAATATTATGAATGTGAGAAGAATAGGGGAGAAGTCCCGCTACCCTGCATGCATCAAACAAGGGATAGATCTACAACAACAACTTTAGACGAAAGAGAATCATGAGGTTGCTCAATAGAGAAACTAGCAAAGGATGAATTTTGCAAAGACAACCATTACATCTAATAGCAAAATCATCATGAAAGGAGCATCATAAAGGATGAATTCCTAACACAACTCTTAGATAATGTTGTAACAAGGCAGAAAAAACAAAATATGTAAGTGAGTTACATGAAAAACATACTGAACAATAACACCGTGATGGATCCCAGGTCCAAAGGGAAAAAAACTGCTTTATTAAAATGATATTTAGGAAAAATTTACACAATGCCAAGCAACCTCTCTACTGCCAAAATCAAACGTCTACACTATGAAATTCATAAAATATATACAATCTTTTCATCCTTGTACTAAGGGAATTGAGCTCAACCATCTTCTTCAAAATAGAATCAGTTACATTAAACTTGGACCGAATTTCTGAAAATATTTGTTAAAGATGAAGTCATATCTCTTGAACCATAGTACATGTTACAAAAATGAAAGAGGTTTTCTTAGATAAGGTCATTTTTTAGAAAAACACCTCTCAAAATTTAGAAATTCATTTCCAATTGCTCAAAATATGTGCCACAAAATCATCTCTAAACAAAAAATCATTAAAAATTTAAATCTATAAAAATAAGCTGTAAATATCTAGTCAAATATTCCACTTTGTGACACCTATGAATAAACTGAAAGTGGTTTTTGTTACATGGCTCGTGGTTAGCAAAAACCTCCTTGGGTTTCTCAAAATTACTTTCCATCTTGTGTAAAATGGTGCTGCACTAAAATGACTAAAACAATAAAATAAATGAAAAATTTGTTTTGTTTTAATGTAGGCTCCAAATATCACTATATATCTCCCACATAGTAGCACCTATGCATAAACTAAAGAAGTTTTTTTTTATTTGGTATGTGATGGACAAAAACCTCTTTCACTTTTGTAAAAGTCCAGTCCAAACTGATTCTATAGTAAACTTGTCCCTGTGTGCAGCAACTAACCTCAAAACATGCATAACCAAGAATGAATCATTTATTTCGATCATATCTTCTGATCTAGAAACTGGTTACAGGAGTGCAATATACCATTTGAAATATTTTTCTAAGCTGCTTCTAATGGACATATTTACAACATGTTTCTCATTGAAGATCATGTGCAAAACATCTAAGAAAACTAGACATAGTAAGAGCCCATGTTGATCCCTGGTGACAGGCTGCGAAGACTGACTCTAACATTGGCTCCATTGGGGATGGCAGCTCCTTAGAGGCGTCAAGAACAACATAGACCAAGTACCTCATCCATTTGGCAATACGTTCAAATAGTTGCAAACCCAAAACAACTCATGCCAATCCAAAAACATATACATATTTCAACCTGTACATAAACAAATACCGAAAACTGAAATGCTGCTTCAAGCAGCTTATTTATGTACAAATCTAACCTACTCTGATGAAAAATCAATAGATCAAGTGATTTTGTAATGCCATATCAACCAATCAAGTAACTATGACAAGGATGTTGCTTGAAAGCGCTTCAAGCAGGACACAAATATAAATGTTGATAGTCATACATGCACATAACGAGTTTGGTTGTGTAAACGACAATCTGATATATCATTCAAACTGAAAAAAAATTCCATGTACGTTGCAATAGGATCGAAAAAACCAGACTCTATTTGCTGCCCAACTCCTCAATACATGCTTCCAGCTGCAAACTATCAATGCAAATATCCACGGGCAGCCTTACCTTCTATTCCTTCTGCTAAAAAAGGTCCCCAAAGAATGGGACTCTACAGTCCAGATCCTGGGACTGTATTTGGGTCTCCAATTCAGTTAGATCTCCTTCAATTTTGATGGAAAAATCTTGCAAAAAATTGAGCTTAACTTCATGGCTACATCGACAAGACTTCAAATAAGAAGAAAGAGATGAGGCAAAGTTATCATCTACCTCATCACCCGTGCACAAATCTTCCCCTTCTCTAAAGCCTTGAATAGAGGGTACCTCTATTTTGAATTCTTCCTCTTTCTCCATCCATGTTTCAAGAAAGATATGCCAAAAATCTACAAAGTACTTAATAGATATGATAGGAAAACCTTCAATCCATCTTCTACATTTGTCTTGAAACGAATCAAAGAACAATCTGATAAAGACATCCTCCTTTTTAACTCTAAGAATTTCCACAAATTTTTTAAAAATTTTCTATATGTTCTAGAGTGAAAGTCAGATTTTCCCCATTGAATTTAGGGCCATTACTCAAAATGTATGCATCCTTTGGTAATTGATTAGGAAAACCAGGAAGATTAGAAAAATCGATACATGAATACCTTGAACAAATAGAAACAACCTCTGAGTCCTTCATTTAGCCAGTGGAGCCACCATCAATACTTTGAATCTCGAGATTTCGAACTTTGGAGTCGCCAGGTAGATGATTTTAGCCTTCATATGTGTCTGACTACTATCCACCATCAACAATTAGATCTGCAACTTGAATGATCTTTCCCGGAGAATATTTGTCACCTCTTCCCCGGCAACAATGTCAATATGTTAGCACTCATAATGAACCTTAAAGCTGAGAAAAGGCAATTATGAGGTAACCATAAACCAAGCTTCGATCTGGCATCTAGCCCTGCCAGACCAGAGAGGGCTTTCTCTTTGCCAACACAACATGGCTGCAATAAATGAAATCTTAGGCTAGCTATAGAGTATGGGAATTTGTTTGAAAAGTTTTGGGTCAAAAACAATAAGAGAAACGACGATTGGGCTATGGAGTCGATGCCAGTTTCTGCCGGAAAACTTGGGGCAAAGTAAGTTCCATGTTTAGCTAGATAAAGATTGTGAATGTGAGAAGAATAGGGGAGAAGGCCCACTACCCTGCAGACATCAAACAAGGGATGTATCTACAACAACAACTTTAGACGAAAGAGAATCATGAGGTTGCTCAGCAGAGCATCTAGCAAAGGATGAATTCTGCAAAGATAACCATTACATCTAACAAAAAAATCATCATGAAATGAGCATCATAGCGGATGAATTCCTAACACATATCTTAAATAATGCTTAACAAAGTAGAAAAAACAAAATATGTAAGTGAGTTACATGAGAAACATACTGAACAATAACACCATGATGGATCCCAGGTCTAAAGGGTAGAAAACTACTTTATTAAAATGATATTTAGGAAAAATTTACACAATGCCAAGCAGCCTATCTGTTGCCAAAATCGAACCTCTACACTATGAAATTCATAAACTATATACAATTTTCTCATCCTTGTACTAAGGGAATTGAGCTCAACCATCTTCTTCAAAATAGAATCAATTACATCAAACTTGGACCAAATTTCTGAAAATAGGTGTTAAAGATGAAGTTGTATCTCCTGAACCATAGTACATGTTACAAAACAGAAAGAGGTTTTTGTATATAAGGTAATTTTTGAGAAAAAATTCTCTCAAAATTTTGAAATTCATTTCCCGTTGCTCGGAATCTGTGCCACAAAATCATCTCTAAAATAGAAAATCATTAGAATTTTAAATCTATAAAAATAAGTTGTAAAGATCTAGTCAAATATTCCACTTCATGACACCTGTGAATAAACTAAAAGAGGTGTTTTCTATACGGCTTGTGGTTAACAAAACCTCCTTGGGTTTCTCAAAATTACTTTCCATATTTTGTAAAATGGCGCCGCACCAAAATGACTAAAACAATAAAATAAATGAAAATTTTGTTTTTTTTTTTTAATGTAGGCTCCAAATATCACTGTATATCTCCCACATAGTAGCACCTGTGCATAAACTAAAGGGAGTTTTTGTTATTTGGTATGTGATGGACAAACACCTCTTTCACTTTTGTAAAATTCATGTCCAAACTAATTCTATAGTAAACTTGTCCCTGTGTGTAGCAACTAACCTCAAAACATGCATAACCAAGAATCAATCATTTATTTTGATCATATATTCTCATCCAGAAACCGGTTATGGGAGTGTGATATACCATTAGAAATATTTTTTCCAAACTTCTTCTGATGGACACATTTACGACATGTTTTTTACTGAAGATCATGTGCAAAACATCTAAGAAAACTAGACATAGTAAGAGCCCATGTTGATCCCTAGTGACAAGCTATGAAGACTGACTCTAACAACTACAACATCCATAATAACATCCGATAAGGTACAAACTACTTCAATATCAGGTAACTTTGACTCTTTATGGCACTACCTTACAATTTCAATGACTTCTGAAATATCAACAATCTCTGCAATCAAGTTGTTAATGAACTCTTCATGTCCTTCAATTTCACATCAAACATTTTATTTTCATTATATTTGACAAGAGCATCCAAATCCTCCTTCCTACCATACACAAAAGTAAAAAATACATATGTTAGTAACAATCGACAACAAAAAAATGTGACTTTAAGTAGACATTTTGGTTCCAACAAAAAATTATTCCCACCAGAAGTGTTTTGCAAAAGCTTCAGTGGTGTGTTTCTGTATTGGGAACAAATCAAGAAGATTACTTTCTATCTTCCTTCACTTCAGCAATGCTATGATATCATTAAGACCGGTTTCAACTAAATACTCCTTGAAAATTCTATGATGAATGAAATCACAATCCCATCAGAAACAAGGTTGCCTTTGAGAAATGGTTGAAAATTTGTTTCTGGTGAAAGCCCAGATAATTTCTGAGATAGCGAGTGCAGTAAAAATTTCGAGTTTTCTCCTTTCATTTTCCGCAAAAAGCTCAAAGGGTTTCAAAACATTTTGCATAACATTTTCAAGATTCTTGATGAGGGAAGGTCTCCTATGAAGTATATTATGTATATTCATAGCAAATGGCAAGATATTATGCCTTGCAGGTTCAAAATTCAAAAAAACAAAAGGATGTTGATCCCCTTCTTCAGGTTTTCAAGGACTAAGGAACTAAAAAAAAGCTTATAAATCTATTTTTCCTTAACATCGCGGGCACTAAAGATCTATCCATCTTAGCCCAAGGTCAACCTCAATGTTTATTTCTCTACTTATGTCTGAATGGATAGAAAAAATAACATGAAACCAACCTTTTTAACAAAAAATTAACCTCAAAAAATAATACTTTCACAATCACTTGCAAACTATGTGAATAAGCCTAAATTCAAAAGAAGAAAAAAATATAGAGTCAAATCTCCATGGTATTTTATTCAGCCATATCTAAGTTTTGTGTTTCAGGACAAACTTTAAGCATTAAACTTTGATCTCAAGAATGCCTTCTTCAAATTAGCTCAGTTTGCTCAGTTCCTTGAGTTCCGTAGCAGGGAGTGTAACTCCACCAGTGGTTGGCCTATGAAATAATAGTGTGTGAATTTTAAATCACATTATAATAGCCTTCCTCCTAGAAGGCACAAAAAAGAAAAGAAACAAAGAACAAAACTTCATTGAATAGTGATTTGTTTAATTTTCATAACCTCTTAGATCAATATAGTGTCATTGGAAAAGTAGCAAAATAAAATAAAAATTACCACAACATGAAAATTAGACCATAAAAATGATTGAAGATTCCCAATATAAGTTAGTAGTTTTCTTGTGTCAAAATACATGAAATGCAAACCTTATTCAATCCATAGTTTTTTCCTAGCATGCAGAAACATAAATAATTCAGGAGTACCCCAACATTAATTCAATAACAAGAATGGTGTATTCACTTGTAGCAGGAAAGAGAAATAACTTACAAGCCAACGGACACCTTGAAACCATCATAGATACCCCATAATGGTGTATTCACTTGTAGTAGGAAAGAGAACTTACATGCCAACGAACACCTTGAAAGCATCATAGATACCCCATTGTGCTCTAGTAAGTGTTCCAATCATAACAATACGTAAAGGAAGACCACGAGTAAAGAGACCAACAACACCCATCTTCTTCACAGCCTGATAACCACAAGAAAACATTGATTGGTTATCACACAAAAACTAAGCATCCATAATAGTGTTAGTACTACAAACCACCAAATATACATACCAAGACTACCTACAAATGTAAATTAACAAATTAATAAAATTCAAATATGGGTTCATAGCTTACATCACCAACGGTAGCACCCTTAGCATTGTTTAGGAAAGAAACCAAGTTGTCTTCATGGTGTGAAACAATTGCACAGAAGACACTAGCAATGTATCCTTCTGCAAAACTCACTCCGAGTTGTAGAGTTTGCTACATTGGTCCTTGGGGATGGGAACTACATGCTTGTAGATCAACTCTACTATGGTTTCAAAATATGCAAACTTCATCATGGTGTCTGCAACAACACACATAACACCACTATTAGAGTCATGAAAATACAATTGCTACACTTTAGAGAGTCAAAATGCAGTTGATGAATATTATAGAACATTAAAAAGCACAAATGTCCTTATAAAACATTCAACTGAGCCAGATTTAAGTGTTTCCATTACCTCATATGTATTCTTAGTTAAACAAATTGGACATAGAATAGAGAAAAAATAAAATTAATTTAATAAAACGGTGCTAGAATAGTCCCATGAAATATCCTTTAAACATGATGTCACAAGGAGGGTTCATCAGACTTGTTAGTTGAGAAATGAAAGGATTTAATCAAGAATGCTCCAAAGAGGAAGAAGAGGCAAACCACTGGTGAAAATATTGTTGAGTATATATCTACCTTGAGCAAAGGAAATCCCAAAGACTAGATTTAAAACACATGTCATGGAGATGAGATAACATATATGAGCCAACATACATTAATAGTAAGTTATTTTGAGTACAGCTAAAAGGAATGCTAATCAGTTGGATCATTAAAAATGGAAACCAAAGAGAAGATATAGACACTAGTCATGTACAAAAGAATGATTAATAGTAGAATTTAGTACCACAGAGGATAAAGAAGGTATCTTTCGAAGAGAGCTATGCTTCCTTGACAGGGAAGGCTTATCCATGAAATATTGGAAAGTGGAATTTGATCCAACAAAATAATTACCATCGTCAACTCCAATATGTTTTAGTTTGTTAAGTACCTAGGGGGGGATAATATGGGGTACCAAGGGAGGTACCTAAGGTAATAATGTAATAATGGGATGGGCCATAGTAATAAATAAGGTGGTTAACCCATGTCATGTAAGGGACCACAAGTAGTTAATAATAATGTAAGGGGCCCATGGTATTAGTTGATGGTATGAGGAAACCATGGTAATGATACATGGTATTATATGTATGAGGCCTATATAAAGGCTAGAGACTCCATATGAAGATGAAGAGAAGTATTATTGTATGAACATGCATATGGTTTGTGGAGTGTTCTCCTTCCTTAAGGAGTGAATGTATGGTGTTGCCCTACCTTAAGGGTTTGACAATAAAGAATCATTTCATCTTATTCTTGGGTTTATTTGCATTATATCATATTTTCATGTCAGATCTATAATATTCTTGGATCAGATCTACAACAAGTGGTATCAGAGCTCTTTCTTGGGCAAACCGTGGAGAATATTTTTTCATTTTTGCAGGGTTTCTGGGGCGGCGAATTTGCAGATCAGATATGTACATTTTGGTGCCAAATCTGCAGAATATAATTGCAGATCTGTATTCCTTGTGAAAAAATACCCAAATTCAAAAAAAAAATCAATTGAATCGGAGTCCGGATGAAGAAGATATCATTAATTTAAAAATCAGTGGGGTTGCAGACAATTTTCAGGACAGCGAGTTTGCGGCGCAGATATAGAAGTCTTGGTGCCAGATCTGAAAGCTCTAATTGTAGATATGGAATCTTTGTGAAAAAACACATGATTTCAAGAAAAAAATCAGTTGAATCGGAGTCCAGATGAGGGAGATATCGCTGAATTAAAATCAGCTCTTTTTGCAGAAATTTTGGGTGATAGCGGGAGAGTAGCAGCACAGATCTGGAATTCTAGTGCCTGGATCAGGATTTCTATCACATGGGCAGATGCAGAATGATTGTTCCATTTCTGAAAACAGGTCATAATAAGGATTCTGAGCAATATTGACGAAACTGTGACCATTTCAAATTTTTGCCAATTTTTGTGATGGCGGGCTGAGATCTGAATTTGAATGACTTATATCCATTTGATGGCTCTCATCCAGCCAAATGGCTAGCACAAATGGAGAAATGTTTTAGATTGAATTACATCATGAATGATGAGACTCAGCTGAATTTGGGAACAATGTACTTGGACAATGAAAGATTGCAATGGTGGTAAGGGCATCAACGTCGCTATTGTTGGCCCTTGACTTGGGACAAATTCACTAAAGCTCTTATGGACCGCTTTGACCGAAAAGCTAATCTTGTGGATAAGCTCACACAGACAGACACACAGCCTAGCAAAGATTTTATTTTTACAGGAAAGAAGGAAACCAAGGAACCTAAAGGGTTATTTTCTGCTGGTATCTCCTTATTACAGGTTCATGGATTGATTCAGAAGGAGAAAATCATTGTGTCTATAAATCCGAGTTGCAAGCAAAATCTCATAAATGTCAATTTGGCAAAAGAATTGCAAGTCCCAGCAAAACAAATTGCACATACACAGGATGATGATAAGGATGTTCAAATCTATAAGGATTTGAAGCTTTCTATGGATAAGTATGTGTTTCATGGTGATTTTTATGCTTCATAGATGGATAATATCGATGTTGTTTTGGGATATCCGTGGATGGAATCTGTGGGTACTATCAATATTAATGTGCAGAAGAAATTCTTGAAGCTATGGTATAAAAAGAAGAAAATTACATTACAGGATATTTCCATCCATAAACAGGTAGAGTCCACGGAGGTTGACGCACAAGATGTTACAGGGACTGACATATCAGATGATGAGCAGTTGATGGTCGACAATCAAACACAAACAGAGGCTGAAGCAGAAAAGGTTACAGGTGCTGATACATCTGAGGACGATTCAGTGGTTGAAGTCATATTGAAAAAGAAGACACCACAAGAGGCACCATAGCAAGGTGAAGTAAAGAAAAAGCCATCGTGGGTTAAAAATTCAACATATCATCACCCACATCACCCAGCAAGACAACAATCAAGAAGGCAACCAATTAGCCACATGGACAACAAACCCCGCAGGACAGATCGAGAGGAACAAAGATCCACCTACTACACTTCCACACGGAAGAGCTACCGCAGTCAACTTTCATCTCAAGCGACCGAGGCACCAGCGAGATCGAGGGTTCACCTTTCTCTTGGATGGCTAGATGCACATGCATGGTATCAGTGGACTACTCTCTTGAGTAGATCTTATTATTTATGTTCTTCCCATGTTTCGGGGACGAAACATGTTTAGGGGGGTGGAATGTTATGTACCTAGGGGGGATAATATGGGGTACCAAGGGAGGTACCCAAGGTAATAATGTAATAATGGGATGGGCCATAGTAATAAATAAGGTGGTTAACCCATATCATGTAAGGGACCACAAGTAGTTAATAATAATGTAAGGGGCCCATGGTATTAGTTGATGGTATGAGGAAACCATGGTAATGATACATGGTATTATATGTATGAGGCCTATATAAAGGCTAGAGACTCCATATGAAGATGAAGAGAAATATTATTGTATGAACATGCATATGGCTTGTGGAGTGTTCTCCTTCCTTAAGGAGTGAATGTATGGTGTTGCCCTACCTTAAGGGTTTGACAATAAAGAATCATTTCATCTTATTCTTGGGTTTATTTGCATTATATCATATTTTCATGTCAGATCTATAATATTCTTGGATCAGATCTACAACATAGTTTATCCACACTCCAACTAGAGTATTGGTAATTATTTAAAGAAATATAAAACATAAGAGAAGAATATATTATATCATGGACATAATAAGGACATAATATGGAGAGGTATAAATGTGTATATGAAGTTATTTGCCTTAATGTCATCCATACACATTATGAAAGAGAATAATTTTTTGATATGTGGATCAAGAACAAGAGTAGAGAGTAGACAATGAAGGCCCTCCTCTTTAAATATTTTTTTTTCCATCTAATGAAGAATTAATGAAAATATCAACAACTTAAACAAAGAACATTCCAATCTTGTATGCTAAGCAACAAGGAATATAAGAATGAAGATGGAAACACCAAGGAAAAACGAAAAAAAGACAGATAAAAAGTATGAATTTAAATATTGTGGGCGAAGTAACGAATATTGATTCCAATAAAGAAGAACAACATATCAGGCAAACGGAAATTCAAACTAAACAAAGTCAAATGGAGAAAGAGGAAAGTTGATCCAAATTCGATCTTCGCAAAAATCTCTTTGTAAATTTGGTAACAAGCATTTAATTGTTTTATTTTGGCAAAGTTGAGGAAATGTCCATAATTCACTTGGAAGTTGAAATGAGCCATTTTAATGGTTTGCCTTCAAAGGTATTCCATTCAAAATGAAGGCTGTGGAGAAGAAGCACATTCAATAGAGAGGAGAATCATGATAGAGAAATGGAGAATAATAAAGATGAGAGCTCAAAGAAAAAGTTTTCTTGATAATCAGATGAAAAGAGGACAAATTATGTCATGTGGTGAGTGAATATTGTTGTTGCGGGGCTTGATTATACTACCAAATACATGCCATTGATCTACTAGGGGGATCTACATCTACATAATTTATTGTTAATATTGCCATTTGTCCTTTTGAGGCCGTAAAAGTTTGAGTACAAACGCAACCTGACTTTTCAGAGGATTATCTGATGGGATTTTAAAGTTTTTTAGATCAATAGGAGTTCTTGGGCGAGTTTTTCTCCCTTTATTACATATTTTCTATCAATTTTGATATAAATTCTGTTGGTGACTATACGCCAAAAAAAAATATTTTCAAACATTTTTATTCTGTTTGTGCTGTTATTTTCATTACCTGAAAGGGTTTGTAGGTGACAAAGCTTTTGAAGAGTTATTTGTAGCCAAATTTACATATTTCCAAACATTTACAACTATCTGAAAAGCGGGGAAACAATTGCTACTCCAGGATTTGCATTTACGAGGAGGAAATTTGAAGAGGTTTTCTATATAAACAAGAGAAAAGGTTTTTTGCAGAAACAAGCATCAATAAATCAACACTTAGTGGCTCTAAACAATCTGAAGATTAACTTCCCATGGACGATTTGGTTGATGAGATTAATCTCATAACAAGATAAGGTTTTTTTCATTTACCGTAACAAAATCAGGTAAAATAGTTTCTAAAAAAGCATATCTATATATATATCCATTACAGTTGGGTATTTGAAAAACAATACAACCTTTATAGAACTGAATGGATGCGTGATAAAACCCACTGTAAGGGCATATCTTTATCGTTAAAAAAAAGAAGAGGTGCAAGGCTGAGAACTATAGTCACATCCTTGTCAAATAAGTTGAAAGCCTCCTTGAATTCAGAGATCTTCTCTTCAGTGAGCTGCTCAACGATTCTTCTCACCTCAATCGTCGAAGAATATCACCCAACCAATCGATCAGTATAATTATTGCGTAGCCTCGCTCTGCTCAGTGTTTCTCCAATCTCTTCCCTTGTAGCAAAAAGCACTTGATGCAACCTTGTTGTCTCTCCCTATGTATATGTATAAAGTCCTTGCATTCCTTGTGGTGGTAACTTACTATTATTATAAAGTTTTAATTATGTTAAGTGAAGGGATTATTGGCTTAAATTTTGAGGCCATCCAAGTCAAGCCCATTCCCTTTTTGCACTTTTCCGTGTGGCTGGAATAGAATGGAATCATAATATATATATATATGTTTGTTTACAAATGTTCTATCAATTCTCATGTTAGGATTCATGTGTCCTTTCAATCATTTTTTAACTTATGATTAACCATAAACGTAGACTGTTCTAAATTGAAGTGGTCGATGAGTGTGCAATCTACACAAATAGAAATGATCATAAATAGAAATTATAAATGAGTATGTTGGGAGATGAAAACGATAATAGTTTAAACATTTTATTTTTTAATTAAACCAATTATTAGTAAAATTGTATTTTTGTAATTTAAATGTATAGATAAATTGCGTTATACATTTTTTATTATATAAAGATTATGCAATCTCAATGAAATATATTAATTGCAATTTAATTTCTTTATATGTTGGTTTTTTCTAGACATAAATTTTAGTCAATTTTACTTTAAATTTGTAGTAACTTATTGGGATCACAAGTTTGAGCTATAAAATATGTATAATCTAAATATTTTAGGAGTTTTCAAGGTGTTAAATTTATTTATACATTCAAAAACATATTTTAAATAACAAAAAAACATGATCTTACCCAAAATTGTATTTCCAAATTCTAACTAAAAAGAAAAACGTGGAATAGTTAGACTCCACCAAAATTAAAATATAAAATATTCATACAATCATGAAAAAATGAAATGTTTTTATTATTATTATTTAAGGTTTGATTATAATGAGGATATTTTTTTATTAACTTTTACATTATAATATTTATTATTAAACAGTCATGACTTCTTTATGAGAATTATTTAAAAGAAGTCAAATGTAATAATTAAGTATATTTTTCCCATGGGGCGTATAATAGATGGTGATGGGGTGTATTGCTAAGCCACTCTTCAATGTGAAGGTCACGAGTTCGAAACTCTGTGGGAAAAAATCCAACTATGTTAAAGTTAGTGTAGCCGAGGTTAGGTGTGAACCCCAGGTGATATTGATAGCTCAGATGCCCCTGGTTCACATAGGTTCTAGTTAAGGGGTAGGTAAGGGCTTCAAAGGTTAATAATTAAGCACCAAAGACTTGGAGGTCAGTGGATTTAGGGGTTGAACGATCAAGGGTTATGGGATTTAAGTGTTAGTGGGTTAAGGGGTTAGGGGTTAGGGGTTAAGGGTTAATGGTTTAGGGTTAGGGTTTAAGAGGATAAGGGGTTATGGCTCAGGGGGTTAAGGGATTCTAGGTTAGGGGTTAATGGGTTAGTGGCTTAGGGTTTAAGGGATCAAGGGGTTAATGGATTATGAATTATGAGTGTAGGGGTTGAGGGATTATGGCTTAGAGGTTAAGGGGATAGGGAGTTTAGTGGTTATGGGTTAAGGGCTTATGGGTTGTGATAATGGGGCCCTTAATCCACTTAACAAAACTATTTGGGGTTCCCTTATCAATTGCTCTCGTTACCTCCCTTTTAGCCCCCCTAGCCCCTATGTCATTTGATGATAACTCCCTTCTCATTCTCTAATGCTAAGATTATAGATCTCAGTAAACCATGCTTGGACCTCCCACTTCTACCCAACCATGCTATCATTATGTTCCCTTGCCCCGTTCAATAGACCAAAAGATACCCCTCCCCTAAAATTCATGAGAATTGAACACTCAGAGGTGGTCATTTAAAAACTGTCAATGAAAATAATTCTTATGAATTTTCTTTTTTTGTGGGGGAGCGGGGGTTTTATATACTCTTTGTAACTGATAAAAAATCTTAGTTTTGTCTTGAGAATTAGACTTGTAGCACAAAGAACATGGTTGAAAATCATTTAATGGTTATAGCAATTCACAACTACTCACAATTGTTTTTCCTTCTTGATTTTTGCAACCAAATTTGAATTAAACATGCTTGATAATGAAAAAACTGTTTGTTAATACTTCAAGTCTCAAAAAAATTCTATAGACAACTATCTCTACTTGGTAATCTAAAAAATATCAACAAATTCACAATCTCATATATTGGTCAGAAGAGGCAATCATCAAAGTGAAACAAATACCAAGAATGATCTATGTTTACTAAAACCTATAATAATAGTGTTTTTCTAATAGCAACTAAGAACTTCTATAGTTGAAATTTTGCAACCAATTATAAATCTTCAACGAAAAATTGTTTTCTAATGAGGATTATTGCCATATCTTACTCGGTTTGACGAGGAACAAGAAATAAAATTTCATTGATTATCAAAGGTAGAACAAATTAATTATTTGCATACTTCCAAAATCTAGGGTTTCTTATCCAAAATAGATCCTAAGCACATCTATAAAACCAACTCTATTTTGATGTACCATCCAAACATTTTGTATAGTTGCAAGCTCACCTCTAATAGATTGTTATTGAAAATGTTGAAGATTTTCACACATGTTATATATCCTGAATAGTTCAACAATACAAATAGTTATCATTGTTATTATTCTATTTATATGTTTTGTTGGGATAGGATCAGTTTTGGGGTTAGTTAACCCAACTTTTGTATAAGTTTTTGTAAAAGATGTAAAGTCTCCGCAAAATTGGGATGCAGAACACGCAGGTATATAGGAGTCAAAGGGGTCTTAGCCCCTTGTTTTGAGTCAGTTTTAAGATTATGCCATGGTCCACAGACCATGGTATTATATAGAAGAAAGCTATAAATAGTTGAGTCATAGCGAGTCTTAGAGATAACTTGGAATAAAGAATTGAGAACTTTGAATGATTTTTGTTGTTTTTGGCAAGTGTTAAGGCATGAAGGTTCTGCTTCCTATATTTAGGCGAGAAGGGGAAGGCTCCTGCAGTTGAGTGCGCAAGAGGTCTTGGTAAGTCCGCAGTTGAGTGTGCGGACCCTTACAACTGAGTGCACAGGGAGGAGAAGTCTGTAATTTGAATGATGGAATTGAATAAAGACTGATTTTGAAGAATTATCGTGCATTATTGTCAATTCTTCTTATGTTA
This sequence comes from Pinus tabuliformis, assembly GCA_031772625.1. Taxonomy (NCBI): domain Eukaryota; kingdom Viridiplantae; phylum Streptophyta; class Pinopsida; order Pinales; family Pinaceae; genus Pinus; species Pinus tabuliformis. The sequence goes on from CM062815.1 coordinate 863,554,779, forward strand.
TATTTTGTTGCTCAATAATATGCTTAATGAACTAATGTAAGAATGTTGCGTGAAACTGTCGAATCTATCTTATTTATTCATGTTTTAAGTAATTAACTGTGTTTGTGAAATTAAGGGTTAATTCTGCTATGTTTTCTAATGAATTGGATAGATCTAAGTGGAATCAGATACAGGGTTATTCATTGATGCACGAAAGTAGGTAATTTTCATGTTTATGGTTTTCAAGGATTGATCGTAGACCTTCGTGAAGGTCTAGAAGCCACTTTAACAAAGTTTCAGTCACGAGCCCTAGAAGGATACTGATCTATGTGAAGGAAAATCTAAACTATCAGAGCTCAAGAACCACTTATCATATGTCTCTGGATGCAGAAACCTGGTTCTAGCATCCCCCAATATTGCTTCGAGTGAGACTGCAACCTGCGCTATGCAGGTTGTTTCCTAAAGGGCCAATAGTTAGGGTTTTGTTGGTTGGCACGAACAAATGTGAACCTAGGTCAGTCCCCCTTAATCCAACATGTTCTTTGCAACTTATTTGAAAGCTCAATTTTGTCCCAAGAATCAGACTTGTAGCCCAAATAACATGGTTAATACATATGATTTGACCTACAAATAGTTAATACCAAAATTTAACAAAAACTTTATTATTGCATAAAAAACAAAACAAAAAAACAAAATTTATCAAAACCTTTAACTAAATTTAACAATTTTTTTAGTGTTAATACTAACACCACCATTACAACATGACATATTTCTAGTGCTAATACTACTATTACAACAAGATATTCTAAGAGTGATAGAAAATGAAAAATGTTTAACAATAATACGTATGTAGAAGATGATCTTGAAACTAGTGATTTCATGAAAATCCATGGGACTGTAGTTGAAATAATTGTATGTTATTTAGTTTTTTACATAGATTGTCCAAATAATTGCATAAATCAATTTTTTTAAACCAAAATTTAACAAAAACTTTCTCGGTGCTAACATTAGAACCACCATTACAACAATATATCTTTCTAGTGTTGACACCACCATTATATTAAGATGAGCCAAAAGAGATGGAAAATGTAAAAAAATTGATAGCAATGTGTATGCAGAAGATGGTCTTGAAACTAGTAAGTCCATGAATCCATAAGGTTGTAAGTTCATTGGCATCATCATAATCGTGGTAGTCATCTTCATTATCATCATCATCACAACCATCATTTTCATTGCTATTTTCATCATTGCATTATCATCATAATCACCATAATTTCATGCCATCATAATCATATTCATCATCATCATATTCATCATCATCATATTCATCATCATCATCATGATTATGGATATTATCATCAATTTTTCATGATTATAGGTGTCGCAAGAAATATCATCAACCCAAAAAATGTGATGAGTGCTAGAAAATGGTAGTTTAGAACACATATGACATATGCAAGAGAAATAACAACTCTATTTTTGAGAGATGATCGACGATCATGATCATCACCATCATTGTCATCGTGATTATCATTTTCATCATCCCCATCATCATCATTAATGTAATTTCTATCACCATTGTTGTCATTTTCAACATGGACATCACCATCATTCATGCCATTATTGTTCTTGATGATGACCTAGATGACAATCATGATAATGATGATTTGGATGATGACACCAAACATAATGATTATGATTATGACAATGACAACATTTAAAAATTGGGATTTTTTGCCAAAGACATTAACATTGTCATCATTATAATCATTTCAATTGTAACCACCATCGTATTTATTAACATAATCAAAATTGATGTCATCGTCATCATCTTCATTATCATCATCATTATGATTATTGACATTGTCATCATGTGTTCATAATTGTCAATGTCATAAGAAATATTATCAATGTAGAAAATATGATGAATATTGGAAATGGGATGCAAAAGCGAACATGAAAATGGGAGTAATAGCAGATGTAAAATTGGATGAAAAGTGGATGCAACATAAGTAGATGAAAAACAAGACGCAAAAACTAACACAAAAGTGGATGCAAAAGAAGATGTAATAGTCACTACAAACTTGGAAGCAAAATAGAATGAAAACACAGATGAAAAAGTGGAACCAAACATGGCTTCAATAATAGGCGTAAAAATTGGCACAAATTGTGGTGAAACAAATGTGAATGCGACAACAGACGCAAAAAAGGGAACAAACTTGGATGAAAAAAGGAGGCAAGCTTGGAAGCAAAACAATATGCAAAATGGTATGTAAACATGGACATAAGCACGGGTGCAATAGTGGACACAAAATTAGATGCAAAATTGGAGGCAACAGAAGTGGATGCAAAATGATATGCAAACCCTGATGCAAAAGTGGATGCAATAGGGGATGCAAAAGCATACACAATATTCAATGCAAACTTTGACACAAAATAGGATGCAAATGTGGATGAAAAAGTGGAAGAAAACGTGGGTAGCAATAGTAGGCATAATATATGGTACAAATTGTGGCACAACAAAAGTGGATGTAATACAAACACAAAAAAAGATGCAAAACAAGATGAAAAAAGGGATGTAAAAGTGGAGGAAAACATATGTGCAAAAGAAAAAACAAAATTAGATGTAAAAAATGGATGCAATGGAAGTAGATACAAAAGTATATACAAAAACAAGACGCAAAACCCAATTCATTAACTCGATAAAAAACTGGATGCAAAAGGAGATGCAATATAGAATTCAAATATTGGATGCAAAAGAGGATGCAAACATGGGTGAAAAATTGGAAGAAAACATGGGTACAACAATAAGTGCAAAACATGGCACAAATTGTGGCACAACAAAAGTGGATGTAATGATAGATGTAAAAAAGAAGCAAACTTTGATGCAAATGAAGATGCAAAAAGGGATGCAAAAGTGGACGTACACATGGGTGCACCAGTGGATGTAAAATTGGATGCAAAAGTAAATGCAAAAAAGTTGATGCAAAAGTAGATGGAAAACGAGACACAAAACCCAATGCAAATCTTGACGCAAAAGTGGATACAAAAAGGGATAAAAAAATAGATGTAAAAGTCAATAAAAACCTAGACGCAAATGAGGATGCAAATGTGGGTGAAAAATTAGAAGCAAAAGTGGGTGCAAAGGGAGGTGCAAAACTAGGCGCAAATTGTGGCACAACAAAATTGGATGCAATAATGGACATAATAATAGATGAAAAATATCATGTAAATATTGATGCAATTTCAAGATGCCAAAGTGGATGTAACAAAAGTAGATGCAAAACTAGACACAAAAATTGACAAAAAACTTGGCGCAAAGGGGATGTAAAAAAGGATGCAAAAAATGATTTAAAAAGGGATTAAAAAGATGATGCAAAATTTGATGCAAGTGTAGGTGAAAAAATTGGATGCAATAGAGGATGCAAAAGTAGATGAAAATAAATTAGGTGCCAAAATTGATCCAAAACCTGGAACAAAACCTGGTGCAAATGATGGCACAAAACTTGGCAAAAAACCTGATGCAAAACTTGGTGTAAAACCTATTGTAATTCCTAGTGCTAAACTTGTTGTAAGACTTGGTGCAAAACTCAGTGCAAATTTTGCATCAAGTTTTGCACCATACTTGATAAAGTTATGCAAATAGCACCAAAAATGGTCTCTAGATGTAAAAAAGGAAGCAAAAATGGACGCTAATCACAAGGTTTTGCTGTAGTGAATGTATATAACCATAACATCAATATAATGAAAGGCATACACATAACCATAATGCATAAAACAATGCATAACATACATACCTGCACACCCAACATACAAACCTGTATGATGACATGCTCTTTCCTCAAGGTCCAATGCTGCAACTTCACTTTGATGGTCTGCATTTCTTGATCTATCTCAGTCAACACATTAGAATCGTGACATAACAAGTACATCATGATGAAATAACTACATCCAATGACCTCACAATGCATATCTAACCTATTATACATGCATAACCATAACCATGACAATGGATGCATAACAACATATAGACACCAACATGCATAACAAATGCATATACAACCATACACTCATGACTACACATTCCACAAAAACATCATCAACATTCACATGGTGACATCACTACAACCATGATTAACACCATGCAAATGCAACAAGCATATGGACTACAAGCATAAGGAACACATATGCAACTGACATGAATGCATGATAACCACATCATCCATCCAGTTCGAGGGGTGAACCATGCTCTGATACCACTCTGTAACACCCTCCTCCCACATCTACCCAAGTAACCAACTAACCAGGGTAAACATTTGATAAGAAGTTACTATGATATGATTCTACCTCCTCATTCATATTAAGGAAGTGGAACTGATGGAAACACACCATACAAATTTTGACAACAACAACAAGACTCTCAGGAACCATCCCCACCTCTCAAGTAACCAACCCCCTGAGTCCCACTAAGTTTTTTGACTAATCAACCCTCAAGCTCTCCCATGATATGGGCAAGCCAACATCTAGAGGGCTCTAGACGCTCGCACAACATGGCATGCCAATGTGCACGGACTATTTTTCTCAGTGTTGTGCCAACATGCCGAGAATTTGAGCCACTTTTTCAGGCCTAGAGCCCAAGTCACTACCCATAATTCAATGAAACCTTCAGAATAGAAAGATAACAAGGAAATGATGATACAAATGAAATTACTTGAACAGGCCCTTGATTGGACCCCTACTAGCCATGGCATGCATTTCGTCAAACATATCACAAATATGTAATCTATAGGTGTAAACAACAGATAAAAGCGTATGGGTCTCATACTTATTTGAGAATTTCTAATAAGCATCACTCCCTTATATAATTAGCTTCAATTTCATCTATTAGGGCCATAGATACATTGTTCATTCATTTACAAATAAAAACATGAGGAGATCCATCCATCATCACTGTCATAATACATGCTTATAATCAGCATAATAACAACGTAAATATCAAGGAAACTATAGCCATATAATCCACATATAAACCAATATAATACTCATGAGATAAAAAGGATAAATAACCTCATATTAATGATGAAAAATCCAACCGAGTATGAGACTACCATGTTCCACCCAACTATAGACATGGTTGAGCCAAATATCTCTTCAGCAAGTCACCCGTGTTCCATATTCCAAGCATGAATGTGGGATCTCATAAAACATATCAATCCAAAACCATCCAGGGCTTCTAGAGGCTAACCACCTCAACCCATCAAATAGTGATTCCACCTCATGGTCCAACATCATAAAACCATCATGAGCTTGGTCTCCACCCAAGCCTTCTAGGGCTCCAAAGCAGTTGTTTGAACTAAGGTGTTGGGTGCAAGAATTACACTTAAGTAAACTCCTCAACACTTAAATTGTCAACCTGGGGGATTCATAAACTTAGAGACGAAGCACAGGCAATTCCAGAGATGGTATGAATTTTCCCGATAGAAATTCCTACTTTATTAAAGAAAATCTTGCATAATCAAAAGAGTAAAAGGTAACTGAATCATCAAAGTAATCTAGTGTTGGAACAAGAAAGAATGCATTTGCAAAGGAATCAAAATAAAAAGGCAATCAGTCCAATTGATCAATTTTAATTATTGAGTACTTGTTATGTTTTTCTTTAGCAGAGACACTTGGCAGTCTCATAGAATGGGCTCTTAAATCTACTTCTTTAGAGATTTCCTTCTTGCACTAGTTTGTCCTGCACTATCGCAGTCTGCTTACACTAGTGCAGGAATAGAGGTTTATGCAGGAGGTACAAATGGTGTTTTTACCAAAGGCCTTTTACTTCATGTAAGGGCTCTAACTTCCAAGGTTCAGAGCACTCAAATCCTATGACAAGAAACTAGTTCTTGCACCTAATAAGAGCTTCCTCCACTTAGCTATTAATTCTTAAAATAAGTGCTTAATTATTGCAAGTGTCAAATTAAATTGCACACATAAAAAATGAATGTTCCTGATCTTAACAGAATGCAATAATGAAGAAACAATCAATATACATTTATCCTGTCATAAGAATTTAAAGAAAGAAAAGAATATGGCGAGAAGTAAGCTAAAAATTCTTGCTACAACACACCAACGTGCACTGGTGCAGGTTCATTTCTCCTGCTTGGACAAGGTGGGGAAAACCAATCAAACGGAATTGCAGGAAAGGAATATCACACCAACGTGCATTGGTGCAGGTTCGTTTCTCCTGCTTGGACCAGGCAGGGAAAGCCAATCAAATGGAATTGCAGGAAAGGAAATATCGCACCAACATGCACTGGTGTAGGTTAGTTTCTCCTACTTGGACCAGGTGGGGAAACCAATCCAAAATCAAGTGTGGGAAAAGAAATTGCAGGAAAAGGAAATCTATCTACTTCACACAAAGGATCCACTTTCACTCAAACAGGAATGCATGTGCTGGAAGTTAATTCACACTTGACAATGTAAAAACAAATTACAGGGAAATGAAATCGGGTAAATGTGTTGGGTTGGCTGGGCCCTAGCCAACCAGCAAGTTTCCCTTTTAAATAAAAATGTTGCCCAGTAACTCAGATCAGACTCATTTGTTTAAAGGAACAAATAAGATTCAAAAAGAATGAGGTGGAACTCTTTATTCCTATTAATTCACAACGGCAAAGTACATCATGAAATACAGAGTCCAACCCAGATTTGGGCAATAAAAAAAGGTACAATGTCCTATTTAGAAACACAATCCTTTTACCGCATCCCCCCTACGTGCATAGTCACTTCTCCTTTTATAATATGTTTACATGATAATTAATCATATCCTTTGTAAACAATCATGGGGATTTCATCCCAACTAATTCTAATCACATAAAATATCAGTACAACTGTTCCCTATTAAAAAAATAGAGATTTAATATGAATTTTCCAAATCTGGGTGTTTTTTAGATTTTTGGAAAATTGGTATTTTTAATAGACTGCCTCCAAATACCTCTTCGTATCTCCTCAACCATTATGCATTTTTGAAAACAACTCACGTATTACTCAATTTACTATACTGGGAAAAAACCCATGTTTCAGAATTTTGAGATTTGCAATGATCGGCATGGAAATTGAGGAGTAGATTGGTTGTTAGGAAACTACTGTGAATTCAGGTAGAAGTTGTAAAATCTAAACTAGTGCAGGAATGTGTGGTGCAGGAATCCTACCGGTACTAGTGTAAGAATGTGTGGTGCAGGAAGTTCGCCTCTATCGGAATAGGCATATAACCAATTTTGTAAACCTGAAAACACACAAACTATTATTAAATATTCCTTTGATGTTTAAATCGCATTAAAACAAAGGAATAGCAAATACTTACTTATTATCTCCGAGAATGCACAAAACTATGATAATGACTAGTCAAGCTAAAAAAAAGCATGAGTGATTCTAAGTAAAAGGTAATATAAAGCAAGTCAAAATAGAAGCCCAACATAAGGCTCTAGGAATAGTAACTCATCCCACAATTTATACAGGGCTCCAGAGCGTTTGTTCAACCAAGGCTCTAGGACTAGTAACTCAACCCACCAAGGGCTCTAGAGAATTTGTCCAACAAAGGCTCCAGGACTAATAATTCAACCCAAGATATTACAGGGCTCCAGAGCATTTGTCCAACCAAGGATCCAGGAAATAGTAACTCAACCCAAGCTAAAGGAAACATGAGAACCAACCAAAACAAAACAAAGAAATAAACCCACAATCATCATAGTTATCTAGGAAATGGAAAGGCTAGGAAAATCCATTGACAATCCAAGCAATCCTTCATGCCAATGATAGATCATGACTAATAAACCACATGCATAAGCCATGCATGCCAAAAATAGTGAGGAAAACATACATGCAACTCGGTACCTGCAAGCAAAACCCAATATAGCGGTTGATATCGATGTCCTCTTGTGCTTTTGTGCTCTTCCTTTGCCTTCTTGTTTAGAAACTCCAAGTGTGCCACACTCTCCAAGAGTGCTCCAAGAAAACTCTGTGTCCAAGAGTATAAGAGAGAGATAATACAGAGAGAGAGCTCCAAAACTGAGTTGACCAAGCTTACCCACTGATACTCAGAAACCTTTCTATTAATGCAGAGATCTCTATTTTCTTAATTTTCCATTATTTTCCTTCAATTTCCTCCTCACATGCAACCAATGACATTTCACCTTCCTTTTCTCCTATTTTCCTTTATTTTCACCCCCTTTCCCTCACTATCTCTATCTCCCTCCCTTAGCCTCCCTGTTATCCCTATCTCTCTCTCTTCTCTCCCTCATCTCTATCTCTCTCTTTGTCTCTTATATGTATCCATATCTCTCTTATTCCCTCCCTCTCTCTTGCTCTTTCTTCCCCCTCCTACCTTTTTTTATCTTTCATCCTCTCTCCTTATCTCTCTATCCCCCCCCTCTCTCTCAACTTGTGTTTCACAACAACCCCTCTCCAAATTTCTCTCTCTCTACCCTCTAGCTCTATTTCTATCACCCTCCCCTTATCCTTATCTCTCTCTCTCTCCCTCTCTCCCTCTCTCCCTCACTCCCTCCCCTTTGGCTATGTTTCTCTCTCTCCCCACTCTCCTTCTCTTTCTCCTTCTTCACTCTTTGTCTCTCTCCCTCCCATATCTATCTATATATTACTTCCTATTCCTCTCACTCTTTATTATTTCTCTATATCTCCTCCTATCCCATATTTCCTTGCTCCCTTTCCCCTCCCCTATTTGTCTATCCCCCCACCACTTAGTTTGTTCTTCACAACAAAACCTGTCCATCTCTCTCTCCTCTACCCTCTAGCTCTAGCTCTATCTCCCTCGCTTTTTCCTTCTCTATATCTCCCTCCCTCACTCTCTTTCCACCAATCCCTCCACTTATCTCATTCTCTCCCCCTACATCATCTATTTATCTCCAACTCTTCCTCCCCTCTCCCTCCACATCCCTTTATCTTTCTCTCCCCTCCATTCTCCCTCGCTCACGCTCTCTCTCTCTCTCTCTCTCTCTCTCTCTCTCTAATTTGCAACACCCCCTCCAATTTTGTATCCCTCTTCCTCCACATTTCAACCACAAATATATCCCTCCATCTCCCCTCCCCACTCACTTTCTTTATCTCTTTCACTTTTCAACTCTTACTCACTCCCTCCACTCACTCACCAACTGATTCTTCCCCCTCTCTCTCTCTCCACTCCCATCAATCCCACCTCAACCATGTCCCACCAATCCATTCTTCCCTACCCCCTGCTCTCTTTCAATCTCTCTCCCTCTTTGTCTCATTTTCTCTATTGCATCCTCTATCCCTCCCTCTTTCATTGTTTACACCTCACCCAAATCCACTTCAATTATCTCCCATGTGTTAAGGCTACTAACTGCAGGAATGCATGCACATTCGTAGTACTAGAAACATGCATGTGTTTTTGGCACTTGGAATGCACACACATTGTTGGCACTAAAAATGGGCATGTTCTAGGAATGTTCATGGTTTATTTTTAATTTAATTTTTCCTTGATGGGAATCCTACATGCATGGTGACTTGGTTGCTTCAAATATAGATTCGAGATCACAAAATTATTGGTTTTGGTTGGAAATAAATAAAAACATGAATTTTGAGAAAACAAATTTTTATATCTTTGACATTATTTTTCTATAAGCTAGACAAATTAGTTGTCCATGAAACTACATACCCATATAAAGTCATGTGTACATTATATATATATATATATATATATATACATATATAAGTTTTTCTCTTGACATATATCAAAATATTAAACTACATCGCTCATCTATTTTCACTATACTTTTCTAGGGCATTCACCATTTGGAAAAAAAAGTTATATAGCCTACTACAAGATATTGGGACTTAAAATCTAAAAAATACAAGAAGAAATGTTTGACAATCACGATATTCTTTTAGGTTGCCCTAATTTAAGGCCTTATAATTTCAAGGACTTAATGATTTTCATTATATATATATATATATATATATATATATATATATATATATATATATATTTGAGGCTAAATTTTGGAAGCACAAGAACAAACTTTTCTATACAACTCTATAGTTTTTGCAGCAAGATTCCATCTTTTAGATACTCAAAGGTTGCACTAAGGGAAGCATATGCATTATATTTCACATAAAAATAACATACAAATGGTAGTAATAAAATTCAAAAGTTCACGTAGTCATACACAATTTCTATAAATAAAAATTATATGTTTTGAAAGCCAAGTCATTTTCCTACAATTAATCTTTTTACACCATCTTCAAATTCATTGCTTAAGTAGCTTTACACAATTTCAATAAATAAAAATTATATGTTATGAAAGCCAAGACATTTTCTTACATTTAATCTTTTTACACCATCTTCAAATTTGTTGCATAAGTAGCTTTACTTATCAGTCCAAAGTTAACATGTTGTTTTTTCAATTTTGCGTTGCCAATAATGTCATGAGAGAGCATCATTAGCATACACCTACCCATATATTATAAGGAGGCGCTCAATCTCAATCTCTAAAATAAAAATATTTTTCTCTTGATTATTTTAAGAAGAAAATGAGCATTGCTAAAATAAGAACAAAATTTCATGAAATTTCACAAAGCGAAGCTTGATGTTTTTCAATTCCCAAAACACCATGGGATGAAAGAGTCTCTTACCTCTTTGACAAAAAAGAGTTGAATTTGAAAAACATTAACATTTTCTTAGATTGTCTATCTTATACTCACATTTAATCTAATTTTCAAAATATTTGTTAACTTGCCAAACTTTTATCTTGGAATCCTTGTCGTAATGCATTTAATGCATAGAAATACAATTCTAAAAAATTCTTATTAGGTTAAATTAAAATATGAAATAGAACAAATATAATTGAATAAAATATATAAAAATTTTAGTCTTCTAAATTGGTCGGCTTCTACTTTAATTTAAGGTATTTATTTATTTATGATCGGAAAAATTCTTCTTCTCTCAATCTATCAATTTCTCTCATGATGATGAATGCCTTTGGGGTTTGAAACGTGACATGATGAAAAAAATATTCTGGATAATCCAGGTCATATTTTTCCAAAAAATGACCACAAAAGTTTAAAATTTAAGAAATTTTTTTTTAACGAATCTCTTCCTTTCTTAGAGGTTGATAAACAAAACTACATAGAGATTAATTATCATCATAATATAATGTAAGTTAAATTTATAAGAATAATAATAATAATAATCATGACATTCATTTACATTGAATTTAAATTTTAAAATTTTAAAATATTAAAAAGTTTAAATTATTTTTTTATTATTTTAATAGTAAATAAAAAATATATATCATGAATATTTTATAAAAATTATGATGATGGTTAACGCTCACTAAGACCAAATTTTAGTCTATTGTATCGAAAAAAAATAAATTGTAAATTGTTTAGTTTAATTTAAAATTTTATTCCAACCGAGTTGAAATTACAAATGACAAAAAATAAATAAATTTATACACTATTTGTTTTAAAATGTAACGTCTGTTCCTTTCTTTTATGTAAGAAATAGCGACGGACTTAGAAGTGAATAGTATCCCTAATACTGATAATATTCAGGGTAAGTTTGTTTGAAGCATAGCTACCAAGTTTGGTCGTACTGGCCAGAAAAATTGGAAAATTCGACAGTACGATTCGATTCCGCTGCAAATTTGGAAATTGGAATTCGATACAGTTTTTTTGTTTTCAATATTTTTTTATATAATAGATAGTAAATGGTGAGTTAAAAATATTACAAGGAATTTGTTAAATAATTTTTCCTTTATATTAAAACATAAATTATAATTTAAAAATCTTATAATTATTATTGAATTTAAAAAAAATATTAATATAAAATTTAATATTTAAAAATAGATATTTTTATATTATTCAAAATATTAAAAACAAAAATTTCTATATTAATATAAAATTTAATATTTAAAAATAGATATTTTTATATTATTTAAAATATTAAAAACAAAAATTTCTATATTAAAAAAATTAGAATTAAGATCTAATTTAGTAAGATTTTTTGTTAATAAAGAAATTAATATTTAAAAATAAAAAATAGAAATTCTATATTAAAAAAGTATATTAAATAATAAATTACATATTAAAAAAAATTATAGTAGTAAAAAACAATATATTTTATATTAAAATATAATAAAAAATAGTAAGTTTATACTTGTTAAAAATAATAAATTCTTATTATAAAGAAAAATAAATTCTTATTTATAAATATTTATAAAATATATAATTTCCATTTTTTTCTATTTGAATTTCATAATTTTCCTCTTTCTCACTAGTAACAAAATCTAAACAATGAATTAATGTTCCTGTGTGCTTCTCCCTTCTCGTCTGTTTTGAATTCTGTAGAATGTTTGAAAGTGTGCTTTAACTCAAAAGCTAATTCTAAAATGAGAGATTTAAGTTGTTTTAGTTATTAATAAATAATGTTGTTATTTTTCATTTTTAAGGGTTATATTAAAATTTAGGATGTGAGGATGTGATTTTTTTAAAATATATTGTAAATATAGATTTTTTATTTTTAATTTAAAAATAATTTTATTTTTGAAGACCTATATTTTTGAATTTTTTTTGTAGATTTAGGTTGTTTTAGTTATTAATAAATAATGTTGTTATTTTTCATTTTTAAGGGTTATATTAAAATTTAGGATTTGAGGATGTGATTTTTTTTTAAATATATTGTAAATATAGATTTTTTTTTTTAATTTAAAAATAATTTTATTTTTGAAGATCTATACTTTCGAATTTTTTCAGTATTGTATTTTAGGTAATCGAATTTTTTCCGTTTGGAATCGAATTCGAATTCGTATTCGAATTTTGGTAACTATGGTTTGAAGTATATAGAAAAGAGAGAGCATTCATGGGTCCTCTATGATTAAAACCTCTCCCAGCTTTAATAATGTTATTCGCTGTCATCACGAAAGATCAGTCAAACTCCATACGAGACCTCTCTCCGTGTGAAGTCGATCATGCAAACTCCCGTTGGAAATGAACTCGAACACAAGAATTCGCTCACCTGCAGATGCATCATTCACAGAACTGTTAAGAGAAAAATATAGATATTTCAGGGTGGTTATTTAATTGAGAAGCTCAATCTACAGTATAGTTTTTTTTATAATTTTTCATTAAAGTTGAAATTGTGTTCACCTAATTTAAAAAAAAACTATACAAAATATTTAAATAATATCTGTTGAAATTTTGTTCATCTAATTAAAAAAAAAACTATACAAAATATTTAAATAATATCTGTTTATTAAAAGAATTGTATTTGAAAAAATTGGATCTTTTTAAACTCAACGTTCCATATTTAAGATGAATTTGTGATCCATATTGTATTGTAGATATTAGTCTTTCTCATTAATCACCTAATTAGAATTTGGTGACAACCAACTAATATGGTTCATCCTCAAAACTTATAGCTATCAATATAATTACTAAATTTCACCTTTGATTTATTTCTAAAATATTTTAAAATCTACAATTAAATTATAATTAATAATTACTTGTTCATATTTTTAGTATTAAATTAATATCAATTTTTTTTTTATTTTTTAAAAATATTGATATATGACTAAATGATTAAAATTCTTGCCACTTAAATTTAATTCCGGTATTTTATGAATAACATAATAAAGATATAATAACTTTGAACATATATATAATTAACCAAAAAATCTATAATTTTCACGGAAACAAATATTTACATCAATTCTAAAAACTAATTTAAAAAATATTATAAAATAAATATTTTAATATACATAAAATTAAAACAATGTCATATCAATTTTATTTTTATATAAAATAATTAAACATATTAATAAAATATAAATATTTTAATAATATTAAAAATAAAGTATCTTAATATAAATTTTATTGAGATAAAATAAAATAATTAAAAATATTTTTTATAATTAAAATACTTAAATAATATAATGATGGGAGATCTGATGCTAACCAAAAACATATTTATAAAAACCGAAAAAAAAAATATCAAAATAAAAGAAATCACGATGAATTAATTTTATAACATGATGGGGAGACGCATATTGTTAGATGAAAGAAACTAATTTTTTGGCACACAACTCGCATTGTGGTGTAAAAGGTGCGTGTTCTTATAATTATTCATAAAATTTATATAATTATAAATAAAATAAGAAAACAATAATAATATAAATGTTAAATGATAATGTATAAATGTTTTATGGATAGGTATATTTTAAAAATTTTATTTGATTAAATGGTTTATATATATAATATTTTGTAATAAAAGTATTAAAAACATAAGAAATATAAGAGTATTTTTCCATTTTATATTTTATAGATGGTAAGAGTTTTGTTTTAAGGGAATTAAAGAAAATCAAATTTATAATAAACAACTAACTATAATATATAAAAAATATATCTCCAACTTTAAATTATTCAAATTAATATTTTCTCTATATATTATAAAAATAATCAAATTCATGATCAACAACAAGTAACAACAATATAAAAAGTTGTAAAGGAAGCTAGAAAGGAAGGAAAATGGGCAATCATCAGAAATAGAAAAGCCATTATTCGAGATAGAAACCAAAAAGATAATAATAAATAACAATTCAACATGCTCTGAATTCTTTTTGGAACTTTCGGGGATTTTCATAAGAACAAACGCCCTAAGGTATGTTGGATCTTGAATGATGTTGATATTATTTTGTTTGTTGAAACTTGGGAGCACCAAGAATCTAAGGTCCCTAACATAGATGGCGTTACATTATGGTCTAACTAGAATAAGTGATCCTCTCATAGAGGCATTGGGGGTATATCTTGTTACATTAAGAAGAACATCTCTCGCCATGCTAGTATTTATAAAAACGACCCTTACAACCAATATAGTTGGATAGAAATTACTGACATTTCTGATAAAAAGACCTACATATCAATCTGTTATTCCCCCCATCAATTCTAACTTCTATAAGAAAAAGAATTTAGATAAAATAGTCCTTACAATGGTTTAGAGAATGATATTTATAGCCTAAGGAATGAAGGCAATATCCTTTTAATGGGTGACTTTAATGCTCGAACTTCAAGCAACCAAGCTATTCTTCTAAGCCATCATTCCAACCCTAATCCCCTTTGGTTAGACAAAGACCTTCCTCTGGCTAGCAAGTACAAAAGGAGCTTTGAAGACCTGAGGGAGAATTTGTTTGGGTCAGAGCTAGTCAAGCTTTGTAGTGCTCAGGATCTCATAACTTTTAACATTCTAAAGAAGTGGACCAATTCTAGCCTGATGACCTGCATCCATGGGCTTGGTAGCAACGTGGTAGACTATGTTATCTTTGATCTCCCTCTATACAATGAAATAACAAATTTTGACATCTTAAATGCCCACGAGCCTGACTCTAATCATAGGCCTTTACTTATAAGTCTCAATTTTGGCATGCATAGAGATCCCACAGAAGATAATCCTTATAGCCAAAAGAAGTTAATCTTTGATAGAAATAAAAAAGATCTCTTTCTAAATGAATTAAAAACTAATTTGCTTCCTTTATCTAGTATAGACAACATAGAAGATCTCTAACATAATTTTATTACATCCCTCTCATATTTTGTTAACGAGTTCTCAATTGAAGTTTCAAGTAATAAAAGAAATAGCAAAACCAACCGATGGTATGAAAAAGATTGTAAAAGTGTGAGGAGAGAAATTAAGGAAGTTGTTGATGAATCTCTTAAAATTGGCAAGACAAAAATATACAAAACCCTAACTAAAAGGAAAAAAAGGTAGTATATTCGTAAAAGACAAGAGAATCTCTTACACCTCTCTAAGGTAGCTCCTAAGAAATTATGGAGGCAGATTCTAAATAGGAAAACTAAAGATAATAATAAAATTGCTTTGCATGACTGGAATTCCTATCTTAAAATGCTTTATGAATCTCCAGATGTCATGGATAACTTTGAAACCCTACTCACAACAATAGAAGTTTTCTCATTAGATTACATTGATTTTGGGGTTAATCGCTTGGCTAATGGGAAAGCTAAGGACATTAAAGGTTACCAGGCAGAAATCTTAAAAATTGGAGGTCGTGTCTTCACCCCCCACATTCACAAGCTTTTCAATCAAGTGGTCAAGCAAAGGTTCCCTAAAACATGGACTCAAAGCCTCATTATCCCTATATTTAAAAGTGGGGATACAAATAAACCCTCTAATTATCGGAAAATTATGATCAGCCCTCTCCTAGCCAAGTTATATGGTATTATTTTGGAAAGAAAGTTGAGCATATGGCTTGAAAGTGAAGGTAAGCAAGCTAAAGGCCAGACGGGTTTTAGAAAGCAACACTCAACAACAGACAACCTCGTTACGCTTAGGATCATTATGGAGGAATGCTGCAATGATAAATCCAATCTCTTTTGTTGCTTTGTGGACTTTAGAAAGGCTTTTGATACGGTTCCTAGAAACAACCTTTGGAACATATTAGAAAAGGTAAAGGTTCCTTTTGAGTTGGGAGTTTCCGCTATAAGGTTATACGAGAATTTAATTGCCAAGTTAAAGAGCATTGAGGGGTGGTCGAAAGATATTAAGTGTAATATCGGAGATAAAAAAGGTTCCCCCCTCTCCCCTACCCTATTTGGCATTTACATCGACAAGCTAGAAGGTTTTTTAGAGGAAGAAGGATGTGCTAGCACGATCTTAGCTGGGATAGTCATCATCCTTCTTCTCTATGCTGACGATATTTTTTTTCTTGCAAGGTGCCCATCTGATCTTGATAAGCTACTTATACTTCTTAAGTATTTCTACTCTACCATAGGTATGTTTGTTAACACTGACAAAACAAAAGTTATGATTACAAATCCAAGAAGGACACTTACGTTAATTTTATGTATGATAATAGTAACTTGGAAGAAGTTTCTTCCTACAAGTACTTACGATTTGATATTCATCACAAGCTCAAGTGGAACTATAGCATTGAGAAAAGGATTATGGGGGATGGAAAATTTATTTTGGTCTTGAAAATAATTGTAAAACAACAAACCTCATAATGTGGGATAGAAAGAAGCTCCTCTTTGAAACTTTAGTCACTCCGGTTATATTATATGGATGTGAGGTTTGGGGTTGTAGTATCTCTAGAGAATCCTAGAGAAAGACTGAGCAAATCCAGAAGAATTTTATAACTTATAACCTCAAAATTAAAAGCAACACACCCTATCCTATTCTCCTTATAGACGTGGGTCTTTCCCCTATCGAGAGCCTAGTTATGACTAGGCTTCTATTGTACAAGCACAAACTCAATAACATAGGAGACCGTAGACTTCCTAAGCTAGCTTTAAATTCGAGCCAAAACCACCTAAGGCTCAAACGAGGTTGGTGTAAAGACACCAGGGCCTGGTTAAAACATTGGGAAATCGACGAGAATGTTGCATTGAAAAAAATTAATAACATTAAAAATATTGTTACTTCTAAGTTAAAAGAAAGAAATGTGGTGCGAGAAAGATTTAGCAATTAAAAGAAAATTAAGATATTATAAGGAGGTCATCAACCCCACCCTAGAAGATCAAAAGTATCTCTCTATTTTAACTAGCTCAAAGAAGAAAACTAATATAGCCAAGATTAAAACGAACTATCATGAGCTCCATAGTGAAACGGGTCATTGGGCAGTTCCTAAAACACCATGGATGGAAAGGTTCTGCCATCTCTGTGAGAATACGAACATCGAGGATGAAAATAACTTCCTCTTAGAGTGCCCCGTGTACAACCACATTAGATCTTATTTTCAAAATCTTTGTTGCAATACTGACCTTCCTAGCCTTTTACATTGTCAAAATTACAGTGAGCTGAGGAGGGTTCTCTCCAAGCCTTTTGAGCATAGGAATAAAATCTTAAATCAAAGTAAATAATTCGTTTCTTTAGGTCTGATAGAAAAAAGTTTGGTCTCAGTGTACGTTAACCATAATCTTCATCATTATTAATATAAGGTAATAAAACTTATATTACAATCTTATGAAAAATGGAAAACCAAAATCTATATTATTAATAATAAAAAAATTGTTGGTATTTGAAATTTTATTGTTGAAGTTCAGGAAAGTGTTTATTGTTTACCTCCTTTTAATCTCTCTCTCTCTCTCTCTCTCTCTCTCTCTCTCTCTCTCTCTATATATATATATATATATATATATATATGTATAACTTTTAGATTCATTTAAATTATATATTTTAATAAGTTTTAAATTGAAAATTTTAAAAGATAAATTTATCGAATATTCAATTCTATTTCACTACACTCTGTATGTTATTCTTATTGTATAATAGAGTAATTATTTTTAACTTTATTATCAATCTTGAATCTATTTTAATTTGGTATTTATATGGGAAAGATAGATTAAAACTGGAGTTACAAATGTTTTTAAACTTTGAAAAAAATTGATATATAAGCTAGTCTATGTGTTGAGTGTAGTTTAAATATTCTAATTTTTTTTTTTTTTTTTGGTATAGATTTATTCTCCTCTGTGTTTGGGTTAAAATGTGAAAACAAAATATTGAAATAATAAATTTAAATTTTATATAATTTAATGTTTTTAAAATTTTCCAAAAAAAAAAGTGTTAGCAAGATTGACTTGAAATCAAGTTATCACTAGGCATCATCGAGCCCTTCGATGTGTGGAAGACTGCCTTCAAATCCAAGGAGGGCCTTTTTGAATGGTTGGTCATGCCATTCGTATTGACGAACATCCCTGCAACCTTCATGAGGCTGATGTAAGACATCTTTCGGCCCTTCACCAATACATTCGTAGTGGTGTATTTACATGACATGTTGATCTTAAACGAGAGTTGGGAAGAGCACCTCCACCATATTCGACAGGTCCTAGAACTCTTCGGCAACACAAGCTATGTGCTAACTTGGAGAAATGTTCCTTTGGCCTAACCCAGGTTCAATATATGGGATACATCATTGATGATAATGGTGTACATGTGGATCCATTCAAGATACAAGTCATTTGGGATTGGCTAGCCTCAACCACTCTAACAAAGCTCTGCACCTTTTTGGGTCTTGCCAATTTCTACCGTAGGTTCATGTTGGGGTTCTCTCATATTTCTTGGCCTTTAAGTCAAGTCACCAAGGGTGGAGCGAAAACCAAGTTCTTTTGGTCGGAAACCGAGCAACGGGCATTCTCCAAGTTGAAGAATTGCCTTTGTTTTGCACCAATGCTCACATTACCAGACCTGCAAAAACCATTTGAGATTGAGACAGATGCCTTCGACTATGCTATTGGTGTAGTTCTTACTCAACATGAGCATCCAATGGCTTACCACACTAAGACACTTTCAGACACAGTCCAAAAGTACCCCACTTATGACAAAGAAATGCATTCCATTGTGCAGGTCTTCCATCAATGGAAGCATTACATTCTGGGAAGGAAACAATCATCCACATAGACCACCAACCTCTACAGTTCATACAGACACAAGGGAAGTTGCAGAATGATTGTTATTAGAAATAGTCCACCTATCTGCAACAGTTCTATTTGAACATTTAGTATAAGAAGGGTAGCACCAATAATGTCGATGATTGCCTTAGTCGACCACCAGCCATGGCACTAATCACTATGCTCGACTCCTGTGGGAACGAGACATCGAGGTGGCCACATCGTTACAAGAGCGATCCAGAATTCGATAGCATATACCAGACACTCTTGGAAGAGAAGAAAGTTCCAAATTTTCACCTTCAAGATGCACTGTTATGCCACTTGGGACACATATGTGTTCCTTCAAGTTAGCATGCCAAGATGATTTGGGAGGCGCACTACAGTTGGGTCGCTGGACATTTTAGAGTAGAGAAAATCGTGGCAATATTGCAGAAGTATTTTTATTGGCTAAAACTTCATCAGGATGTTGGGAAGTACATTAGATCTTGCATCGCCTACGCCATTTCCAAGCCAACCATCAAGAAGAAAGGCCTATATACTCCTCTACCTACTCCTAGTCGGCCTTGGGAATTTGTCTCGATGGGTTATATGTCAGGCCTTCCTTCTACTAACCACGGAAACGATTGCATTTTCATGGTCGTCGACAAATTCTCTAAGATGGCTATCATGGCTGCCTACAAGAAGAGTATCATAGTAGAGGCCACTGCTAAGATCTTCTTTAAGCGAGTGTGGGTACACTTTGGGATCCCATGGTCCATTATCTCATATCGGGACAGCACATTCCTCAGTACATTTTGGTCAAGTCTCTAGTCGATGTTGGATACAAAACTCACTAAGTGCATGAGTTTCCATCCCCAAACTAATGGCCAAACATAGGTTGTCAACAGGATGATCATACACATTATGCGAATGTGCAACTCGAAGCATCCACACACATGGGATAAAAGTCTCCCCTATGTCCAACACATCTACAACATAGTTCTCCATGGCTCAACAAGCCATAGCCCCTTTCAGTAGGGCTGGATTTCAGCCATTATGCCCCATTGAAGTGGCCATACCATTTGCAACCACTAAGGTAGATTCGGCTTACGTGTAGTCTGAACCTAAAAGGGTTAATAGCTTCATTGAGCTCATTCAATGCATCCGCCAATAGGTCCATGATATATTGGACAGATCTAATGCTAATTACAAGCAGCGCCATGATCAACATCGAGTGCCACACAAATTCCAGATGGGCGACAAAGTTTGGCTACATTTGCAAAAGGAGCGCCTTGTTGGACCCCACCACAAGCTTCACCCACTCTGATATGGGCCATACACCATCACCAAGGCCATCGGGGAGAATGCCTTTGAGCTCAGCATTCCAACATTCCTTGGTCTGCAGTCAATGTTCAATGTATATAGCTTTCAACCACACTTTCCACCATTGTTGGACACATCTGACGTTGCAGAACATCTCACACCAACAGAGCTCAACTCGGACTGCATGGAACATGCCACAACTGATGAGATCATGGACACATAGATCAAGAACAATTGGAAACAGAGGATAAAACTATATAGAGTTGTCAAAGCAGGCCAACTCCTTCATCAAGGCAAATGGCTCACCAGAGACCAAGTTCAATAGAAGTTTCCTCATCTCATGGAGGAACTCAACGCCATGGGGACCATTGCTTCCTGGGGGGGAGGGACTGATCCAGGTGGATATTGGTAGCCACCCGCCTATTCCACTTGGACCCTCACCATTATTTCTTTCAGTTTTTGAGTTTCCTTAATTGTAGCATAGTTTACTATTTTTGACAGTTTTCGGGTCCTAAACTTATGGAGGCGTTTTGAGGTCCTGAACGACGTATTTTTGAAAAAAATTCTTTAACAATTATGAAGGTAATTGCATGGTAAGTTGTAGTCCTCGAAGTGATCCTTCCAATGAGGTATTATACGCGTCAAACGGAGATAATATGACCAAGTTACAACCCCAAGAAGTTGGCTACCCAACTAACCCCAACGGGGCCCATAAACTCTTGGTGTTACATCTCCTCGGGTTAGGGTTTTAGTTGTTTAGGGCTTTCTCTTATTGTTCAAATAAAAAGGCCCTTGAGTCTCAGTTTAGAGGCATGTAGCCGTCACATCTATTCTCAAAGATAAGCTATCATCACTCGAGCTATCTTATTTCCATTATGTTTGTAAGCATAATTCAACATTTTTTTATCAATGAAATGAATTTTTTTTCTACTGCATGGTTGTATTTATGAGTATATCTATAAATTGTTGCGTCCATGTTTAAGTTTGGATCTACACTATTATTAAATTCATACCACATTTAAAATTAAATCTCTACCTCACCCACTATCATAAAAATATTATAAATTAATAGCAAGTCTTACTAATCATTTGAAACCATTATAAATTAATAGCAAGTCCTACTAATCATTTGAAACCAAAGGGATGTTTTTCGCTACATGTCTTTACCTTCGCAAGTCACACAAATTTATTATGTCATCAACCAGGGTGTTTGTGTTCATATTCCTTTTCTCTAGCTTCATCTTACTTTTTGCTATGCCTCCATAGTGACTAATTAAGATATTTTACGATGAATTTATCATATTTTTAAATGGATATATAACATGAAAAAATCATAACTAAAATTGTGGGTTTCCAAAACGTTTAGCTTGTAAATGGCTAATATAAATTGATTAGCTTGTAAATGGCTAATATAAATTGATGATACGATTAAGTTAAGATGATCCTAAATACTCTAGCAATTTGTACAGTTGAATTTTAAGTTACTAATTTAAACTTTACATAATTTTAGTAATAAGTTAAATCAAATTTTTATTCAACATTTAATGATAATCTTAATCTAATAAATTAACAGAATAATTTTTAAATAATTTGAAATGTAATTTAAAATTTAATTTTTTTTACATGGAAGAGACAATATAATTTGAACTTTAAAAAATAAATATCTTCTACGTTTTTAGCAGCCAGAGACTATAATTTTAATTCTAAAAAATAAATATCTTCTATATTATGAAATATAACGGGAGCTCGTCATCCTAACCATTATGTAAGACCAAGCATTGAACTTATCTGAATCTTAAAAGAGTTTAATTAAATGAAAATAAAATATTGAATGAGTATAAAATAATATTCTTAAGAATGAACCATACGTTATTGCGTATGCAATTACATTATCATAATACTTCATCACTTAATTATGGTTATGTCTATGTCTCGCTGTGAAAGAGTGTGGAAAGTATCATCACTGTCGTTGGTGGAGCTGGCTTAGGTTAAATCCGTAAAATATTATGGTCAAAGGAATATTTTTAATTATAAATTACAAATAAATTAGTAATACAATTAAGTGTGGTGCATGCATATTCGCACTTAAGGCATATTATTAGTTATACATCACAAAATAGTTAGGGTAAATCCATAAAATATTAGCGTATGCAATTACATTATCATAATACTTCATCACTTAATTAGGGTTATGTCTATGTCTCACTATGAAAGAGTGGAAAGTATCATCGCCGTCGTTGGTGGAGCTGGCTTACGTTAAATCCATAAAATATTATGGTCAAAGGCATATTATTAATTATAAATTACAAATAAATTAATAATACAATTGAGTGTGGTACATGCATATTCACACTTAAAGCATATTATTAGTTACAAGTATAAAGTAATTCGATTAAATGTATAAAATATTATAGTCAAATGCATATTATTAATTATAGATTATAAACAAATCAGTAATACAATTAAGTGTGGTGAAGGTGTATTATTAGTTATAAATTACAAAGTAATACAATTAAGTTTGTTACGTTGAAGAGATATTAATAAATTTATTTGATAGTATCATTAGTTTTTTGTGATATTCTTGTGCTTTATTGATATTCTTGTGCTTGATTTTTTTACATTTCAAAGACATATTTATTTTTATATTATGATTATTGTCCTAAAACTTTTTGGGTATTTGTTAAGCAGTTTTCCAAGTAGATATTGTTTTGTGGAGATCAAGATTTAGTTTGATTGATTATGTATTTGGGTAGTTGTTAGGTAGTTTTCCAAGTAGATATTGTTGTGTGGAGATCAAGATTTAATTTGATTGATTATGTAATTAAATATTATGAATAAATATTTTGGTTTTTTAGAAATGATGAGAAAGAATATATGAGTAATAGAGAATAAGATAATGAAAGAAAAAGATTATATTAAAAGAAAATCAGAATTTAGCTCCACAAGTTAGGTGATGAAAAACCAGGAAAAAACACTCCACAAAAAAGTGGAATACCTAAAAGCAAGATTTTACCATATCTGGGTACATCACCCTGCTCGCTCTCACCTAAAGTTCGAACTCAAATATTACTAAACACAACGCTTCAGTCTTACATTCTGTATTATCTTCATGATCCTCTTAATTTAAGATATGGGAGCATTATATTCAGAGTTCGATTCTGCATCATATTCACAATCTCCCTCATTGAAGGTCGCTCTTCAGTAATGTCGCGTAAGCAGAGATTAGCAATTTGGATCATGTTCTGTAGCTCCATCCTGTAATGCAATCTATCAAATTTCGGTCAACAATTGTCACGAATATGTCAATGTCTTCTCTGAAACAATATGGCTGAGTCCATTCTGCCAGAGGTGTGTCTTCATGTAGTGCTTTTAAACCTGTAATTAGTTCGAGAAGAAGCACACCAAAGCTATACACATCACTCTTCGCCGAATATCTGCGTGTTTTTCACGTATTGTGGATCCATGTAACCGTAACTCCCCCTAACCGCAGTGATTGTAAATTGGTTGTCTTTTGGACCTAACTTTAATAGTCCAAAATCAGCCAATTTAGCACAGTTATCGTCCACCAGCGAAACATTTGCAGACTTAACATCACAGTGCAATATCGGGGGCCTTGCTTCTTCATGAAGGTATTGCAATTCCTCAGCAACCTGACAGCAGGCTATGTCCATACGAGATGGCCAAGATAATGGACTTGCGAGACCTCTCTCCGTGTGAAGTCGATCATACAAACTCCCGTTGGAAATGAACTCGAACAGAAGAATTCACTCACCTGCAGATGCATCATTCACAGAATTGTTAAGAGAAAAATACAGCAATGTAATTATTCTATAAAAAGGATGATTTCAGGGTGTTCATTGAGTTTGGAGGTTTATTTTAAGGTTCAGTATGATGTATAATTTTGTTTCTCTCATTTTACAGCTCAGTATGATGTATAACCTTGTTTTTTTGTCATCAAAGTTTTAATTTTGGTCATGGAAAAAAAAAAAAAAAACTATACAAAATATTTAAATAATTATAAAAAAGAAATTGCACATGAAGAAATTAGATCCCTCTAAGCTCATGTTAAATCCATATTTAAAATATATGTATACTAGTTTTTATGTAAATTGCATAATAAATTTCTGAATATTTCAAAAATCTAAACATCAATATGTAAAACTCTTGCTATCTAAATTTAATTCCGAACCTTAATATAATAACTTTGAACCTATATATAATTGACCAAAAAAATCTATATTTTTAGTATTAACAAATATTTACATCAATTTTAAAAACTAATTTAAAAATATTAATGAAATATTAATATTTTAATACATATTAAAAATAAAATATTGTAATATAAATTTTATCTCAATAAATAAAATAATAAAAAATATTTTTTATAATTAAAATATTTAACTAATATAATGATGGGAGATGTGATGCTAACCAAAAACATATTTATAAACCCCCAAAAATAAATCAAAGTAAAAGATGTCATGATGAATTAATTTGATAACTTGATGGGGATTGGCATATTGTTGGATGAAATAAAATTATTTTCTGACACACAACTCATACTTTGGTGTAAAAGGTGAATGTTTTGGTTTTTCTTATAATAATTCATAAATTTATATAATTATATATAAAATAGTAATAATATAAACGTTAAATGAAAATGTATACATGTTATATTTTAATTTTTTTTTATTAAATTGATTGTATATATAATAATGTGTAATAAAAGTATTAAAAATATAAAAAATATAAGAGTATTTTTCTATTCTATATTTTGTAGATGGTAAGAATTTTGTTTCAAGGAAATTAAAGAGGATTAAATTCATAATCAACCACTAACGACAATATAAAAAATTCTATGTCAAACTCTAAACTACTTAAACTAATCTCTTCTCTATATATTATAAAGAGAATGAAACTCATAAAGAGAATGAAACTCATAATCAACAACTAACAGCAATATAAAAAATTCTATATCAAACTCTAAACTACTTCAACTAATCCCTATATATTTCATTCTAATAAAAAATTATTTAACAATAAATTTTGATGATTCATTTTATTTATTTTGATTAAATAATAATATAAGGTAATAAAACTTATATTGCAATCTTATGACAATATAAAAAATTCTATGTCAAACTCTAAACTACTTAAACTAATCTCTTCTCTATATATTATAAAGAGAATGAAACTCATAAAGAGAATGAAACTCATAATCAACAACTAACAGCAATATAAAAAATTCTATATCAAACTCTAAACTACTTCAACTAATCCCTATATATTTCATTCTAATAAAAAATTATTTAACAATAAATTTTGATGATTTATTTTATTTATTTTGATTAAATAATAATATAAGGTAATAAAACTTATATTGCAATCTTATGAAAAATAGAAAACCAAAATCTATATTATTAATAAAAAAATTATTGGTGTTTGAAATTTTATTGTTAAAATTTAGGAAAGTGTTTATTGTTTACTGCTTTTTAATTTTGAACTTATAATTTCTCTTTTATATATATAATAAATTCACTTAAATTATATATTTTAATAAGTTTTAAATTGAAAATTTTAAAAGATAAATCTATTAAATATTCAATTCTATTTCACTACACACTGTATAGAGTAATATAGTAATTAATTTTAACTTATTATTAATCTTGAATCTATTTTAGTATTTATATTAGAAAGATAGATTAAAATTGGAACTACACATGTTTTCAAACTTTGGAAAAAAATGATATTTAATAAATAAGCCACTCCGTATGTTGAGTGTAATTTAAATATTCAAAGTTTTTTGGATTTATTCTCCTATGTGTTTGGTTTAAAATGTGAAAAAGAAAATTATTGAAATAATAAATTTAAATTTCATATAATTTAATATTTTGAAGATTTTTTAAAAGTAAATGTTTTAAAGATTTTTCAAAAAATTATATCAAATGACCAATACTAATAATTTAACCAAAAATTATATCCTCAAAATAAAAAAATATACAAAACTCAAAAAAAAACTACGATTAAAAAAAATTAATAATATAAAAACCGGTACCAGGGTCCAACAGCATATAACCCAACATTCAACAAAGAACTTTTCGCCCTGGCTAACATGCTCATTATATCTTCAAAGAGTATACACAAACTCAAAAAAGCTGAAACTGAAGAGAATTAATAATCTGAGAACCTGTACCAAATTGCAACAACCTATAAGCCAACATCCAACACAAAACTTTTCACAACGGCATGGGCATCTTTTAAGTGGGTATATTTTAGAATCTGACTAACATGGGAAAGGTTAATTATTTGATCTTGTCTATGTACGTAGGAGTGAGATCCCAAAATATTCAAGAAACAACTTATCACAAAGGCCAATATACGCATCCTTAAGTTGATTGCGTAATACTCTGGATCGGACAAATATGAGCAACATCAATTATTTGACTTTGTTGACGTTAATCAGATTTCAAATTAAGCTAGATCAACATATCCTTTTGCAAAAATTAAACTCAAATGCAGGGCAAAAGAAATTGTGGTTCCAATATTTTACCTTGCTCATGTTAATAGATTCAAAATATTTCCAGAATTCAGAATCAACTTAAGCTAGGCCAAGATATCCCTTTGCAAAAATTAAACTCAAATGGAGGGGAAAAGAAATTGTGGTTGTACTAAGACCCGAGGACAGTGTTTATGGCAATATTGTATATGTGGATATTCCTATGCCCTCCTCCAACCAGTTCAGTTCTTCCACTGTGTGTGAGCGTAAGTCAGCTTGGGCTTCTGTTGCCAATTTCCATGTTGCTCTTAGCTGCTGGGGACTAAAGGTAGAGTCCTCTGACTGTGAGAGCATCGCATGTGATTGCTTCGTTGGATGTGTATTTGTGTCCCATTATGCGAGCCAAAAATATAACTATAAATATACCATAATTTTTATTATTTAATTTAAATATACTAAATATACTTTTTTATTTTTACATGAAAGAGACTTTAATTTAAAAAAATAATTATTTTAAAATATCTTCTATGTTGACAAATATAATGGAACCTTTTCAACCTAACCCGTATTTAAGACCAAGTATTGAACTTATCTGAATCTTATAAAAAGTTTAAATAAATGAAAATAAAATATTGAATTAGTAAAAAATAATATTCTTAGGAATATAAGAATACTTTATTGTGTATGCAATTACATTATTAGAATACTTTATCAGTTAATTATGTTATGTCTGTCGCCCTCGTCTGTGGAGCTGGCTTATGTTAAATCCATAAAATATTACAGTCAAAGGCATATTATTAATTATAAATTACAAAGTAACAAGTAATACACTTAACTTTGTTACGTGAACGTGAAGAGATATGCTTATTAAATATCTTATTAATCGTTTTATTTCGATTTTTATTTTATGCTTTTCTTTTTAAATACGTGATTATTGATTTGTTTTTTTATTATTTTTATAATACGTGATTATTGACTTGTTTCTTTTATTATTTTAGGCTTTGTTTTTAAGACTTAATTATTAAAAAGAGGTGATTATTTTTGGATTAGGGTGATCACTGTTTTAATTTAATGGTTTTTTGTTTGGGATTTCAATTGATTGATTATGTAATTAAATTATATTATTATAAATAAATATTTTGTTTTTGAAAAACTATGGGAAAAAATATATGAGTAATAGAGAATTCTTGTTATTTTAGAAAGTTGTTAAGTGGTTAAATCTACATGGTGGAACTTCCTAAATTTTCTCCTTAAAAAATGAGGAGAAAACTAATAAGATAATGTGGTCAAGTTTATATGGTGGACCTTCCTAAATCTTCTCCTAAAAATCCTACCAAAAAACTAATAAGATAATGTAAGAGAGGTTATGTGAAAATTAGAACTTAGTTGGAGAGAAAATTTAAGTTGGATGAAATCAAGAGAAAAGGATAGTGGAAAAAAGAAATACTTTAAAGGAAAATGAAATATTTTTCTAATCAATAAGAAAAAACTTAGGTAATTAAAGGGGTGCAAACCCTATAAGTAGAATGTTGATAAGAATTAATATATTTATTTTTTAAATTGATGTATTAGAATTAATATATTTATAGAGTGTAAGTCTATAAGCTCCATCATTAAATAGCTCCCAATAGGTTTTGCGTAGGTTTGTGGATGTATCGTCACTTCGAAAAAGTTCGCACTAGGGTTTTCGAGTTGCTTCACGGGGTAAGTGCATTTACGGGCATCCTTTTTTTTTCAATCTCATCATAATGGCAATGGCAATTGCAACAACCACTACAATTACAACAATGGCAATGGTGATTCCTATTCTGCAGTAATATAAGATGGATTGAGTAAATCTCAAGAAGTGTAAGTTTGCATAATAATGTTTGGTGTATCTAGGGTATGTGATCGGTGGAGGAGAGATGAAGATAGATCCTACCAAGCTAGAGGCCATCACGAGGTAGGCGATGCCTACTAATTTTTTAGAGGTTAGGAATTCCGTCGATGTAGCATAATACTTGAGGAAATTAATAGCCTCATTTTTAACAATAGAAGCACCACTTCATGTCATAACAGTGATTGGTAAGAGTTTCGAGTGGGAAAAGGACCACCAAAGGGGCTTTCAAGAGTTTAGAATGAATATCAATTAAGCACCAATTCTGGCATTATTGAACTTGGAAGAGCCTTTCAAAGTAGAGACATGTGCAAGTGGCTATCCTATGGAAGTGGTCTTCATGTAGGGAACAAGGCATGTATGCAACCATTCTAATGTATTTCATGGGCTAGTTCGCAATTGATCTACCTACAACAAGAAGCTCTATGCCATGGTGCAAGCTACGAAGAAGTGGAAATACTATATAATGGGAAAGGAAATAATAATAAAAAAATATCATCAATGACTATAATACCTACAAGCATAGAGTAAACTATAGTTGACCAATCATTGCAAGTGGATAGGGTTTCTAAAATAGTTTCATTTACTGATCAAGTACAAGAAGGAGAGGATAAACAAGTTGATTGCAATGATTTTAAGTCCATCCACATCAAACATCATAACTTTGGGAACTCTTATGCACATGCATCCTTTCAGAGATGATGCATACAGAGAGACATACATATGGGATGGGGACTTTAAGGATTCATTTTAGTCGTTGTAAATCTATTGTCATGTACATGATGGTGATAGAAAAATTGACTATAATATCTAGAATGGGTTTAACTCTATAGGTTATATAAGTTATGTGTTCCTAAAGTTGAGTGACTGTAGCTGATAAGACAAGATCACACTTGCAAGGTTGCAGAGAATCTTTGTGTATAGAAGATATTGGCCAACTTCCAAATGTATGTGTACTTGCATCTCATGCAAGAAGATGTATTAGGTTCATAATAGGATGCATGATTTGTTGTGCTAGGAATCCTAGTAACAATAAATAAGGTCTATATCATCCCTTTCATGTACCCACTTGTCTTTGGGAAATAATTTACGTCGACCTTGTGGCAAGTTTACCAACAACCAAGAAGGGACATGCATACCTATTTGTGGTAATTGACAGGCTCAGAAAGATGCATGTTCTAATGCTAATAATTAGTGAACTTGTTCTTTAAGCTAGTTTGGGTGCACTTTGGGATACATGGAGTAGCATCATTTCAAATAGACACACAAATTTTTTTAGCTCATTTTGGACTACATTATGGGAGAATATGGACAAAAATTTAAAGTGATCTATAACATTCCATCCAAATAAACATGGGAAAATAAAAGTAGTCAATAGGAATTCAATAGATCTTTAGAGGGGTTACGATCAGAAGAATTCGAAGACATAGGAAAAAAATATGGTATATATATATATATATATATATATATATATATATATATATATATATATAACACTCTTACAAAAACATAGTCCACACTTCTGTTTGTAAGTCCCCATTTCAAACTTGTTTTGAATATTTTACACCTTCACCTTTCGATATTGCATATGGACAACAAGGATGACTAACAAATGTTATTAAAGGGGATGCCTTAAGGGCAAAAAAATTGTTGAGAAGATGAGGGAAATCCATATATAGGTATAGGAGACACTGTAGTAGTCATACAAAAAATACAAATCCAAGCATGATCAACAAAATATAAAGAAGTTTTTTGAGGTGTGAGACAAAGTGTGGTTACAGGTGAATAAAGAATGGCTACAAAGTCCTAGTAAAAAAATATCAATGCTGTATGATATGGACCCTTTGATATATTGGATAAGCTGTGAGATAACGCCTATTAAGATAATTTACACACATACATGTGCATTTACTCAATGGTGAATGTAAAAAATTTGAACCTTTATGAGCTTTCCATACCAGATTGGGAAGAGGAATAGCTCCTACATTCTTTAGAGGATTTGGCACCAAATGCTTAGTCATATTTGATAGACATTATATATTTGTAGCAATGGCTCAAAAATACAAGTAAGGGGCAGAATGAACTTTGGAAAATTGGATTCAAATGATAGCTTCTAGCCAAGGCTAAATGGTACACCCAATAGAAGGTCGAGGAAAAATGACCTCGCCTCATTAAATAGAAGCTTTTGGGGACCAAAATCCTCCCAAAATTGGGAGGTACTATCCATATTGCATCATTATATTCTTTTTCATCCATCCTAATGCTTTTAAAGTGGAACAAGTGGAGGAATTCTTAGAAAATGTAACTAGGTCCGATCTTCATTTAATGTATTTCAGTCATCTTGTAATGTACTTGTCAAACGAATAAGGAAAATAATTATTATTATCACTTAATGCAACATGGGCTCATGCTTGTGTCAGCATGTTTAAGGTTAAATTCCCTATTGAGGATTTTTAGGATTTATTTTGAGTTAATAGAGTCATTGTACTTTTAAAGTGACCGTTCTTACGATTTTGAATCATGTAAAAATGTTAAGTATTGATTCAAATATGAATTATGTTGACTCCACACCAAGTTGGCCTTAAGATGATCAAGTCAACCTCAAAGAGGGTTATTCAACCTCATTAAGGGACTATAAAAGAAGTCGTTCGAACTCCATTTGAAGCACACTCTCAAAACAAAGTTTGATATTTCTTGTATCTATAAAAAGTGTGAATTGGAAGATGGAGGAAAAGGAACTGTGAGTTTGGTCTAGGAGAAGGAAAGAAAGAAAATTGAAACTGTGGTATAACTCTCTCTCTCACATGCCCTAGTTTGGGTGATTGAAGTTCTCTTATTGATGTTGTATCTAGTTGTCGTGTGATCGTGTTTCCATTATATGTCGAAGTTTCTATTAACGGGTGTTGCTTCCTTAGGAAGTTGTACTGGGCCAAGATCAAAGTTTATAAAATAAGATCAAAGTATTCCAGTGAAGATCAAAGTCTCCAAGGAAAGATAGAAGTGTTTGGGTCGAAGAAAGTGTTGCCACTGCTGCTGCTACTGCTAGGTCAAGAAGGATCATCTGCAAGACAAGAGGAAGGTTGACTTGGTGTGGAGGAAATTTTGTGTCAAGGTCTAGAGTCTTGGAATATCTCTGGAAAACTATTGAAGGAATATTTAGTGACTGGGTTTCCCCCTAGTTGTGAGCCTATATCTATTGTCCATCCTTTTATGTGCTTTTCCTGTGGTAATTCCTTGATGAACTAAAAGAAAGAAGATGTATGTAAACCTAATAAGAATTCAAGACAATCACAA
The DNA here is from genome assembly GCA_031772625.1 of Pinus tabuliformis. Classification (NCBI taxonomy): domain Eukaryota; kingdom Viridiplantae; phylum Streptophyta; class Pinopsida; order Pinales; family Pinaceae; genus Pinus; species Pinus tabuliformis. The sequence continues at coordinate 863,587,139 of CM062815.1, forward strand.
GTAATTATCAAGTATAATAAAATCTTTCTCCCTTTCTGATTTTCTAACATGGTATCAGAGCTTTGGTGAAGAAAGAAGAAAAAGGTAGTCTCAAGCACTTGATCAAGGAATCATTCAAAAGGATTATTCAAGGTAGGAAGTCTACTATATTCAAAGACAATGTATAACACTATCAAGGGAGAGAAAAAACTTGAAGGAGCCTCAAACTATACGTCTTAGAAGAAGAGGGTTGACTTCATCCTTGAAAAGAACAAGTTTCTATACTTGGTAAAAGGAAAAGTAAAGAATCCTATTGATGACTCCAGCGACACTGACAAAATAAAGTTCAAAGAATTATAAATGGTGGCCATGACTCTAATGGATTAAGGATAAATGACAACCTTGTCCCATTTATAGTGAACATCAATCATGCTCAGGAAATGTATGAAACCTTTTCAAAGTTATTCACTATTAAGAATATTGGTCAAGTAGCTAGCTTTAAAGAATGAACTAACCTCCTTCTTTGTGAACATAGAAAGAATCAGGAATGATCTTTTGGTCATTGATTAAATTTCTCCAGACAAAGAATTCGTGATCATTGCTCTATTATTATTACCACCTACTTAAGTTTCATTTGCTATAGGACTTAACAGTTGGAAGGAAGCTCCCATGTTTGAATAAATATGGACTGCCTACAACCAAGAATAATTAAGGATGTCACTAGTTGCCAATTCTAAAGGAGTTTCAAACGCCTACACTGCTCAACATAAAGGAAACTTCAAAAAATAAAAAGGACCAAAAAGGAAGGTAGAAATGTACAAGGTAGAATGCTATCAATGTCATAAGAAGGGTCACTACAGGAGTGACTATCCTAACAATCCAAAGATGCTAACTTGCACTACTAAGTCCTTTGATTTTAGTCTTAGACGTCCTATTTTGTATTTTTAATGTTTTAGAATTTATAAGTTTTAACATACTTTTGGGAAAGACATTTTTATTTTATGTTTGTAAGTATGCCTCAAGCTTTGGAGGGAGCCCTCAACATCTCCCAAAGATAATTTTATCATTTCCTTTCAGTTTTTGGTTTCATGTGCTTGTTTAAGTTTTGATTATATGAAATACTAATCACCATTCTCCCTTTATTTTCTTGATTAGGAAAAACATATGTTATACCCTCAAGGAGTATGGAAGTGAGCCACCCAAGGTAAGGGTTGTCAAAGGTATGCATTAAACTACAAAACATTGATTTATTTAAATCCTTTATTCATTTGACAATCTGTTACTAACATTGTTATGTCTAGTTATATTGAATCCTATCGATTCTTATTTTGGGTGATTCATCATTTGATAAATCTACCCCACTCATATTCTTAATTGATTTTACAGAAACCTGCATAGGTTCTTTGGAGAACCCTAACCTGGGTATGTTAATTTGAATATCTGAAACCCTAAAACTACTTAGGGTTACTCAGAAATGTTATTTGTATTTTTTGTTGATAATGTCATGTTTGGGATTTTGGTATGATCAAGAAAACCTAACTTGTTAGGATTTAATGATAAAGTCTAAAATCGTGAACCTTTGAAGTATTGGTAATTTTGGGTTTGCTATGTTCCCATATTGAAACCCTAACTCATTAGGGTTTGGTGGAATGTGTAGGCAAGACCCTTATAATGTCTTAGAAATTATTTCCTTGGAATGGTGTTTGTCTGATCAAACCCTAGTCTAATCAAGTTTGTTTGTCTAACTCTCATTTATATTTGTGAAGTTAGGTTTGACTAACACATGATATGAAATTTCAATGCATGATGAAGTCCTAGATGTATGATTTGATATGTTTATTAGTGATCATGAATCTTAGGGTTTGGAACTAAGCCCTAGTCAACGTTCTTTTTCTCTAGGATGTTAGTATTTGTGAAATCCAAGGATTTTGGAGTTAAACCTTAGTTGAAGTGAAAATATCTGATGTATGATGAAAATGCGATAATTTGAGATTTGTGTAAGATTGTTGAAATATGAGCTTTAGCTGAGATTGATGTTTGATTAAAACTCTAGGGTTTGCAACTAGCCCTAGTGGAAGTTGGTCACGTTGATGACTAAGTTGTGGTTGGGTTTGATTAATTAATTCTCATGTATGAAATCTAGGATTTATGTGAAACCCTAGTGCAGAGTCTAACATATGAATTCTAAAATTTGTTAGATGCTTTGTTGATCTATATTTGTTTATATTGTTTCTAGGGGTTTTTTATGTGATAAGTTATGCCATACCTTTAGAAGAAACATTGAAACCATAGATATAATGAAAGTTGTTATGAAGTAGTCTATGGTTTATGACAAAGTCCCTAGTAATATGTTGAAGAGTATGTGTCTCTTTGATTTTGTATATGATATATATATAAGGTTGAAATGCTTTTGTAGTTGTGATATAACTAACTTCATGCTTCTATAGATTTGTTTTTACTTGATATCTAAGTTGTGCAGGTACAAATCTGCAATATGGTGAAGATGTTTGTTGATGTGATAAAAATGATGTGGTTGGTGATGGGAATGATAAATCTAATGAAATAGTTAGAAGCCACAAAAGTTTCTATGGTGTCGAAGTAAAGAAGTAAATCTTCGTAGATTAAGAGGGAGCTTGAAAATCTCCCTGAGATTAAGTGGGAGCTTGGATATCACCCTAGTTGAGAGGGAGGGCATAGTTTTGATTGGAGAAATATTTTTGGAAGATATGTTGTTGTATATGAAGTAGGAGATAAAATTTTATGATTGAGGAATATTTTGTCCAATATTCAGTTGATTTTCCTACTATGATGAGGAGAAACATCAGTTGTTTGGAAGACCCCAGAGGTTTGTATTTAAGTATGTACATATGAAAGCATATTATTGATTGGGGTTGTGTATATACAGGTGAATCTCTTGAAGAATTTTTGATAGCATTCTAGTTACCAATCAGTTTGATTGGGAGAGATTGGTTATCCTTGATCTGCTGGATCAAGGACTGTTGAGGCTTTGTGAGTGAAGCATTGCCTAGGAGGACATCTAGTCGGCACTTTGTGTTGATGTTTAGGTATTGAAGTTAGAAAGGTGGTGTTGGTTATTGAGATCTTTTTTTGGATACACCCCTGGATTCTTGTGTTGATGGTTAGCAGGTAAGTCTGATGGTACCTAGAGAGGTTGAAATCTTGAGTCTATCTTATTCCCATTTGGATATATTTCCCTAGTCAGGAATCTTGTCCATGGCATTGTGGTGCCTTAAGTTCTTCATGGTTCATATAGTTGAGATCTTCCTTGTACATTTATATATTGAATACATCCCTAGTTAAGAGGGAATCTTGGAAAATGTAACTAGGTTCGGTCTTCATTTAATGTATTTGAGTCATCTTGTAATGTACTTATCAAAAGAATAAAGAAAATAATAATAATAATAATAATAATAATAATAATAATAATAATAATAATAATTATTATTATTATTATTATTATTAATTATTAAATTATGGATTTCATGATTGGGTCATCATATTTTAGGTCAAGGACCCCATTGAGGACTTCTAGGATATATTATGAGTCAATAGAATCATTTTACTTTTAAAGAGACCCTTATTAGGCTTTTGAATAATGTAAAAAGGTTAAGTATTGAGTCAAATATGAAATATGGTGCCTCCACACGAAGTCAGTCTTAAGATGATCAAGTCAGCCTCAAAGAGGGTTATTCAACCTCACCAAAGAACTATAAATGAAGCAATTCAAACTCTGTTTGAAGAACACTCTCATAAGGAAGTTCGATATCTCTTGAAGCTGGAAAATGTGAATTGGAAGAAGGAGGAAAAGGAAGTGCAAGTTTTGTCTAGGAGAAGGAAAGAAAGGAAATCAAAACTTTTGTACAACTATCTCTCTCTCTCATGCCCTATTTTAGGAGATAGAAGTTCTCTTGTTGATTCCATAGCCATTTTCCATGTGATGTTGTTGCCATTATAGGCTGAAGTTGATGTTGTTGGGTGTTGCTGCCTCAGGAAGTTGTAGTGGGCCAAGATCGAAGTTTCTAAAAGAAGATCAATGTATTTTAGTGAAGATTGAAGTCTCCAAGGTAGGATAGAAGTGACTGGGTCAAAGAAAGTGTTTCCATTTCTGCTCCTACTAGGTCAAGAATAATCATCTACAAGAGAAGAGGAAGGTTGACTTGGTGTGGAGGAACGTTTGTGTCAAGGTCTAGATTCTTGGAATATCTACGGAAAACTATTGAAGGAAGAATTATGGGTTTGGTTTTCCCCTAGAGAGGGGTTTTTCCCTAGCTGTGAGCATATATATGTAGTCCATTGTTTTATGTGCTTTTTATTTGCTAATTTCTTGATGAACTAAAATAAAGAATATATAAGGAAACCTAATAAGAAGTCAATAAAATCAAAATTAATTATCAAGTATAAGAAAATATTTCTGCCTTTCTGATTTTCCAACAGGAATTATCTCACCAAACCACTTTTACTAGCATATCCCAATTTAGAAATTTTAGGTCTTAAACCTTCCAAAAGAATTTTGAGCCTTGAAATGGAATTTTTTTGGAGTAAAACTTTGTCACCTAATCATGAACCCCCTACCACTATTCTACACACAAATACCTTTCCAACTTCACAATAATCACCTTAATCAAAGCCTATAAGTAAAATTTATGCCACCTAAAAGTTCACATTATTGTTTTGACAACCATGATTTGAGAGGATGGCACATTAGCCCCCATCATTCATGGAAAATTGACTATAAAAGTGATCACGATGAAAAATATTTTAGAAGAGCCACTATTGAAACTCTAGTTACCAGTTGAAGGAGTGAAACTTAACCACTAGTAGGCTATTGGGTTGTCCTAAAACTAGGCCGCTAGGGGGAAAAGGGGTTCCATTGTATTTGAGTGCATTTTTGTTCCATATATGAGTAGATTAGTCGAGAGTGTATAGGGAGAGAGAAAAAATAAAGGGTTTATGCACTGTAGCAGTGCATGGGCCACATGTCTCACTTATTCTTAATTCCATCCATTTCCATTTATAGAAAGAGAGAACAAAGTAGTGTCACCTTCTAGTTGGGTTTTCTCCTAAAAGTGTTTCCCAGGTCATATATTGTGTCATTGTAGTTTATGAGTAATTGTCCTATTTGTATCTATCCCCCTTCCATATCTTGGTATCCGTCCCTCTATCTGTCTCTCTCTCTCTACATTACTCCCAAACTATCCCTCTAACTCTCTCCCCCATCACTCTCGCTCTCCCTCTCTTTCCCTCTCCCTCTCTCTTCTTCCATCTCTATCCCCCCACCATCTTTCTCTTTATTTCTCTCTCTTCCCCATCATCATATCTCTCTCTCTCCACCTCTCCATATGTCTGCTTCCTCCTCCACTCCCTCTATCCCTCCATCTATCCTTCTCTCTCACTATTTTTGTTGTTTCATTCATCATATTCCAATTAATTCTTGAACCAATAATTTGAACCATATTTCCCTCACCAATTCCCCTTCATGCCATTTAATTAATCCTTGTAGTTAAATAAAATCACTTTGTCGAATGTAAATTGGGGGCTTCAATGTGTAGAGAGGGTTTTTGTGTCATTCAATATGAGACAATAGGCCCCTGTCTCAAACCATATAAGCTACTTATCCCCTTGATTAGTCTTCAATATAAAAATGTCTCTTGTTCGAATCCCATCATGATGTTGCCATTTTTTTCACAAGATCAATCTGTATAGATTGTTTGCAACTTGGATCAACATTGGTGGGAACTGAAGATGAATTACACCTCCTCAAGCTTAGACTGTTGAAGAAGTAACTAGGTTCGTTCTTCATTTATTATGCTTGGGTCATGAATTGATGATGAGCTTGTCAAAAGAAAATGTAATTATTGATGTACTTTTCAAAAGAAAAGAAAAATAAATTTATTTTTGAAAAGAAAATTATTATTATTAAAATGGGTTTCTTGCCCACCATGTTGTGGTCTTAGGCCAAACACTCATTGTGTGCTCTAGGTGTATTTTTGACAAGCCAAAGGGTCAAGTTCATGATGTACTACCCCTTTCAGGGCTCATGTAACAAGAAATAAATATTATTAATGTATTTTTTGGAGTCTAGAAGCCTTCAAGTGATCGGTCAGCCAACCAGCTACATGTCGGCCTAGTGAGGGATAATTCACTTCCTAAGAATCCTATAAAAGAAGATCCACTATGCTCATTTGTATAAACAACATTCAATCTATTTCATCTTAGATCCAAGCAAAGGAGAAGGCATCTGGTCCAACGAATTTTCTGATGAAGGGGAAGTGAAAATTTGGAGATCAACAAAGAAGTGATATTTTGTTTTTTGTGACTCACACGTGTGAGTTATTAGAGGAAGACCTAGTGTTTCCTAATTCTATTTTGTAGAGAACTGATTTACAGTTTGGCTAGCTTATCACTTGTTTTGATTTGGCTATTGGTCTTAGAAGTCTTCATTGGATAGATTTTATAAGAAGATATATTTTTTTCGGTTTCCCCTCTTGGGGTTTTGGCCTTGGCCAGCAACCTACATCTAGTGCTCTTCTGTTTGCATTGTGATATTATTATTAGCATTTATATTTATGATGAACATAACTAAATTGTGATGAAAATTTCCTAATATAAATCACAAGAAAATGTTAAGGATTAAAGAGGAATCAAGTTGATAAATACTCTAGCTTGATGCCCTAGATTTCTCAACATGGTTTCAGAGCTAGGGATTTGAACAATGGGAAGAAAGAATATCAATTTGGAATCATTTTAGTTCAAGGAGGACATTCATCCTAGGATGAATTTGTGGAGGCATCAATATCAACCTTTGTGTATGAAATCAAGATCAAATCGCAGAGATGGGGTCGCAGACCCTTCTCAAGGTTAGTTATGGTGTTTGAATATTAATTTAAGTTTATTTAAGGAGACCAAATTACTAAGAGAAAAAACCTATAAAGGTCACATTCCTTGTATGGAAAATCGATGAATTTTTGGTACCTACATTAGCCCGTAATCACTTCATTAGTGTTGTAGACCTATTACAGTTACATCGAGAGCATAAAAGGCATATTTTTTAGGAAAAAAGGGGTTATATTCAAGCCTAAGGGAGGCCACATTCACTAGAATTGGAGCGAAGATCCAAGGAATAGCACAAGGTATGAAATCACCCTTCTTTCCATGAACAAATTTGCATCTTTGGTATGTATATATGAGTCATTGTGTATTAGCAGTTTTCCAAATTCTTGTGCGGAATTCAAGAATTAATTTGTTGGCATCTATTCTAACCCTAAGAAAGGTGACAAATTCTCCATATAATAAATTTATCTAAGGTATTATTTTAGTGCATAAGTGCTAATTAAAAACTTGTTGTAGAAGCTACAACCACCCTCCAAAATTTTGGAGCCTTCCTTCTTAACCATAGTAGTTCATCTCGCACTGATCCATGTATTCGTGCTTCGACTGAGACTTGTATTTTCATTTTGGTTTGTGTTTTCTTACTTCGTTGATTTTCTAACTCATAATGTGATCTCCTAACTTGGTCCCACAGTAGTTCTAGGATTGCCCCCCCAAAAACTGCGCAATTCTTAAGGGAAATTAGGCTTGTTATTGGGAATTGCATAGTCCTAACTACCAGTGAGCCTTGAGCTTAGAAAATGTGTAGTCATGAGGTGGAAACTCAACACTGAGCCCAAAAATTGCAAAACCCTCATTGAGCTAAGAAACTATGTAGTGGTTTGAGCCAACAAGTTTCCCAGTTCCCAGAACTGCATTATCTTTCCCGACAGTGTGCATAAAATGTTTCCATGGAAAAAAAGGAAGAAGAAAAAGGAATCCCTAAAAAATAGGGATCTATTTTAGTATCCCAAAGGAGACACTTGTGCTATTTTAGAAACTTCTTGCAATGACTATTTTTCCTTGATTTTAGGCATGCACGTCATACACCATAATTTATCGAAATCTATTTAATCGATGCTACTATATCTCATTTTCACACTAGATCTTGGAGCTCTAACATTCTCAAGGAGATCAAGGAGCCTTTGGTGCGATCGTCGTCTCTTTTCTGGGTGAGTTTTTCTTTTGTTGTCTTTTGTAGCTTTTTTTGGTCACTTTTTGTTGTTTTGCATGTCTGAGTGTTGTTTCACTTGTTTATCTTCATGGTTGCTAACATATTAACTTGGTTTAACATGTAGAACTATTGTTTCAAGTTATAGATTTAGTTTCCCAAGTGTCGCATTAGATTTCATGTTTTTACACCAACAGTCGTTTTTGCGATGACCCTCCTCACTTACTTCATCTTCCTTCCATTTGATCAATTTATACACTTGATTCACATGCATCCACCCACAGTTAGTCAGATATGTACTCAGATTCACACTATCTCTCAGATCTTCTTATTTTTGCCACTTCCCTTGTGCATATCTTAGTTTGTGTTGGCCAGATCTCACTTTCCATAGATGGCACTGTGCAATATGGAGGCTCAAGCCACAGGCTTGGCCTCTAGAAATGCATAATTAACAATCTATGTTGGCTCCAACTTTTGACTGCATAGTTCTAGGAGCTAGCCTCTCAGCTTGGCCTCTAAGAATGCGTAATGGGAAATATCTCCCAAGCCCTTTCCTAGGCTAAGCTGCACATTGCGCAGTTCTAGTCATCAAGCTTCCACCTTGGTTGCTGACATTGCATAGTAGGTAGTTCCCATGGTCATCTAGTCCCCCTTGTCAGGTAAAATTTCACAATTCGTCACATCTAGTGCCTGACTTGTTACTTGAACATTCCTTGAAGGTGTTTTTCTTTAATCTAACATTTGCTTGCAAAGATACTTTTGCAAAGGACTTTGAGGTAGATTTGGAGGACTGACATGTCTATCTTATTATCAGGCAGCCAAGGTTATACATAGTTTTATGCAGGTACCCCACCTTCTGTGTACGTACATCATCAACTGGATTGGATCATATACGGATGAATGAATTATGACATTGAGCAGTGCCAGTGATCAAAATCTTGCCACCTTCAGGGAAGAAGACTTTCAGCAGATGTATCATTTTCCTGAACTAGTTAAATGCATGGACTCACTCGCCTATTCCACCCACATCTATGTGAACACAAGAGACATTGTCAAGCACTGAGTGAAAGAGCCATCAAATTTTCCTGGCATGAACTCGAAATTGACACCACGAGAGACTGTCGTGAAAATCTATTGCAAGTTTCTTTTAGACTACAATTATTGAGGAGTGATGGCATGACTAACTGACCTCTTTATCATCCTACTATACAAGCTTGTATTTGAGCAAGATCCACCTTGCATGTCCTGAGAAGAAATCAAGGTGATAGTTGACATTGCAGATTAGTGTGCCTCACCAAGAGGCACCGTAATCAGAGTATTTGGTGGAGAGAAGCCTCCACATGTATTACCAAGTTATGCCACTGGAAAACTGATCATGTAAGAAGTATCATACCATCTCGCTACAGGGTTGTCAACAATGCTGCATAGGAAGAAGAAAGAACCATGGCCCACTCTTCCTTTGTGGATCAGATTATACGAGATAAATAAATTGAAAGTTGTAGATTTCAAGGCTAAGGAAATAGTGAGATTTGCATTCTACACTAAGGACTTCAATCCATATGATTACCACAGTATTTTCAATGAACACTGCACGAGAGTTTATTTTTTGTGGATTAGTGAGGCATTTAATTGGCCATAGGAGGATCCTTAGAGGTATTTCTATAATGCCTCTGGACTCAATGATTCGATCAATATAACAAGGAATTTAAAGGATGCTCTACACACAACGAAGGCTCCAAAATAAACAACAGTAGCAGGCTACAATCCCATGCAAGACAGGGGAAAGATAAAGTTTGTTGACAATCCAAAAGGAGAAAAAATCTTCAAAATGAAAGAATATCCTCTTATCACAAAGGAAGAATAGGCAGTGGAAGAAAACAGGAAGCAAAGGAGACAAAGAGTAGAACAAAGGAAGAGTGAAAAGAAGAGGTTGTAGGAAGAAGAGTTGAAGCTAAATTAGATAAAGAAGAAGCAGGAAGAAGAAAAAAGGCAAGGAATGATGATAGAGGAAACAACACCAATACAGGTTGAAGAGACGGAACAATGTGAAGTTGAGTAGGAAGGTGAACAGATGCAGGATCGAGAGCTTTCTCAGCAGATTCAACAATTGATTGAAGTGACATACATGACTTGGAATAGGAGCCACAACATGAACATTTTTACCTAATACTAAGAGCACCACAAGTCATCCCTCGGTCTCCAATACCTCAAGTGTTAGTTCCGTATAATACTAGTGTATTTCCCATTATTATTGTTATTGTATCCCCTTATTGTTATTGATGTTCCCCTGTTGTCCCCATATTGTTGTTATTGTGCCCCATAGAATTCCATTATCTTTATTCTTATGCCCTTACATCATTATTGTTATGTCAGCTCTAATTATATTGTGACCCCTTAGACTCCTTATTATGAAACCAGCTTAGAAAAAGATAGACAAGATAGATGAACACATTAGAAATAAGCCTCTTCGAGGGGGAACCTCCTTTACATTAGATAAATGAACAATTCTTAGATGATACAAATGACAAGACCTCCTTTATATATATAGGAGTCTAAGGGGTCATAATATAATCAGAGTTAACATAACAATAATAATGTAAGGGCACAATAATAATAATAGTGGGCTTCTATGGGGCACAATAATAACAATATGGGGACTACATGCACACAACGATATAATAAGGGGGTTGTACTAATAACAATAAGGGGTTAAACTAGTAGTATAGGGACCTAACATGCCCCTCTCCTTCAAAAAGTGTTGTCCTCAACGCTTGAGTAGTTGTTGATGCTTCTGTATAAATTCTTGACCTCCCATGTGGAATATTCAATGGGTAAGTTCTTCCACTTGATGATATACTCTGAAATTGATCTATTTCGTAGCTATTGATTTCTCGGTTCGGTGACTACTTGAAGTTCCAATATGATTTTTCCTTCCTTGCCAAGTTATCGCAATATTGTTTGAACTGGGACCTTCTAAAACTTTTGAATGAGTTCCCACTCCTTTGGGAATATGGATATCTGTAAGGCCTGATGTTTAGAGGAACACTTCCTGGAATCAAATTAATAGCATGATCATGATCACAAATAGGTGGGAGGCCTTTGGGAGTCTCAAATACGTTGGAATGATTGTCCAAAACGTTTTGGAGATCTGGAGAAATACATGATTTCGATGTGGGATCCTCTAGTGAACATAATTGTGCAATTACACCCTGTTTTTATTTATTTAGAAGCTTTTTCATGTTGTTATAGTTGATTATCTTTCCAAGTTTCCCTCTGATACCAGTCAATTCAACTTCCTTTCCCTCCCAAAAAAATTTCAAGAAAAGTTCTTGAAAATTAAAAGCTATCGTACCCAAAGATTGTAGCTATTTGACTCCTAGTAAAACATCAGCACCACCCATTGGAATGGAAAGCATTGGGCTATTCAATACATATTCTTCCATTTATAGCTTGATATTATGGCAATTTCCAGAGAACTTTATGGTTCCTCCACTTGCAACCATCACTTGACACTCTGGTGTTGGATATAGGAAGCAATTCAATTCCTTGGCTATCTTACAATGAATAAAATTATGGGTACTACTAGAATCAATCAACACTATTACATTTTTCTTCTTGATATTTCCTTCTATATTGATAGTTTGAGGAGTGGTAATTTATTCCAATACATTACAAGATATGGTCGGATTCATTTCTTCATGCTCGATGTGATCTTTCAATTCTTGAACATTTTTCTTCTTGATATGTCCTTCTATATTGATAGTTTGAGGAGTGGTAACTCTGTCCAATGCATTACAAGGTATGGTCGTATTCATTTCTTCTTGCTCGATGTGATCTTTCGCTTCTTGAACCTTTTTCTTATTGATATTTCCTTCTATCTTGAGAGTTTGACAAGTGGTAATTCTTTCCAATGCTTTACAAGATATGGTTGGATTCATTTCTTCCTTCTCTGGGGTGGGTTCCTAGTGTATATCCTCTTCTTTTGTTGTTTCTTCATCCTTTTCTTCCTCCTCTTCATAATCTATGTAAACTCATCACCTTTAGTGTATTTTCTATCACAATTGTAACAAAGCCCTTTTTCTCTTTTTTCTTCTAATCGTTGTGGTGTAAACCTTGTAGGTTGTGGAAGGCTAGGAGGGAAAACACTTCAATAATTATATTCGTGATTGGTGGGATTCCTTGTTTCCATAATTTCGCTTTCAATTTTTCTTGTCAACCCGAATGCCTTCTCCAATGAATCAGGTTCCCAAAGGTGAACTTCGTGTTGAATGTTATCCTTTAAAGTCCCTATGAAGACATCAACCATTTTCTTCTTTGGAATATCATTTACCCTTATATTCAACTTTTGGAAGTCCTCAATGTGCTTTGCTGAACCCTTTTGTTTGAGATTTATCAATTAGCTAAAGAAGGTGTTTCTCTTTGTATCCTCATAATGTGCTATCATTTCCTCTGTGAAAATTGACCACGTGAAGCATGGTTTACGAGAACAAAGCCCTTTATACCAAAAAAATTGAATCGATTCTAAATAATTAGATGTAATACGTAGCTTTTGTAATAGTGGTACACCATGTAGATCAAAATATTTCTCCATTTGTAGTATCCAATTTAGTGGATCCTTGCCATCAAACTTCCTCATCTCACTTTTTCTTGATTTTATGAGCTTGAACTTGAAACGACTGTAACTTTATACTTTTGGATCTTTAAGTTTAGAAATTTTAGTTTGTAATAGCCCTCTAAGTCCTCTTTCTAACTCGGCAAGTCTGATTGCAATTGGATTCTTGAAGAAATATCTATTCTCAATCTCCCGTGATGACCTAATTATGGACTAGTTCAGTAGAGTGAACTTGTATGATGTGCCACGTGTTACTGTTTCAACATTAGGTTCTGAAAATTATACAAAAACAAAATACAAGTTTTCCTATTTCTGTAACTTCTTACGAAATTTCAATTTGATGCTCAGAGATAATGTTATGAAGATTTTCCCAAGGTCACCTGTTTAGGATCTAATTCAAGATTCTGTAGAAACCCTACATTCCTCAGATCATATATTCGAAAATATAGCGAGACAAGATCTAAAATTGAGACCTGTGGTTCAGAACGATTTCTTCTCAAATGGGTTTTGTTTTTAGATTCTGAAACTCTGTAGTGAAAATGTTATAGCAACAATTCCACGATGATAGGTTTGAGATGGAATTATGGATCTTACAAAATCCATAACTTCCTTAGATCATATCTCCGAACGTATATTGAGACAAGATCTGAAATTTAGACCCGTTCTTTAGAACGATTTCTTCTCAAATGGGTTTTTTTTATCTTCTGAAACTTTGTAGCGAAAAAGTTATAGCGAACATGCCACGATGACCTATTTGGAGCAGCGAAACCCTGGAATCCAAAGCTCTAATACCAAATGTTATGAAACCAACTCACAAAAAGATAGAAAAGTTAGATGAACACCTTATAAATAAGCCTCTTCGAGGGGGAAACCTCCTTTAAATTACACAAATGAACAATTCTTAGATGATACAAATGACACGACCTCCTTTCTATATATAGGAGTCTAAGGGGTCATAATATAATCAGAGCGGACATAAAAATAATAATGTAAAGGCACAATAATAACAATAGTGGGCTTCTATGGGGTACAATAATAACAATATGGGGACTACATGGGCACAGAAATATAATAAGGGGGTTGTACTAAAAAACAAGCATGCAAGCAAACTGACTAAAAGCAAACACTACTCCTACTCCTAAACTAACGGTACATGGGCCTGATCAGGTGAAGTGATATTTCGAATGTAGCCGACCGTGCATTGGTTGACCCATGTGGGTGAAGGCATGGTCTGTGAACAAACCGGTTGTGCAAACCAGCAAACAAGAAAGATATAAAAATGAAGACAACCACACTTCGTGTTTCAAAATGGCCATAGGACATAAGTGAGTAAAAGTGCATGGCGAACAGTCAATGGACTTATGACAGTGTTGTGTGAACTTGAATGCAACTTTGAAGTGTAATAACACTCTTGACTAAGACATGCAAGAAAATGAAAGAAAAAATATAAATTGCGTCGTGCACGTGTACTTGAAATGTAAGATTCCTCCAATGCATGAGCGATGGGATCGTGCAGTTCGAGCGGAGGAAGCATGATATATGTGTGAGATGGATATTTAATGCATTCAGAAGAGCGATGAGGAGCCTTAGATGATTGAACAATTTCCTGATCAGAAGTGAGACTAACCCCAAGGGAGCGAAGCGCTTACATAACCATTAGCTTGGGCTAAAGTGCCTCGACAATCTTGGGTGTTTCAACTTCGTCATTATATAGATCATCATAAACCGATGGCTTTGGGAGATCAACTATGGTAGATTCATGATCATGACCAAATATGGGAGTAAACGGACCACAACTGCCATGATAAGAAAAATCAATGATTTCATCAACATCCTCATGATCAGATGAATCAAATAGAGGGGTAGATGAAAAGCAAAAAAAAATCATCCTCTGTGTTTCTGAGAAAGATAGATGAAATTTCAAGTGGATTTTCAATGAATAACTTATCCTCTCTGTTGTCGAATGATGGACCAACATCCGGTGTGTCTTTCTAGTGGTCAACAATGGTTTCATTCGTGGATTTAGACACACATGAAAAATCATGGATGACAGCTTCACCAAATATGTTAAGAAAGAACGGAGGGGGCTCAGACGAAAGGGAGTCATCTTTCGCTGAGTGTTGATGCTCAAACTCCCACTCATACTATTCATGAATGAAAATTCATGTTGGTTGTGAAACACCAACTTTGTCAATAGATTGTTCCTTGTTCACAACAACTGAATAGTCCAGAATGGAAGAATATAAGACACGATCATCCAGAGGAACAACCGAGTGCAAAGACGAAGGTCGTGGAAAAATATGCATATGAAAACGCGATGGAATCACAACCAAATCTGCTCGAAAATTAAGTGAAGTTATGTTGGGAGGATCTGAAAGATGAATAGATGGGTAAGCATGATCCTCAACATCACTCGGAAGTGGTGGAGAGTTTGGATTAAGGAATGGAGGATAGTCTGTACTTGTGATAGTGACAGCATCCGGTTGAGATTGCACAACTCCATCAGTTAAGATTGTTGAGCAAGGCTTGATTTCAAGCTTCTTCTTGGAAAAATAATATTTCTTAAGGAAATACTCGAATCAGTCCCTAACATAGGGAAATTTTATCTGGCTACTCAGAGCTTGAAATTGCAAGTGATGGAAGCGCTGCCAAAAATCCATAATTGATTCAGGTGGAGCCTTCCATGGATGTAGCAGTCTTTGGTTAAGATAGTCTAGAAAAAATGATAAAAAGTGTATTCAATGATATCAAATAAGTGCTCAAGTGAGTTCACGCTGTCAGCCAATAGGCTGAACAACCATTGAAGTGGAGACTCGCAAAGTGTGTATGCAAGTAGCAAGCAAGCCTATTCATCAGAACACCCATCTTCCTCATGAAGTAGGAAAGAAAGTCATGTAAGTACTTAGGCTAGGCCATTTCACCTTCACCATCATACATGTAAGTGGGAAAGAGATCAAAAAACTACCTCGTGATGGTGACATATTCATGATTCAAAAACCATCGTGGAGGGAGAAGAGTGCAAGAAATGATGAAATATGTGTAAGGTCAAAACCGGATGAGAGGACACAACTTGTCACTTGGCCCTCCTTGTAACGCCAGAAATGTTAACAGTGTTGGACCTGCCAACATGTCAGGGGATCTCCATAGTAACAAGTCCCAATTAGAGCTCAAATCATTTGGTGTAGGAGTCCCAGTAGTGGGTCATATGGTAATGCCTAGACTGCGATTTCACATAGAGGCAAGTAAGATAACTCTGTTGGTAGCAAGGGTGTGATAGCTGTGGTGAGCCAAGGAAGGTGCATGAAAGGTTCTAACACATGGGGAGTGAGGTGAATGTGCCCCTTGGAAACATGTAATAGTACTCAGCTTTGGAAGGGAACACATGCACAAAGATGCATCACCGGCTAGAAAGCAAGATAACGAGAAATCGAAAGTGATGTTCAAACCAACAACACATCTACAACAAGATTCATACAATTGCATACAAAATAGTTCATACACAAATATGTAAGTTAAACAACATACAATACTACAACAACTAGAATAGTCCAACTACAATAACAACATATGCATGAAAACGTGATGGCTCTGTTTTATTAAGAAGTGTAAGTTCTAGTCATACAATACATCCATGTACACCCACTAGTTCGAATAGTGGAACATTGCAGCCACAACCTCATGCTCCTCCAAATAGATATACTAGCTCTGCATATTGGATAATCCAAGGCTCGTTACAATATTATCCAAGCTTTCTCTAAGATAGTCTTATTGAAGCTTGGGTGATCAAAATCCATTACAATGAGTTATGAGGGACTATTTACAACAAAGGGTGGGGCAACCCTTGACATTCCCCTTTGTGATAGTTCAACTACCCTCATGACTCTTCATCTACTCTATGATTGTTACATATAACTATCGACATTTTACTTACACTTGACATGATGTTACATTACAATGCACATGCACTCATGTGAGACAAAATGGCTAGAGAAAGCCATGCAAGACATCACTGACACTCGGTCCATTGTGGTGAGACCAACACTTTAACATGCTTGTGATGGTGAAGGTGGTGAGCTAATTGCCAAGCTTCATCAACCGTGATGATGGGCATGCGCTCCATGGTGACATCTTGCTAAAACAAACTCTTGCCTCCGTTGCATCTAGTGCATTGGTGTGGCTCCTTCATCTAACTCATGTGTTAACATGTGCATGGTCATCTTGGGTGCGGCTGAACTGGAAACACACTTATGCATAGTGTCTGTGCTAATCTTCAAGTGTGTGTTGGTGGTCATGCACATCAACTTGCCGAAGTACATGTTTAGCTCCAGTTGGACTTTCTTCCCGTCTTTTCCTTGGTGAGAGTGCGGAAAGGGTTGGATCGCATGCATGCATGTTGCTAAATCCCTTGCATCCGATCAACAAAACTGATCACCATGTATTATTCGTTCCATTTGTTGGGATAGATCTTTAACTTATAAGAGTATGGTTTCATCCGCGAGTGCATGTTGCCCCCACTGTTGTTCTTGTTCTTGCTACAAATCATTCACTTGTCCATGCAGCTTCATGTTCTTTCTTGCGTTGTTTCTTTAGCACATCCAACTGCTTCTTTGCTCCATTCTGTATCTTCACACGATCTTCATGTCGTGTTGTCACCTCATAGTCTGAGTCTCCAAAGTTTCTTTCATCGGAAGTGGATCTGCTTGAGCTTGCAACTTTGTTCTACCTCTGTGTTGTCAATAACCTTCCTCTTGCATTCATTACATTCGGTATGCTGCCTTCAGCTTCTGTTCATGATGATGCTTGCTATGATTTTGTTGTTTTCATACCTTGATGTCCTTGCCTATGAACAACTTCATTTCTTCTTGAGTAGGAAAGATCATAGACACTTGATCGACTTCATCTCCAAGTGTGCTTTGAACAATGTCTTCAACTCTTCTCTCTTGGAAACCATTATACCTATGTTGTTGAGAGGAAGATGAACACCTGTGATACCTAGGGACATGGCAACACTCATGGCAAGCAATCTCTCAGTCGAAAACCAAAATTAACTGAGAACTGACTTGCAACATACCTGTGTGACTGATCATGAAGGTCAAACAATTTCTACTAGGAGGTTGGGAGACTGACTGCCAAGACTGCAAAAGGCACATTCTAGGTTGTCAGAGGGTTGAATGGCTATTGGAAATACACAATGCATAGTCCAGCTTGACTGCTGACTACTGGAATTGCGCAATGCGCAATTTCAGCTATAAATGACTGTAGTCTCAGTGGCTGCATTGCGCAATTTTTTGGGTCAACAGTCACTGTCCCTCAGGATTGTGCAAAGCAGGCCTAGGGAACAACTACTGGGTAGAAATGCACATTTCTGGAGAGGAAGGAAAGTCTTCCCTCTCAGGATTACGCAATGTTATTTGGTGACGCAGAGTCCAGGCCAAGGTTGGCCAGACTTGCGAACACGCAACTGAAAGAAAAAGTGAATGTGAATGCATGGCGATGTTGAGTGTAAGCATAAGTGAATGATCATGCATGTAAATTGTGACTGAAAGATTCAGAAAATCAAACAACATGCATGTGAGTGAGGCGATTCATCGAATTAGTGATCGTTCGTAAAAAATAGTTTCATGATTGCGACAACTGTAAGATGTGAACAAAAACTGAAACGGTGCTAGCACAAGCTATTATGTATCAAAGTGACAACAAGCGGTCATTGAAATCAAGTAGACAATGTTCATGTGAAGTGAAACAAAAAAATTTGCCAGAAATGCAACACAAGAGATGGAAAGAAGGCTTATGCCAAAACAACTGAGTTGAATGTGTCCACAGCTCCTAGACGTGATGTGGGATGTCGGAGATGCAAGGTTGATGTGATGAATGAGCTCTGCAGGTTCTCGTTGATGAGTTTTGATAAAATCGAGGTTGTGATGTGCATGCCACAAATATGGTGAAAGCGAAACTTAGTGGGAGGTTTCTGAAATGATACTTGCATGTAACCTCTAGCTACCAAGAATAGATTCGTAAAACAAGGGTTGCATTTGCATGTTTCCTTGGGAGAAACAACCCATGCGTGCAAGTCTTGCTTGCTTGGTTCCAGAGGGAACCGGTCAAGTCAACTGCACATGTGAGAGGCTGCTCAACTATTGGGATAAAATGTGCATTTTTGGCTGGGAGTTGGGTAGGCTTCCCAAGATATTTGTGCAATTTCTGGGCAGAGCAGCTAGTTACTACCCATATTTGCACAAATTTTGGGCTGAGTAGCCCTGCTGGGGAAAATTGTGTAATTTCACTATGAGTGCTAACTGGTAGAATTGCACAATTCTAGAGCCCAACAAGCTGCTACATAGGATTCCTTAGTTTCTGTAGGGAAGGTTGGTTTCCCTCCATAAATGAGAAATTTCTTGGGGGAGCTGCTAAGCTTGCAGTTGGACCAAGTTTGGATGAACAACCTGTGAGGGGAATGCATCAAGTTGTGATCGATAGGCTTCCTTTATGCAAGAAAAACATTGAATTTCATGTACTTAATGAAGCAAGACAAGGTGCTATGAAAATTTGGTAGGGAGGCTCCAAAACGAAGCTAAGGAAAAATTTTGGAGGGTGGTTGTATCCACTATAGCACTTGGTGACACACTAGTAGAAATCAAGCTCTTTGAATGGACCTTGTTCATCAATAGCAAGTCTAACACCTCTGGAAGTATTGTACAGTTCTCAACTCATCTTGGTTTCATAGTAGTTTGACTGTAATGTGTACCATCCCCAAGCTATTGGTTGATTGACACACATTCCATGCCAAGGAAACACATTTCTTTCCGTTGGGGTTGAGGGGTATATTGGTGCACAAGCAGTATAGTCATCAGAGTCTTATTTTCATCTCTAGTGTTGTCCATTATGAGTAGGCCTGGACAGTACCCCGGTGGAGTCACATAGGAACACAAGCATGGCTCTGCTTCAAGCAAGCTTGGTCAGTACCTCAGCAGAGTCACATAGGAGCACAAGCATGACTCCGCTGCCAGTGAACTTGGTTAGTACCCCGACGGAGTCACATAGGAGCATAAGTGTTAGTGTCGGTGTCTTCATCCCTCCATCAATGATAAAAATTCTCTTGTTGCATACATTTTTAGGTGTCTCATCCAATCAGTTGCATTCCATTAGGTCATGTATCATCTGATGGTAATGGAATATTATCAATTTTCCCTCATGGTCTTTACCTGTTGACCTATTTTCACAAACTCAAGTCATTTACAATCATTTTCTATCTTTACACTTGCAAAAGCCATTTTTAGGGTTTTAGGTCTCATTAGGTCTAGGGTCTGTCTTCATAGTCTTGTAAAGGCTCAATAATGGTCAGCAGGCACATGAGGAGGTCTAATAAGGTCTCAAGATCAAAAATTTCAGTAGTGACATACTCAGTGATTGGTTTTTCCTCAAAACCCTTTTTTGAGGAAAAAAGAGTTTTTATGTTTTATGTATCAAATTTCATGTAATTTTAATTTTCCTAGATGTAATAAGTCCGGAAATGCAGCCTTGAGTCACCTTGCTAAACTCTTGCACTCCAGCTCCTGCAAAAGAGACAAGAAAGTCAAAGCATTAATCCATCAAAGTCAAAAAGCGAGCCAAATTGCAAAACAGAAGACAAAGTGAAAAAGCAAACATTACAAAGTGGGTTTTTTTTTAAATGAAAAATTAAATTCTCTTGTATATAAAGTGCCCATTCTATTGAAGACTTCATTTTTCATGCTAAAGAGAGAGTGAACAAGAGCAAATCGTGTTTTTGAGGTAAAGGGAGAAAAATCGCAACAAGAGTTTGAAATCTCCTAGGCGCGGTGCACCTGGGTAGTGGAGCGGCGCACTTGATCGGTGAGGTGCACAGAGCGCATAAAATACACTAAAATTTCAACTGGCACGGTGCACCTGTTGAGCGCGGTGAACCTATGTGTTGGCGCAGCGCACCGGTCTGCCTAGCCATAATTTCATCCAAACGATCTTGCCAACCTCCAAATGTTCGCAAGCTTCATTCCACTAGTAAGTAAACATCCAAAATTTCCATTCCAAGAGATTTACTCCTCATTGGTGGTGTTTTGATAGGTGCAAGATCAAACCCTAGTTTGCTGCATAGTTACATTACAAAAACTATTTAGGGTTTGCAATTTTTTCATTGTTCATATTTTTCTCCCCTGCATCATTGTCACATTCCCATCCACTACACTTCCCTCATTTCATTTCCCTTTTTCCCTCTCTCACTTACAATCATCCTACCCCTCTATCCCCAAAACCCTAATACCAAACAAATTCCTACTATTCCCCAAACCCTAATTAGTATCCCCAAATGCTATCACTCCCTAAAAACCCTACAGCCAGTATAAAAATCCTTTATTCATCAGTCCCACTCATCAAACCCATTCATCAAACAAAAATTACCTATTCTTGAGATAAAATCTCTTCATACTCATCATTTTACACCATAGAGTGGCAAACATGGAAACAGATTCAGCTTATGAAAGGGATGAGGAAACTGTGAGTGATTCCTCCCAAGAAATTCATGCACCAGGAAAACCACACAAGGGAGGAAAACACATTTGGGAGGAGCCCACTACCCTCACAGAGCTATTGGATTTTCCTCTTGTAGTAGCATGTTTCAAACATCAATCTTGCTACCATTTTTGTGAGATGGTGGAAAGAGTGAAATACCACCATGAGCTTGCTAGACTATTTTTTCTCCATCTTCACAATGGCGAGTTCAATTTAGCAGGTGTTACCTTCACTTTGACACCTGAAACTATAGTTGAAGCAACAGGTATTCCAAATGTGGGTGAACAGTGGAACAAAGGACAACTTCTGGACAAAGAGCATTATGAGTCTTATATCAAGGCTAGTTATCAGAAGCAATTAGTAGGGTCTTTCCTTTCGGATACCTACAGGACACATATGCTAGATTATTGATGCATTTCACTAGAGTGAGGATGATGAACCTCCTCTATTTAATTTGCAGAAATATTGAGAAAATGACCACATTGGTGCAAAGAAAACCTCCTCATGAACAATACAACAACATTTATCACTTTGCAATGATCAAGATTGTGGTTTTGCATTAGTTGAGCTTGCTAAATGTTTCATGGGATGATTTCATTTGACATGAGATTTTCAAAAGCCCTCAAGTGACTGAATCAGTATTTCAAGAGGTAGGAGGGCCTTCAAATAAACAAGAAATTCATGACTCAAACCACCAGTGTGCCAATATTTCTCACTTATCAAAAAAGCACAAGGAGATTATTTTCAGCTGCCAAATGAGTACTATCTCCACCGGGGTGGAAGGGGTCTCATTTCCTTCATCAGAGCATAGGAAAATGTTATCTTCACCTGGGGTGAAAGGGGCTTTGCCTTCTTCTTTGGCAAAGCAAGTACAGGACAAAGGGAGACAACCATTTCATGATGAAGGGCATTCTGAAGGCTAGGAGGAAGACTTCATTTTGATTTAGAATGAGGATACTGATTTGGGCTCCCAAAGCTCAAACTCAAGGAAATCATCAAAGAACAAGAAGCTAAAATTCAAGACTTATCTCTTAACCTTGAAAGAGCTAAGTGGATCATAAACCACCTTGAGCAAAGGAACAAGCAGTTGGAGGACAAGCAAACAATCATGGAGCTGCAAAGCATAAGGGAAAACGGGCAAGCAACAAAGATGAGGAAAGTCAAGTTGACACCGCTTGAGAAAGAGGTTGATGCTGACTGGGAATCTTGGCTAGAGAGGGAAAATATGCACTTGGAGAAGCTGATTGAGAAAGATAATAAGGAGAAAAATATGTTGAGGCACGTGGATTTTCATTATTTGGCAAGAAACAAGATTTGCAAAGCAAGAATAAGGAGCCTAAAAGCCAAGTTGAGGAAAATTTTGAGGAGAAAGAAAGAGAAATATAAGTTCAATATCTTGGCTGAAGCTTCCTTGGTCCAACAGAGTACTTGATGCAGGTCACTCATGCCAAATTTCAAGAAATTTGGCACACTTTTTGGCAATTTTGAAATTTTGAAGGAAAAAATAGGTTTTTCCGCCTGGTGCGTAGTGCCACCCGGCGCTCGCTTTTGATAGGGACCTCATCTGGAGGAAAACTCTACATTTGTGGATTCCTCATGAAAAATCATGCATACCCAAAAATTAATAGAAAGTTTTGTCAAGTTTTGGACCTCCAAAAGGTTCAAAAACACCTCAAAAATGCCCTCTCTGCCACTTTTTGGCCACATAGGGAGTAGTGTTAGGAGAACCGATGTTTGGAGGAGCAAATGGACACCAAATTCAAAAATTCCACTTGTTTTGGAAAGTAGACAGATAGAAATTTCCAAAAGGCCCACTTGTAGCAAATTTAGTGAAAGGGAAGGCCTAAAAAATCAGCTGGAAGAAAGCACCATACACAGAAAAAGTGGCACTACGCACAGGATGAAAAAGTGCCATTTTTGCCAAAAAAACTCGATTTTTTGCCTAGTTGTTTCTCAGTTTGACTCTCATGGTCAAAATCATGATGTAAATTGATGTACTTTGATGTAAAAACGATGAAAAATCACTCATGGAGGTAGATACATCATGTATAGGTGGTTTTGAAATGAATGAATCAGTTTCCTAGGTTTTAGAGGCAAGTTGTTTCACTGCCTATTTTTCAGTTCTTAGTTTAGATGTTTTTGAAACAGCTCCTAAGGTCATGAATTCGACCCCTAAAGGCTAGCATGGGTTTTTTTTTGCCTATATCTAGTAATTTTTCAGTCATTTGTAAAGGTTGGACTCTTGTGAATGCTTTGAGCATTATTATACATTCATCTCTACAGTTTGGCAAGGAAATAGACCAGGGTTTGCAACATTTTGTGGGATTCTTGTGGAAAGGTGATTTAGTATTGTTTTTCTTCCATGATACAAGTTTCATGTTTATGTGGGCCATCATCTCTCTCTTTTCAGCTTAACTAAATGAATCACTGATAAAGGTAGAAATCATTGATGTTGCAGTGCTCTACCTAGGGCTTGTTTAGTTATACATGTTTTCAACTATTTGAAGAGGATTCCTAATACTTTCATCCCATCTACAGCTCCTCACTAGTCTTAAGTCTCTCCATTTCACTTAATTTAAAGTACTAAAGCATTTTCCTACCTCGCCCCGCAGAAACCTCTGCAAGACTTAGTCCATTCACCGGACCCAAAACTGCCTTTCACATTTGATCCAACAAACCAACATTAAATTCAATCAAACTCCTCTGAGAATATACCTAGCCTAAAATTAGTCTTTATATTAGTCATCTCAAGCTTTATTGGCCTTATTTTCCTAAGATTTACAAGGAGAGAGACCTCTCCCGACCTGGTAGGGCTAGCTACCAGGTTAAGCGTGGTTTGATGTTACCCTAGACCTCCCTTTCTCAGCCTGAGGTAGATTTAGGCCATAACAACAAGCATGGCTCTACTACCAACGAGCTTGGTTAGTACCCCGATGGAGTTACTTGCATCACCTCCCTTGCTAGAAGCCTTTCTCTTCTTTCGCCTTATTCATTATTCATTTTGATTTTTTTTACTTTTCATTTTTTCATTTTTCATTTTTTCAACTGTGCATAGCACTTATTCATTTCTGAGGCAGAAGAGGGATCCTGACTTATTGAGAGTAGAAGAGGTTGTTCCAGAAAAGACTTAGTTTATTATATCTCTGACATGCTTGTTAATATTTTCTCCCTCACCTTAATCTACTTGACTAAGCTGACAAGGGTTAACCTAAAAATAACCAACTAGAGTAGGTGACACTAGTTAGCACGCAAGCATAGTGTTTTCAGCAAGGTTCACTTCAAACAATATATATTCTCCTTCGATGTATCATGGACTAAAAGTAACAAGCTCTTCATACAGAGGCAAGATGACGGATAACCAAGTAGTGATAGTTGTAAAAACCCACTTGTACTTCACCCAGCCTGTTTCAAGAGTCATACATGGTTTTATGTGAAACTAACCTACAAACAAAAAAATAAAACTAACAAACAAAAAAGAAAAGCCAAAGCATAATCAAAAGCAAAAGCAAAGCAAGTAAGCAAACAAGTAAGAAGAAAAACAAAAAAACAAAGCAAGTATGCCATTGGTGCATTGGTTGACCCATGTGGGTGAAGGCTTGGTCTGCAAGCAACTCAGTTGTTCGAATCAACAAGAAAGAAATATATAACAATGAAGACAACCGCACTTCATGTTTCAAACTTCCCATAGGATATAAGTGAGGACAAGTACATTGTGAGAAGTTCGTGGACTTATGATAGTGGTGCGTGACCCTCCATGCAATTTTTAAGCATAAACACACTCTTGACTGAGAAATGCAAGAAAATGAAAGAAATAAAGATAACTTGTGTCGTGCACGTGTACTTGCAATGTAAGATTCCTCCAATGCATGAGCGATAGGATCATGCGGTTCAAGTGGATGAAGCATAATTTGTGTGTGAGATGGATCTTCAATGCATTTAGATGAGTGACGAGGAGCCTTAAGTGATTGAACAATTTCCTGATCAGAAGTGAGACTAACCCCAAGGGAGCGAGGACTTGACAAAACCATAAGATTGGGCTAAGGTACCTCAACAATCTTGGGTGCTTCAACTTCATCAATAGGTAGATCATCATAAACTGGTGGCTTTGAAAGATCAAGTATGATAGAGTCATGATCGTGACCAAATATGGGAGTAAACGGAACATGAATTCCATGATTAGAAAGATCAATGATTTAATCAGCATCCTCATGATTAGATGAATCAAACAGAGGGGTAGATGAAAAGAAAAAAAACTCATCCTTTGTGTTTCCGTAAAAGAAAAATGAAAGATCAAATGGATTTTCAATGAATAACTTATCCTCTCCGTTTTTGAATGATGGACAAACATTTGATGTGTCATATGAGTGGTCAACAATGGGTTCATCCATGGATGAAGATACACATGAAAAATCATGGATGACAGGTTCACCAAAGATGTTAGGAAAGAACGGAGGGGGCTCATAGGAAAGGGAGTCATCCTTCGCCATGTGTTGATGCTCAAGCTCCCACTCATAATCTTCATGAATGACAGTGCATGTTGGTTGTGCAACACCAACTCCGTCAATGGCTTTTTCCTCGTTCACAACAAGTGAATAGTTCATAATGGAAGAACACAAGACAACATTATTCGGAGGAAGAACTGAGTACGAAGACGAAGGTCGCGGAATAGTATGCATATGACAACTCGATGTACCCACAACGAAATCTATGCCAAAATTAAGTGAAGTTATGTTGGGAGGATTTGAAAGATGAACACATGTGTGAGCATGATCCTCAACATCACTTGGTAGTGGTGGAGCTTTTGGATGAAGGAGTTGTAGACAATCAGTCGTGATAGTGACCACATCCAACTGAGATTGTGTAGGTCCATCTGTGAAGAATGTTGAGCGAGGCTTGATTTCATGCTTATTCTTGGGACAAGTATATTTCTTAAGGAAATATTCGAATCAATCCCAGAGATAGGAAAATTTGATCTAGCTCCTCGGAGCTTGAAACTGCAAGTCGCAGAAGCGTTGCCAAAAATACATAATCGATTCAGGCAGAGCGTTCCATTGCTATAGCAGTTTTTGGTCAAGATAGTCTGGATCAAAATGATAGAAAGTGTCTTCAACGATATCATAGAAGTGCTCAAGTGAGTACACACTGCCAGCTGGTAGGCTACAAAACCATCAAAGTGGAGATTCTCAAAGTGTGTGTGAAAGCAACAAGCTGGCTTGTTTGTCAGGACATCCATCTTCCTCATGAAGCAAGGAAAGAAAGTCACGTAAGTACTCAGGCTAGGCCACTTCACCTTCACCATCATTAGTGTAAGTGGACAATAGATCAAAAAACTCCCTCGTGATAGACACATCTTCATGATTTGGAAAACATCATGGAGGGAGAAGAGTGCAAGAATCGATGAAATATATGCAAGGTTCAAAACCGGATGAGAGGACACAGCTTGTCCTCTGGCCCTCCTTCTAGTGCCAGAAATGTTGACGGTGTTGGACCTGCAAACATGTCAGGAGATCTCCCTCATAATAAGTTTTAATTAGACCTCAGACCATTTGGTGTAGGAGTCCCAGTAGTGGGTCGTATGGTAATGCCTTCATTGTGATTTCACATAGAGGCAAGTAAGACAACTCTGTTGGTAGCAAGGGTGTGATAGCTGCAGTGATCCAAGGAAGGTGCATGAAAGGTTCTAGCACATGGGGAGTGAGGTGAGTGCACCCCTTGGAAACTTGTAATATTACCCAGCTTGGAAGGGAACACACGAGCAAAGATGCATCATTGGCTGGAAAACAAGATGCGATCAATCCAAGGTGATGTTCAAACCAGCAACACATCTGCAGCAAGATTCATACGATTGCATACAAAATAGTTCATATACAAATATGTAAGTTAAACAACATACAATGTTACAACAACCAAAATAGTCCAACTACAATAACAACATATCCATGAAAACTTGTTGGATCTGTTTTATTAAGAAGTGTAAGTTCTAGTCATACAATACACCGATGTACACCTGCTAGTTCCAATAGTGGAAAATTACAGCCACAATCGCCTGTTCCTCCAAAGAGATATACTAGCTCTACACACTGGAGAAGCCAAGGATCGTTACAAGATTGTCCAAGCTTTCTCTAAGATAGTCTTATCGAAGCTTGGTTGATCAAAATCTCTTACAATGAGTTATGAAGGACTATTTATATCAAAGGGTGGGGCGACCCTTGACATTCCCCTTTGTGACAATTCAACTACCCTCATGACTCTTCATCTACTCTATGACTGTTACATCCAACTATCAACATTTGACCTACACTTGACATGATGTTACATTACAATGCACATGTACTCATGGTAGACAAAATGGCTAGAGCAAGCCATGCAAGACATCACTGACACTCGGTCCATTGTGGAGAGATAAACTGTTTAACGCGCTTGTGATGGTAATGATGGTGAGCTGGTTTCCAAGCTTCGTCATCCGTGATGGTGTGCATGCACTCCATGGTGACATCTTCATGAAGCGAACTCTTTCCTCCATTGCATCTAATGCATTGGTGTGGCTCCTTCATCGAACTCGTATGTTAACATGTGCAT
Organism: Pinus tabuliformis; assembly: GCA_031772625.1. Lineage (NCBI taxonomy): Eukaryota > Viridiplantae > Streptophyta > Pinopsida > Pinales > Pinaceae > Pinus > Pinus tabuliformis. Next base: position 863,614,891 of record CM062815.1, read on the forward strand.
GGTCATCTTGGGTGCGGTTGAACCAAAAACACACTAATGCATAGTGTTCATGCTGATCTTCAAGTGTGTGTTGGTGGTCATGTGCATCAAATTGCTGAAGTACATGTTTAGCTCCAATTGAGATTACTTGTCTTTGCTTTGGTGAGTGTGTTGAATGGTTTGGATCACATGCATGCACACAATGGTGTGCATGATGCTGAATCCCTTGCATGTGATCAACAACACTTCTCACCATGTCTTCTTTGTGCCAGCTGTTGGGATAGATCTATAACTTGTACGGATGTGGTTTCAACTGTGAGGGCATGTTGTGCCCCTTGCTTTTCCACTTCTTGCTGCAACTCATTCGCTTATCCGTGCAACTTCATCTTCTTTCCTGAGTTGCTGTTGCAACACATCCAACTCCTTCTTTGTTCCATTCTCTCTATTCATGCCATGCCTTCACCTCATAGCCTGAGTATCCAAAGTTTCTTTCATCATTAGTGGATCTGCTTGAGCTTGCAAATTTGCTTCGCGTATGTGTTGTCAACATCCTTCCTCTTGCATTCGTTGCATCCAGTATGCTTCCATAAGCTTATGTTCGTGATTGTTTTGTTGTTTTCAAACCTTGATGTCCTTGCCTATGAACAACTTGTTATCTTTGTGAGTATGCAAGCTCATAGACACTTGATAAACTTCATCTCCAAGTGTCCTTTGAACAGTGCCTTCAACTCTGCTCTCTTGGAAACCGTTGTACCTGTGTTTCTAAGAGGCAGATGAAAACCTATAATACCTGGAGACATGGAAACACTCATGGCAAGCAATCTATTATTCGAAAACCAAAATGAATTGAGTACTGACTTGCCACATACCTATGTGACTGATCATGAAGGTCGCTCAATTTCTGCCTGGAGTTTTGAGACTGGCTACCAAGACTATGAAAGGCACATTACAGGTTGTTAAGAGGTTGACTGGCTACCAAAATTGTGCAATGCACAGTCTAGCCTGATTTCTGACTACTGGAATTGCGTAATGTGCAATTTCAGCTGGCAACGATTGTAGGCTCAATGACTGCATTATGCAATTTTCTGGGCCAATAGTAACGGTCCCTTAGGATTGTGGAAAGCAGGTCTGGGGAATAGAAACTCAATAGAAACGGGCATTTCTAAAGAGGTTCAAGGCATAACCTTCCTTCTTAGGATTGTGTAATGCTGTTTGGTGAGGCAGAGTCTAGGCTAAGGTTGGCCAGACTCGCTGACGGGCAATCGCAAGCAAAAGTGAATGTGAATGCATGGAGATTTTTGAGTGTAAGAATAAGTGAATGATCATGCATGCAAATGATGAATGAGAGATTCAAAAAATAGAGAAACATGCATGTGAGCGATGCGAGTCGTCGAATCGGTGACCGTTCATCGAAAAGAGTTTCATGCATGCGACAACAATGAGATGTCAATGAAAACTGAAACAATGTGAGCACAAGCTAGTATATATCAAAGCGACAACAAATGCTTACTGAAATCAATCAGACATTTTTCATATGGAGTGACACATAAAAATCGCCATTAATGCAACACAAGACATGGAAAGTGGGCTTACCCCAAAACAACTGAGATGAATGTGTTGATAGCTCCTAGATGTGATGTGGGATCTCAGAGTTGCAAGGTTGATGTGATGAATGAGCTCTGTAGCATCCAGTTGATTAGTTTTGATAAAATCAAGGTTGTGATGCACATGCCACAAATCTAGGGAAATAAACACTTGGTGGGAGGTTTCTAAAATGATCCTTTCATTTAACCTCCAACTACCAAGAATATATCCCTAAAACATAGGTTTCCTTCGCATGTTTCCTTGGGAGAAACAACCCATGCGTGCAAGTATATCATGCTTGGTCCCGAAGGTAACCGGTCAACTCAGTTGCACATGCAAGAGGCTGCTCAACTGGTGGGAGAAAATGTGCATTTCTAGTAGGGAGTTGGGCTAGCTACCTAGGAGATTCGCACAATTTTTGGGCAAAGCAGCTAGTTGCTGCCCAGATTTGTGCAAATTCTTGGTTGATCAGCCCTACTGGGGAAATTTCGCAATTTTGACTATGAGTGTTTACTGGCAAAATTGCGCAATTCTAGAACCCAACAGGATGCCAGAAAGGATTTATTAATTTTTGGAAGGAAGGTTGGTTTTCCTCTAGAAATGTGCAATTTCTTGGGGGATTTGCTCAGCCTGTAGCTGGACCAAGTCCGGATGAACAACCTATGAGGGAAATGCATGAAGCTATGATCGACAGGCTGCCTTTGTGCAATAAAAACAATGAATCTTGTGTACTTGACAAAGCAAGACAAGGTGTTGTGAAAAGTTGGTAGGGAGGCTCCAAAACAAAGCTAAGGAAAAATTTTGGAGGGTGGTCGTAGCCGCTACAACACATCTATACTGAAATGAGTGCATCTAGCATAAAAAATATTCTTCCTTCACTCCTCTCTTCATATATATCTATATCTCCCTCCATCTCTCCTTTGTTTCTCTATCTCACCACCCCCAAACACACACACTCTATTTCTCCATATCTATCTATCTCTCGATCCCTCTCTCCTTCTCTCTATCTCTCTCTTCTTCCCTCCCTTCACCTCCAATCTATATCTCTCTCTCCCTCCACCTCTCCTTTTTCTCTGTATATAACCCCCAAAACACACACACTCTTTCTCCATATCTATTTATCTATCCCCCCCCCTCATCTCCCTCTCCCTCTCTCTTCCCTTTCTCTCCCTCTCTGTTGGGCCCCTATAATACTAGTGATTACCCCATTACTAGTGTAGTTATACCCCTTATTAATATTTTTGTGCCCCTATTGCCCCCATATTGTTATTACTATGCCCCACAGAATCCCTCTATTGTTATTTTTGTGGCTTTATATTATTATTGTTAGGTCGGCTCGATTATTTTGTGACTCCTTAGACTCCTATATATAGAAAGGAGGTTTTGTCATTTGAATAATCCAAGAATTGTTCATTTATGTAATATAAATGAGGTTGTCCCCTCGAAGAGGTTGAATTTCAAGGCGTTGATCTATCTTTTCTATCTTTTTCTTGAGCTGGTTTCATAACATTTTGTATCAGAGCTTTGGATTCTAGGGTTTCGCTGCTCCAAACAGGTCATCGTGGAATTTTTGCTATAACCTTTTTTTTTCCGTGATGTTTCAGAAGTTGCAAAAAAAACCAATTTGAGAAGAAATCGCGCTAAACCTCGGGTCCAAATTTCATAGCCTTTCGCACTATATTTGCAGAGATATGATCTGAGGAAGTTGGTCTTTTTGTAGACTCCTGAATTACATTCCAAACAGGTGACCTGGGGAAAATCGTCATAACTTTCTCTCTGGGGATCAGATTGAAATTTCGTAAGAAGATACAAAAAGAGGATGGATTGTAGTTCCTTGTATACATTTTTCAGATCCAAAGGTCGAAACATTGAGTCGTGGTACGTCGTACAGGTTCGCTCTAATGAACTAGTCTATAATCGAGTCACTGTGGGAGATTTCGCATAACTCTTCCTTGGAGAATCCAATTTGGGTCAGACTTGTGGCATTGGAAAGAGGATGCAGAAGGATACTACAGGTCGCAATTCTAAAATTGGAAGATCTGGAATTACAGATATACATCAGATTCAATATCAGGCTTCTACAAAGTGAAAAACGGTGTGTAGTTTTTTTTTTAAATTTTTGCATAAGCTGGGTTTGAAGTAATTCAAAGGGCATAGTAAAGAATTATTATCGATAATTGATGTCCCGAGGAAAGAAAATGCAAACACCTAGTAAGGTACCTAAAAGCTCTAGCATGAATCATGAAGAAGAGGAAGAAATGCTACATGATATATCAAAATTACAAGAACAAGTGCAACAAATGTCACGCTCACAAAAGCTAACAGAAGCTAAGATAAATGGCATGGAATCTAAGATAAAGGGCATGGAAGCTAAGATGGATGATTGGAAGACAAATTTGAAGATAGACATGGAAGAGTTAAAGATAGATTTGAACACAAAATTGAAGATAGGCATGACAGATATGAAGACAGATTTGACAAATTTTCTACAAGAAATACTTACTAATGGTGAAAAGGTAGTAAAGGAAACTCATGATGCGAACAAAAGAAATGTTAATCATGATATCATAGACTCTAGTGTTGGATCGAAGACCCACTATATTCCAAAACTCGATATGAGAAAGTTTGATGGCAAGGATCCCGCAACATGGATATTACAGATGGAGCAATTTTTCGATCTCAATAATGTGCAAAACACACAAAACGTACGTATGGCAACTTTATATTTGGAATCAAATCAGTTTTTATGGTATCAATGGCTTTGCTCTCGTAAACAATTTATCACTTGGGAAATTTTTACGGAAGAATTGATAGCACATTATGAGGATATGAAAAGCAACACTTTTTTTAGCCAATTAATAAGTCTCAAACAAAAGGGTTCAATAATGGAGCACATTGAGGAGTTCCAAAAATTGAACATAAGGGTAAAAGATATTCCAGAGGAGCATAGGATTGATGTGTTCATAGGGTCTTTAAAGGATAATATCCGACATGATTTTCACCTTTGGGAACCTGATTCATTAGAGAAGGCATTCAGGTTAGCAAAAAAAATGGAAAGCAAAATTATGGAAACCAACAAGAATACCACTCACAACTATAAAGACATAAGTGTTGTTGCCCCTAATCTTCCACAACCTATAAGGTTGACACCACAAAAATTGGAAGAAAAATTGGCAAAAGGGCTTTGCTACAGTTGTGATAGAAAATACACTAAAGGTCATAAGTGTGCTGAGAAGAAATTATTCTACACAGATTGTGAAGAGGAAGAAGAAAAGGAGCAAGAAAGGTCAAAGGAAGAGGATATACTCTAGGAACAATTCCTAGATGAAGAAAAAATAAATCCAACCATATCTTGTAATGCATTGGCAGGAATTACCACTCCTCAAACCATCAAGATAGAAGGACAAATCAAGAAGAAGAAGGTAATAGTGTTGATTGATTCAGGAAGCACCCACAATTTTATTCATTGTAGGGTAGCAAAAGAATTGAATTGCTTCCTATATCCAGCACCAGAGTGTCAAGTGATGATTACAAATGGAGGAGCAATAAATTGCTCTGGAAAGTGTCATAATATCAAGCTATCCATGGGAGAATATGTATTGACTTGCCCAATGCTTTCCATTCCAATGGGAGGTGCTGATGTTGTACTAGGAGTCCAATGGCTACAATCCTTGGGTACAATAGCTTTTAATTTTCAAGAACTTTTCATCAAATTTTCTACAGAAGGAAAGGAAGTTGAATTAAGGGGTATTGTAGGGAAACCATGAAAGATAATAAGCTCTAATGATATGACAAAGCTTCTAAAAAAGGAGAAAAGAGGTGTAATTGCACAATTATGTTCGCTAGATGTTTCCACATCAGAATCATCTATTTCTCCAGATCTCCAAAAAGTCCTAGACAATCATTCCAAGGTATTTGAGACTCGCAAAGGTCTCCCACCTATGCATGATCATGATCATGCTATTCATCTGATTCCAGGAAGTGTTCCTCCTAACATCAGGCTGTACAGATATCCCTATGTCCAAAAGAGTGAAATTGAACATATGGTTGTAGAAATGCTAGAGGCTGGTATAATTCAACCGAGTCAAAGTTCTTTCTTTGCTCCAATAGTATTGGTGCACAAGAAGGATGGATCATGGCGCATGTGTCCGGATTATAGGGAGCTCAACAAGCTCACTATTAAAGATAAGTTCCCCATTCCTGTCATTGATGAATTACTGGATGAATTGCATGGATCAATTTACTTCACCAAGTTGGATCTTCATTCAGGATATCATCAAATCAGAATGAAGATTGAAGACATTCCGAAAACAACATTTAGAACTCATGAGGGTCATTATGAATTTTTGGTCATGCCTTTTGGCCTTACCAATGCACCTTCAACATTTCAAGGTTTGATGAATTCAATTTTCAAACCATTCCTTAGAAAATTTGTGTTGGTATTTTTTGATGATATACTAATCTACAACAAGTCTTGGAAGGATCATGTTGAACATGTTGACAGGGTGCTACAACTATTGGAGGAGAAACAATTATATGCAAAAATATCCAAATGTTTCTTTGGAGTCTAGGAGGTGGAATATTTGGGTCATATTGTATCTCATGAAGGAGTTAAGGTAGACCCTAGCAAAATTAAAGCCATTAAGGAATGGAAAATCCCCACATCCATAAAGCATCTGCAAGGATTTCTTGGGTTCACAAGGTATTATCGCAAGTTTGTTAAGAATTATGGGAGAATAGCAGCACCTCTAACAACATTATTGAAGAAAGATGCATTTTCATGGACTCCGGAAGAAACAAAGGCCTTTGAACATCTTAAAGAGGCAATGTGCCAAGCACCGGTCTTAGCTACACCAGACTTCACAAAAACCTTTATTGTGGAATGTGATGCTTCAGGAAATGGAATTGGTTTTGTTCTAATGCAAGATGAAAGACCCATCGCTTTTGAAAGTCGTCCAATCAAGGGAAAGTTTTTAAGCAAAGCTATTTATGAGAAGGAAATGTTGGCAATACTCCATGCACTTAAGAAATGGCGACCCTACCTAATGGGAAGACACTTCAAGGTAAACACGGATCATGATAGCCTTAAATACTTTTTAGAACAAAGATTATCCTCTGAAGAGAAACAAAAGTGGGTCACAAAGATGTTGGGTTATGACTCTGAAATCATCTACAAAAAGGGAAGCAAAATGTGGTGTCAGATGCACTCTCAAGAAAGGATGAGGATGTGGAAGCATTGTTGTGTGCCATTTCTATTATCCAACCAGATTGGATAAACAAAGGAAGGGAGGAATGGAAGAATGACAAAGAAGTGTGGGCACTTATTCGAAAGCTACAACAAGATTCCAGTACGTCTGATACATTTAGCTGGCAAAATGATTCGTTATGGTACAAAGATCACTTATACCTCTGTAAGAATTCTCGGCTAAAACAAAAGATTCTTATGGAATTGCACACTTCTCCCTTAGGAGGGCCCTCAAGATTTCTAAAAACTTACCACAAGGTTAAGAAGGAATTTTTTTGGGATGGCCTTAAATCAGACATTCAAAAGATTGTGGTGGAATGTTTGGTTTTCCAACAAAATAAAGTGGAAATAATTAAGACACCAGGTCTATTACAACCTTTATCCATTCCAAGCCAACGTTGGGAGGAGGTTTCAATGGATTTTATCACAGGTTTACCCAAGTCTGAGGGAAAAATTGTCATCATGGTGGTAGTTGACAGACTTACCAAGTATGCACACTTTTGTGCATTATCACATCCATTTATAGCCAGTACAGTTTCTACTGCATTTATGGAAACAATTCAAAAGCTACATGGAAACCCAAAGATTATTGTAAGTGACAAAGATCCCATTTTCACTGGAAATTTTTGGACAAAATTATTTTCTTGTCTTGGTACTCAATTAGCTCATAGCTCATCTTATCATCTTCAATCTGATGGGCAAACTGAGATAGTAAACAAGTGTTTGGAAGGATATCTTCGTTGCTTTGTAATTGATAAACATACACAATGGGTCAAATGGTTGCCTCTGGCTGAATGGTGGTATAACACTTCCTTCCATACAACAACAAAAATGACCCCATTTATGGAACTTTAAGGGTCTCAACCACCATCCATCACATCATATTTAAGAGAAAATTCTAAGGTTCAGGTAGTGGAACATCACATCGAACATCAACAAGAAGTCCTCCAACTCTTAAAGGATAACCTCGTGTTGGCACATAATAGACTGAAACAACAGATAGATCAACATCGCAGTGAAAGAAGTTTTGATGTAGGTGATTGGGTATTCCTACGGCTACAACCATATAAGCAAATGTCCCTCAAGCAAGCTAAGAAGGATAATAGATTATCACCAAAGTATTATGGTCTGTACAAGGTGTTGCAAAATATTAGTACTATGGCATACAAATTGGAGCTTCCTGCAGCCTCTCGATTGCACCCAGTTTTCCATGTTTCATGTTTAAAGAAGGCTATAGGAGACAAGCTCCCAGTTCAAACAATATTTCCAGAACTTGACAAGGAAGGAAAAGGTATATTGGAACCGGAAGAAGTCATAGAAACAAGAACTAAACAGCTACGAAATTGATCAATTTATCAAGTGGAAAAACTTATCTGCTGAAGATTCCACATGGGAGGATGAGAATTTTATGCAGAAGTATCCAGAACTACTCAAGCGTTGAGGACAACACTTTTTTGAAGGGGAGGGGCATGTTGGGTTCCTATAATACTAGTGATTACCCCATTACTATTGTAGTTATACCCCTTATTAATATTGTTGTGCCCCTATTGCCCCCATATTGTTATTACTGTGCCCCATAGAATCCCTCTATTGTTATTTTTGTGGCTTTATATTATTATTGTTAGGTCGACTGGATTATTTTGTGACTCCTTAGACTCCTATATATAGAAAGGAGGTTTTGTCATTTGAATCATCCAAGAATTGTTCATTTATGTAATGTAAAGGAGGTTTCCCCCTCGAAGAGGTTGAATTTTAAGGCGTTGATCTATCTTTTCTATCTTTTTCTTGAGTTGGTTTCATAACACTCTCTCCTCCTTTTATCTCTCTTCCATCCTAATCTCCTTAATCCCTCTCTCTCTATCTCCCTTATCACTCCCTCTCTCTCCCCACATTTATCTCCCTATGTATTTCTTCTTACCTCCCTCCCTCCTTCTCTCTCTCTCTCATTCTCTCTCTCTTCCTTTATCTATCTCCCTTTCTCTCTCACCTCCCTCTCTCCCTCTCTCTCTTTTTTACCTTAAATTTAGTCACTATCTCCCTACCTCTCTCCTTCTCTCCCCCCTTCCTTCCATCTCTCCTCTGTATTTCTATCTCACCCCAAAACATACACACTCTCTCTCCATCTCTCCCTTGTCACTTCCTCTCTCTCTCTCTCTCTCCACTTTTCTCTCTCAATGTATTTCTTCTTCAATCCCTCTCTTCCCCTCCAACTCTACCTCTTTATTCCTCCATCTCAAGTCCTCTCTCTAGTCCTTCCCCTCCCTTTCTCTCCTACATCCTTCTCTCCCCCCCATCTCTCTATCTCTCTCTCTCTCTCTCTCTCAAACCTTGTCACTATATTCCTCTCTCCTCCTCTCTCCCCCATCCATCTTTGTGTCTCCATCTCTCTCTCTTACCCTTCTCTCCCTCTCTCACTCCTCTCTTTCTCTCTCTTCATTACTCCTCTCCCCTCTCCTTCATTCTATCTCAATCTCTCCCTTGTCACCCCCTCTATCTCTCCACCTCCATCAATCTATGTCTTTTTCTTCCCTCCATATATATCTAGAGTTAATTACATATCATGATATATTAATATATATTATAATATAAAAAAATATATATTATGTTAAATTTAATATTTTATAAATCCAAAGTTATTAAATTTAATAATATTAATATTATAATATATTAATATTAATATAATATTAATACTAATATTTTAATATAATGATGTTTTTGACATAACATGATAACAAAATTTATAAAAAAACTACATCAAATTAATATATATGGTTTTTAAAGATTCATTTTACAAATATTTAATTAAAAGAAGTATTAAAAGATTTTGGAGCAGGATTTTCGATTCTTTGTGTTGAATTAACCTTTTTCTTTTCATATAATAAATGGTGTTGGCTTGAGTAAAGAGTAAAGATGTTTAAACTTTTACCTAATTTGGAACTTTGATGTGGTAATTTTTTTTTGTTAAAGGTAGATTTATGATCCATTCAAATTCAAGTATATGGTAAAAGAGCTATTAAACACATTAGCAATTTAAGATTCAAGTGAATGTTTTGGAAGACATTAACTAAAAATATTTTATTATTTTTTAGGACACGACACACTTACACATCATGGTCACACTGGGTTGTAGAATGCCCCTCTCCGCGCAACAATGTTCAGTACTTCGAAAGACACCTCGTAATCATAATAAACAATGTTCATGTATATTTTTTTTTTTAAATTCAAGGGAATTCATAACTTAGGAAGTTGGTTTCAGCAATCCATGACAATTCATCATAATGGACCAATATGTTCCTTTTAGATTATTGAATTTAGATAAATGGGAGGGGAAATGAGTTGTTGTATAGTTATTATATATTATATAGTTTTTGAGGAAATATGAAGACGTAGTTTTTGGTTAATTAAAATGTACTTTTGGTTATACATATGAATTTACCATTTTGAAATTTTTTTGGTTAAGCATGATGTTTCGTTATTTAAAATGTATTTTTGGTTATATATATGAATTTAGCATTTTGAAAAAAAATTGGGGCATTCGAATTATGGAGAATTTACAACTCAAACTTGTGATTTTTTAGACAGTGGAAAAATCTATCGTAACTCAATGGGGACAACTTTTACCAACTGTTATCTACAAATGCAAGTTGAGTCGTGAGTGTTATTCAAGGAAAACCAAGTATTGGTGGTCCTCAAGAGAGCAGGTTATTCAAGGAAAACCATGTATTGGTGGTCCTTAAGAGAGCAGGTTATTCAAGGAAAACCAAGTATAGGTGGTCCTTAAGAGAGCAGGCTTTCACTCTTGTCAAATACCTCTAGGTCTTGAAATGCAAGTTGAATTGTGAGCATTATTCAAGGAAAACCAAGTATTGGTGGTCCTTAAGAGAGCAGACTTTCACTCTTGTCAAATACCTCTAGGTCTTGAACTGTTAACCTCTTTCCTTAAGTTCGAAAAATATAAGCTCTTAGCAAAAAAAAATCAATTTTAAAAAATTTAAACTTGTTATTCCAACCCATCCTACCCAATTCTAACAAATTTAACCCAAAAAAAATTAATATAACAATGCTTCCAACCACTTAACCTAACACCCGAGGATAGTGTTTATTCCAATATTGTAAACGAATGGAAAGTATGATTCCAACCATTTCATATAAACCCATGACAATGTTTATTCCAATATTGTAAACAAACCGAATAATGCACACCTGCTTGCAAACACAATCCGATGAGGATGACGTGGAAGTCTAAGGAAAAAAGACAATTATTGTTTGAATAAATTGGGATCTAAATCCATTGTTCTCTTAACGACGCCCACTCGATTGCCTGGTAAATTAGCACAATACACCAATCCCGAGACGCCCTCTCCAACTTTGGTTGTGAAATTGTCAGTGGCGTTGGCCAGTTCCTCCCTTATATATGTGTGTATGCTCTCCTCCAAACTATTCAATTCCTCCACTATGTGTGAGCGTAAGTCTATACGCTCCTTCTCCAAATAGTTCCCGTTAGGGTTTGCACGCTATTCAATTGCGTAGGTTTGTGGATCTCTACTCACTTCCAAAAATTTCTCGCTAGGGTTGGCGAGTTGTTCCATAGGGTATGTGCGCATTACTCTATGATTGCGGGAAGCTTTCTTTTTCTTCTATCTCCTCACATCAGCTATCATAATAAGCACTAGAACTAGCACAACTACTACAATTAGAAAAATGGTGATGGGGTTCCCCTTTCTATAGTAATATATGATGGATTGAGTGAAATTCAATACAACATTTGTAGGGGTAGGAGAAGGGTTGGGAAAGGAATTGAGAATATCGATGCAAGTGGGAAAGAAATGGTGGGAAAACAAAAGTAGAAAACTGATGCACGGCAACAGTATGTAGTGACGATCCATGCAAATCGATGCCATCGTCTCTGTAATTTTGATTCAACGGACAAAGAACAATAAGAGATGCAGCAGACAAAGAACAATAAGCAATGCAATGGATAAAGAACAATAAGCGATGAAGCGAAATTTGCGGTTGACACTTCACACATTACCTTTTATATATTATATTTCAAATAATTTTATTAAATAATTATTAATGAAAATAATTGCATTTTCTTTATATTTTTGTCCTGCTGCAAGGAAAACAGGACATTGACAAAACTATGTGGAATTAGCAACCCAAAAAAAACAAACATATTGTCTTGACCAAGTCTTTATAAGGAGATAGAAAATTATAGGTATTTAAATAACTATAAAAGGATTATACACTAGAATGTGTAGATTAGAAAGAAAAAACCTAAACCAAAATTAACATGAAATTAGATAGCAATAGAGTCAACTACCTTTGTGGGTTGATGTTTCCTTTAGTGTAGCCACTTGGTCTTGGAGTAGGAGCAATATGGGCTTCAATTCATCTATGTCTCTCATTCATTTGCTTTTGGTTGACCATTACCTTGTCAAGCATTAGCAATATCTCTTTCTTGTCATCATTTGTGTCTATAATAACTCTACCTAATAGGATATTCATTCTCCAAAAGAGGTCAATAGGAAACATGTACTAGTTTTTCTTATCCCAAGTTTTTTTTTTTATATTTGCAACCTCCTCTGAATCAGATAGACAACATGTCTTGGCCAAAACATCAACTTCAAATTCTCGTAACTCATCTTGAACCTTTGCAGAGATTTGTGCCCAAAAAACGTGTGTTGAAGTCTCCACACTCAAGTGACCCTCAAAGCCCTTGAATCTTCCACTATTGATACTTCAATGACTACATCTTGCTCATTGCCTAATCATAGTTGTGGGATTAGGAAACCATATTGCATGCGTGCTTCAATACGAGGTGTGAGCTAGAGTTTGGAGGAATAGCCAAGACACACAAAAAGCACACTTCAACTCATAATGTCCATAGAAGACAAGAGGTGGTAAGAATGGCAAGGACCATAGTAGGAGTGGTGACAAATGAGAGTGTAGAATTATAGTAAAATCATAGAAGGTTGGAAGCCACTCAGAGAAATCCTCGAAAACTAAAGCGAGGAAGGGCATATATGATCTCAACATTGGTGAAAGCACCAAAAAAACAACATTTTCATAGAACAACTAGGAGACATAACCAACAGAGGAAATGAGCAATGAATGCAAAGGAATAGCTAGATTCAAGAGTGATGGTGAAGGAATAATGGCCACTACCAGCCTCCCTTCCTTGTGTACGAGCATCATGCAAGTAAGGATGAAGATAACATGATAGCCTCCGCCTCATTGCTACACTATTTTTGAGTTCATACCACTTTTAAAAATTAAGTTTCTTGAGGATGCACGTTGTTTCCCTCAGTCATGAAAGGATGGGGCAATGCCCCTATCTCACCCAATCCCATAAAAATATGTTAATTAATATCACAACATATCTTTTCTTTTAGGTAATTGAACATAGAATCCTTATTAATAAATAACCATAGAGTACCAAAATGATAGTTGGTCTTCCAGATTGGAAACTGGACCAAATGCAGAAAAAGATAGTCTTAATTACATGTTTGATGAGGCATGCCATCAAATTTTGTTGTCTCTGGTGTCCTCTTAATAGTTCAATCAAATGTCTCTTCCCAATACTACTATTTGTAGGTTTGTCTATCTTAATAACTAAACGACTTGGTTCATCAGACTTACACGTCTCAAAACAACTACCATAATGCCTATAAAGACATAAAACAAAAGTAAACAAAACAATAATCACTGTCATTAACTAACAATAGGGTTCCATAATATAGCTCTATTTAACTAGGATTGCTTCTAATGCAACCCTTGCTCTTGGTTCTACCGTTGGTGATTCCCCTAGAGCCACTGGAGTTTTTGGATGACCGACGCCTACAACACTCGCTTGATGATGTCTGCCAACCTCACTCACTTCCCTAACTCCGTACTTTCTTAGACGGGACATATCTCCCTACCCTTCATGCAACAAGATATCCAGGTTATGGATGTACTTTAAGTAGATGGATAACATCATGTTCATCTCCTCGACCATGTCATCCTGAAATTTTTCTATGTTCATCAAACCCTTAAGAACCTCTTCGATACCTTGCAGTCATTGGTCGATAGCCTTTAGTTGGAGTTGTATCTCATATTATCTCCTAGTTCTCTCCTCTTATCTATATGTTTGCAGCTTCCCCAATAGAGTCTTGATATGCCATGTTGTCTGAAGGGTCTTGTGGTACACCATTGTCTGAGTTCTGGATTTCCTAGTGGCAACGATGTAGTCCACCTCCTCCTATATTTTTCCATCCTGAGTAGAACGACAATGTCTTCTGACCTTATCTTCCTATATTTCCACTATCTCCTTCCATTTTTGCAAAAATCTCTTTCGATAATTGAGTGCAACCTCCCTCACTACATTCTCCTTACGTGTTTGATTGCTAGCCTCAGGACCCTGAACCTCTGTTTGGGGTCTACCTATTGGCTTACCTCCACCAATGTGACTGTTAGCCATTGCACTCCTTGATACCTTAGCAGCCTTACAAAAATTTCTAACCCACACTCGAAGTTACACCACCTTCCAATGTTCTACCTTATCTAGATAGTGTCTAATCCACGACTACGATTTAAAAGAAACAACTAGGACAGGACTTGCCTTGCCGAGTTAGGATTAATTTCCTTCTCTAATTTCCATAACTCCAACATGCCAATGATGTTGTTGTTCGTTCGTGTGAGTTTATGGCCATCCTCCCTCTCATTCACCCCTTCAAGCAGTCTATACAGAATTATAAACGCCATGATCCTGCTCCTGTACGCCTCTCCTTGGGATGTCATACCTTCCCACTCTTCTCGTCAAACTTTCCTAATAATGATTTGACCTGAGAGACGATACATTACAGAGGAATTACCCTCCTTCCCATCACCAACTCTCACCCCTTGCATGTACTACAAACACCTACCCCTCCTCATTTTGCAACTAACTGCTACCTATCTATCCATAATCAGGGTTAGTCATTCACATTTTGAGGTTAGTTACTTCCCAGGATCGGGCCCACCACTTTTCTATCAACCTACTTCAGTTACATAAAGTTATAGAAATTCTCCAACATTTGGCATTCCTCCTTCATCTAACCCTCAGATATCTCCTCCCATGGCACATCAATTAGTGTGTAGGCACTCTTGATCCTTGCATTTGCCACCCTATCCGCCAATGCGTTCATTGAAAAATGAACCAAGGAGAACTCCATAGTATTCAACACCTCCATATGTTTATGGATGCATTGGATTAATTGGCCCAGGTGCTAGTTCCTCGTTACTTTACCCAATTATGTGCCACATTGAAACTGACATGTTGCTTGGATAGCTAACATAGAGTCCCCTTCGACTATCACATTCATCATTACTTCCCGAATGAACATTTCCAGCCCATGTTCGAGGGCCTGGAGTTCTATTGCATTGTTTGAAGCGTGGCCCAAGTTGATTAAATATTGTCTGCACACTGCAATAGAACATGCAATTTACGGCAGATTTAGCACTAGTTTTTAGTGTATTTTTCTCTCCATTGGGATGAGTAGCCTGGCGCTAAATCTAGCTCTATTGTACAATTTTTAAAGCATCCTTTTTTGTGCCAAATTTTGCATCATATTTTGCACCAAGATCTGCATTTGGTTTTACAACAGGGTTTTCTTCTAGTTTTGTGCCATTTTCTACATCATTTTTTGCTTCCTATTTCGTGCCATTCTTTGCTTCTATTTTTGTGTCGTAATTTGCATCGAGTTTTACACCATCGTTGGCATTTGATTTAGTGCCTTTTTTTTCGTCGAGTTTGTGTCAATTTTTGCATCTATTCTTATGCCATTTTTTGCTTCTAATTTTGTACTTATTTTTACATCTTTTTTTGCACCAATTTTTCTGCCTTTTTTTACACCATTTTTTTGCATCTAATTTTGCACCATATGCTGAATATAATTTAATGCCAATTTTTTCATCCATTTTTGCACCATTTTTTCATCCACTTTTTTATTTCATTGCATCTTATTTTGCACCTAATTTTGCATCATTTGTTGCATCCAATTTAGCATCATTTCTAACAACATTTCTTGCATCCAATTTAGCATCATTTTTAACATCATTTCTTGCATCCAATTTTGCATCCTTTTGAGCATCTAAATTTTCACCCCATGTTGGACCATGTGTTGCGTCCACCTTTGAATCCCATTTTGTATCTAATGTTACATTCAATTTTCAACTATTTTTTCTTCTACTTTTGCATTTGTTTTTGCACCAAGTTTTGAATCATTTGTTGCACCTCATTTTGCATCTAATGTTGCATCCAAATTTGACCCATTTTTATGCCCATTTTCACTCCATTTTTTCTACTTCTGTGTCCAAATTTTCAACATTTTTTATGTCCAATTTTGCATTCTTTTTGGTGTCTAATTTTGAATCCTTTTTGGAATTCAAATTTGCATCATTTTTTCTGTCACATTTTGTGTCCACATTTGCATCTCATTTTGCACCTAGATTTTAGTTTGAATTTTCATATAGTTATGCATAATTTTTGGCATCCGTAGTTTCACCATTTTTTTATTCTCATTTTTCTTCTTGTTTTGTGTCTTTTCTTACATCCTTTTTGCACCCAATTTTGCATCCTAATTTTACACCATTCTTTACATCCTCATTTTGGTGTCTATTTTTTCATCCTTGTTTGCACCCAATTTGGTATCTTTTTGTATGCCCTATTTTGTTCCCTTCTTTGTGTCTAGTTTTACACCCTTTTTTAATTCTACTTTAAAACCCTTTTTGTCTCATTGTTTTCCTTGTTTTGATGGCTATTTTAACATTCAATTCTACTTCCAATTTTGCATCGACGGTTACATCCACTTTTGGCTTCTTGTTTATAGTTTTACTTTTACTTCCATTTTACTAATTTTATTACATAGTGAAATATATTATAGTTTATAAATATCATTTTGTTGTAGGATTTAATGGAAAATTAGATGAACATAAAACCCTCTCAGTTTATCCCAGAAACCTAAGATAGATTGGTTAATAGATAGGTTGTTCTAAGGCTCAGGATTCTTAGTAGATCAAGATGTAGAGTATAGATTAAGAAAAGAAGAGTGAATTCATGTGAGTCCTCGCATGCAGGTCTTGTTAGAGTTTTTAGTGTAGTTGGGAAGCACTCCTAGATAGCTCCAAATCTTGGTCCTACACCCAAGAGAGAGCAAAGAAAACTTCACGACATAATATCTTGATAATTGAAACTATCATAAACATATAAATATTACTCAATAAATAAGTAAAAATCAAAATCCCATACATTCATTAGTTAAATAGGATAAGTAAAGAATGAATAGTAGCATATGGAAGGAAGAACAACTAATATATATTAATAAAGGAGTTGGAGGAAAGTTACAACCATCAGATGCAGTTGCAACAACACCTCCCCCAACTCTTAGCTCCAAAACTCTCCCTCTCAAGATAGATCTCTGTAGCTTGACAATACACGAAGTCCCATCATTTCCTCAATGGCCAAGCCTCCAATATATAGGAAAGTGAAGGCTATGAAGATTTCCCAAATTCCTCATAATTTAGTTCAATTTTGGCAAAATATTTTGGGTAAATAATGTTTCCTCATATAAAAATGGCATTTTCCACTTTTTAGATGCTTTTGTGCTTAGGAAAAAGCTTCCCCATGACTTATGGCTCTTTCCCACTTTTGTATGCTTTTATTTTTTTTTACGAAAAATCTAAAGATGAGGATAAAGAGATCACATTCAACCATATGAGTTTTCGAAAGTGAACAAGAGTGTCAAATTCTAGTTAACTCGAGATTTTTTCCTCCCATTAGAGGAATTTTCATTTTAAAATGTTAACATGGAATTTCCATGTCATAATGTGTAAGCCAATCAAAATCCTTTAAAATTTAAAAGACATACAGGTGTGACTAGGCGGTGGATTTTTTTTTAATATTATAACTTACCTAATTTAACTGTGAATGGTGCCCAAGTGACCCAAAACTATATTAAATATTAAAAATAAAATTAATATCGTAATCTATAAAAGTTAGAATATCGAGAATATTTTTAATGAAGGGTAACATGGCGTGTTAAATAAATAGATTTAGATATAAAATCCTAAATCCTAAATTTAATTTAAATTTTAAAATTACTTTTTTAATTTAAATTTTATTAAATGTTGTATTGATAACTTTTTTTTTTTTTTTTTTAGTTCTGAGGAAAAAGCGAACTTTTTATTAATCGAATAAAAAGTTACATTGCAAATGCTTGTGCATTTCAGATTCTGCTGTTTGACTGCAAATGCAATAAAAAAAGATGTCCTTTCAACAAGAAGGACCCACTATTTTCAAAATTTAAGTCAGCTGAAAGCAAAACCAAAATGAGTCGCCTGCTCATTGCTGTCCAGCCATACCATAATGGCCCTTTCAATAAAGGTAAATCATCATATAGACAGGCCTCCTCATAAAGGAAAATGGCCTTTACAAAGTTTGTTTAAGTTCTGTGATTGTGGAAACTGAAGTTTTACCAAAATAACATAATGTAGTCTGTAATAACAAGTAACATATATCAAAAAAATGTGTTGATGCTTTCCCTGTGCTCATGTATAAGGCGGCTGATCTGATGAGTGAATCTGTCCCTGAATTTCTTCTATGATTTTCCAGCTGCCCATATTCTGTTGCAGACCTTCTTTAGAAAGCTTGTCTGCTGTATCATTCCTGTCCCTGTAAATATGGTGCAAAAAGATACTGTTAAAAGATGATTTTAAAACCATAATTTCTTCCAACAGAGGTTTCAAAATTTGGTTATTACATGAGCTTTTCCCATTGACCCAATTGATAACATTTAGTGAATCTCCAAAGATCTGAATTGTGATGATGTTCCTTTGTATAAGCCAGCATAGGAGTAACTTCAAGGCTGACAATTCTGCGTAGTTGTTTGTTCCTGACCCTAAACCGACAGAGGCTTTGAGGGAATGGTTTGTTTTTACATGGATAACAATGCCAGCTCCTGCCTGATTGTTCTGAGAGGCACCATCGAAAAAAGACCAGGGAATGTCCTCTTTGATGATGACTTCTTTATTTTGCCTTTGAGATTTTTTTTCCACTGGTTCTGGGATGCTTGAGTAGATGGAGACACTCTGAGTAGCTGACACAACTGCCAGAGTTTCCTTGTCCTGAAAAATACTCTTGTTTCTGGCTATCCATATCCCCCAACATAGAATGAGTGGGAGGTTCCGCATATTCCCTTCTGGGTACTGATTCCACCATTTGGTCCATGCTTCTGATAGATTTTCTCCTCCCCATTCTATCCTTTTGTTCAACAGTTTCTCTACCTCCCCCCTGTTATCACTCAAGTTGTCCTTAAGCTCCGAAAAGGATATGGCCGAGGTAACCACAGACCAACATTGGACTGCAGGTTCTAGCCAACCTGCAATCATAGAGGGCTCTCTCTTTTAGATTTAGCTTTGTTTGAAAAGGATTTTAGGCTAGGTCTCGAGTTCAGAGGGTTTTTGTTTTGTTTTTGGTGGGAAAACTGATGTTTTCAGATAGAGAGGAAAGGCATAGTCTGGAAGTTTCAAACCATTGGGCATGGAGTCAAGGAGGAGAACTGCTGGTGCTTATCCTTAATAACAGTGAGGGAAAATGGAGCAAGATAGCTGAGCATGAAACAATGTTTCAGGTTTAATTGATGGAAAGAAGTGCTAAGTAATGAGAGGCAGTTAAGAATCTCTCAATTATGCTTAACAAGGGAAAATGACAAGGCGCTACCTAGGGGCAATTAAGAATCCCTAGATAATTGGCAAACACAGGTGAATCGGGGTAAACATGAGCCAGAAGGAATTCATATTCATAACCAATTCAATCAGAGGAAAACATAAAGAAATAACAGAAATTGAGCATAGAGAGTATTTAAACTAATTCTAGGCTATTCTTTCTTTATGCTATTTAGATAGTGATAACAATAAAACAGAGGTAAGATGCACTTATTGCTTCAGGTTGTAGCAAAAGAATTCCATCTTCATATCTCCATAAACATTCATTTACAACAGGCAGTCCGCTCTCCTAGCTTTCTGCAATCTTTGATTATAGAAACATTCAGGTATACAGTGCGAGTCTCTATTGAAAATTCTCAATCGACCAACCCTTAAAACTATACAGAGGGTGGTATATATAGGGCAAAACTTTCTATCCACAATGTATATTTATTACATCTTGACCTAATCAGGTCACAAAGAATAATTAATTTACCTACTCCTATCTGAAATAAATGCATGAAAATATCTCAGGCTGCGCTGGGGCGGCCGTATCAAAACTGAATAACTTATGTAGTCCTTGGTGGCTTGGTGTAGGTGCTTCTGAAATAAATGTGCATGGGTTTCTGCTTCTTTGTTGTCTTGTGGCTTTGAATGCCTTAATTGTGATTTGAAGGTAAGGATAGGCTTTCATCGCTTGATTTGACTTAATTGGCGGCCATTCAATGTTAACCTGCTTTGGGAACTGAAGGTTTCCATTAAACAATTTAAATGGTACACTTTGCTGCTTCTCTTTCCTCTGATACTCTCTGATAGATGAACTGGGTCACTTTTCTTCTTTTCTGCGGGTCTAATCACAAGTTAATGGCCGCTGTTCAGCCTCTGTATCCTCTGGAACTGTCTTCTGCTCCTTTCGGTATGCTATGCGAAGAAAACGGGTCATTTTTGCGCCTTTTGGGCTTCCTGGGGCCGTACGATGAAAAGATTCCTTGAAGATTCTCCATTTCGGCCTAAAAAATCCTGCGATGAGTGATTTGCACTAGGCACAAATCGCTCATCAAAAACTGCCTCAGAATCGGATTCTAGGGCTCCGAAGTGCGACTTTTGCTCCTTCGCGCCAAAAAAGTGCTGATGATGTCAGCATGATGTGACGTTGTGCGACGGGTGACGTCAGCGATGATGTCAGCATGATGACGTGGCGGGATGACGTTAACATAACGTCATCATGTACGGATGGTGACGTGGTATGACACGTGGCAAGGGGCCATGTAGGCAGATGACTCAGAAACATGGCGGCAGGAGGCCACGCAGGCGGTTGACGTGTCGCGGTGACTGGGCAAGGGGGTGACGTAAGCGGCGATGTCACAGGGCAGGAGGCAGTAAGCGGTATTGTGGCACACCTCTTTTTGGGGATGGTGGTTTCGTGAGGGGGGCCTCCGCCACAGCCCAACGCTTGACGCGTGGCGGGGGGTACGGCGGTAATACCGCCCATCTCTCGGACGCTAAAGTTCGGGCAGCTCGGGGATGGGACGGCTTGCCCACCGTTGATTTGTGGGGCGGGCGATCCAACGGTTGCGACAGACGCGAGGTGGCGGGTAGTTAGGGTGGGGAATATTCACAGGAATATTCTGTTTTTAATGTATGCGCGGGTGGGTTTAAACTATGGGAATGGCGGAGTTTGAGAGTTAAACGGGTTTAATGAGCGCGGGTTAGTGTTTTAGACTTAGGAAATGGGGCTTTATGGGTTTTTAAATGAGCGAGATTAATATTTTATGCACAAAACTTTGGTTTGGGGGTGAATTAGGGAGTTTTTGAGGGTTTTAGGGCTAGGGGAGAGGTTATTAGTCTGACCATGTGTCAGATTAATCCCTGTTATGACCTGGATGGGCTAAAAACAGCCCAGATGGACTATTTTTTCCCCGAACTTATATAAAAATATGGCTATATTGCCAGGGTGGGGATATTTACATAGGGGAGTTTTATGTACATAGTTTTAATAGGGGAAGGGGAAAACTGCTAGGGAGTTATATAATACTGTCAATAGTTAATATGAAGGTGATAAGTAGGCGCTAAGGTCAGGGACCTTAGGCTAAATTTTGGGGAAAATAATTTGCAAAGAGATGAAGTCCTTGAGTGAAGCAGGTCTTTACCAAGGCAACTGATATGGATGAGGATGAAACTAAGAGGCTCAAGCATATCTTGTCCTCTTTGGGGAAATTAGTAAGTGACTTGGGGAATTAGAAGAAGGGGAAGTTAGTGATGTCCAGCTTTGATCTCTTTCTGAATGAAAACTTCCTGCAATGTGATCTGTAAAGATAAAACAGTTTGAAACAAAAAATTGATCATAAATCACCTTTCTGCAACCACAACTACCTACCCATCCTACTTTCCTAACATTTTTTCTTCTTTTCTGATTAGGGTGCACTTAAACTTGCAGACCCAGAATTACAATTTTTCTTTTGAATGTTTCGTATGTAAATCTGCACTTATTTCTGCCAGGGCCCAGATTAAACAGTTGGGTCCCTTTGATTCTCTACCTATCTACAAAATCTGCCAAGGTTAAACTGTTTGGACAGATGCATTCTCTATATTCTACAATAGGAAATTGAAACCTAGGGAGACCAAGATTAGACTGTTTGGACCTCCCTTAAATGAAAACTCTTCAAAATTGGGACAACTCCTCAAAAATGGAATCAACAGTGGCATTTGGACTAGCACACTTCACGGCTTTCTTCTTTGGTGTCATCTGGAAATATGGAACACTGCAGCTTGCAAAGTATGACATATTTGGCATGTAAAAATGTCAATCATGAAAAATGATACCCTGTTGCAACAGGAGGCTAACAGTGGCTCCACTTGGGGATGGCTTTTCCTTATGAAAAGTCAAGAACAGCAGGTCAGACTGCCTTGATCTTCTGTTGTTGTTGTAGACTGGAAACATTTGTTTTGGCTGCTAAAAATATAAACTTGGAACTGTGAACAACCTCCTCCTCCACTGAGCTTTTTATGAATGGTACAACGTCGCCTGCTTTCTTCTGCGTGCTTGATAATTATGCGTAATGCTGCTTGAACATTCCTTTTAAAACATTTTAGGAACAAGGATCAAACTGTTGTGCTTGCCTTGCTTTTGCTTAGAGCAAGGTGTTGATATGAACTGAAAATTTTTGCTCTATTTCGATACTCTTGAGACTGGAAAATTTGCATCGGCTGAGTCCTCACCGAATTTACTGCCATTCTTTAGACAATCAGGCTGTTTATACAAACATAAAAACTGAGTGCTGATATTTACAAGTAATGTTGTACAAAGGTATTTACAGAATTTGCATTGTTTCAACAACAAGGATCATGATAATGTTTCAACATCCTGCCATTCACAGGGCCTTCTTCAATAGTGCTGTCCTCCATAGATCTGAGAAAATAAGTGTTGTTTCCCTGAACAGCAGAAATTACAAATGGACCTTTCCATAGAAAATAAAACTTGGCATGTTTACCCTTGCCTTCTCTTCTTGAATTCCACTTTAAAACTTTGTCACCAATATTGAAATCTTCAGCTTTAGCTCTCTTATCAAACATCCTTTTGAGCTTTTCTTGCAGAATTTGTGCTCTGTCATAAACTTGTTCTCTGGTTTGCTGCAGATGGATGGTCTGATTGATTCTTCTTTTAATGTCATTTGGTTTAGCCTGAATCTCTTGTAACAACTTGATAGTAGGAATGCCCAGAGATGAAGGAAATCTAGCCTCCATGCCATATACTAGCTCATAAGGGCTCATCCCAATTGATCTTTTGCTTGAAAGTCTGTCTTCCCATAGGGCATTTACCATTTTTTTGTGCCAGTTCTTCTTGTTTTCTTCCAGCACTTTCTTTATGATGTTGATGAGGCTTTTGTTAGATGATTCGGCCAAGCCATTGACTTGAGGGTAATAGGCTGTGGAGTGGCCCAAGGTAATATTAAATCTGTGGCAAAAATTGATCATCTTTTTGGACTTAAAGGCAGCGGCATTGTCAGTGATGATTTTCTCAGGGCAACCAAATCTGGAAAGAATATTGCACTCAAGGAATTCGATAATAATGGTATCATTGGCTTGTCTACAGGGAATGGCTTCAACCCACTTAGTGAAATAGTCAGTGGATGTTAGGATCCATTTGTGATGGCCTAAGGAAGAGGGATGGATTTCTCCAATGCTGTCCAGACCCCATTGTTGAAAATATTTTTCGGTGGAGATGGGTTTAAGGGGCAGGGGCAACAATTTTCTCTTGCCCTCAAAAATTTGGCACTTGTGACATGATATGGAAAACTTTTTTACATCTGCAAAAAGAGTGGGCCAGTAGAAGCCATCCCTTAGAATTTTATCAGCAGTGGACTTCCAATATAGATGTCCTCCGCAGTCACCTGCATGGAATTCTTTCATGACGTTGTTAGTTTCATTCATGATTAAACAATTTAGCAATATACCTTCATGATTTCTCCAAAATAATGCACCATCTATAACACAAAACTTTAAAGCCTTCATTTTCAAAATTCTTTTCTTGGTTCTGGACAATCCTGGGGGAGCACACAGGTTTAACAATACAAAGCATATATCAGCGTACCATGGGCATTGCAAAAAGATCTCACTGATCTGTGGAGTCGCCAGCTCCGGTTCATTGTCCAGCTGGTTTATGTCTAAGGCTTGAAAGTTTGTTTTGGACATCAGTTTAGCTAAACCTTGTCCCTTTATCAGCTTGGTTGGTTTTATTTCTATGTCCTATTCAAGCATGTTTGCAATCCATTTGCCTCTTTTGCCTTCTAATCCCTCTTGGGTCAATATGTCTTTTACAGCAGCGTGTGGGACATAGGCAATCACGTGTGAATATAAAATGTACACTCTGAAATCCTTGATGGCCTTAACAAGTGCGTAGGCCTGTTTTTCCATTATCGGGTACTTCAAGGGGGCGTCTCTTAAGGCTCGGCTGAAAAAAGCAATTGGCTTTTCAGCTCCCTGCTCATCTTTTTGCAAAAGGACAACAGCTATAGTGTGATCAGATGCAAACAAAAATATGATAAAATCTTTGTCAAACTGTGGGCTAGTTAGGACAGGGGTTTGTGTTAAGGCTGATTTGATACTCTCAAATGATTGCTTGGTTTCAAGAGACCATTTTACCTTGGCATCCTTCTTTAACATGTTGCTTAACAATCTTATCAGCTCAGCTAGATTTGGAATAAATCTTCTCAAGAAGTTGATTTTCCCAAGGAATGCTTGTAGCTCTTTAATGTTTCTTGGAAATGGGATTTGGAGGATGGCTTGTATTCTTTCAGGATCAATTCTGATCCCATCCTTTGATATGATGTGGCCAAGTAATTTGCCTTCTTCAAGGCCAAACAGAGACTTCTTGGGGTTCAAGGAAATTCCATATTCCCTACATGTCATGAATATTTTCCTGAGATGCTTGAGGTGTTCTTCATCAGATTTGGAAAATGGGGTTAAGTGGACAACTAGGAAGTCGTGTATTTCTTTTGTGAATGCAATATCCATTGCTCGTTGAAAGGTAGCACCAGCGTTTTTAAGACCAAATGGCATCTTTACATACTTGAATGTTCCCCAGGGTGTAGTAAAAGCAGTTTTTTCTTGATCGTCTGAGTGAACAAGTATTTGGTTAAAACCTGAAATACCATCTAGCAAAGAGATTCTAGATGATCCCACTACTCTTTGCAATATGTGGTCCATTTTAGACAAAGGGTAATGGTCTTTTAGGGAGACTTGATTTAAATTTCTGAGATCTACACAAAGTCTAATTTCGCCTGTCTTTTTTCTCGTAGGAACAAGATTGGACACCCATTCGGAAAATCTGATGGGTGCTATGATGCCTGCTTCAAACATCCTCTTTACTTCCTTCTCAATCAGAGGAAGAAGCATGGGGTTAATTCTTCTAAGTTTCTGCTTGAAGGGTTTCTGGTTTGGTTTTAAAGGAATGGTGTGTTGGATCACCGAGGTGTCATAGGATTTCAACCTCATAGCTCCAAGCAAATACATCTTGGAACTCTTTGAATAAGTCAATGTACTTGGGCTTTTGATCAGGTGGTAAGTTTTTGGACAGTTTGATCATTTTCGGCTTTTCGACTGTCCCAATGTTATGTTCTTCTATCTCAGTGTTTATGGGTTGTAGTTTTGGATTTCTGGGCACGTCATTGGCATCAAACATGTCTTCCAAAGGGGTGAGGCCAGCGGGCAAAAAATTATCTTTCGAGTCAATGACCTCTGCCTCTATTTTGTCTATCTCTTCTATCTGTGTTTGTTTCAGCTGTTCTATGTTTTCTTTGTCAAAAACAGTTGGTTTCAGGATTTTCTTGATTGCTGCCGCTATTATATCTTGCTGATTTTCAATTGTTTTGTGTTCTGTATCTGTCATGGCATCCATGTCAATGTTAATATTTGAAAATTCATGCTCGAGGGTAAGGAAACTGTTAATTTGGGCATCATTTTCGAATACTTGCCAATCTCTAACGTTTTTTGGGACAGTAGGCCTATGTTTTATTTCAGCCGTGAAGTGATGGTTTGGGTCAAAAGGAAGCTTACATGTACTTGCAAAGGTGGCTAGGCTGTGTGCATGAATGTTGTGATTTCTGGAAATCTTGTCAAGCTTGAATTCAGTGAATTCCTGGAGTATGTTTGTAGTAGCGGTCCTATAGGCTCTCATTCTGTTGTCGTTGGTAACAAAATTACCTTTCATCTGTTCTATAACTAGGTCAGAGTCACCTAAGATAGACACTCTTACAGCTCCTAGAGTTTTTAGCAGTTTAAGGCCTAAAAGCAGAGCCTCATACTCTGCCATGTTATTTGTGCATTTGAAGTTCAGTCTATAGGCATGACCTTCTGCATGGTTATTGTATGTGTTTTGAATCCAGACACCTGCACCTGCTCCTAACTTATTGACAGAGCCATCAAACTCTAAATACCATGTGATTTCTTGCTTATGGTCAGTATCAAGAGATTGAGCTGTTTTAGGATTGGGCAAATTTGAAATTTCTATTTGAGGATGTTCTTCTAGTAGGCTGGTTGCATCAGCTGCTGTGACAGTTTGGTGGGTATTTGCAACCGACTCTTCGTTGATGTGTGCTTGTTGCTCTAAAGCGAAGGGCTCATTATCAATTGAAACATTTGTATCATGATTAAACAAAATAAATGAATCCATATCAGAGTGGATTGAGTAGATGGGAAAATTTTCAGGCCTGCTCTCACTACTCACCACATATTTCATCAGCGTTTCTCTGTACAGTCCCTTTGGTTGCCCAAAGACTGAAATGGTGGCGTAGGAAAGGTCTAATTGAAGGGATCCTTGGAGCTTTGCTCCCCATGATCTTGACAGGAGCATACTGTATTTTGGTGGAATGTCAGCCAACACTACATCCATGAGGATGGTCTTGTTAGGATATTGGACTAAGGAGACACACAAGTCTTTGATGAGGCCTAGAGATTTCACTCGACTTGAGTCAAATGAGTACAGATCTTTGTAAGGTCTTGTAATATCAAGATTTAGTTTTTCCATAACTGCTTTGGGCATAAGATTGTGCGATGCCCCTGAGTCAAACATAGCATTGTGCAAAACTTTGTCATGTATATGCAAACTGACATAAAAAGGTGGGACAGGTCCATGTGTTGATTTTCTGTTAACTTCTGGGCCAAATAGCAGCTCTAGGGTGTCGTCTAAAACATTTACATCATCCTTGTTTTCTGGAATTTGAAGTGACCTTTGAATTTGCTGCCTATATACATCGTGTTTAGCCAGTTCTGGAAGAGGAATGTCTATCTTGAGTTTTCCTATATTTTCCTCTAAGTTAAATGGCTTTTCCAGTGGAGTCTTGGTGTTGATAATGGCATCTTTTTCTGTTTCATTTGAATTCTCAGCGATCTGCTCTTGTTTATCAGTGCTATGGGAAGTTTTTGCTCACGGTTGTACAGTTTCAAGAGTGCTTTTTGGGATGTTGTTTGTGTTTTCTTTTGAGGAAGAAGGTGGCAAAGGCTATTCAACCGAAGGCTGCGAGTCTGTTATGTCTTCTACAGTCACTTGATGCGGGTTTGGAACAGGTATATCAGCTGGTTCTGTTATGACAACCTTGTTTTTAATCTTGTTGGGCTGTTTGCCATCCTTTGTTTTACTAGGTTCGGAAATGTCAATGGTCCTAGCTCTCAGCTTATATTGTTTGTGTACCTCATACACAGCGCTATCATACCCTTGTTTAAAATCAAAAGACTCGCTATACTTAGTCTGAAACTGATTGTAATCGGGTTCATTTTGGTCTTCTTGGGACAGGACA
The DNA here is from genome assembly GCA_031772625.1 of Pinus tabuliformis. NCBI lineage: Eukaryota > Viridiplantae > Streptophyta > Pinopsida > Pinales > Pinaceae > Pinus > Pinus tabuliformis. The sequence continues at coordinate 863,642,716 of CM062815.1, forward strand.
GTTTGATGCTCACCCTTTAGATCCATTAGATTCATGTGAGTGGCTTCTATGGGTCGACCAGAAGTGGATCCGTCAACATAATTATCTTGGAAAGGGGGTCTTATATCATGGTCTTGGTTAGGCCTACTAGCATTTGTGTTCTGTGTTTTTCCAAAATTTGGGTTCCTTATGGTATTAGACTGTCGTCCTTCCCATGATGCTTTTCTCTCAACATTTTCTACTGTTTCTCATAGCCTTTGCAGGCCATTGATAATAGCATCAAGCTTCTGGTCAAAGGCTGAGGATTCTTCTTTAAAGGTGGTTCTTCTTTCCATTTTAGCTCTGATTCTTTTGGCAATCAAATTGGCTTCTACGCTGACAGCAACATTTTGCATGTTCGCAAGGGTTTGAGGAGTCTTTCTTTTAACTGGTATGCCATCTCCGGGTTGAATCCATCAAGAAATTTGTACAAGGCCAGATCGGGTGGAGGCCTTAAGTTTTGTGGTATTGCGTTATATACATTATTGAATCTTGCACAGTACTCCAAAACAGTCTCTTAAGGACCTCGCTTAATCGTATCATATTCAGCTAGTATGTGCAAGGGGTCTTTCTTTTTCTCCCATCTGTTGGTAAAGGATTGATAAAGCTCATCTGGGGTGGTTATGGAATTTGCAGCAAGTGATCTGAACCAAGTTCTTACATCACTTGTCAAAATCTGAACAAAAAATCTCATTCTTACGCTATCATCATCTATTTAATAGTTTTCAAAATAGTCTTGCATCTTTTTGGTATGCTGAATGGCTGTGAAAGGACCGATGGAATCAAAATAAGTGATCTTCGATTGGTACTCTTGAGGTAAAGCCCCAACATTAGCAGGTAATTGCAGGGGTGCATATCTATTAGCCATATTGGTAGGTATAAGTGGAACAACGGGGATAAGTGGAACAACTGGAGTAACGGGGATCACAGGAGTAACTGGAACAGTGGAAACAACAGTAGTGGTAATGGGAATATGTGTAGTGAATGAAGGTGTGGAAGGAGTACTACGGGATGTAGATGATGAACTGATGGAAATAGGGGTTGAACGGAACAAAACCTTGACAGGAGTCGGAAAACAGCTAGGGTAAGTTGTATCAGGGCTCAAATCAGCAAAATCTTCCTGTCCTTCTTTCTTCCTAAGGATTTTCGGGATTATATTAGGGTTTTTAGAAACAGCTGGAGGGTTGGGGTCTGGATTTGACCTTGTATATCGTGGATTTTTCTTGGGAGCCAGCTTCTAAATTGTTTTTTGGGTATTTTTCCTGGGAATGTTTTTGTAATCGACAAGGGACTAATTAAACTTTGAGGCAGCTTGTTTGTAACTTAAAACTTAGCATGAAGATTGACTGAAGAAACATTTATTTACTCCTGTTAATGCAAAGCAAAAATAGTCTCAAAGGATTCTTGGCTTACAATCAGACTTCATCTATAGTTTTAAGAGATAAAAAGCAATTGGAAAGTTTGATTTATGGTCTCAACAGAGCTTTCTTACCTTCTTCGTGAAAACTATTTGAGGAAGTTCCCCAGCGGAGTCACCATTATGTTATCACTCAGGTTGTCCTTAAGCTCCGAAAAGGATACGGCCGAGGTAACCACAGACCAACTTTGGACTGCAAGTTCTAGCCAACCTGCAATCAGAGAGGGCTCTCTCTTTTAGATTTAGCTTTGTTTGAAAAGGATTTTAGGCTAGGTCTCGAGTTCAGAGGGTTTTTGTTTTTTTTTTTTGGTGGAAAAATTGATGTTTTCAGATAGAGAGGCAAGGCATAGTCTGGAAGTTTCAAACCATTGGGCGTGGAGTCAAGGAGGAGAACTGCTGGTGCTTATCCTTAATAACAATGAGGGAAAATGGAGCAAGATAGCTGAGCATGAAACAATGTTTCAGGTTTAAGGGATGGAAAGAAGTGCTAAGTAATGAGAGGCAGTTAAGAATCTCTAAATTATGCTTAACAAGGGAAAATGACAAGGTGCTACCTAGGGGCGATTAAGAATCCCTAGATAATTGGCAAACACAGGTGAATCGGGGTAAACATGAGCCAGAAGGAATTCATATTCATAAACAATTCAATCAAAGGAAAACATAAAGAAATAGCATAAATTGAGCATAGAGAGTATTTAAACTAATTCTAGGCTATTCTTTCTTTCTGCTATTTAGATAGTGATAACAATAAAACAGAAGTAAGATGCACTTATTGCTTCAGGCTGCAGCACAAGAATTCCATCTTCATATCTCCATAAACATTCATTTACAATAGGCAGTCCGCTCTCCTAGCTTTCTGCAATCTTTGATTATAGAAACAGTCACGTATACAATGCGAGTCTCTAGTGAAAATTCTCAATTGACCAACCCTTAAAACTATACAGAGGGTGGTATATATAGGGCAAAACTTTCTACCCACAGTGTCTCTTTATTACATCTTGACCTAATCAGGTCATAAAGAATAATTAATTTACCTACTCCTATCTGAAATACATGCATGAAAATATCTCAGGCTGCGCTGGGGCGGCCGTATCAAAACTGAATAACTTATGTAGTCCTTGGTGGCTTGGTGCAGGTGCTTCTGAAATAAATGTGCATGGGTTTCTGCTTCTTTGTTTTCCTGTGGCTTTGAATGCCTTAATTGTGATTTGAAGGTAAGGATGGGCTTTCACCGCTTGATTTGACTTAATTGGCGGCCATTCAATGTTAACCTGCTTTGGGAACTGAAGGTTTCCATTAAACAATTTAAATGGTACACTTTGCTACTTCTCTTTCCTCCGATACTCTCTGACAAATGAACTGGGTCGCTTTTCTTCTTTGTTGTGGGTCTAATCACAAGTTAATGGCCGTTGTTCGGCCTTTGTATCCTCTAGAACTGTCTTCTGCTCCTTTCGGTATGCTCTGCGAAGAAAACGGGTCATTTTTGTGCCTTTTGGGCTTCCTGGGGCCGTATGATGAAAAGATTCCCTGAGATTCCCTGAAGATTCTCCATTTCGGCCTAAAAAATCCTGCGGCGCAAATCGCTCATCAAAAACCACCTCAGAATCGGATTTCGGGGCTCCGAAGTGCGATTTTTGCTCCTTCGCGCCAAAAAAGTGCTGATGACATTAGCATGATGTGACGTTGTATGGCGGGTGACGTCAGTGATGATGTCAGCATGACGATGTGGTGGGATGAAATCAGCATGACGTCATCATGTATGGATGGTGACATGGTATGACACGTGGCAAGGGGCCATGCAGGCAGATGACTCGGCTACACGGTGGCAGGAGGCCACGCAGGCGGTTGACGTGTCGCAGTGACTAGGCAAGGGGGTGACGTAAGCGGCGACGTCACAGGGCAGGAGGCGGTAAGCGGTATTGTGGCGCACTGCTTTTTGGGGATGGTGGTTTCGTGAGGGGGGCCTCCGCCACAGCCCAACGCTTGACGCGTGGCGGGAGGTACGGCGGTAATACCGCCCATCTCCCGGATGCTAAAGCTCGGGCAGCTCGGGGATGGGACGGCCCGCCCACCGTTGATCTGTGGGGCGGGCGATCCAACGGTTGGCGGCAAGTGTGAGGTGGCGGGTAGTTAGGGTGGGGAATATTCACTGGAATATTCTGTTTTTAATGTATGCGCGGGTGGGTTTAAACTATGGGAATGGCGGAGTTTGAGAGTTAAACGGGTTTAATGAGCGCGGGTTAGTGTTTTAGACTTAGGAAATGGGGCTTTATGGGTTTTTAAATGAGCGGGATTAATATTTTATGCACAAAACTTTGGTTTGGGGGTGAATTAGGGGGTTTTTGAGGGTTTTAGGGCTATGGGAGAGGTTATTAGTATGACCAGGTGTCAGACTAATCCCTGTTATGACTGAGATGGGCTAAAGACAACCCCAGATGGACTATTTTTTCCCCGGACTTATATAAAAATATGGCTATATTGCTAGGGTGGGGATATTTACATAGGGGAGTTTTATGTACATAGTTTTAATAGGGGAAGGGGAAAACTGTTAGGGAGTTCTATAATAGTGTCAATAGTTAATATGAAGGTGATAAGCAGGCGCTAAGGTCAGGGACCTTAGGCTAAATTTTGGGGATAAGAATTCGCAAAGAGATGAAGTCCTTGAGTGAAGCAGATCTTTACCAAGGCAAATGATATGGATGATGATGAAACTAAGAGGCTCAAGCATATCTTGTCCTCTTTGGGGAAATTAGTAAGTGACTTGGGGAATTAGAAGAAGGGGAAGTTAGTGATGTCCAGCTTTGATCTCTTTTTGAATGAAAACTGCCTGCAATGTGATCTGTAAAGATAAAACAGTTTGAAACACAAAATTGATCATAAATCACCTTTCTGCAACCACATCTACCTACCCATCCTACTTTCCTAACATTTTTTCTTCTTTTCTGATTAGGGTGCACTTAAAATTGCAGAACCAGAATTACAATTTTTCTTTTGAATGTTTCCTATCTAAGTCTGCACTTATTTCTGCCAGGGCCCAGATTAAATAGTTGGATCCCTTTGATTCTCTACCTATCTACAAAATCTGCCAAGGTTAAACTATTTGGATAGATGCATTCTCTATATTCTACAACAGGAAATTGAAACCTAGGGAGACCAAGATTAGACTGTTTGGACCTCCCTTAAATGAAAACTCTTCAAAACTGGGACAACTCCTCAAAAATGGAATCAACAGTGGCATTTGGACCAGCACACTTCATGGCTTTCTTCTTTGGTCTCATCTGGAAATATGGAACACTGCAGCTTGCAAAGTATGACATATTTGGCATGTAAAAATGTCAGTCATGAAAAATGATACCCTGTTGCAACAAGAGGCTAACACCCCCAAATTTTAATTGTTGCTGAGCATTTTAGGAAGAGATGGTTGATGGATTCCACTTCAACCTTGCATAGAGAACATCTTCCTGGACCGTGCATATATCTTGACTGGAGAATGTCCCAGGTTGGGATTTTTTTCCTTAACACACACCAAAAAAACAGTCTGGCCTTTGCCGGGCATTTAAGCTTCCATAAATGCTTCGTCCACCATTCCTGTTCTCCCCAACCTTTTCTAGACATGATGAAATTGTATCCACTTTTTGGAGAGTATTCTCCATTTTTTGCATGTGCCCATAGTAGTTGGTCCATCATATCTTTTAGCGTGACGTTTGATCTGGAGAGCTCTTGAGTATATGTTTCCCAATCGTTCCACCATCTGTGCTCTAGGTCTAGTTCTTCTCCATTTTTCCAGGCTTGTCCCCACATAGATGAATGACCAGCTTTTTCCACCTGATTTAATGTATGAATTCCTTTGCTTTCTAGATGCCTGATTAATCCAGGGGATAAAGCAAAATTCTCATTACATCCTACCCACGGGTCCCTTCCTATCCTTAGATTCCTTCCGTTTCCAATCTTCCATGCAAGACCTTGTTCGATTACTTTGAAGGATTCCACAGTTGCTTTCCATATCACCGACCCCTTCTTCTTCTCCTTAACTGGATTTCTGATCCATTCCTCTAAAGGCATTGGGTCAATGTATTTCCTTTTCACCACTCTGGTCCATAAGTTCTCCAGCCCGATTTTGCAGTCAATGATAGGCTGAAATCAAGAAGAATTTTTATCCCCCATCCTCCCCATTCTTTTGGCCTTGCCACTTTTTCCCAGGCAACCCATGGCAGGACAAAGTTCTCCTTGGAGCCAGCCCAAAGGAATCTGCTGCAAATTCTCCTTATTTTCTCCAATATACCTTAGGAACCCATGTTAAAGCTGACCAAAAAACTGGAATGGCCAATAACACTGCTTTGATTAGTGTCAATCTCCCCGCTCTAGACAGCCATTTAAAGCTCCAATGGGAGATTTTGGCTTCAATTTTGGCGATTAGCCAGTTCCAGTCCTCTTTTTTTATGCATTTTGTTTGAGCCATAATCCTAGATATTTAAAGGGGTATTCCATATTGCTTGTTTGATAGGGAAAATACTGTTGCATCTGAGCCCTTTCTTGTCTGGCTAGACCTTCTATTATTAGCTGAGATTTCCTGGAGTTTATCTGCATTCCTGTAGCTTTCAAGAATAGTTCAAGAATGGTTTTTAATTCCTTTATTTCATTGGACTCTCCATTTGTGAAACTAATATATCATCAACAAAAAGGAGATGAGAGATGTTCAGGTTTGTAGCTACTTCTAGACCTTTCATCTTACCTTCCCTTTTAACCTTTTGAATCAACTGACTTAATCCTTCTGCTACTAAAAGAAATAGGAGAGGGGACAAAGGGAATCCTTGTCTTAATCCCCTCTGACCTTTGAAAAGGGAGTGGCTACTCCATTAATAAGGACTCCATAACTAACATTTGTAATACATCCCATTATCCAGCTAATGAAATCTGTTTTGAAGCCTAAGTGAGTTAGAAGCATTCGGATATATATCCAATTTATTCGGTCATAAGCTTTAGAAAGGTCAATTTTTAATACTGCTCCCTTCTTGTTATTCTGTTTAACACTGTGCAATACCTCCTGAGTTGTACCTATTGCCTCATGAATTTGTCTTCCATTTAAAAGCTTGAATTGTTCCATTGAAAGATGCCTTGAAAAAATAGGTTTAATTATGGTCGCAATCACCTTTGCAATGATATTATAAATACTGTTGCATAAAGATATCGGTCTAAAATCTTCGAAGGTTTCAGGAACTTCCTTCTTCGGAATGAGGGCTATAAAAGTTGCATTAAAAGGGTTGTAGACCTCTCCTTTCATCCTGGACTCTTCTACTACTTCCGTAATTTCTGTTCCTATCAGATCGAAGAAATGGAGAAAGAGTTCAATGGTCCATCCGTCCGGCCCAGGGCTTTTTTCTTTTGCCATTGATTTTATGACACTGTCAACTTCCTCCTTTGTGACTGGCCAATGCATATCCTTTGCTTCTTCCTCCTCCACATACCCGGGGAATCATTGTGCTGTCTTGATCACCTCAGCAATAGTGATCTCTCCTGGGTCTGTGAATAATTTCTGAAAATGATTTTGTCCTAGGGAAGACAGAGATTCAAAAGTCTTTGCCTCCCTTCCTTCTTCATTTTTTAGGTTCCATATAGTGTTAACAGACCTTCGCCCTTTTGCATAGTTGTGAAAAAAACTAGTGTTTTCATCCCCTGCCTTGAGCCAGATTGCTCTGCTCTTGAGCCGCCACTCTTCTTCTTTTGCCAGAAGAATTTGACTTTTGAGCTTCTCAAGGTGGAGTATCCTCTCTTTGGATTCTTGTGAAGCATATCCATCCTCCTCCATACTTTCCAGCTTATGGAGTTCCTCACTAATTTGGAAATATTCCTCGTTTTGTTTTGCCTTCTTGTCTTTTGCCCAAGATATGGTTGCTTTCTTCAGCATTTTAAGGTTTTCCATGAACAAAAACCCTTTGTCCTCTGAGGTGCTTCTGTCCGAATGCCTCCATATTTCTTTGAATAATTTAATGAAATATTCTTCTTGTAACCATGATGCATTGAACTTGAAAGGTGATGGCAGCTTTGGAGGAGGTTTTGTGAGTTCCAGATAAACTGGGAAATGATCCGAAGCCCCTTCTTCTTCGACCCATTGCCTGAACATTGGGATCATAGAGGATAATTCTTCATTTATGAGAAATCTGTCCAGTCTTTTAGCTACTCTTGCCTCTCCTGCTCTCCTGTTCCTCCAAGTTGGCTTTAACTTGATAAGATTTACATCGATAAGATTATTTGAGGTTATGAGGTTTTGGAAGAATTCTGACAACGGATCTTCCCTGGCCGAGGGACCCCATGCCTCCGCTCTTCCAATAGAGAAATTTAAATCACCACCCAGCACAATGAATTTACTCTTCAGAGTTGAATTAGACATTAAATCTGTCCAAAAGGCCTCCCTCCCTTGACAGGGCCCATATATGTTTAATATGGTTAGAGGGAAGTCAAATTCAGGGGATTGGAGTTCCATGCCCATTACCTGCTTCATGCCCCATTGGTTCCTGATCTGAATTCTCCCTTCCCTGAATCCTACAGCCAGCCCACCTGAATGTCCTACTGAGTCCATGGCCGAGAATTTCCATCCTGGAAGGAGGGCATTTAGCGATGCTTCTACTTCTACTCCATTCCCCAGGGTCTCCTGAAGTAGAAGGATGTCTGTCTTTGAATTTAAAATCAATTCCCTGAGTGCCAGTTTTTTGGGTTTACTGGCCAAACCCCTGCAATTCCATGATGTAAGAATCATTTCAGAACATTTTCATGGGCCTGCACCGCTCTAAGTGCCCCAGTTATTGATTGTTGCTTCCCGTCTGCCACATCATGTTTTGCTTTAATCTGAGCCATAGAGAGTTTTGATTTCCTTCCCCTTTTCTTCCGGTTCAGGCTCGGGGGAGAGGACTGACCTATTCCTCCCACAGCATCTGAGGAGATTAGTTTGGAGTCCAAATATCTAAGGTTATATGGACACGAATGAGGATGGGCCAGGGGGATAGGTTTGCGGGGGCATCATCACAACTCAGATCTAAGGAGGGAATTGCGACCGAAATGGTTTCAATGCATTTTTCCAATGAAGTTCTAGCATGACTTTCATTCAAATAATTGAAACTAGAAAAGAAAAATTTAGAAGGAGAATCAAAGGCCAGGAAATCTTTTTCATTTTCTGAATTTAGAATGGGGGGAAATTTTGAATCTGAGCACATACCCTTTGCGCCTACGCTCTCCAAAGGGATTTGAGGTGCTCACTCTAAGAACTCCATGCTCGCTATTGCATCCTCGAGCTCTGGTTCTTTCTCTGCCCGATTGAACTGAAAATATTGAGATGCTATATTTATTGTCTGCCCCCCCCCCCCCCCGATTAAGATCCGTCTCCATTTCTTCCTCTGTCTGCTGTGCAATGACCTCCTCCTGGTGAAAGGTCATGTTTTGACGAATAGTCTTCTCATATTGACCTGATGTCCTCTGAAACCGTCTCCTTCGCCTTCCTAAGGGGCATTCCTTAGCCAGATGACCATAGACATCGCATCTGTGGCATCTAAAGGGAAAATATTCATAGTCCAGGATCTGTTCGAAGACAAACTCTTTGTACTGGAGATTGATTTTCTTTGCTAATCCTCCACTGGGTTTTAAATTGACAAGAATCCTTGCCATTGCCTTGTTCTGAGATTGCTTGAATGACCAGTCCGCTTCCAGAAAGGTTCCCAACTTGTTCCCTATCGCCTTGAAGACTGATTCGACCCACATGAAGGATGGTAATCCTGGTGCCCTCACCCAAACCGGGAAGACATCTGTTTTCTCATGCACGGCGTCAAACAACGGGCTCCATCTCTTTAACAGAACTGGTATATTCCCGAATGCCCAATTTTTTCCGACCACCCAATCAACCGCCTCTTTCTGCTCGAAGCGCACCATGAACCAACCCTTTGCTAGGGTCGAGACCTCGAACCCTTTGATGAGATCAGACTGCCAATTTTGTTCCCCCCAAGCTTTAATGAAATTTGAGGTGAATTTTTTCCCCCTAGCCCTTCCAACCAAGGTGCACTCAACCACCTCTAGGGCCTCTTCAATCTACACATCCATACCCAAAACCAGATTCCCTTCCAACTCTTTTGAACTGATTGGTCTCTATTTTTTCCGTTTCTCCCCTTTTTTTCTTGACCCGACAATCTCCTCCCTCGAATCCCTGATTGTCTCCTCCCTTTCTTGTTGTTTGTTAAATTGGAAACTAGGGCCAAACTCCATGTGGGTCAGCTTATTTATGGCAACTAATATTTTTATTGGATCCCTCTCAGCGAGAGGTGTAGGATTGATCCAAAGATCATCCAATTCCGATAAGTATTTATGGAGATATGAATTTATTTTTTTTATGTAATTATTATCAAGCCGACCAGCACTTATGTAGGCTCTAGAAGCCCAACCGACGTGTCTATTCAACCCCTACATTTTTAGTATAAATAGGTGAGGATTCGAAGTCATTTTGGACATGTATTCTTGAGGTGATCTCCTCTCCACGTCTGGGTTTTTGGAAGGAGAGAACCAAAAGATACACTTGCCCAAGGTTGATGCCCTAACCGCAGGAAGCTGCAGGCATATGAGGATGAGCAGCAGACAGAGTTGGATACGAGGCACGCAGGCCCTAATCTATAATGAATCCGACAGCACAACTCTTATACGCAATACGTGAGTTCATGTGCTGGGGTGATACAATGTATGTATATGCTGGTCGATGCTGATCAAAGAACAATGTATGCTAACAGTGATACGTTGTGACCTATCCGCAGCAATATAATTATATATGCAGGAAAAAACGCAGCAAGGCATATATATATCCACAGGCGATGGCACATATATATACTTGTTGGTTATACGCTGCTCAATCAGAGATACATATGCTACTCATGGAACGCAAGTCATAGTCATAGTTATACACAGTTCAACGTTGTTTTTCATGGAGAAATTAATATGTTGTCCAAAGAAATTAACACACTGTTCATAAAGAAATTAACACGCTGTTCATGGAGATATTTATCCAACACAGTCATGGATCCGCTGAGATGTATTCATCTACAAACTGAACCCTAACACACTGATACGCTGTATACGCTGATATATTTATGGTACACTGATGTTGTAAACCCTAACACGCATATGAACGCAGTCAAGTAATGAAGGCTGTACATATGAAGGCAGTGATGTATTTATGAACGCAGTCAAGGTAATGAAGGCAGTATACATGGAACGCAGTCACATGATGGAATGTTGTCAAGGCAGAAGGAACACGTTGTAATGTGAACGCTGTCACATTTATATATATGGAACGTAGCCGCTTTTATATATGGATCATATAACTCTCAGTTATATATGGAACAGGAACGCAGTTATATATAACTTGCATTCATGGAACGCAACGACATTTATATATGGATCGCAATCATATATGAAATTGGAATCATGGTCTTACACATACGCTGGAATCATGGTCTTACATATACGCTGGAATCTTGGGCTTATATATATGCTGGACAGTCAAATGCTGGTCAGCAAGACAAGGGTGCCACTATCATCCAAACAACAACATTTAAATATGCATTAGGACGCAGTTGTTAAAGACCTCAATCCATAGTTGAGAAGCATTGTTCGACGTAGGCTGTATCCTGAAGAAAAACAGTTGGTTGTTGTCCTGCAAGAAGCCTTGCACAGTCATCTAGTTGTAAGTAACAACATGGTTATGTTTTGGTATAATATGTTGTCATAATATCAGATTGCTGTGGGTCTGCTGGAAGGAATCTGAAATTACAGCCTAGCTGCTTTGCTAGGCTGCAAGCCATAGCAAGCAGCTAAAGGCTGATATACTCATTGCTGCATACATAAGACTACATGGTGATGTAAAGGGCAGCATGATCAGTAATGGGCATAGGCAGCATTATAAGATCATAAACATGAAGGGCAACAACATGATAAGATCATGTGCATGGGCAGTACAATAATACATTAGCAGGGGTTGCAGCATGATGATGATGCACATTAGTTTGAGCAACATTATGATGGATAAGATCATGGACATGGACAGCCGCATGGTGCAGTATGCAGTGGTGCAACTAGAGAACCAGATGCAGCATGATGATAGGTATTAGTTGAAGCAGAATGTCTTCAACTGATCTCATCGTTATGAGAAATGATCTATGCTAGATCTAGATAAGTCAAAGTGTTGACTTCTGTTGTAAATGTACTCTCTCTCTCTCTCTTTCTTTGCTGAACTTTGAAGATAAAAGAAGAATTGATCAAGGGTTTCCCCACACATTGTGGGGTTTGTCCCTGGCTCGCGCCATATCTTGTGTCCTCTTATATTGGCTTGTCTTCTGCGATTTATATTTATGTTCTATCTGTAGTTTATCTTAATGGTGATGTGATTTCTAACTGTGAAAATTTAAATAAATTGCTCTAGCATAGAACATACCTAAATTTAACATTGTTCCCTTCCTTTATCCAATGAGGAGGGCCTTTGCTCTATAGGGGCAGGAACCGAATTGATAACAGAGACATTGATAAGATCAGCTGAGGATTGATTGCATACCTGAGCCTCAAAGGCTGATTCGGGAGGGTTTTTGCATAGATCTGGGAATCCTTCAGATTCGACATCCCTTCGTCCTTCGATCCTTTTGGGGCTACCTGGATCTTTGGCAATGGATGCCCTTGTAACAGCTGCAACCCTTCCGAGGTCCCCTTCCGTTCGACGCCACGAGCTTGACCCGAAAAGAACAATGTCCTCTAGACCTCCAAGCAGAACTGGCCCAATGTACGTGGATTTGCCTTTGCTGGCATGATGAAGGTTTCGAGGGCTTACATGCAGTTTGATTCCACCCTCCTTGTTCGACTGCTGCAAATCCTTGATTGTCTAGTACAAATTATCGATCCCTTCTACCTTCTTAGACGAGGGAGGAGAAACTTGACGGTTCCACTGCGATTCTAAGGAAAGAGGATCATGGCTTAGGAAATCAGGCACTCCAAAATAACGTTCAACATTCTCTGTTGTCGGGTCTTTTCCCCATACCGACAGAATATCCTCCATTGCCGGATCTAGGTCGAGTTCACCGTTAACCATGGTTACTGTAGGGTTGGTGGTTCATGAGGAAACTCCTTGCAGTTCGATGCCAGCACAGGGATCTGGCCTCTATCCTCCATTGAAAATCCTTGATGCTGTGTTGAATGCCTGGGATCGCAACTGTCAGCCTGACGATGACCCCCTACCCCTAGTTGTTCATTCCCTATCGCAGTCCATCGAACGGCTGACCGCGTTGCAACTCAAGCAAGGTTCTTTTGCATTTTTCTTACCTCAACCTATCGGCCCTGGGTCCTTCCTGAAGCCCTGCGCCCAAACCCTCGCCTGCGTCTCCATCGAGCCCCCCACAAGTGTCGTGGAAGTATCTCTTGCTGCGGAATGTGATTCAGAAGCCCACTATTGTTCATTGTATTGGTAACTTAACTTAAATATAAAATATAAATATATCGTTATTTTGATAAAGTGCATTTATTTGAGTAACTTAAATTTATATTTTAAATTTTCCTTTTAAATTTAAATTTTCTTAAATCTTGTGTTAATAAATTAATTTCATTATAAAATACATGTAGATGGTTATTTTTGATAAAAGTGACGTTTATTTGGGTAATTTCAATTTCAATTTCAATTCTTTAAATTTTGAATTTGTTTTTTGTTTTGTTTTGTTTTTTTTTTTGTTTTTAATTTAAATTTGCTTTTTTAATTTAAATATACTTTTTTAATTTAAATTTTATTAAATCTTATGCTAATATATTAATTTAAATATAAAATACATATACAGTTATTTTGATAAATGTGAGATTTATTGGGTAATTTTGGTAAAAGAATAATAAAAATGATATATTAAAAAATTGTGTACATGGAATTATTTTATTAGTTTCTTAATTTTTTCTTAGGGGGTTATTTTTTGAGTTGAAAATTCCTCTAATGTGAGAATTTTGGTAACAAACATTAGATGAAGGGGACAAGTTGTTATAGACTAAGATACCATGGTCCTCATGGTACATAACTTGTATTATAGAATTATATAGTTTAGGAGAAAGGGGTATTTCAACCAACAACATCGTATTCTCCTCCAAGATGATGAGGAGGTATTTTCATGTATAACACATTTAAGAATATATCACAATTCAAATTCATAACTTAGTATTTGTAAACAATTTAAGGGTAATTGACAACATTCATAAAAAATATAGCAGTATCCTCATATATAACAATTCTCTATCAAAAACTCATTGACAATTTTCAATATACATATATTACTACTAAATCAACATTTATTGCAAATATCATTATTCCAAGGTAAATTCACAATATTACATCCAAAAATAGTAATATCATCATACATAATCATTCTCCATAAAAAGCATTGACAGGTCTCAACACATATATAAAGTAACAAGATAATACTAATAATATCCTCATCATCTTTAATCAAATCACCTAAGATTCAAATGTGTGATTATCATATCAAAATATTTCATGAACACCATTATTCTAAGGTAAATTCACAACATCCATCAAAATATAGTAATATCATCATACATAATAATTCTCCATCAAAATAATGTTGATAATGTTCAATATATACATAAAATAACAAGATAAAAATGATAATATCATCATCATATTTAATCAAATCAACTAAAAGTCAACGTAAGATTACCAAATAAAGATGTTTCATAGATATCATTATGCTAAGGCAAATTCAAAACATCCATAAAAAATAGGAATCTCATCATACACAATAATTCTTCATAAAAAAATTGTAAACAATTTTCAACATATTCATAAGGTAATAAGATAGTACCGATAGTATCATCATCATTATTCAAATAAAATAAAATTCAAATGTATGATTACCATATTAAAACATCCAACTAAATATAAAAAATAACGCATGGCTAGCTAGCACAACAAAAATCATAGTCAAGCTCATCCTCATGATCATTTCCATGATCATCATCCTGACCATCCTGATAATATCATCCACATAATCATCACCAATGCCATCACCATCCTCATCATCATCATCTCTGATATATGATGTAATCTAAACATAGTCTATATCATCATCTTCGTGGTCATTACCTATAGCGTTTTGGAAAAAAAATCAATATTACATGTTAGTACTAATTCTATAGAAAAATGCATATTTTTATTACAGTGCTAACAATAAAATGGGGTAGGACATAATAACATTTACGAAAGGAAGGAAATGGCGTTGGAAAGGTCCGGAGGGCTTGCGCTTCCTAGTGCAAGGGAAGATAAGAGTACTAAAACTAAAATGAAAATATGGATTAAGATATACTGGAGATCCGATTAAGGTTGCACTTGTAATTCATATTAAGTAGTAGAAGCATTTTTTAATCCATATGAAGTAGGTACCCATTTGTTCTTCATATTATATTATGAGTGTTTCTTATGATTTCCATGCAGAATTGGTAAATTAATATTTACTAGAAGCTTTATTTCGAATTACAATTGTAATTCAGATTAGAAATAGAAGAAATTTTAACAAAAAAAGAATGTCACATGAAAAAGTAAATTGTTTTTAATGAAAAATAAGTCACATATAATATGAATGTCACATGAAATATTAAGTTGTTTTTAATGCATGTACTTTTCTCTATAATAAGATGGATCCTAATGTTCATTCAAAAACAAATGCTCACAAATAATTACTTCATTTTATCCATTATCACAATTAATCTATTATAGCTAGTGACGACAATGATTCCATTCAATTTTCTTTGAACTCCCTAAATATAATGTAAAAGAGAAAACTCCATGACCACAACCATCACTGCAACCCCCTCCCTTTCCTTGTCCACCATTAGAGACAATGAACCTGGAGTTATGACCACGATAACAACCCCTCCCTTGCCTTGTGTCCACCATTAGAGGCATTGAACTTGGAATTAAGAGTACCCATGTTTTCTTTGCTTTAATTATTCTCCAAGGAATCAAAACTTGATCAATATATCAAGGACTCCATCTAGGAATAGATATATCATAAGAGAAGCTCAATAGGCTTTGGCAAAAGAGTGTGAAATAACACTTATCTTTGTTCTATGAAATAACTCGAGTGAGTGGAATGAATGGTGGGAAACACTTACCAAGGAAAGGAATATTGTTGGTCCATCCTTATTTCTATTATTAGTTTTGCTTCTTAGAATGGAGGGAAGTGTTTAAAAAAATTCTAAAAAATATTTTAAATTAAAAAAAATAAAAGAATAAAAAAATAAAATAAAATTATTTTCTTAAGTTCAGTTTTTTTTAATATATATTCAGTTTAGTATTTTTTTGCTTTCTAAAAAAATATATTTAGTTTCTGGTTTTTTTTGTTTTTTTTTTTTAATAATAAAAATTATATTTTCTTTTTATAAAAATGGATTTTAAACATCCATTCATTCTAAATTTTTTATTTTATGATATAAGTTTAAATTATATATAAAAAAGTAACTTAATGTCATGCGTTGTGTCACTAAGATGGGTATTATACATCTTTTCCTTGCTAAGTTATAGAGTACGCTTGGGTTTTCTTAATGAAATAAAATAATGTATTCCCTTTATTATATCTTGAGATGTTCAACTTGCATCTAATAAAACAATAAAGTTAAAGTAGGTTTGTCTTTGTCCTTTGTAGATTTCTTTCTCCATTAATCCTCGTCTCAATAGATTAATTGTGTTATGGTGGCCTTGAGTGGTCACTTCCATTAGTTGCATGCTTTTTAGTTTTATGTTAGTGACATTTCTTAGGATTGATAACATGTTATTTAATTTATGAAAATGTGTTATTTTCCATATTATTGTTAAATATTAATATTAAATATGTTGGTTTTGAACATGGTTTATCAAAAAGTTCCCAAAAGTTTTATAGATTGTAATTTATAATGTAATGCTTCATTGCTTGATGAAATTGTTTTGGATATTTTTTTTAAAGATTCATTGATTGATGAAATTTTTATGGATATTTTTTTAGTATATTAACTTGTATGTGATAAAGTCAAAAGTCACCTCTTTTTGAGATTTTCATTGGTATATTTCCCTTAAGGCTATCAAGTTCACCATTTAGTCCCAGGTTAAGGAAATATAGGAGTCATGAAGTGGCATTGTCCAATAACTTAAATCTTGGAACATTTTTTTTTAGTCACATTATACTTCCTTTCTGTGTAAATTCTCCATGAAAATAGTCTCATGGAACATGAGGGACCTCAATAGTATAGGAAAACAAATACTCCTAAAATAAAAATTGTACGCAAAGAACCCATCAATAATGTTGATATAAGAAATACAAATATTAAGTGAGGTTCTACCTCATATAATTAGAAAATGGGGGAGGAATTTCCAAGTAGTAGTGATTGATGATTAGATATACTTGGGTAGAATGGCTATTATTTGGAATGATCATGACATCAAGGTTACCAATATGTTTACCTATTTTTGCATTATGAAAATATAATTTTAGTTAATTGACATCGAGGACTACTACCATGTATCCAATGTCTATGACTCTAATATTGAAAATGGAAAAAATCTATTTCTCAATTCTATTTCCAGCGCAAGTAATTTATACTCCCCATCTTCGTGGATTATTCGGAGTGACTTCAATATTATCAAGTGTCTCGAGGAAAAGATAGGATGAATCACAATGTTTACCAAGAGATTTTGTAAGATATACCATCAAGGCCCTAAAGTAGTATCCATTAAAGTTCTCAAGCAATGAGTCTCCAACCCACACATGTGGATCAATGACATGTAATACATGTGTGTGTGGTGACTAACTTAATACACTGTTCTAATAACTCCACAAACTTAAGTATTTCACTCTGTCACATGATTGATTGTAGTGTGACATAAGTAAACCAAGAGTAGACATGAAACCCTTAGGCTAGAAAAATTCCCTAGATCCTCAATTAGGTGCTTAAATGATGAAGTTAAAATGAAAGGGGAAAAGAGGACTTCATGATTTAACCATCACAAACATGCGATCAAGTGTGACTAGGAGTGTATATATTCAATGTTTTCCAAAGAGGGTGTGAATACATGAGTTACCATTCATTGGGCCTTATTTTTCTTTCTTTTGATTTTTCTTATATATAGGACTTAGGGAATAAGGTTTTCATAAGTTTTGAACAACTCATAGATATAACATTTACATAAATTTTCACTTTAACCTTAGAGTTTAGACTTAGATAAATCATTATGGTGTATCTTTAATGTTTTTGGCTTTCACTTTTTTATTTTCTTTCATCACAAATGACAAAGGGGGGAATATTTTGCCACAAATCTATGAATGCTTAATCATAAAGGCATCATGAGATGAAAAAAAAATAATGACGTTATTCCCTATGAAAATGATGGGTATTATTGAGAAACGTTTATACTTGTGGATGTCTCCTCCTTGGTTGAGAGGGAGTGAGCATTGACACCATATTATCCATTTGTCATGTACTATGGCTGAGACTAATAGTCGTAAGCCTACTAAAGACACCAGTAGGGAGAATGTTGGATTAGATAAACATCTGGGACCAATATTCTTTGAGAATTTATACTTTGACTAGGACTAACTGCCATAAATCAAGTACATTAATCCAAGATAAGAATAGTCATGAGGGTCGACATTTCCTGGTGTCAAATATTATGACAGTGGATGCAAAATTGGAAGAAAAATGTGGGTTTCAATGATAGGCACAAGATATGGCACAACAAAAGTGGATGTAATAAAAAACACAGAAAAAGATGCAAACTTGGATGCAAGACAATATGCAATAAGGGATGAAAAAGTGGATGCAAACATGGGTGCAATAGCAGAAACAAAATTGGATGAAAAATATGGATGCAATCGAAGTAGATGCAAAAGATGATACAAAATGAGATGCAAAACCCAACACAAAAGTGGATGCAAAAATAGATGCAATATTTTGATGCAAAAGAGTATGCAAAAGATGGATGCAAAAGTGGATGCAAAATTGGAAGCAAACATGGGTACAACAATAAGTAAAAAACATGGTACAAATAGTATCACAAAAAAAGTGAATGTAATGATAGATGCAAAAAAAGAAGAAAATGAAGATGAAAAATAAGATGCAAAAAGGGATGCAAAAGTAGATGTAAACATGGGTGCAACAATAGATGAAAAATATGATGCAAAAGTTGATGCAACAAAATTCGATGCAAAAGTAGATGCACTATGAGACACAAAAGTTGATGCAAATCCTGACGCAAAGGGGATGAAAAAAATGTTGTAAAGTGGGTGCAAAAAATGATTTAAAAAATGATGCCAAAGAGGATGCAAGAGATGATGAAAAAGTTGATGCAAGTGTAGGCACAAAAAGTGGATGAAATAAATGATACAAAAGTTGGTGAAACAAAATTAGGTGCCAAACTTGATGAAAAACATGGGGCAAAGGATGGCACAAAAATTTGCATAAAACCTGGCGTAAAACCTGGTGTAAAACTTGATGCAAAAACTATTACAGTACTTGGTGCTAAACTTAGTGTAAGACTTGGTGAAAAAATCAGTGCAAACTTTGCATCAATTTTTGCACCATATTTGATAAATGGACACAAATAGCACCAAAAATGGTCTCTAGATGCAAAAAAGGAAGAAAAAAGGGATGCTAATCAGAGGGTTTTGTTGTAGTGGCATATTTTTCTTATCCGGTTGTGAATAACTCCTCTAACCCTTGCCTTGTGTGGATTCATTTTCGATACTGCATCAAAGTTTTGTTTCAGGAAACCTTAGTGGGGGTACAACCACACCATAGATCCAAATTGGATATGGTGTTCACTAGTATGATGGCCTAGCCCACTCAGGTATTCCAAATCTAAAAATTTTAGAATTCGTGCTTCTTGAGGGGATGGTTGTTCCTATGAAGGATGGTTTCCTTTACTAATTATAGTTTCTCTTAGATGGCATCTTATTCCTCCCACCAGGTGCTCAACGGTGAGCTTCTTGTCACAGAATATGTGGTGGTTGTGCTCCTTCTAGACTGCCCAGAGGATGAAACCAAATTAAATTCCAGGTCGTGTTCACCACCTCTTTTTTGTATATATTGCAGCCACTGTTTCGTGTATACCTTCACTATTCCAGTTTCTGTGACAAAATATGAAGGCCAACCAATCCTAGAGTGTCTCTGTATATTTGTAGGAATTTAGCAGATTATTAAGGTCATCTTCTACCTTTTTGCAGCGGAAACACCAAGATGCAATTGTAAATCCTTTCTTTATTAGAATATCCCAGGTTAAAACCTTCCAGTGTAATATCATCCACATGAAAATTTTATTTTTTTTCCAGTGTTGTCATAGCCATACTTATCTCCATGTTGGGTTATTGAAACTCGTGTGCCCCACATTGAGATATGTTTTGGCTTCCTTAATGTTGAAATCCCCTCCTTATTTTTTCCCGCATCTATGTTGGTCCTGGTCATCATTAAACATAATCTGTTGATTGTTTGGTTCCTTCATTAAATTCCGAATGGCTAAGTCATTCGAGGTTGGATGATGAAAGATGTTGAAATTCCATCTCCTCCATTTTTTGATCTCTAGCCCTAGTCCCAGAATTGTTGACTTCTCTATATCCTTGGATACTCTTGCTTAGTTGAAAGGGACTCCATTCCTCTCTGCTTAACTTGGATTGTTGCTGCCACACATCATCCTAGAATAAGGTCTCTTTTCCACTTCTTATTTCCTAGAAACCATGTTGTTGTATGATATCTCTATTAGTCCATGCCAAATTCCAAATGGGAAACCCCTGAATTATGCCTCAAAGTCGGAATAAGTCTTTTGTTTGACTGTTAAGTGCATAATTTGATTTCCACAACCTTTCCCATAGTGCATGGTTATCTATAGATCCTTTGAAATAAATTTCTCCCAATTGGATTTCTTCCAATATTGTATTGTTAGGGGGACCCCAATGCACTCTGATGGGAGAAAATTTATTTTGAACCCTAAGGTAGTTGTTAAATTCCTATAGATATCAATATGAGTGGTATGGAAAAAAACAATTGACTTAGACTGATTTATCTCCATACTTGAGGGATAGGTGAAGGTGTCCAGGATGAATTTGAATGAACATGCCTCCTTTACTGTGGGGATACCCTGCAACATGGTATCACCAACAAACTCTTGGTGAGATGTTACATGATATTCTTCATGCAATTTAAGTCCCTTTATATCTTCTTTGTTTGAAATAGAAATCGCCCTCCTGAGGCCTTCCATCATAATGATAAACAAGAAGGGATACATAGGGTCCCGTTACTTTATACCACTAAACTAGAAGAAAGGATTTGTGGGGGCTCCATTCACCAATATTGAAAAACTTGGCGATCATACCATGGCCATAATCTATCTGATGCATCATTCATCAAAGTCAAATGCCTTTAATACCAATTTCATATTGTCCCAACTAATCTTATCTTATGCTTTAGAAATCAAGTTGAATAACCATACCCACCTTTCCCTAGGTCTTTAACAAGTGATCTATTTCATGTGCAATAATTACATTATAAAAGATTTGTCTTCCCTTGACAAACCTAGACTATTCTACTGAGATCAGTCAAGGAAGGACCATTTTCATCCTATTTTCTATGACTTTGGATATTATCTTGTATAACTCATTGCATAGTGCTATTGGCCTGAATTTGTTGGAGTACTAACCGTTTCTCCCGTTGGGATAAGGGTGGTGAATGTCTAATTTAAGGCTTTCATAATGGTTGTTGAGTCTTGAGAGTCTGCTACGACCTCATATATATTGGTTTTAACTATTTCCCAGCATGATTTAAAGAAATAAATAGTAAAGCCATCTAGTCCCATGGCTTTACCATTAGGAATTTTGAGCACAACCAAAGCCACCTCTTCCATGGAGGCCGACTTATTCAAATTCTTATTGTGTTTCTCCATGATCAGCTTGGGGAGATGCCTGACAATCATTCAAATATTCTATAACCTATCAACTTGGGGATCCTCTGCTATTTTTTGGAAATGATGGACCTGGATTTGTTCAATATCCTTATGCGCTTCATAGGTGTTCCCCCCTTCATCCTTAATTCTTAGAATTTGGTTGGAATTCCTATGTTCAATGGTTGAGCGGTGAAAGAAATTAGTGTTATTGTCCCCCTCCCTAAGCTATAACACTTGAGATTTATATCTGCATATAATTTCCTCCTGTCTACATCTTTCCTCCCACTGCTTCACTAGCTCTATCTCCTATTTTCTACTTTCATATGAATAACCTTCTATTATCATATTTTGTTATAGTGTTTCCATGTTTTGTTCGAATTCATTTTTTTCTTGGAAGATGTTTCTGTATTCCATCTTATTCCAATGTTTCAATTTCCATTTAATAAATTTTAGCCTTGCATGTAAGATGTATATCTTGGAGCCTCTGACTGGGATTTATTCTACCCACCATCTTTTGATATTTTCCATAAAGGCAGGGTGATCTAGCTAGAATGCTTCAAATATGAATGGTTTATTGTTAGGGGTGCCTAACATCACAATCATTAATATCACTAGCTATTGATATGATCCTCAATAGGGAAGAATATGTTCTTCCCCATCAATCCCTCTCATCATCAAATCCTCCAAAATTAAAAATTTTTCAAGTCTTGATGCAACTTGATGTTTCCCTCTGCACTTATTACTCCATGTGTAGAAATAATGTGCAGTTTCCATGTCAATAATATTGGCCTCTTCAATGAATTCCTTGAAAGATTTCACTCTTTGTCTATGCGTCTTTGGCCTCTTCATAAATTCATAACTCCTACCTAATTTCCTACTTAATTCCTTGATTTTCTCTGTAGAACACTTTGCTTCTTGCAAGAAAATAAGTTCCGATTGTTCCATTTTAATCTTCTTCTTAAGCAGTCTTTGCTTCTTGAGGCTTCTCAATCCTCTTACGTTCCATGTTATAACTATCATGATTAACTACAATTAATAGGTTGCGAGATTAACGCTCTCATCTTACCTGAATTCATTAGCATGGCTCTCAGCTCTTAGATGACAACATTATTCAACTTCCTCCCTCTTTTCCAGTGTTTTTCCGTGGCACCAAGACAATTTCAGAACTCGTCGCTTTTACTCCCATCTCAACTATGTTCATGTGTGGCCATTTCTAACCTCTTATTTTCACCTCTTCCCTCATCAGGTATAGATATTGGATGTTATCCACTTGATATGCTGGTATGGCCTCCAATCCCTATTTTTTGGCTTGTTCCACCATGTTCTCAAGATCGATTCCTTCCCTTTCTACTATTTCTTGCAGATTCGGGTCCATTGTTCCTACCTTGCTTTGGGTCATCTCAGTGTCTCCTTCAAAATCGTTTGACAGATCTAGGATATCCCTGTGCTACCCCATATCTTCTGCCGGTTGCAATGTTTCTTCTTATTTTCCTTGTTCTTTCTCTTGAATTTTTTCCTCCTCAACCCCATGATTCTCTAGATTCTCTTCAGACAAGATTTCAAATCTATTTCTCTTTGCTTTTCTCCCCACCTGACTTCTCTGTTGTTACCCTTGATTTTCCCTTCCTGTTGGGTTGGGTCTTACAAATCCATCGACATCCTTTTGTTTTGGTTCTTTTCCTCGTTCTTCCATTTTATTCAAAGGGTATTCCTTGATTAGGTGGCCATGTTTATGGCAGCTTCTACACCTGAATGGAATCTACTCATAGTCCACAGGTTGTAACCATATTTCATCCCTAAACTCTAGTTTCACTGCTTCTGGTAGAGCACCAGAGACATCCATCTCGACGAAAGTATTTCCATACAATGTGTATCTTCCCTGTAGCATTGCCCTCGCTATTTTGATAAACTTTCCCAATGTATCTTCTATCAACTTTAAGGTCGAAGGAAGCCAGTAATCCAGAGGTAGGGAATATATTGTAACCCAAACTAGAACTCTAGTAACGGTCTCTATTGGGTCGTTAATATGCCATTATTGTTATCACTTGTGAATGCTTATTCCACCCATTTCTACCATTCTTCATCACGTCATTTGTCATAATTTATCATATAATTCTATTTTACGATGATTTATGCTCTTATGTAAAAATATTATTTCTTCTCCTTTATTTCTAATAAATCAATGATTATGCATGATTTTATCAATGATAGTTTTAATAAATTGGTTGTAACATTATTCACCATTTTTAGCCTCCAAGATGATTTCCAGGTTGAATATTTGATCATTAAAAGTGCCAACTCAGAAATTCGTTGGAATAAGAAGTGATAGTTTTGCGGTTGAGATTCTGAGCAAATGAAGCAGAATCCGGAAAATCCGGAACATGGGTTTTGTCCAGAACGGACCCAATTAAATTTTACAATTAACTATTTGCCCAAATTCGACTTGTATTAAGAGAAACATAGGGTTATTTGGCACGATTGTCTCAGATTTTTTGTTGCGGCCATCCTCCAAATCTCAGCTGCAAAGCCAAATTCGCCTTGCTATTGTTGATCAATTGGTTAGAAGCAAACCAAATTTGTAATAGAAATCATGTTGTACTTATCCTTATTGTAACTTCTCTCTGATCTCTCTCTATTTAAATGAAAATAAAGATCAGAGATGGGGATGGAAAATGATGGAAAAATTATGGAAAAATGGTGGAGAATTGAGGATGAATTAGAGATTCAGAATTGAGGATGGCAGAGAGAATGGATAATGGCTGAGAGATGGAGAGATTTCTTGTTATAATCCACTTTAATTCTTCTTTTATATTTTAATGTAAATCTGGTTTCCATTCCATCGTTGATCCTGAAGTAACCCAGCAGTATTTGCTGGCGGCTAAGGGCCCAGCCTCTGGTGGAGTATGTTGTTGCTACTGTATATTATCTTTTTTATTTATGTGTGGTTTGTATTATCAGCTTGAATCAGTAATCTGGTGTGTTTTGTTATCTTATATTGCAGCCCTGTTATATTTCATATATCGTTCTCTACAACAAGAAAGTTGTAATGTGCATTATGATCTTATAATGTATTGCTATTCCTTTAAATTTGTTAATGTAACATTGTTGTTTTCTATAGAATGCCATTGCCGTTTAATTGTAGAGTAATCAATTTGTAACCTTCTTAAGCTGGTATTACTGTATTTGTCTATGGTTTATACTTCATACGATTGATGTTCAATTGACATTGTGGTTCCATTATGAATTTTAATCGTTACCCTTTCTAACCAGGATTAATACTTGTAGTATCAGACTCAGATTACTGTTTTTCTTAATATCTCTGTATGCTACATGTATTATTTATTTCATCACTGTAGGCTCTAAGAATTGTTCTATATTTCATTTCTAATTAGTTTCCATTCTATTTCCATTTGCTGTCCAATTTATTCTTAGAGTAAAGATTGCTATTAATTTGGCTTTGCTATTGTTTGTTTCCTTTAATTACAGTTTGCTGCCCATTTACTTTATTGTTCATTTCTGTTGATTAATTGCAAGAGTTTTCTTTTAAAGAGTTTTCCTAATTTACTTTCAATATTAGCTTTAGTTCAAATTCTATTTCCTTTTATTTGCTTTAATGCAGGGCTGTCAACTGTAGAGAACATTGGTTACTGCTTCCTTGTTCTCGGATTGATTGTCTTGTTTTAGTTTGATTTCAATTGTATCAATCTCTAGAGGAATGAGTTATTGCTACTGTATCCTCGATTGATGAGTGAATAGTTGAATTTCAGAGCATTTGAGTTTAAAATGTTGTAGTTAGATTTCTTTTCAAGCATTCATTTACTTTTGTATTTTGAGAACTGTACTACATCTTTCATAACATTACTTTTGAGTAAATAGCTGCCTCAGACTGAGTACACTCTTGAAATAAAAAGTCGTCCCTGGGTTGACAATTAATGTGAAGGTAATTAGGAGTTAAAAAGACACTATTTGGCACCGTTGCCGGGGAGAGTGTAGCCATTTTTAAAGAGTAGTGTGCATTTGATGAGTGCCTGTTAGGAAAGAATTGGGTATTAAAAACGAAAGGTAAGAACCTATGTACAGGAGCATGTAAAAAGCCCTGCTCCCCCACCTTCTTTCCAAAAGAACTGTTAAAGAACCTAGAATAGAAATAGATGTTTGAATTTTTGTATGAATAACTAGAAAAAAAAATAGAAATTTTGAAAAACGAATCACAGGATTTCACTCAAGTGGTGATGTAAGCACCACCCATTTTAATAACGATTGACAGGAACATTTGAAGAAGGGGCCTCAAATAAACACATGAAGAACATCTTCTATTATGGAGCAGCTCTCTGATGGTTCATGAGCCTTGGTAGGAATTGCATCCAAACATGGGAAGACATGAAGAACATATTCTTGAAGATATACCAGGGCTATTACAAGGCTATTGAAGATATTTTCAATATGATACAAGGGGAAGATGAAAGCTTGGAGGACCATGTGGATCGATTTCAATACAACCTTCAAAAATCAAAGCATAAGCATTTGGAAAAAGAGATCTTGAAAACACTCTTTCTTAAAATCTGACAGGAGAAGGTGATGTTTTTCAGTTATCATATGATGATGTTTGTGAGTTGTGCATAAGGTAATGAAGAGGAATCTCCAAGGCTGGTTCGTAAAAATCAAGAATTTGATGAAGTTTTTTTCACTCATGACCGAAAGGAGCATACCATAGATGGTTGTTCTTCCTTATCTAATTTGGAAGTGGCATATCAAAGAGATGGGGAAGCTGCAACAAGGTCAATATGTATAGTTCAAAACACTTCCTCTTCATTATCTTACTTGCATAATCCATTATGGAATACTAATGTGTTAGGGAAGCCATGTCAATTTCAATATATCCACCAATCTTGTCTACAAGTTGGGCATGGTTCACCTTATGATTGCATGACTACTCTCCCTCATCTTGTAGCACAAACATATTGTCCATATTCTTCACCAGCTCTTCCACAACATCTTGCTTACCCATCAAAACCATGCACACAACCCAATCATCTACATCATCAAAACGCTCCATTCCATATTCAATTTCTTGGTCAACTCATTCCACACCCTCAACAAAATAAACCAGTACAACATGCTTACAATGTTGAACTGCAAAATTTACCCACCCATCCCACCCATTCTATCTCACATGCGCTATTAGAGAAAACTTACAATCAGATTCAGAATGTTTCAAATTCAAAAATTGTAGAAGTTATAGGAGAAAATGAAGTTTCTTTTAGTATGCATCAACATACCATTTTAAAAGCTCAAGAACTTCATGGTATGATGGCTATGGGAAATCAAGAAAGTAAATAATATATTGAAGATTGATTTCACTCCATCATTTATTTGCAACATCACTCTATGCTTCAACAATTTTTGATACCATTTTTTCAAGGGAAGTTGGCTTCTCATACCCCAATGTTCATTAATATGCATTGTTGGAGAGGTAAATCCCCTCTGCAGACAGAGGCGATCCCACTATCCCAAAATGGGTCTAGCATCAATCAAATCACGCTACCATGAAAGTTCCTAGTTGCATACAGAAAGTGGATTACGATAACAACCCTGGAGTCCAACGCTAGTGTCGAAGAAGAGTTGATACTCCCGTTCCCTTGCTCCGGTAGGTCACAATCCTTGCGATCCCCGCGTATGGATACCTACACATGAAAAGAACGAAACGAGAACAAGCATAAAATCCACTAAAATACAACTATATTTCATTCAGAAAGGAAATAAATCAAACATTATCATGATGAACAATGAGATTGGAACCATAACAGTAGTCGTTTATTAATGAATAATAAGCAGAGAAAGATACAAACAAGGTTCTGACGTTGAACCTATCCTCTGGCTGAGCGAGCAACTATGTATGTCTTGCAATAGACCTCCTCTCTCTCAGAATTCCGGTAGCATAACCTCCCTATGCTTCAAGACTCTTACTATCACTCAAGACAAGCATAATCACAACTAGCATTACTCAAAAACTAGCTTGTCTAATGCATGAGGACAAACTTTTATAGATGGAGAAGGGAGGAAGATACAATGCACCAGGACACCCATTGTGGATTGACATTATCTCCGAAAAGCCGCTGTGGATAGATGTCAAGGATAGATGATGACTCTCGACCTCTATCAGATGGATTTTATCCTAAAAAGACTTCGTGATCTGAAGGGAAAAAACATATGGGTGTGTGTTTGTCAAAAATCATTACCAAACTTGGCTGGCGCGGGTGTTGTTCTAAGACAGAGCGCCAATGGTCGTACCCCCTTTTGAGGATCTCAGTGATTGGTGCGGGCAAGACACTGTGGACCCGCGCCAATGGAAAAAGGGCACTTTTCAGGGATAATTTGCAGAAGGTGTCTTCAGGGAACACGAAGTACATACTCAGGGGAACATAATGCAAGTGTTTTTAGGCTATGTCACTGTTCACAGGTCCCGGAATGCGTCCTCCAATGTATAGAAACAAGGGTGACAGGGACGGTGACCAATGGTGACAAATTACTGTGTAACAGATGCCCCCTAAAGCATGAGGACCGAGAGAGAGAGAGGGGTGAAATGCTTTACAAGAACACATGTAGCTGCCGCCGAGAATCTGCATTGAGAGATACAACTGATAGCTCAGATACATGATGTATGTGGCATGGTCGCAACCATACATAAGAGAGTACATGATAATCTAGATCCATAGTATGGACGCAGCCATCTGGTTAAATGAATTGACTCAGGTATGGTCGCAGCCATCCAGTGAATGAGTCATGTATCAAGAATCACGCCTGGATTACAACAGACACAATCCAGGGTCTTGCGCTCCATCTCGACCCGAACAAAAGTACAAGTTCAAGCATGCGAATATATGAGCTGAAGTCGAACATGAATGAACATCATCTGATTACCAGTCAATATTGAAAATTGTTAACAGACGTGAGAGGTACCACCAATAATGACAGTTGCCCTCAAGGTACTATAGGTACAATCTACGGCATACGAATTAGTGATCTGACGTCGAACACCCGTAGAATCGTTCGATCGGAGGCCAATGATGAAAACCTCACGTCGAACACGAAGAACCTGCCATTGAGGCATGCAGGCTCCAAGGCACCGGAAGGGAGTCTCTAGATCAGCTTCCTCGATAATGAGCTGAAGTCGACAGGAAGTGACCTTGATCGAAGGTGGGCCATAGTGTTTCCCACATCATCGACACGAGACAGAGAGATAATGTTGTGAATCAAGATTGTGTGAGCTTATCAGAGGGAGGTTGTTTCTTTGCAGAGGTTAACTTCTCTTGAACATATCAGCGGCACGTCAATGGAATTGGCAGTATTTGACATCAATGTATCATAGGTCATGATGACGAGGCAATGAGAAGATGAGAGGTCAAATAGGAGTACCCAAGTCCACGGAAGCAAGTGAAAAATATGAGATGAGATATCCCCACCCAAACACGAAAGCAGAGAAGTGCCATGTTCAAGAGCGACATACTGCCGACACGACGGTAATTATGGTTCCTTTTTTCCCCCGCCATTTCTAGTGAGTACCCCAATTATTTTTAACAAGCTTGATGGGGACAACATATGCTTGTGGTAGGTCATTTTGACAAAATCCGATGTGATCAGGTTTTAATGAGTCTGACAAAGGAAGAACTCGGCGTCTTTTCATGTTTAGAGAGTTTGAAAAGACAGCAGAAAAGGAAACTCCAGGGGTGTCCTTTTTCGTAAAGTTGTGTCTCTCGGGCCCAAAAAAGTATAAAATAATGCCCGAAATAACCGCTCGACCATTACGATCGAGGAGTACTTTTCATAAATAGTGATTTCGACCTGAAAAAGTAAAAAAGCGATCAAAACCACGTCGTTTCGTAACCATTAACGAGTTTGAAATGACAAAAACCTGGTAATCTTTTTATGTTTTAACGGTCGACAAAAAGAACTTAAAACGACTGCCCCTTATTAACGTTTAACGAGTCAACAGGAGTAACTCGGCAATCTTTTCCTCTTTAAATGGTCAGAAAAGAGCTGAAAGCGGACCTTAAAGTAACCTTTTCTCATGTTTTACCGAGCTTGAAAAAGTCGAAAAAGAGCTCGTTTCATTGCTTTGAGTTGCACCAACCCCTGTCATCATACAAAAACAACGTAAAACCCACTTTGACATAAAAATATTCAAAAAATACTCAAAAAATATCATTTCTAATGTATTTTTAGGTCAAAAAATGCTATAAATAGTGAAATGGTAAAAAATAAATTTACTTTTCACTTTTTACCTTGTGAGTTTACCATTGGAGGGTTTTGGGTGCAAATTTCAACTGCTGATTGCAATCAATCCAGGAGATCATTCGAGCTGCCATTTGAAGCAGGTAAGAGGCGTCATCCTTAGCTTTGCTTTCATTCCATTCTTTCATTTTTTCATCCATAGATTAGTCCTCTGCAAGAGGATTTGCAATTTCATAGGGTTACGCCATTGGCGCGAGTTTCCGCTCGGGATCGCGCCAATGGGATTTTCTGCCCAAAGGGGTCGCGATCTAAAACAGTCGCGCCAACCGTGCGACCTAAATTTTCCATGAATTTAGCCATTGAAATTGCAAATTTTCTTCAGTTTCGATTTCACCAATGATCTAATGATGAAAATTTCGACTTTGTGGTGGTAGGGATTCGTCAGAATGGCTATAGAATGGAGAGAAAGAGAGCATGATGCCGTAGATGCCATGGAAATGGAGGATGATGCATGCATGGATGCTCTGAGAGACTGTGGCTTGAAAAAGTTCTTCCTCACCTCATACTTACGTGCACAACCTGAGTTGCTACGATTCATCGTGGATGCTTGGGATACGGAGGATCAGGTATTTCGCCTGAAAGACCAGACATTGGAGTTAGATGTTTCCGATGTCTACTTTATTACTGGTCTATCGCGGCGAGGTGCACGACCCATCTTGACTGGTAGCAGGCCTTCCGGGGAGAAGATGGGAGAGGTGATGGAAAGAGTTTGTCCTGGGGCACAGTTTGGATCAAACAGTGCCAAAGTAGACATTATCACGGTTCCCGACCTGGTGCTACGAGTGATTTTATTCACTATTACACGGACAGCTGGGGTACAGGCGCCCCACGAGGCCAGCAAAAATCATTTGCTGCTGGCAACTGAGTGTCTCCAACCTACACTGTTTGATTGGGCCACGGCAGTGACGACAAACATCAAAAGGCAGCTTACCAAGTGTAAGCGTGATGGGAACAAACAGTTCGGCTACGGATCTATCGTAGTAACTTTCTTCCTGGAGCGACTGCCGATATTCCGGGTACAGGGAGGTATAGTGGCAGATCCAGTGCCACGGGAGCCGAGGTTGAATCGATGGGCAGAACTCATGCCCAGAGGAGGAGGGGGCCAGCAGATGGCCTGGAGGCCCGAGTTCTTTATCTGGCTCCGTCACCAGATGATTGTCATCGAGGACTGGCCCTATGCGGGCACGGATTTTACTGGAGATCCAGATCTCCCATTGCCTGCAGGAGAGGACTGGGATGAGGAGCTAGGTAAGAACTCTTTGTGTTTTTGACGTTTTTATGTATTTAAGTTTTTTTTGCAATACATGCTTGTCTCTGACAACAGCTATATATATGTATGCAGATGTTGGTGCAGAGCGACCAACTGACTTGCCTCATAATGCACGAAGAGCACAACCTGTAGCCGACCCTCAGGCAGAGGGTGATGCGGGTGACGATCTAGTACAGAACCTTGAGGCACTTACTCGAGGGATTCCAGATTATGCCAGATTGGCAGACGTGCCTAGAGCGTACCAGAGGCACACGGTGGGAGTATCTTCTCGCGTCCATCGTCTGTTGAGATGTTTGGTGAGAGTGGTGACATGCTATCATGAGAATCACCGTGATTAGACGCCTAGGTTTCATTTTTGCACGTTTTTGAGAGACATGTTGTCAGCGGCTGTATGAGTTTTGGACATGTATTATTTTTTGGATTATGTAATGCGCGGGGCGCAAACATTATGACACACCCGTATATATATACATATGCCTATGGTTTATTATTGTGTTTTTCATGTGCTTGCTTGTATAATGTTTTAGTTACAAATTACGCAAATGTCTATCTAATACATGATTGGCCAATGCATCAGATAATGTGTTTAATTGTCGTGGAATATGTTGATATGTGATAAAATCAAAGTTCCTTTCTAACAATCTCACACGTAAATACAAGCTTAGGATACGATGGTCTCTGACGTAATATTTCCCGTTGAGCTGGTGGATGACAAGTTGAGAGTCCAGGTTCACTACCAATGCACGAATGTCGCGATTAATTGCTTCAGCAAGTAGCTCGATTACAGCACAGTATTCAGTGACATTGTTAGTAGTACGACCCAAACACACACCCTGACAATCTATCAGCTCGCCATGAGGATCGTAGATCACCCACGCCGCAGAGGACCAGTTGCGAGTATTGCAGCAGGCACCATCACCGAAACCAACATAAGGTGTATTCGAAATCTGCACAAGAAGCGAGAAACAAAATAAGTGGCAGTTACTCCTTTAAAACTGACACACACACACACAACACACTAGCTAGAATACATGTATGTACAAAATAAAATGTACCAGCATTACGCATAGTACTTTTTGAAATAAAGCCCATTTTGGTGCTTCCCAAGAGGGTTTCCTTCATAATCAATCAGCTCGTAGGCCCCTTTCTGCAGAACTTTCTTGACAATGTAAGGGCCTAGCCACATAGACTCGAGCTTTCCTGCTCCTAGCTTATCTTTTGCCTGATCATAGAGCAGGACTAAGTCTCCCTCAACAAAAGAACGCGGACGTACGGTCTGATCAAAGTGAGTCTTGACTAGCTTCTTTTGTGTTTCGATGGCCAAGGAGGCCAGGCGACGAGTTTCATCCAGCCGTTCCAACTAAAGAAGGAATTCTTCTAACGGAGTGGTGTTGGGAAGTAGCTCGACAGCTAACTTTAATGAAGGGATTTCACATTCAATTGGAAGGGTAGCCTCTAGTCCATAAACTAGCTGGAATGGAGTGAAACCAGTGGCATCCTTCACAGAGGTTCGGTAGGCCCACAAGGTAGGGAACAACATCAAATGCCAGTTAGACTTATGCATGCCAACGGTACGTTGAAGCATCGTAACCAAAACCTTATTGATAGCTTCAACTTGGCCATTGGATTGAGGGTAGTACGAAGTTGAACTATCGTGCTGCAAGCCTAGCTGTGTTGTTAATTCCGACATCATATGATTACGGAAATGATTCCCGTGATCAGTAACGATGGCTTGAGGGAAACCGAAACGTGAAATAACATGATTAAATAAAAATTGCGCTGCTGTGTGACCGTCTTCAGTTAATGTAGGCATCGCCTCGGCCCATTTAGTAAAGTAATCGATGGCAACGATAATAAACCTATGCCCCCCGGCCGAGCGAGGGTTACAGGTCATATAATCAATGCCCCATTTGGCAAAAGGGCCGACGGCGACAACAGGGTGCAACGGAGCAGGAGGCGCTCGCATCTTCCGTTGGTATATCTGGCACTCATGACAAGAGCAGATGGCAAGGATGCAATCCTTAAAGATAGAGGGCCAAAAGTAACCAGCACGGACGATTTTTTTGGGCAGTAGCATATCCGGACATGTGACCGCCACAGGCACCGGAGTGGCAGTCATTCAAGACCCGCTCAGCTTCCTCGAGAGTAAGACAACGACGGAGAACAGAGTCGACGCCGAGACGATATAATGTATCGCCAATGATATGGTATGGTTGAGATTGATGGCGAATCCTTCGTCGAGGGTCTTTGGACACGCCCGGGCGAAAGGAAGATGTTTGCAGATATATGATTATATCGCCGTACCATGGATCGAGGGTGTTAATGAGGAATAGGGTCTCATCCAGAATTTGATCCTCGAGGTGAGAGGTCGGGGAAGAAGACGGCAAAGAGCAAATTAACTCAGCGAATACAAGGGATTTCTTGGACTTGGCAGTGGTAAATTCCAAGTCAAACTCTTGGAGGATAAAAATCCACTTTGAGTACTTGCCCCCCAGCAACTGGCGTGACAGTATATACGTCATGGGGTTGCAATCAGAAATCACAGTAGTAGTACGCAACATAATATAATGACGGAAGCATTGGACAACACAAACAACGGCCAATGCCAACTTCTCGACATAAGCATATCGAGTTTCCGTGTCTAAAAGGTTGCGGCTGAGATAATAGATAACATACTCAGTGTCATCATCATCAGTTTGGACAAGAACCATGCCAATAGTGGTGTCGGTGGCAGCCAAATACAAGGTGTAGTCGCGATAATAATTCAGAGGACGGAGCAATGGAGCAGAAACAAGGAGACCCTTGAGACGTTCAAAAGATTCTTGAGTTGTGGTGTCCCAATGAAAAGGGACATCGCGCTTTAGTAATCGTGTAAAACCTTTTGCCACCTCGGCATAGTTTGGAACGAAACGACGTAAGAAATTGGCTTTACCCTGCAAACTCAGCAATTGCTGCAAAGAAGCAGGGGGAGGAAGATTCACTATAGCCTCGACTTTAAGGGGATCCAAACGGATGCCCTCTCGGGAAACGACAAACCCGAGAAGTCGGCCAGATTCAACGTAGAAGACACACTTGTGAGGATTAAGCCTGATTCGATAGTATCGACAGCGAAGAAAGATTTCGCGAAGGTGCTTACGGTGGTCCTGACGTTTAGCTGAATGAGCAGGGAGATCATCTAGGTAAGGCTATACAATGTGTCGAATGTCATGGAAAGCATAAGACATTGCACGCTGGAAGGTAGCATTGGCATTTTCAAGACTGAAGGGGAGCTTCTTATAGGCAAAAGTGCCCCATGGACAGATAAAGGCAGTTTTGTGTTGATCAGCGGGAGCAATATTGATCTGGTTATAGCCAGAAAAACCGTCCATAAAAGAATACATTTCACTTCCGGCACACTCGTCAATAATCGGATCAATGAATGGTGTGGGAAAATTATCTTTAGGACAGGCTTGATTTATATCCCGATAATCAACACAAACACGGATTGTACCCTGCTTTTTAGTCACAGGTACGATATTCGAAACCCAATCTGTGAGCGGAATAGGATAAATAAAACTGGCTTTAAGAAGCTTCTCTACCGTGGCCTTAATCGCTGCAGCCTTTCGGGGGTGTACAGGGCGTAAACGTTGACGACCAGGCTTAGCACCTGGGTACGTGATTATCTCATGCACCACTATACTAGGATCAATGCCGGGCATTTCTTCGTAGGACCACGCAAAAACGTCGCGAAATTCGCGAAAGAGGTTGGAATAAAGTTGAATCTCCTCCGGAGTACAAGTGACTCCAATATGAAGATGCTCGACAACCCCTGGTTTGACAGAGATGTCGATGGGCTGGGTTTGCGTAATATTTGCCATATTCTCTTCAGAAGACACCTAATAAATCTGAATAGGTGTTTGCAGTGGGAGACAAAGAGCAAATCGTTCAAGGCAGGTGAGAATATCCTGAGGGGCAGGGAGGAACGAGGAACGATGGTGAGAATCATGCCAAGGAAGTTCCTTGAGAGACATAGTCTCAATAATGGCTTCATCGGAAGAGAATGTTTCTTGCAAAGGATCCGAAGAAGTAACATCTACAAGCCCTGAGGATACATCGAATGAATGTAGAACTGTGCTTGAAAGAGCGAGTTCGGAAGAGGGAGCCGATCCAGCAATAATTTCAATGTAGTTAAGTTTGGCAGGACTCAACGGCATTTGGTCGCCCCAAGAATCTACTTGGTTGGTGGGAGGAATGATCCACAGATAAGAACAAGTAGTGATCATATTAACAGAGGCGACATTAGGAGGTGGGAGCGGAAAAACACCCATAAGGGCGGGATCTTTGAAAAGTCCGGCTCCCAGACTCTTAGATAACTTCGAGGTGTGGTCCACAAAAGGAATGTTACCTTCAGAAGAGGAAGCGAAGAAAGATAGCTGGTCTACGGTAACAATCTTCTCTTGATGAGGGAAACGGATGATACGAAACAGTGATGAAGCAACAACGTTCATCGCGTAGATCCATCTACGACTGAGAAGGAGGTTGTAGGTAAGAGTAGCGTCAACGACTTCAACTTTCATTTCGACTGTCTTCCCTTCCAAAGTTATGGGCAAACGTTGGAGTATACCATAAGGACGAGAGGCTCTTCCATCAAAGGCTTCCAAGGTTGTGGGATACCGACTCAGCGTAGGAGATCCAATAGCTTTCCAACAGGCGACAGACATGATGCAAGTTGAAGCACCTTCATCGATGACTGTACAATGAATCGTTTTGGAGTCAATGATAACCTGTATAAGGAATGTGATTTGAGGAGGTAGTCTCTGGGTATGGCATTCCAAGTCAAAAGTAATTAAATCCGAATCTGTCGGGTCTATGCCACCAATAGCGGATAGCAAGGAATTCCTCTGAGAAGGGCAGCTCTAGAGAACTTCTGAGGCAGACATAGCCAACGGAGTCTGCGCCAAGTCCTCAATGATATTGTAGTGCTGTGCAGCACGAGCATTTGGGTTGTAAGAAGATTTCTGGAGTACTCCTTTTGGAGGGGGTTGAAGAGGCGTTTCAGTAGTAGGTCTTTCAATATCGAGCGGACCCGAACTGAACGGAGGAGCACTAGAGGGTATCTCAGGCTCCTTCCCGGTAGATGGCGGATAATCTTTTGTTCGAGTACTGATATTGATAGGTATCGTTCCAGCCATAAACACTTGAGAACCGAAGGAAGAGGGAGGCTGAGATGGGTCAACCACCATTTGAGTTTTTTGAGTTTGTTGTGAGGGAAAGGGTTCTTTAAGCACCGCAGGAGTCTCGGGAGCGCCTTTCAACAAACGACTAACTTCGGACCGCCTCAGGCAGTCCTTGGTATAGTGATCCTCATCAAAAATAAGACAAGGATACTTGCGTTTGCGCTTGGCACCGTCCTCGGGCGGAGGCTTAGGGGCTTCCTGCTTAGGTTGATCTGGCTTATTCTTCGCTTTCCCTTTCTTCTTTACTTTCGAGGCTTTATCTACCGTGGTGGATTGGACGGAATTGACCTCGGAAGTAACATTTGAAGTGGGTATTACCTGAGAAGTGGGTTCATTCGACACGGGTGGTTTTTTCTTCCCAGTATTCGCGGAATTTTTCTTTGAGGATGAACTAACAGTTCCAATGATACCGTCAACAGTTGGTGTTGGCGGGGCTTTGGATGTTCCTGGTCTAGGGGCATCAGGCAGATAATCATACAATATACCTGACTGAGAATAAACCAAGTCAAGGTACTGAGCTCGCGCGATAGCTTGCTCTTCAATAACACACGCTCCCATGGCGATGTCCCGAGCTATTGGAGGAACGAACGAAGTCATAAACCAATCAGTAAGAAGCTGGTCAGGAATCCAAAATTTTATCATACGTCTACGCCGTCTCCATTCATGGATATGATCAGAGATATGCATAGCCTTCGTTTGTCTTAAGGATGTGAGGAGGTGTGTACCCGTTTCATATCGAACGGGCAACTGAAAATGAGTGAGGAATGCCATAGCCAAGGAATTAAAATCCTGAAAGGATCCGCGATTTAGCTCAATATACCACTTAGCGGTAGAGTTGGTGAGAGTCCTTTGAAAAAGGCGAAGCCAAATTGAATCATCAAGCCATGAATTGGATGAGCACCATAGGTGATAAGTCATGACATGAGCTTGTGGATCCTCATTAGGCTTACCATCGAATTTTGGACAGTCACCGGGAATTTTTGTTGGAACCGGAGGCCAATATGGATTATGTAGAATAGGATCATTGGTCAATTTAGACACATCCGGTAATTCTAAAGTCGATAAGAAAGGTAATTGAGGATTAAAGGACATCTGGGGCTGCTGTTGGGATGGAGCACCAGGGTTCCAACCAACTGGCGGTTGCCCCCAAGGGCTTGGTCCGGACGGATTTGGCCCAATAGGATTTTGTCCGTAAGGATTTGCGTTTTGCCCCCCAGCACCCCATGGATTACCAATCGGTCCTGTAGAAGCACCATATGGTTGCGGATAATAAGGATTCGTCTGCAGTTGTTGATAATTTTGGTACGGGGCGAACAAAGGTTGCCCTTGAGGTTGCTGATAACCATAGGGTGGCTGGACTCCAAACTCAGTTTGAGGAGTAGGCGGAGGTTGATAGAGTGGTTGGGATGGAACCCCAGCTTGCATTTGAAAACCAGATGGGGGCTGGGGTCCAGCCTGGGGCGAAAAACTAGGTTGAGCAGTAACAAAAAGATGTCCTGTAGGTTGGGCTATCTGGCTGGAAGGATAACCTTGTTGATATTGGGGTTGACCTCCCTGCCCAGAAGGTTGTACCTGATGGGAATGGAGTTGTTGTTGCTGCACAACTGAAGGTTGTCCTAACAGACTAGATGGTTGAGTGGGCTGGGCAGTTGGTTGGCCTGATTGGATTTGAAGCTGACCGACTTGCCCAGAAGGTTGACTATACTGGACGGTAGGCTGACCATGTGGTTGATCAGCTGGTCCAGATATTGAACCATACTTGTTATAGACATTTTTGTGCCTCGCAGCATGGAGCATGAAATGTCGATAATTACAGGGATCCAAAGTCCCTAAACATGTTGTTCTTACCCCTAGAAGAACAAGGTCAGCAAACCACAGCACTTCCTATCAGTTCTCCACCTGAAAACACTCAAAAACAGGAAATTTTAAGTTCATGTCAAGTGCTCCACTGAGCATCTGCGCTGAATGTCAACTGTCCCACTCTGTACCTGCGCTGAATGTCAAAAGAGCTTAAGGCTACCTGCGCTGGGCGAGATTGGCCAAGTGGCACAGCCATTCTGCAAGGTGTCAGATGCCCAGGAAGCTTCCAGAAGACACTTGGATCAACAAATTCGCCCTATAATGAGTAAGAGGTACTTGATCTCCATGTGGAAGCAAGGATCTCCAAGTGGACTCAAGAACTAAAGTTTAACTGAAGAGAGAGAGGACACAAGGCAGCTTCATGTCAGTCTCAAGCTGACTCATCCTTTCTCCATTTACCCTATATATAGAGCTCTCTTATGACGTCTAGGGAGGCTGGAATTTTGTGCAAAGTAAGGAAGTGCTGTTGGTTTACAGTTAGAGCTATTGGGTGATTGCTTTTAAGGAGGAGAAGAGGAGATTTCTTGTTGCTGGGAGGTGCTGCTGGATTGGGGCCTTTATGGTTGCAACCCTCTCAGAACCTTTATCTTCTATCAATAAAGCTTTTGAAGTTCTTCTATATACTTGTATTGCAATGATGTATTGTTTTATTTGTATATTTGATCTGTTCTAATCCATGAATCAGTTATGAATGCATGCTTCTTGTAGTTTCCCTCTCTTGTATTTTGCAGGATCTTTGTGTAGCTGGGCCGGCAAAAGAGCTAAGGAGCTGGGAGCAAGCAGCAAAGAGAGAAGACGGGATCGACAATAGCGAAAGGCATCGGTTGGTCAATCTCTTTTCCTTCTCTGTACTTTCATAAAGAAGAAACATCAAAGCTTTACTTTCTGTTGTTGCTAAGGAACTATCACCCTTAGAGTAGGGATAGGGTCATTCCGAGTCGGATACTTTTCCCCATAACAAATTGGCGACTCCATTGAGGAGAAGCTGTATCTTGTTGGTTAGTTGTGTTTCTTCCTATTCATTTCATAAACAAGGAGAGTACCAAATCGAACTGCAATTGAATCCATCAATTGCAAAGTAGAGGGCAGCTACTCTGGCTCAGTTTCTGGGCAAGTTTATGGTTTGAAGAGCTGATCCACAAGGACTCTTGAGCTCTTAGTGATAGCTTTTCATCCTCCTAATCATCCCTTAGTGTGTACTTGACCTATAAGCTTCTGATTTCAACAAAAACTGTGAATTTTTGAGCATTTTATGACCCGGAAACTGTAGAAAACGCAACTCTCGTTCTTCAGTGCAGGCTGTCCAAAGGCAGTCTGCATTTCAGCGCAGGTAGCCCCTTCGGGAACTGCGCTGAATGTCAATCTGACAGACCAGAGCCTGCGCTGAACCAGTTAGGCAGTGTCCTACTGAGGTTTCCCACTGTGTCTTTGCCCTGTTTTCACTGTTGTTTTGCTGCTGTTGCTTGTCATTGTACCTTGCTGAAACCAACTGTCCTTACCACTATTCCGCCTCAGTTGTATGATGAAACTGTGATTGTTCTTTCAGTATTTCTTGTTTCATTTACAGTTTCCCATTGTGAAAAGCGAACTAGTCTAGCTGTGGCCTCTTAGATCCAGAACTGTAAAAGTGTCTTAGTGGTCTTAAGAGCTAGTTTTATTGTTGTTCATAGCTGATTGAGTTTGTTTGCTTTCATCTTATGGTTTGAATTCATACATTTCTAGTGTCGAAACAAGTACCTGTAAGGCGTCTTTTGATTTTAGACAAACTTGTTTGTTTGCACTTCAAATTGAATTCGAAATTATACAACAGCTTTCTTTTTGTCTTACATCAACATTAAGAAAGAAGAAAAGAAATACCTTCATCTTGCATTTGCATGTTTGATAAGTTTGCATGATTGATCTAGGAGAAAGTGCATTAGTTTGTGCTTTGTGATCTGTGTGAAAAGATGATGTCTTTCTTTTCCCTCAGTAGTTAGGATTTTCAAAGTTAAAAGATTGTAAAGCTTGCTTATCATTTTAACTGCATTTAGGAATTTGTACCAATACATCTCGTGGTGATCCTGAAAGACAAACTGCTAAACAAGATCAACTTAAAATATATTGAATGAATCTAACAACGCATTGTAACATAACGCTCACAATAGAGGTCTAGGTAGAGACGTGTTCCGGCGTCGTTAAACGTAGTGACTGTCGATCTCTACGAAGGTGGGTGATTCCTCCTGAGGGACGATAGCACTAATACGGACTTGTGCTCCCGCGTACCGTCGCGTATATTGGGAGACCCCTATAGGCATTTATCCTTTATCCTTAGGAAGCCGTGTCGGCCGCCCTACTGATCGTGATGCAATGAACACAGCATTCACGAAGATCGACCACCCGTACCGTAAAACGTATTCTGTGGTTTCGCGAAAGGTTTGGCACACCCTCTGCCTAGATCTCCAGAGCAGTTTCTTTTGGCCTTTTTCAAACTCTATAACTGAAAAAATCCAACCAAGCATTTGTCACTTCGGGCTCGTTAATACATCGAAGGCGACTAGAGTCATCTTTAGCTTTTTCTCGACTCTTAAAAACTGAAAAACCAAGTTGTGTCTAAAAGCGTCTAATAAAATTCATTCAATACGGAAACATAATTCCCCTTTTTGTATTTTAGTTGATCAAGTAATCCGCAACCGTGGAGGAAATTCAATTAAAACTCCGTCGTTCGAGGAAACTCCCGAGTCAACCGTCTTTGTCTTCGGAATCGAGAGTAGTACGGACGAAGCGAACTCGTTTGACCGGGTCAAAATCTCCCATTAAAGTTAGAACAACAGTTCCGACAACATCTGAGATTCTGGTCGCTCCTAGTATTTCTGGAATCCCTGCCTCTATTGAAGAAGTTCAACAGCCACAGAGGGACAGTTTCACTGATCCTGGTCTGAGAACAAGTACTTGCATAACTGAACCAGTTACATCTGTAACCGGTCCACAGAGTCTTGTCGCTCAAACAACTGTCGCTGTCGAAGCAACCCCTTCTTCGGCACCAGAAATCTTTTACGGACCTTACGGTCTTCCTCTTCCTCCTGGTCTGATTGCAATAGAGGAAATCGTAGAGGACCAGCAAGCAAATACTCCAACTCATTTTGGAGTAGGGGTAACTCTTTTTCCCTCTGCATTAGAAGTTTGTCCATCACCAGTGGAAGTTCCTGTAGAATCGCTAGGCAGTTTATTGGATAGACTTAAAATGTCTGAACAACCGTCGAAATCTAGGACTGTGCCAAATGACACACCGATAGCAGAAGCTCCTGCTGTCACTCCAACGATGTTTGCCGGCATACCAGCTGTCCCAACTAGCTCTCAACAGCTAGAAGGAGTCCACCCAGGGACTATTACGACAGCTTGGTCTGTTCCAGTTTGTTCTTCCGGTATAATACCCGGTAATTCTTATGTTGAAACTAGAAAAATTGATCCCTATGGAGGTCAGTTTGGGCCATCCAGTCCTCAAAGGCAATCTATACCCTTGAGCTATGGATTGTTACCGTATGGGGGGCAATATGCCCTTTCACTTCCCCCTCCGGGAGGATACCCATATGGCAGTTTTCAACAACATTCAGGTTTGACTGAAGTTACGACGAGTGGTTGGGTACCTATGTTACCCCAACAACTAAGAGTTGTATATTCTATGCAACAATGTGTACCTATGTCTAGCATCCCGACGATGCCAGCAATTGTAACCGTGTCGCAAGTTCAATCGATGCCTGTTGTATGTCAACCCTAGGTTGTAATGCAACAGCCCCTTGACCCTGCAACACAACCACAATCGCCAACTGCCGGGACGACACAGATACAAACGGGAACCATAACCCCGCATCTTGGTCCGTCGGTTAGTATCGCACAGCAAAACATGGCTTCACAACCATGGATGGTGCAATACCAACAACCTCAGTTTCAACAGGTGTACCAGGGATCTGAGCAACAGATCTTTGCGAATAGTGGACAACCCTATATTCAGAATGGGTTAAATCAACCACTTTACAGTGGCTAGGTCCACCAGCCATATCAGTCATATCAACATCAGTTGCATTATGCTGGTATGCAAAGGCCTACTGCTCATGCGATTCCATCATATCCTGGGTACGCCTCGCCAAACCTGAATCAACAGTTGCCATTCGTGGCGACTCTAGAATTACCAGATTTACATCGATTGACGAACAATCCAATCGCCTATGCCCATTGGTGGGCAGGATTCCTCACAAAATTCCTTCGGACATTCCTAAATTCAATGGAAATCCTGGCGAAGACTCGTCGAATGATGTGATGACTTTCCATCTATGGTGTTCGTCGAATACCTTGAATGATGATTCGATAAGGCTTCGCCTTTTTCAGAGGACATTGACTGGTCCGGCGGCTAAACGGTATATTGAATTACCTAGAGCCTCTTTCGACA
The DNA here is from genome assembly GCA_031772625.1 of Pinus tabuliformis. Taxonomy (NCBI): domain Eukaryota; kingdom Viridiplantae; phylum Streptophyta; class Pinopsida; order Pinales; family Pinaceae; genus Pinus; species Pinus tabuliformis. Next base: position 863,685,181 of record CM062815.1, read on the forward strand.
ATTTTAGTTCCCTAGCCACGACTTTCTTAACACACTTTCAGTTACCTATAAGGTACAAAACTGGAACAAAGATCTTAACCAATTTCAAGCAGACAACAGCCACACATATATCAGATCATATACATGAGTGGCGTCGTCGTCGCAGAATGGTAAAGACTTATGTTCCGGATCAGCTGTTAGCTGAGTGGTTTATAAAGTCGCTTCTTCCTGCTATAACAGAAGATGTGGCCAAGGGAGGCGTTGTAACGGAGGAGCAGGTTATTGCTCGTGCCCAATATTTAGACTTAGTATATACTCAGTCTGGCACGCTCTATGATAAGATACCTGACGCCCCCAGACCGGAATTTTCAATCCCTCCTCCTCCTGGATCGAATAGTGACTCTCATGCCGGTGATGGTGTGATTGGAACTGCAAACGCAAAGTCGACAAGGGATTCGAATAAGAAAGGCCGTAAGACTTCGAATCAAAAATCAAATCAAGAGATTCTTGCTTCGGAGGTAAATGATGTATCTACGGATAAAGGCAAAAACTCCAATCAACCAGGAAGCAAGAAGAAACAAAACAAAGGGAAGAAGAAGAAACAAGGTGAGTCATCCCCTCAAAAAACTTCTTCAAACCCTCCTGGGCAAGGGAAACAAATTTATCCATGTCAGATATGTGATGAAAAGGATCATTTGACAAGGAACTGTCCGTTCAAAGCTGAGTTAAAAAGGTTCTTTAAGAGTTCCCAAACTTCAGCTGTGTTGACTGATCCATTTCCCAACCCAAGTCAAAATATGGTTGATAGTGGAAATGCTTCCCCGTCGCAAGTGCTTATGTTGTCGGTTTCTAAGCAAAATGATGCTTTGATCTCGACAAGGAATAAAGATTATGGGAATCCACCGGTGTCGAACGACAAAGGGAAAGATCAACCCAGTAGTTCGACAACAACTTCGGCAGAAGTTGTACCCCCAATCACGCATGAATTAACAATAAAACCGCCAAAGGGAGTAGTACACAAGTCGACATTTAATCCTCGTGCCAGGGCGGCGCAACATTATAACATAGTGGAAGATTTGGCCCAATCGCCATCCGCTATGTCGACTCTAGAGGTACTGCAAAATTGTCCATCCCAAAGGTAGGCATTGTTATCAGCAATTGGTGGAGTGGATCCTAAAGATTCCAATCTTGTATCCTTTGATCACAGAGGATATGATCCTCAGTTACCAGCGCAACTAGCTTTCCTTATTCAAGTGAAAGCACTCAACAAAACTGTTCATAGAACGATTATTGATGAGGGAGCATCGACATGTATCATGTCGATGAGTTGCTGGAAAACTCTTGGATCTCCAACTTTGTTGCGATCTTCGACGACATTGAAAGCATTTGACGGTAGGACGTACACTCCGTACGGCATCCTAAATAACTTTAAGGTTGAACTAGGAGGAAAAACGGTAGAAATTGATGTTGAAGTCATTAATGGTAATCTTGACTATAACATCCTACTGGGAAGACCATGGATATATGCCATGGCAGCTGTAGTGTCGACTTATTTTAGGAAGATCGCATTCCCGTTTGAAGGAGGGATTACGATCGTCGACCAACAGAACTTCCTCCCTAATGGTTCACAAGTTACAGGAAGCATTCCCATGATCCATGGGAGCGACCATTCAATTCAAGATATCGGAGTAGGCCTATTGAAAGACCCCACGATGATGGGAGCTTTCGCGTTGCCACCTCCTATCCATGTAGGGAATATCCCGTTTGTAGCAACATGCAACATGGTATCTTCCTCGAAGGTCGCAGAAGATAAGGTCGTCATGGATCATCAAATGGTTTTGCCACCCAGCCCTATAGAAATATTGTAGCAATCAATGTTTCAGGCATGGGAGGCGAGCCCAAATCAACGCTCGTCAAGCGTTTGGGTAGATAGGTCTGGAGAATATGGCACCCCATTAGATCCCTGGTCAAAAGTTCATGGGACTGACGAAGGAATCTTACAATCAATGATGATTGAGGGGGCACCATGGAATGATCACCATCATCGTTCCCTTCTTCCGGAGTGTGAAGAAGATGCTCAACACGACCTATGCCACCCTTCAGTGTTTGAATTCCTAACAAATACTGTAAATACGGTGGATTCAGAGCGAAACCTATCCAATATTGAAGAGACTGTAGCCATAAATATCTCGACAAAACCTGATGTTGTAGATAATATTCATGTCGGCAAAACTTGTTCCCCTTCAGAACTGGAAATATATGGTGCTCTCTTTCGTGAATTTAGAGATGTCTTTGCATGGTCATATGATGAAATGCCAGGCATTGACTCGAGCATAGTTGAACATGAGATTAAAATGTATCCTGATGTCAAACCAGTAAGACAACGGCTTCGGCAGGTGCACCCCAAGAAAGCCGCTGCCATTAAGGCAGAAGTTGAAAAACTTCTCCATGCTGGATTCATCTACCCGATTCCTCTAACCGATTGGGTATCGAATATTGTCCCTGTTATGAAAAAAGAAGGGACGATAAGAGTGTGCGTCGACTATAGGGATGTAAACCAAGCTTGTCCAAAGGACAACTACCCTACACCCTTCATCGACCAAATAATTGATGAATGCGCCGGATGTGAAATATTTTCCTTTATGGATGGATTTTCCGGGTATAATCAAATAAATATCTGCCCACAGGACCAGTCTAAGACTGCATTTATTTGTTCGTGGGGCACATTCGCTTATCGAAAATTACACTTTGGTTTAAAGAACGCAGGGGCGACGTTTCAGAGGGCAATGAATTATGCCTTCCATGACATCAAGAACATCGTTCAACCATACCTCGACGATCTTTCGGCTCATTCGCGGAAGCGGACTGATCATCCGCGGCATTTGAGAGCGATATTTCTACGTTGTCGACACTACAAGATAAGACTCAATCCGCACAAGTGTGTGTTTTGCATCGATTCTGGTCGTTTACTTGGCTTTGTAGTCTCTAAGGATGGGATTCGTCTCGACCCCTGTAAGGTTCAGGCAATCATTAACTTGCCTCCACCTTCAAATTTTCTTCAGATTCAGAAACTCCTAGGGAAAGCAAACTTTCTGAGGAGGTTCATTCCAAATTACGCAGAACTTGCCAAAGGTTATACTCGTCTTTTGAAAAAGGATGTACCTTTTGTCTGGGACCAGGTCGCGCAAGCTTCCTTTGAGGCTCTAAAAAATTCTCTAGTAAGAGCGTCATTAATGTACGCCCCGGACTATCAAAGAGATTTTAACCTGTATCTAGCTGCAGCAGATACGACCATTGCGATGGTTTTAGTGCAAGAAGTCGATGGAATTGAACATCCTATTTACTATTTAAGTAAAAACTTAAATGACACAGAAAGTAAATATTCCTATGTTGAAAAACTAGCGCTTGCTGCTGTTCAAGCGATTCAAAGGTTTCGACATTATGTCCTCTTTAGGAAAACTACCATTCTGTCAGATTGCAACCCCATGACGTATATACTGTCGCGACAGTTGCTGGGGGGCAAGTATTCAAAATGGATAGCGATCCTTCAAGAGTTTGATCTGGATTTTTTAAAATCCAAATCGAAGAAAGCTCTAGTTTTCGCGGAATTGTTATGCGATCTCCCATCGTCGTCCAACGATGAAACATCGGAAGAGTCAATCGTGGATGAAAATTTGTTTCTGATATCTGTAAGTGATGAGTGGTATGGAGACATCATAGTTTATCTCCAAACCCAAAAATTTAGGCCTAATACCTCACACTCGGAACAGAAACGTATACGATACCAATCTAAAGACTACATGATCGTCGGTGATACACTTTACCGTCGTGGTGTCGATACAGTTCTGAGGAGGTTCCTTACCCATGAGGAGGCCGAAAATGCCCTGAATGATTGCCATTCAGGCGCGTGCGGGGGGCATCAATCTGGATATGCAACAGCACAAAGAATCTTACGAGCAGGATACTTCTGGCCTACCATGTTCAAAGATTGCATAATAGCAGTCAGAAGTTGCCATGCATGTCAGATGTTTGATAGCAAAACCAGAAGACCACCCGCACCCTTGCAGCCTATAGTTGCTATTGGGCCTTTCGCCAAGTGGGGCATCGATTTCATGCAATGTAACCCCACCTCGACCGGGGGGCATGGGTATATTATAGTCGCTGTTGACTATTTTACCAAATGGGCCGAGGCGATGCCTACATTGGATAACACTGGTGAAACAACTGCCCTTTTCTTTTTCAATCATGTAGTTGCCAGGTTCGGTGTTCTGCAGGTTATAGTGACAGATCATGGATCGCATTTTCGCAATCAAATGATGATTGAATTAGCTGCCAAACTAGGGCTATCTCACGACAGCTCTACCCCATATTATCCACAAGCCAACGGACAAGTTGAGGCAATCAACAAATTCCTGAAGCGTATGTTGCAGAGGATGATTGGGGTTCACAAAAGAAGATGGCACCTACTCCTATACTCAGCCTTGTGGGCCTACCGAACATCGGTAAAAAACGCCACTGGGTTCACACCATTCCAATTGGTGTATGGCCTGGAGGCAGTCTTACCGATCCAGTGCGAAATTTCATCTCTTAAACTCGCAATTGACCTCCTCCCCGGAACCTCAGAAGAAGAGGCTCGTTTCTTGGAATTGATCCAGTCGGATGAAAACCGTCGTGACGCCGCTTTGGAGAACGAAGCCCATAAGAAACGAGTCAAGGCACAGTTCGACAAGAATGTCAAACCTCGTGTCTTCTCTGAGGGTGACTTGGTTTTGCTTTACGACCAAGAATCCGACAAGTTAGGAGCAGGAAAATTTAAGTCCTTATGGATGGGTCCCTATATTGTTAAAAGGGTGTTAGCAAAAGGAGCCAACGAGTTAATGGATTATGACGGAATACCACTGGCACAACCCCACAACGGGTTGTACCTCAAGCGTTACTATGCCTGAGTAGTAACCTGAGTGCTTTTGTTGTATTTTGTTTTCGCTAAAGTGTTTGTTTCGGTTGAGTAATCCACCTTTCTCGTTTGTTGCAGATGTCGAATTTTTCTGAAACATATGTGGGATATGCCGACGGAGCGAGTCATAGTTCGCGGAATTTGTCCTCCGCAGCATGGGCCATTTTTTATCGAAGCGGCGAGTTAGTGAGTTTCGGAGGTGTGTGTATTGGACAATCGACGAATAACATCGCTGAGTATAGCGCGTTGATTGAACTCCTCTCTGATACCGTTGCTCATGGTATACGCCGAATAATTGTTAGGCTAGACTCACAGCTTGTGATACTACAACTCAATGGTATATATTCGGTCCGCAATCCAGCTATTTATCGAATGTTTCTAAGGGTTAAGATTTTGGAAAGAGAGTTTGATTCAATTCAATATCATCATATTTCCAGAAACTTGAACACATTAACCGATTCATTAGAAAACTATGTATTAGATAGACATTTACGACATGTATAAAAGAGAGATGCATCGGTGCTATGCAAGTGGATCGCAAATCAACCAGAATAAACCCCGAAAATCAAAATATATAAAGCTGTTTATAGTTTGTACATAATGTGCTGTAACCAAAACAAAATTGGTCATATGACCTAGAACTCAAAAAGATGCTAGGGGGCACCCTAGCCTAGTGGTGCTCATGATAGTACGTCACGGCCTGTGCAATCATGCGCAAGAGACGAGTCCATCGTCTAGGCACGCCAATAGTATGCCGCTGCAGCTGTAAAGGTAACTCGTCAATCTGTACATCCGGAAGACCACGAGTAAGGCTCTCAACCTGCTCCTGCACAGCTGTAAGGGTCTCAGTATCGTCAAGGTCGCGAATAACAACTCTCCTAGCAGGCTCTGCTGCTGGGGCAGCAACAGGCGATCGCGGACGAGCTGCTGGACGAACAGGACCAACATCTGCATGCACCCAAGAGTTTGATTAAAAAGTTTTGATAGAATAAAGCACAGCGACATTATGAATAAAAACAATAAACAGTGATATGGTCAGAGATTTTACCAATAGCACCCCATTGCTCGCCATCCGGTAGCACCAAATCCGGATCACCTCGGTAGTCCATACCCACGTATGGATACTCAGAAAACGCCATCTCCTGGCGCTCAAACCACCTAAAGAAGGCCTCAGTAAAAGTAATATGAGGTTGACCAGCGTGTCGAGACATGTGGTCGACCCACCTCTGCATGTGTGGCTCGGTCGGAGAAGGCAAGTCAAGTATGATGTACTGAGGCTGCATCAATGGGATTTTCTCCAAGGCAAAGGCAGTCAGAATAGAACCAAATCCAAAGTTCTTCAGCTTCCCGTCCTTTACCTTGGTCAATTGACTTTTCATCTGAATAAGTACTGCATCACACCAGTTAAACACTTTCGGTTGGAGACACTCCAGGGCGTGTTGCATGTAAGATCTGTTGGCAACATGTAAAGCTGCGCTACCGGCCATCCTACCAATGGTAAACAGAATGGACCTGAGAGACCTGTCAGTAATCTCACGGATAATGATATTACCGTCTCTGCTCGGCTGAGAACCTTCCCTACAATACTGACGGACATAATCTCTGGTGGAATCGGTCCCTCGAGCCGTACCTGACAAGGAAATGGGGGCACCCCGCCTTGACAACCCAGTCAAGAAGTACATGTCCTCTATGGTCAAGGGGATGGACTTCCCCCTAATCTGGAATACTTGGTTGACAGGATCCCAAGCATCAAGCATATACTGCAGTAGAGAAATCTGTGCTCTCATGCTAGAGATACGGAAGAACTTCAGCAGGCTACAGTTCCGCAGCACGTTCACCGTGACCGGGTCATGGAGGGAAATCATGTCCTCATCTTCATGTTCTCGTTCTCGCCATGTAAGGGACATTTTGTTCAAGGTTCCCTGCAAGCAAACAAGAGAGGGAGTAAGTTCCTAATTTTGATGAAAAATTGGCGAAAAAATCATCAAAAAATAACATACAGGATCAGTTTTCTAGGCCCAGCGCAGGCAGAGAGTCTCTCCCCTGCGCTGAAGCGCAGGCTGCCTTAAGACAGCTTGGCATTCAGCGCAGGTCTTGAAAGGAGAACCTGCGCTGATGCTAGGGCGTTTTGATGAAACCCCTGGGGCTCAGAAACCCTGAAAAACATGCATGAAACTGAAAAAGGAAACCATGAAAGTAAAGGGCTAGGGTTTAGCTCCTACCTGGTCCAAACGGCGCCGAAAATCGTCCGCAGAATCTCCCGGAATCAGCTGGTGAAAATCAAGGAAGAAGAGGCACCTCCAGAGCTCCAACAAACCAAATGCAAATGAAATGGTAAATGAGAGGTAAAAACACCTTTTTATGACTTTTTACATAGTTTAAAGTTAAATATTAGGGTTATAATCTCATTTTCATGCAAATATTATCCATTTCTAACAAAGTTTGTTGCAGCAATTGAAAGTGCAGTACTATATTTGAAAAGAGAAAAGCTAGTAAAAGTAAAAAATCAAATTTGACCATGTAATCGAGCAGTTTTAGCACATAGTTCATGCTCGTTAAAAAATAAATGCAAAATCGAGCAGTTTTACCGTGGAATTTATGCTCGTTAAAAAATAGAAAAGCGTGAGCAAGAGTTTCCACCAGAGTTCAAGCTCATTAAAAAATGAACCTATCCCGGTAAATAACCATTGCGATCGTAAATTTGTTAGCCTTAAAAGCCTTGGTCGTGTTTTCATCCACCGCCTCCACCGTCATTTGGGTCGATCGTTCACCCCCATATGATTGTTTACCCATTTTGAGGAACATCTGCGAAGAGTGATTTCACCTAGCCATCCTTGTGACACTGCCGTGATTGGAAAATTCCAACTTGTACCTGGAATCAGTTGCTATCCCTGTTTATCACTCGTTCCTCAAAAGACGAGTCTTCTTTGAGCTCTTTTCTGACTCGTAAAATATGAAAAGTTTGCTGAGTTTTGGCCTTTCAGCTCGTTAAAGGGACCGGAAGAGCTATCCCTCATTTAGACTTTAATCTTTTTGGACCTGAGGGATTATTACACAAAAAGATCGAGCGCTTGTCTTGTTCGGCTCGTTAAAAATACCGAACATCCATCCCTTCTGTATTGTTTTATACTTTTTCGGACTTAAGGGATTAGATGACGAAAAAGGAATTGTGGAGTTAACTTTCTGTACCTTTTCAGACTCTCTAAAAATGAAAAGGACCGAGTTTTCCTTGTCGTTAGACTCGTTAAAATGATTAAATAGCGACAAACTTGTCTTTAGACGAGAACGAGTTTCCCTATCGCTAAGCTCGTTAAATCATAGCGATGGGCTTGCCCGAAGGGCAGGTTATAGAACAAGCATATGTTATCCTCCTCAAGCTTGACAAAAATAAAGAGGTACTGGTTAGAAATGACTGGGGAAAATTGGGAGAACCTCAAAGCTTTAACGGTAGCAAGTCACTCTTGAACATGACACTTTTCTTCCGTACCACATCGGGTTGGGTTGTTTCATTCACCGGTCTCATCACCATGGTCCTCGCCAAACCATCCATATTTGGGGTAATGCTACCGATCCATCGCATCAGTGTCGTTATATGTTCAAGAGAGGTCATTCTGAAAGTGTCAACCGTGTCCCATCCACTACCATACATTATCCTTCATCCGTCCATGATCGCCACCCTGAATCATATGTCACAGTTTGTTTTCACCTCCGCTAAAATCATTAGCTCCGTTTCATGTCATTGATGTGGGATTCATTAAGGCCCTCCTTTGACGGATCGATTCTTGTCGACTTCAGCTCATTATCCAAGAAGTTGATCTCGGAACAACCCCTTCAGTACTTTGAAGCTTGCATGCCTCAATGGCAAGTTTCTCACTTCCGGCGACATGTATATATCAATGACCTTCGACCAGAAGATTTTGCGTGGCGTTCGACGCCAAGTCCTTTATTCACGCCACGTGAATTGTACTACATTACCTTGAGGGTCATTATCATTATCGGTGATTCCTCTCGCGCTTGTTAACGGTTTTCATCATTGACCGGTAATCAAGCGATGTCTTTCCATGTTCGACTTCAGCGCAATTCTCACATGGATCGACTTGTACTTAGAGTGAAGATCGAATGAGTTTTGAAGACCCCGGATCTAGTTTCATCCATCCGGGCTGTGATATATATTCAGGAAATATAAAAGCATTTGTCATGTACATCATTGCAGCAGATGATCATCCTATTCAAAGGATGATAATTTTAGCAGAGAATTATCAGTCTATCATCAGACGATCGTCTATTCTATGTACCAAAATGTATTTATAAAGCTGAGCATGGGAATGCCCGCCTCAGCTAGATCATGAAAACAGAATGAAAAATAATGTATTGTATTGTATTGTATTACAGGGCACCTCTCAGCACTTGAATGAACTTCGGACCCTCTGGATAAAGCATTTCACCCGATAAACGACCTCATACTTTAGGGGGAAACTGTTATAGACATTTTTGTGCCTCGCAGCGTGGAGCATGAAATGTCGATAATTACAGGGATCCAAAGTCCCTAAACATGTTGTTCTTACCCCTAGAAGAACAAGGTCAGCAAACCACAGCACTTCCTATCAGTTCTCCACCTGAAAACACTCAAAAACAGGCAATTTTAAGTTCATGTCAACTGCTCCACTGAGCATCTGCGCTGAATGTCAACTGTCCCACTCTGTACTTGCACTAAATGTCAAAAGCGCTGAAGGCTACCTGCGCTGGGCGAGATTGGCCAAGTGGCACAACCATTCTGCAAGGTGTCAGATGCCCAGGAAGCTTCCAGAAGACACTTGGATCAACAAATTCGCCCTATGACGAGTAAGAGGTACTTGACCTCCATGTGGAAGCAAGGATCTCCAAGTGGACTCAAGAACTGAAGTTTAACTGAAGAGAGAGAGGACACAAGGCAGCTTCATGTCAGTCTCAAGCTGACTCATCCTTTCTCCATTTACCCTATATATAGAGCTCTCTTATGAGGTCTAGGGAGGCTGGAATTTTGTGCAAAGTAAGGAAGTGCTGTTGGTTTACAATTAGAGCTATTGGGTGATTGATTTTAAGGAGGAGAAGAGGAGATTTCTTGCTGCTGGGAGGTGCTGCTGGATTGGGGCCTTTATGGTTGTAACCCTCTCAGAACCTTTTTCTTCTATCAATAAAGCTTTTGAAGTTCTTCTATATACTTGTATTGCAATGATGTATTGTTTTATTTGTATATTTGATCTGTTCTAATCCATGAATCAGTTATGAATGCATGCTTCTTGTAGTTTCCCTCTCTTGTATTTTGCAGGATCTTTGTGTAGCTGGGCTGGCAAAAGAGCAAGGAGCTGGGAGCAAGCGGCAAAGAGAGAAGACGGGATCAACAATAGCGAAAGGCATTGGTTGGTCAATCTCTTTTCCTTCTTTGTACTTTCATAAAGAAGAAACATCAAAGCTTTACTTTCTGTTGTTGCTAAGGAACTATCACCCTTAGAGTAGGGATAGGGTCATTCCGAGTCGGATACTTTTCCCCACAACAATACTGGACATTGGGTTGGTTTAGGTTAACAGATGATTGACCAATTTTTCCAGTAGGATAACCTTGCTGGATACCAGGTTGGGCTTGTTGAACAGAAGATTGACCTGAGTTACCAGAAGGTTGAACATAAGAAGAGAAAAATGGACCACCAGAAGCGAAAGGGTTTCCATGGAAGGATTGCCCTTGTTGGTCTTGAGGAGGTTGTCTTGGAGATTGCGCAGATGAAACTTGACCACCATGAAAAGAGGTGGAGCCCCAATCAATTGACAATGGAACTGATACCTCAACAACCGGTTGAGATGACAAATACGGATCGTATGGCCCCTGTATTGGGACATTTGACATGGAATAAAAGACTTTGAATAAGGAAGCCGAAGAGCGACTAAAAATAGGAGTCAAAGAGGTTGCACAGAGCGTTGGAGCGGTTGTGATTGAGGTAACAGATGTACTGCGACTTTGCGGAGTAAAAGGCTTCGTAGTAGGAAAAGTGAGTGGTGACCAAATAGAACCCGTGAAAGGAGTTCAGTATCCCTTAAAGCTTTATAGCCTGGTGGTAGGTTTGCAGTAGTGGGAGTGGTACTGACAAATATAGGGTCCGTTGCAGTGGGAATTTCACCGCTCGTCGCAACGGACTCATTAGTCGATGTAGGGGACAAATCTTCCATTTTAGAGGAAGAAGGTGGGACTGAAACACGAGGAGAAGTATAGTCCCAAAAAGGGACACTATCCTCAAAAGGTTCCCAAGTAGGGTTCCAATGAAACTGGTAAGTCTCGTCGCCTGGGGCATGAGAACTAAGTGGTTGTATACTCGGAACCACAGGAAGACTCACAACCGGTATCTCGGCAGAAGACGAAATTGGTAATTCCGCCAGGATGAAACTTCACAAAACCTAAGGAATCTACCGAGACAAAACCCCTACTCAAACTAACACAAACAAAATCTAATTGGGTAAATGTTATCGTAGCCGAATAAATTTTAGGACACAAAGACACAACTTGACCTTTTCATGTTTTAAGAGTCGAGAAAAGGACAAAAGATGACTCTAGTCTCCTTCGAATGTTTAATGAGCACGAAGTGACAAGACGCTCAAAGGAAACTTTTCTTTTAAGGAGTTCGAAAAGGATCAAAAGTGACTACTCTGGAGACTCTAGGCAAAAGGTTTACCAAAAAATCCGTAAAACTGCTTATACACCTTGGCAATCAGATGAAAACCAAGGACTTCCTGTACTGCAGTCAATCTTCCCGAATGCTGTGTTCAGTGCATTACGGCTTGTAAGGCGGCAGACTCAGCTTCCTATGGATAAAGGATGATAGCCTAGTGGGGTCTCCCGTATATACGCGACGGTACGTGGGAGCTCAGTCCGTACTGGTACTTATTGTCTCTCAGGAGGAATCACCCAACCATCAGCGAGGCAATAGTTACCAGGTTTTACGACGCCGGAACACGTCTCTAGCCTAGACCTCTAGAATATGTGCGTTAGGTTCCAATGCGTTGTTAGGTTCATTCGGTTTATTTTACAGTTGATCTTCAATTAAGTTTCAGTTTTTTGGTCCTACCGTATGTGATATCTCAAAATTTCCTAAATGCACACTATATGCCAAAATTATATCATTTCGTTCAATGAATTCTAACTACAGGAGAGTTGAGATTTTCAAACAAACAAAATGAACAATAAACAAACAACAAAGATCCTAATGCAGCTAATAACAAGAAATGAAACTTTTCCTTTTCTTTTCTTTTTAAAAGCAACAAATAACAATAAATGCTAACTAATATAATGCAAAAAGATCTTTTGTTTTTTCTCTTTTTAAAATGGCATAATGCATTTAAACAAATTTCAAGAGATATTAACAAGCATAAACAAACAAAATTCACTCCATGCAAAGAGAGCCAAATCTGAAACACCAAGATGAACTGTGAAAACAAGGAAAAGCGCACAGACCTTCAATGAACCATGTGATCTAAGTTCAAATGAAGTCAAGCAAAATCCAAACAAGCTAGAAGTGAATTGCCCAGAAGCACGGAATAACAAGCTTTAACAACTACTAGACAGGTGCGGAAAACAACCAAAAAGTTGACTGGATAATCAAACCAAAACTTCCCACAGAAGGCTCGACATGCAAAGCCACTAGATGCTCTAGGGCTGGGATACAAAATCGATAGAAATAAGCAAACAACTGAAGGATAAAGGTAACAACCAGTCAAACAGAGGTCCAACACACTTCCAGAAGCTGGAAAAGATATATAAAGACAAAAATCCGATTTTAAAGAGCTTCCAACAAACAAACTGGCAAAATTCACAGAGCTGGCGCGACTGTCAGCCTGCAACTTGCGCTATTCAGGAATTGGCGCGAGTTGCTGTTATGCAACATGCGCCAACTGCGTTTGCTGGCCCAAAAAATAAATACAACAGCCCAGGGTCTGGTCAACAGTACTCAGACAGGTCTAAGAGCAGAAAACAACTTCAAAACTAACCCAGAAAGCTCATTTATACAAGCAGGCAAGAGAAAACTATCATGTAAGACAAACTCCAAGCCGTTCGGTTCATAAACCAAACCGGAGATCGACTGAAGTGGCGTTGATCTACTCCGCTAATGCAAAGCAATAGCGTTTCAAAGGCTGCCTGGCCGTGCTTCAGACTCCGTCCAAGGTTTATGAATCAAACAACAAATAGCTACTCCCCAGTGGAGTCGCCAAATTGTTGGAGAGGTAAATCCCCTCTGCGGATAGAGGCGATCCCACTAGCCCAAAATGGGTCTAGCAACAATCAAATCACACTACCATGCAAGTTCCTAGTTGCATACAGAAAGTGGATTACGATAACCAACCTGGAGTCCAACGCTAATGTCGAAGAAGAGTTGATACTCCCGTTCCCTTGCTCCGGCAGGTCACAATCCTTGCTATCCCCACATATGGATACCTGCACATGCAAAGAACGAAACGAGAACAAGCATAAAATCCACTAAAATACAACTATATTTCAGTCAGAAAGGAAATAAATCAAACATTATCATGATGAACAATGAGATTGGAACCATAACAGTAGTCGTTTATTAATGAATAATAAGCAGAGAAAGATAAAACCAAGGTTCTGACGTTGAACCTATCCTCTAGCTGAGCGAGCAGCTATGTATGTCTTGCAATAGACCTCCTCTCTCTCAGACTTTCGGCGGCATAACCTCCCTATGCTTCAAGACTCTTACTATCACTCAAGACAAGCATAATCACAACTAGATTACTCAAAAACTAGCTTGTCTAATGCATGATGACAAACTTTTATAGATGGAGAAGGAAGGAAGATACAATGCACCAGGACACCCATTGTGGATTGACATTATCTCCGAAAAGTCGCTGTGGATAGATGTCAAGGATAGATGATGACTCTCGACCTCTATCAGATGGATTTTATCCTCAAAAGACTTCGTGATCTGAAGGGAAAAAACATATGGGTGCGTGTTTGTCAAAAATCATTACCAAACTTGGTTGGCGCGGGTGTTGTTCTAAGACAGAGCGCCAATGGTCGCACCCCCTTTTGAGGATCTCAGTGATTGGCGCGGGCAAGACACTGTGGACCCGCGCCAATGGAAAAAGGGCACTTTTCAGGGATAATTTGCAGAAGGTGTCTTCAGGGAACACGAATTACATACTCAGGGGAACATAATGCAAGTGTTTTTAGGCTATGTCACTATTCACAGGTCCCGGAATGCATCCTCCAATGTACGGAAACAAGGGTGACAGGGACGGTGACCAATGGTGACAAATTACTGTGTAACATGCATTTTTCAAATTTGGGTATGTGCATACATGAAGCCCTATTTATAAAATGGTTCCACTGGAAATACTCTTATACATAAACATATTCTATTCTCAAAGAAGAGTAGGATAGTGGAGAAAATAAAATAAATAATGAAATAAATAAATGCATTTTGTTTTTTTCTTTTTTTTTTATGTAAAACTAGTTGTTTTTTTTTTACAACACGCTGTCGAAATCAACATCGGTGATAAATGTTTCAATTCATTTGTGTATGTAGATGAATTATAATGGAAATAATAGTTCTACAAACATTCATATTCACTTTTATCACCGATTTGAAAAAATGCTTGAATATAATATTTTTTGGCTTGCGGGCTTGATGAAATTTTTGAAAAAACAGTCGGGACAGTCATGTTTTGAGGGACCAAAATGTAATATTTTTAAAACCTATTTCTATCCTAGGTAGCCCCTGATATTTAATTTCCGACCCAATTTGAATCACTCAATTTGGATTTGAAATGAAAAAGTTAGAACCAAAACATTGACGGGGTGTCTAGCGAGCAGCTCAGGAACATAGTTGGGATAGTCAGTTTTTGGAGGCCTAGATGTTTGAGTTTTTAAAACCTGTTACTATGGTAGATTCCACTATGAATCTAGTTTACAAGTCAATTTTAATCACTCATTTTTGATATCGTATGAGGAAGTTATGATCAAAATACTGACTGTCTATCGTAAATCAACACCCTTAAAACTATGTCTTTCCGGTAGTTCCTTACAGTATTTGACCTATAAATTATTCTTGTCTTCAAACCCTATTTATATTGTAAATAAATAAATGAATCTACTTTCATTTCCAATTTGAATCATTCGAATCTAACATCAAACGAAAAATTTATGCTTCAAATATCAACTATTGGCCTAAGCTGGGTAATCGAAAATGACTATGTTATGCAGGTTGTTCTAACTAAGACTGACATATCATATCATTGAACTTTTAAAACCTGTTTCTATTGGAGATAAAACTTTGAATTAACTTTGATTTGGCTTTGGAATCACTTAATTTGGACGAAAAACAAAGAAGTTGTGATTAAAACACTGCAGGTTAGCATGATTGGCCACTGCTCTCCCGCAAGTGACAGATAAATTTTACTTTGTTATTTTCTCAATGGATTTGTTATACAGACTAACTAATTTTTGTTTTCTTGCATCATTATTGGATAAGAAGAGCTCGATCACCTCTCTTTCTCCATGATTTAATGTTTTATTGCAGGTAGACACTCGTTTTTTTGGAGGTCCTGGGAAAATAAAGAAGGTCAATTTATGGAGTGAGTTTTGAAAGAAATTTTATGAAACAAAGGAATTTCATCCAATTAATTACCCAATGGATCCATAATAAAAAAATGAAGAATTAATTTCCATTTGAAGATTTATGTCATGTCACTGCTGCCAAAACATTTTTCGAAGAGATCATTTTTTTGACATAACATCATAACTGTTGTAACTTAATTTATTTACATACTGTTTTTAAATAAAATGTTGTTTCTTTTCTGATCTCTTTGATATTTTGTGTTTCAGGTGTTGCTTCATTCAAACTGAAACCCATCCTCAACATCAATACAATGAACAACTAATTTGTTTTTTGCATGCTTTCATTTTATGATTGTCCATTTTGCTGTTTCTTTTTCACGTTTTGCTATTCCTTTTCGAATGGAATAACATTTCTGCACTTTCACGTTTTGTTGTTCCTTTTCGAATGGAACAACACTTCTGCACTTTCACTTGTTGTTGTTCCTTTCCGAATGGAACAACACTTCTGCGCTTTCAAGTTTTATTGTTCCTTTATGAATGGAACAACACTTCTGCACTTTCACTTTTTGTTTTTCATTTCCGAATGGAACAACATTTTTACACTTTCACTTTCTGTTGTTCCTTTCTGAATGGAACAACACTTCTGCACTTTCACTTTTTGCTGTTCCTTTCCGAATGGAACAACACTTCTACACTTTCACTTTTTGTTGTTCCTTTCCTAATGGAACAACACTTCTGCACTTTCACGTTTTGCTATTCCTTTCCGAATGGAACAACACTTCTGCACTTTCACATTTTTGTTGTTCCTTTCCGAAGGAACAACACTTTCACATTTTTGTTGTTCCTTTTCAAAGGAACAACATTTTCGCATTTTTTTTGTTCCTCTTAAGGAACAACACTTTTTCACATGCATTTTTTTGCTGTTCCCTACAGGGAACAACACCTTTTTCGTGTGTATTTTTTCTTTTTGGTGTGCATTTCCCTTGTTGTTCCCTACACGGAACACCACTTTTTGAGTGTTTTTTCTGTTCTTTCAAAAGAGCAACACTTTGGGAGTATTTTCGAGAGCAACCCTTCCTTCCTCTTATGGAATTATTCTTAGTTCATCTCAACCACATTTTACTGATTCTCTTTCATGACATGAAGTACACTATTTTTATGAGGACAAGAATTATGGATTCTATTGAAGCGAGTTAATATCATTCACGTTATGATTTTTAACAGGACAGCTCATTGATGATAGATTCTTTTCAAAAGGGACACAATTATTTATATATTACTTTACTGCATTGTTTTCTGTTGTACATGATACTGATTGATCATCTTAATACCATGTTGGTTCCATCCTCCCTGGTTATAATCTTCTCTGTCTGTAATAAATGAGATTGTGGGTATATTGTTTTCTATTGACATATTCAACTTCTTCCACCATCCCTACTCTTAAGGAGTACTGAGCCTCCCTCTTTTTATCATAAAAATGTGTAATAACAACAAAAGTTTGTTCGCAGATGGAGGATAGGGGGTCTCATTACGAGCCAGCCTACCATGTTCATAAGGCTGTAACAGAGTGACATTCCCATTATGGCCACCACACTAGTGTTATGATCCATTGGATAGCCAAATTATCCTTGGAACAAGAGGTTTCATCACGAGCCGATCTGATCACTTTTGCTACATCCCAGTGAATGGCAGTGTGGCTATCTGGTTACCATGCCAGCACACTGATCTCTTCTGTAGAACAATAATGTAACTCTCCATTTATAAATTGAGGGTCTTGGCTCATATGGGTTAAAAAGTAACCCTGCCGAGGCTATGGACGCGTACTGGCAGCAAATGCTCTACGTATGGTATTGAAGTTATATCTTATTATCAATTATTACTATAATACCCTTTTCTTATGTTTTCTTTTTATCAGAGAAATTATTTCCTTAATTTTTTCCCTGTTTTGAACCTTTACGCATGAGAAATTATTTTCTGATCAATCACATCATTTTTCAGCTAGAATACCATCAGCAAAGCATCTTTTTGGCATATTGTTGTCCTTTTTATTTTTCATAACTTATCATCAATCCAAAGCATCCTATATCTTATTCATAACTATGTTTATACACTCTACTTCCATTATAACCATAACTCTCGTTGTCCTATGATATGTGTACTCTGCTTCATTCACTGTCGTATTGTTCATTCCCTTGCCTTGCCATCAGCATAACCCCTCTCATACGCTTTATGGTCATGGAATTCCTTTTCCAATAGGAGGGGGGAATGTATGCATTATGGGATTGCATGCGATATGATTACTTCACTCTGCCATAACTTGTTGATTTGACAAGATATCAATATTGCATGTATACAAAAGTTTTTCTAATTAAAATTTTTGCATGCATCTTATCTGTTGCTATTCAAACCTAACACTATGGATTCAAGAACATTGTATGCACAAGTGTGATTTCTTTACAGGAGAACAACAAGTATGCAGTGAAATTCTATTCACAGCATGACCACACTATTACCACTAACAGAAGAGGCTTGAGCAACTCGTGAACGTGAACAATTGTTCAGACATCATGCACATACCTGTATTCCACCTTTTGCATCACTTTCAACACCAACTTTGCCTACATTAGCTTCAACAACTGCTAGTACATATATGTTATTCCACATTTTTCTTTTTGGAGGTAAAATAGCATAATTTTCTTATTTATTACGAATTTAGGAGAATTTAATGAAAATCGATTGAGCATTATTTATCATCCTTCATTCCACATCTTTACCACTTCCCATTTTTTCAGCAGCATATCATCTTGGGGGAGTGCTGCTTTCATTCATTTCTTTCTTATAACCATGTCATTCATAGTCTTTATCATCCATTGATATTCTTATTCATTCTCAAAACCTCCCTTATTCCATGTTGTTTTACACCAAGCATAGCATTCAACAGATGATAGCAACTACCTCTATTTGTTTTCTAGCATCGCATGAGGGCATGCTAATTTTTCAGAGAGGGGGAGGAATTGCTACGCATGATGGATGTTTTCTATTTTATTTCTCATTTAAGGCATATAATTTCAGTGCAGAAATTGATCTCCATAATATTTTTAAAAACTATGAACTCAATTCTTGTGATCTCTGGAAAACATAGACATATTATTAAACTACACATACCCAAATAATTTCAAGATAAATTCGTTCATAAAATTTCAGAAATCATGCACTCTCACCTACAACCATTTTGTTTATATCTCATGATCCATGCATCAAAATGATCTGATTTTTGGATCATAAAGGCATTCATATATTACAAATCTACTTGCAACATTTCAACAAAAGCTGATTTGTAGTTTTTGGGAAAATCGTTAATGAAGGTTGATGTCACTTATATCATATTTTGCTGCAACTTCATTGTTATGCCTTCATCAAGATTGCTAAAATTGAATATTCATTAGTTAAGGAAGAATTCATTTATTCTATCCATTTCATGAGCTAGGATGAACAAATTTTTATTGCTTGGTTAACACATGGGTTTTGTCTTTGGGTTGCATGAGGACATGCAACATATTGAGTGTGGGGGTATGTTGGGCCATTAATATGCCATTATTATTATCACTTGTGAATGCTTATTCCACCCATTTCTACCATTCTTCATCACGTCATTTGTCATAATTTATCATATAATTCTATTTTACGATGATTTATGCTCTTATGTAAAAATATTATTTCTTCTCCTTTATTTCTAATAAATCAATGATTATGCATGATTTTATCAATGATAGTTTTAATAAATTGGTTGTAACATTATTCACCATTTTTAGCCTCCAAGATAATTTCAAGATTGAAGATTTGATCATTAAAAGTGCCAACTCAGAAATTCGTTGGAATAAGAAGTGACAGTTTTGCGGTTGAGATTTTGAGCAAATGAAGCAGAATCTGGAAAATTGGGAATATGGGTTTTGTCCATAACGGACCCAATTAACTTTTGAAAAGGACGGTTTACCCAAACTCGACTTGTACTAAGAGAAACGCAACGTTCTTTGAGCACAATTTTATCAGATTTGTTGTTGCGGCCGTCCTCCAAATCTCCGCTGCAAAGCCAAATTCGCCTTGCTATTGCTGATCAATTGGTTAGAAGCAAACCAAATTTGTAATAGAAATCATTTTTTACTTATCCTTATTGTATCTTCTCTCCGATATCTCTCTATTTAAATGAAAATAAAGATCAAAGATGAGGATGGAAAATGATGGAAAAATTATGGAAAAATGGTGGAGAATTGAGGATGAATTAGAGATTCAGAATTGAGGATGGCAGAGAGAATGGATAATCGTTGAGAGATGGAGATATTTCTTGTTGTAATCCACTGTAACTCTGCTTTGATATTTTAATATAAATTTGATTTCCATTCCATCGTTGATCCTGAAGTGACCCAGCAGCATCCACTGGCGGCTAAGGGACTAGCCTCTAGTGGAGTATGCTGCTGCTGCTGTATATTATCTTTTTTTATTTATGCTTGGTTTGTATTACCAACTTGAATCAGTAATCTGGTGTGTTTTGTTATCTTATATTGCAGCTCTGTTATATTTCATATATCGTTCTCTATAAAAGGAAAGTCGTAATGTGCATTCTGATCTTATAACGTATTGCTATTCCTTTATAGTCGTTAATGTAACATTGTTGTTCTCTACAAAATGCTATTGCCATTTAATTGCAAAGTAATCAAGCTGTAACCTTCTTAAGCTGGTATTACTATATTTGTCTATGGTTTATACTTCATACGATTATTGTTCAATTGACATTGTGGTTCCATTATGAATTGTAATCGTTACCCTTTCTAACCAGGATTAATACTTGCGGTATCAGACTCAGATTACTGTTTTTCTTAATATCTCTGTATGCTACGTGTATTATTTATTTTAGCACCGTAGGCTCTAAGCGTTGTTCTATATTTCATTTCTAATTAGTTTCCATTCTATTTCCGTTTGCTGTCCAATTTATTCTTAGAGTAAAGATTGCTATTAATTTGGCTTTGTTGTTGTTTGTTTCCTTTAATTACAGTTTGCTACCCATTTACTTTGTTGTTCATTTCTGTTGATTAATTGCAAGAGTTTGCTTTTAAAGAGTTTTCCTAATTTACTTTCAATAACAGCTTTAGTTCAGATTCTATTTCCTTTTAATTGCTTTAATGCAGGGCTGTCAACTGTAGAGAACATTGGTTACTGCTTCCTCGTTCTCAGATTGATTGTCTTGTTCTAGTTTGATTTCAATTGTATCAATCTCTAGAGGAATGAGTTATTTCTACTGTATCCTCGATTGATGAGTGAATAGTTGAATTTCAGAGCATTTGATTTTATAATGTTGTAGTTAGATTTCTTTTCAAGCATTCATTTACTTTTGTATTTTGAGCACTGTACTACATCTTTCATAACATTACTCTTAAGTAAATAGCCGCCTCAGATTGAGTACACTCTTGAAATAAAAAGTCGTCCCTGGGTTGACAATTAATGTGAAGGTAATTAGGAGTTAAAAAGACACCTTTTTATCGCTCCACAGTCTCCTTCTCCAGAGTAAAATTTTCCATCCATGGTTGCATATATAAACCAGCTGAAGCAAAGAAGTAGCAATCACCATCAAAGATTCAGTCTCTATCTTCCATACTGGCAAAGCCCACTATAAAGAATCCTTTTGACCCTAGATGTAGCTCTATCTCCACTCTTTATTTGTAATGATGTTTGATCCAATCACACAAAGGCTTTTTTATGGGCTAGAGACCCATAAACTTGCATATGACCGCATATGATCTCAAACAGTTCCTATTGGCTTGTATCTCGAGATCAATGATTAATGCCATTAGGATCACCACTTTTTGGGCGTACATGACATTGCAAACGCATTTTCCTTTTATTTTTGTTGTTGGTCTGCTTCATTCCTGACATACTTTTTTCCTCATCTCTTTTTAGTCCTTTCCCACCTAATATAGTCATGCCTTGGTTGTTCCCTAACACATCTTTTGTCAAGACCCCAATTTGTTTCTTTAACCCATTTCCCTTATTCATTAACACATTCCAATAGGAGGGAGCTCCATCCCCTCCCCCTCTAAACACCATCAACATCAAACCCTAGGTGTACCTGTTGAGAAACCCTCACTCCTCGAGAAGTTCGAGATATTCAATATAATAACACATATTTCACCATACATCTCTTTTTATTTAATTCATATTCATACATTAAATAATATATATATATATCATATCCAACTAATCATTTGAAACCAAAGGGATGCTTTTGGCTTCACAACTCACACTAATTTATTATCTCATCAACAAAGTGCTTCTATGTTCATCTTCCTTTTTATTGTACTCCCTATTGACTAAACAACATTTTACAATGGATTTATCATGTTTTTAAATGGGTATATAACATGAAAAAACCACAATTAAACTTGTGGGTTTCAAAAACCTTTAATTTGTAAATTGCTAATAGTAAATTGATTATACGATTGAGTTAAAATTATCCTAAATACCATGACAATTTGTATGAGGTTTAGTTTTAAACTATTAGTTTTAGATTAAATCGTTTAAAAAAACTTCATATAATTTTAGTAATAACATTTTCTAAATAAATAGATAATTGTTCCATTCAACATTTGATAATAATTCTAACTTAAATTCAATCTAATGTAATTTTGTATCTTTTAACCACTCTTCTTGCCAATAAAAAAATATTATATTTTTCTAATCATTTAAAATTTAACTTTTTTATTTTTACATGAAAGAGACTTTAATTAAAAAATAACTATTTTAAAATATCTTCTATATTAACAAATATAATGGAACCTTGTCATACTAACCAGTATGTGAGACCAAGTATTGAACTTATCTGAATCTTATAAAAAGTTTAATTGAATGAAAATAAAATATTGAATTAGTAAAAAATAATATTCTTAAAAATATAAGAATACTTTATTGCTTATGCAATTGAATTATTAGAATACTTTATCACTTAATTATGTTCTCTGTCTCACTATGAAAGTGGTAGGAAAGTATCATCGCCCTGGTCCGTGGCGCTGGCTTACGTTAAATCCATAAAATATTATGGTGAAAGGCATATCATTAATTATAAATTACAAAGTAGTAAGTAATACACTTAACTGTGTTACGTGAACGTGAAGAGATATGCTTATTAAATATCTTCTTTATTAGAAACTGAACCCACAGTTAAAACCATTATTAAATATCTTATTAATCGTTTTATTTCCTAGTGTGATTTGTTTTTTTATTTTATGCTTTTCTTTTTAAATACGTGATTATTGATTTGTGTTTTTTATTATTTTATAATACGTGATTATTGATTTGTTTTTTATTAGTATTTTATGCGATTTGTTTTTTTATTTTATGCTTTTCTTTTTAAATACGTGATTATTGATTTGTGTTTTTTATTATTTTATAATACGTGATTATTGATTTGTTTTTTATTAGTATTTTATGCATGGTTTTTAAGACGTAATTATTAAAAAGAGGTGATTATTTTTGGATTAGGGTGATTACTGTTTTAATTTAATTGTTTTTTGGTTGGGATTTGAATTGATTGATTATGTAATTAAATTTTATATTCTTAATAAATATTTTGTTTTTGAAAAAATGTGGGAAAAAATACATGAGTAATAGAGAATTCTTGTTATTTTAGAAAGTTGTTAAGTTGTTAAATCTACATGGTGGAACTTCCTAAATCTTCTCTTTAAAAAATGAGAAAACTAATAAGATAATGTGGTCAAGTTTATATGGTGGACATTCCTAAAACTTCTCCTAAAAATCCTACCAAAAAACTAATAAGATAATGTAAGAGAGGTTATGTGAAAATTAGAAATTAGTTGGAGAGAAAATCTAAGTTGGATGAAAGCGAGAGAAAAGCATAGTGGAAAAGAGAAATACTTTAAAGGAAAATGAAATATTTTTCTAATCAAAAAGAAAAGACTTAGGTAATTAAAGGGGTGCAAACCCTATAAGTAGAATGCTGATAAAGAAAAGTTTGTTGAGAAGAAATTACAAAAATACAACTAAAGGAGCTCGAAAATAATTGTGGATTTATGTGAGATCTTTTTTTAATGCTTTAATTTTATATATATTCTTTCCCATCTTGGAGGAAGCAGGTTAACTAAATTGATGTACTGGAATTAATTTGCTGAGAAAAAATTATAAATATACTACTAAAAAATATAGAAGAAATTGGAGGTTAACTAAATTGATGTATTGGAATTGATCTGCTGGGAAAAAGTTATAAATATACTATTAAAGAATATAGAAGAAATTGAAGGAGGTTAACTAAATTGATGTATTGGAATTGATTTGCTGGGAAAAATTATAAATATATCACTAAAAATATATAGAAGAAATTGTTATCCCTAGATCTAGGCTCAAGAATAGTTGTTAGTTTATGTGAATTTTTTTATTAATATTTTAAGATGATAATGGCTATATCTATATCTGTCTATATTATTTCTCATGAAAGATAGTTATTGGTTTATATGAGATCTTTTGTCGATGTTTTAAGGATATATATATATATATATATATATATATATATATATATATATATATATATATATTATTTCCCATTTTAAGAAATAGGTTAACTAAATTGATGTATTAGAATTAATATATTTATTGAGCATAAGTGTATAAGCCCCATCTCCAAATAGTTCCCAATAGGGTTCGTGCAGGTTTGTGGATGTATCGTCACTTCGAAAAACTTCTCGCTAGGGTTTGCGAGTTGCTTCACGGGGTAAATGCATTTGCGGGTAGCCTTTTCTTTCTAATCTCATCACAATGGCAATGACAATTAGAACAACCATTGCAATTGCAACAATGGCGATGGGGATTCTTATTCTACACTAATATAAGATGGATTGAGTAATTTTTTAGAGGTTAGGAATTTCATCAACATAGCATAGTACTTGAGGAAATTAATAGCCTCATTTTTAGCAATAGAAGCACCACTTCATGTCATAACAATGATTGGTAAGAGTTTAGAGTGGGGAAATGACCAACAAAGGGGCTTTCAAGAGTTTAAAATGAATATAAATTAAACACCGGTTCTGGCATTATTGAACTTCGAAGAGTCCTTCAAAGTAGAAACATGTGCAAGTGGGTATCCTATGGAAGTGGTCTTCATGTAAGGAAGAAAACATGTATGCAACCATTCTCATGTATTTCATGGGCTAGTTCACAACTAATCTACCTACAACAAGAAGCGCTATGCCATAGTGCAAGCTACGAAGAAGTGGAAATACTATATAATGGGAAAGGAAATAATAATCCAAAAAGATCTGCAATGCCTATAATACCTATAAGCATAGAGTAAACTATAGTTGACCAATCATTGCAAGTGGATAGGGTTTCTAAAATAGTTTCATTTACTGATCACGTACAAGAAGGAGAGAATAAACAAGTTGATTGCAATGATTTTAAGTCCATCCACATCAAACATCATAACTTTAGGAACTCTTATGCACATGCATCCTTTCAAAGATGATGCATACAGAGAGACATACATATAGGATGGGGACTTTAAGGATGCATTTTAGTAGTTGTAAATCGAGTGTCATGTACATGATGGTGATAGAAAAATTGACTATAATATCAAGAATGGTTTACTCTATACATTATGTAAGTTATGTGTTCCTAAAGGTGAGTGACTACAACTAATTAGACAAGATCACACTTGCAAGGCTGCAGAGAATCTTTGTGTATGGAAGATATTGGCCAACTTCCAAATGTATCTGTAATTGCATCTCATGCAAGAAGAAGTAACTAGGTTCATAATAGGATGCATGATTTGTTGTACTAGGAAACCTAGTAACAAGAAACAAGGTCTATATCATCCCTTTCATGTACCCACTTGTCTTTGGGAAATAATTTACATCAACCTTGTGGTCGGTTTACCAAAAACTAAGAAGGGACATGAATAGCTATTTGTGGTAATTGAAAGGCTTAGAAATATGCATGTTCTAATGTGATTAATTAGCGAACTTGTTATTTAAGCTAGTCTGGGTGCACTTTGGGATACATGGAGTAGCATCATTTCAAATAGAGACATAAATTTTTTTCGCTCATTTTGGACTACATTATGGGAGAATATGGAAAAAAATTTAAAGACATCTATAACATTTCATCCACAGAAAGATGGGAAAATAAAAGTAGTCAATAGGAATTTGATGCATCTTTAGAGGGGTCACAATCAGAAGAATTCGAAGACATAGGAAAAAAATATGGTATATATACAACACCCTTATAAAAACATAGTCCAAATGGTACACCCAATAAAAGGTTGAGGAAAAATGTCCTCACCTCATTAAATAGAATATTTTGGGGACCAAAATCCTCCCAAAATTGGGAGGTGCTATCCATATTGCATCACTATATTCTTTTTCATCCATCCTAATGCTTTTAAAGTCGAATAAGTGGAGGAATTCTTGGAAAATGTAACTAGATTTGGTCTTCATTTAATGTATTTCAGTCATCTTGTATGTACTTGTCAAAAGAATAAATAAAATAATTATTATTATCACTTAATGTAGCATGGGTTTCATGCTTGAGTCAGCATGCTTTAGGTCAAATTTCCCATTGAGGAATTTTGTGATTTATTCTAAGTCAATAGAGTCATTATACTTTTAAAGTGACTATTCTTAGGATTTTGAATCATGTAAAAAGGTTAAGTATTGAGTTGAATATGAATTATGTTGACTCCACCCCAAGTCGTCCTTAAGATGATCAAGTCAACCTCAAAGAGGGTTATTCGACCTCATCAAGGGCTTTTAAAAGAAGTGGTGCGAACTCCATTTGAAGAACACTCTCAAAAGAAAGTTTGATATATCTTGTATCCATAAAAAGTGTGAATTGGAAGGAGGAAAAGGAAGTGTGAGTTTGGTCTAGGAGAAGGAAAGAAAGAAAATTGAAAATTTGGTATAACTCTCTCTCTCTCACGTGCCCTAGTTAGGAGATCAAAGTTCTCTTATTGATTTTGTAGCTAGTTGTTGTGTGATGGTGTTGCCATTGTATGTCAAAGTTTCTATTGATGGGTGTTGCCACCTTATGAAGTTGTACTAGGAAAAGATCGAAGTTTATAAGAGAAGATCAAAGTATTCCAGTGAAGATCAAAGTCTCCAAGGAAAGATAGAAGTGATTGGGTTGAAGAAAGTGTTTCCACTGCTACTGCTACTACTAGGTCAAGAAGGATCATCCACAAGAGAAGAGGAAGGTTGACATGGTGTGGAGGAAATTTTGTGTCAAGGTCTAGAGTCTTGGAATATCTCCGGAAAACTATTGAAGGAATAATTAGTGACTGGCTTTTCCCCTCATTGTGAGCCTATATCTATTGTCCATTTTTTTATGTGATTTTCCTTTGGTAATTGCTTGATAAACTAAAAGAAAGAAGATATATGGAAACCTAATAAGAATTCAAGAAAATCACAAGTAATTATCAAGTATATGAAAATATTTCTACCTTTCTGATTTTCTAACATGGTATCAGAGATTTGGTAAAGAAAGAAGAAAAAGGTAGTCTCAAGAACTTGATCAAGGGAGAGAACAAACTTGAAGGAGCCTCAAACTACAGGTCTTAGAAGAATAGGATTGACTTCATCCTTGAAAAGAACAAGGTTCTATACTTGGTAAAAGGGAAAGTAAAGAATCCTACTAATGACTGCAGTGACATTGACAAAATAAAGTTCAAAGAATTATAAATGGTAGCCATGACTCTAGCGATAGAAGGATAAATGACAACCTTGTCCCATTTATAACAAACATCAATCATTCTCAAGAAATGTATGAATCCTTTTCAAAGTTATTCACTATTAAGAATATTGGTCAAGTAGCTAGCTTGAAGAATGAACTATGGACCACAAAGATGACTAAAGAAGATACAGTGTCCTCCTTCTTTGTGAACATAGAAAGAATCAGGAATGATCTTTTGGTCATTGGTTAAATTTATCCAGACATAGAATTCGTGATCGCTGCTCTATTAGTATTACCACCTACTTGGGTACATTTGCTACAGGACTTAACATTTGGAAGGAATCTACCATGTTTGAAGAACTATGGACTGCCTACAGCCAAGAATAATTAAGGATGTCATTAGTTGCCAATTTTAAAGGAATTTCAAATTCCTACATTGCTCAACATAAATGAAACTTCAAAAAATCAAAAGGACCAAAAAGGGAAGGTAGACATGTCCAAGGTAGAATGCTATCAATGTCATAAGAAGGGTCACTATAGGAGTGACTATCCTAACAATCCAAAGATGCTAACTTGCACTACTAATTCCTTTGATTTTAGTCTTAGACGTCCTATTTTTTATTTTTGATGTTTTAAAATTTATAGGTTTTAACATATTTTTGGGAAAGACATTTTTCTTTTATTTTTGTAAGTATGCCTCAAGATTTGGAGGGAGCCCTCAACATCTCCCAAAGATAATTTTATGATTTCCTTACAGTTTTTGGTTTCATGTGCTCGTTCAAGTTTTGATTATATTAAATACTAACCACCATTCTCCCTCTATTTTCTTGATTAGGAAAAATGTATGTTATACCCTCAAGGAGTATGAAAGTGAGCCACCTAAGGTAAGGGTTGTCAAAGATATGCATTAAACTACAAAACATTGATTTATTTAAATCCTTTATTCATTTGACAATCGGTTACTAACATTGTTATGTCTAGTTATATTGAATCCTATCGATTCTTATTTTGGGTTATTCATCATTTGATAAATCTACCCCACTCATATTCTTAATTGATTTTACAGAACCCTACATAGGTTCTTTGGAAAACCCTAACCTAAGGGTATGCTAATGTGAATGTCTGAAACCCTAAAACTACTTAGGGTTACTCATAAATGTTATTTGGAGTTTTTGTTGATAATGTCATGTTTGGGATTTTGGTATGATCAGGAAAACCTAACTTGTTAGGATTTAATGATAAAGTCTAAAATCCTAAACCTTTGAAGTATTGGTAATTTTGGGTTTTCTATGTTCCTATATTGAAACCCTACCTCATTAGGTTTTGTTGGAATGTGTAAGCAAGACCCTTATAATGTCTTAGAAATTATTTCCTTGGAATGCATGTTTGTCTGATCAAACCCTAGCCTAATCAAGCTTGTTTGTCTAACTCTTAATGATATTTGTGAAGTTAGGTTTGACTAACACATGATATGAAATGTCTATGCATGATGAAGTCCTAGATGTATAATTTGATATGTTTATCAATGATCATGAATCCTAGGGTTTCGAACTAAGCCCTAGTCAATGTTTTTTTCTCTATGATGTTAGTATTTGTGAAATTCAAGGATTTTGGAGTTAACCCTTAGTTGAAGTGAAAATATCTGATGTATGATGACAATGCGATAATTTGAGATCTGTTTATGATCGTTGAGATGTGAGCTTTAGTTGAGATTGATGTTTGACTAAAACTCTAGGGTTTGCAACTAGCCCTAATGGAAGCTGGTCATGTTGATGAGTAAGTCGTGGTTGGGGGAAGAACCGGGGCGATTGCTAGGGTTCGACTGCTAGGGTTCTGACCACAACTCAGATGGTGCAGTCTGCACAGATCAGGTTACCATCACGGGCCTGACCTCTAGCTCTGATTCGACTAAGCAACTCAGGGTTCTATCGTAGGACAATGGACTCACCCCAGGGGGGGGCGTCAACGCCCTCCCCCAAAGCAAACTCCTCGCAGCAAGGACCTGAACGGATGATTATGTTTGGCTCTGTTGATGAGGAAGTGATCAACAAGGAGAACCTGCAACAATATGGGCACAATGAGACAGGCAGTCAGGGAGACAAGCCTGGTGTCACGCACGGAAGGAAGGACAAACCAGAGGAAGTTTCGAAGGTCTCTTCCACTACATGCAAACCAATAGCCACCGAACGGCCCAGAATAGAGCTGCCGGGACAGAAGATTGATGAACGAATCCAATACATGAGGGATCATGCCCTCATCGGGAAATTTATAGGGTTCTGGCCGACAGAAAAAGCCCTATATGGTTGGATTGCAGCGAAGTGGAAACCCAAAGGAGATGTGACTCTGCAGCTAGGACCGAAAGGATTCTTCACTATGATTTTATTTTGCCTTGAGGACAAATACATAATCCTGGGTGAAGGGCCTTACTTTTTCAACTCAGCTGGACTGTATTTAAGGGAATGGATAGCAAGATTTAATCCAGACAAGGAAGACCTCACCTGGACGCTAGTCTGGATAAGAATGTATTCACTCCCAGATGAATACTTGGATGAAGACATTCTCAAAGACATTGGAAATGGATTAGGGGAATACATAAAAGTAGCAGAAGAAACAAAAATGTGTAGATACACTTCCTATGCTCGCATTTGCGTCTTCATGTGCCTGGGCAAAGCCCTGCCAGAATCGATAAGTCTCTCTCACCATGACAATGAATGGATTCAACCCTTGGATTATGAACATGTCCCTTTTCGATGCCGAAAATGCCACGCTCTCGGGCATCTATTCAGGGACTGTCCCCTAAATGCCAAAGCTAATGCTCTTGAAACCTCTGACTCCTTGACCCATGATGGCTTCACCAAAGCTCCTAGCCACAAGCGAGTGCACAAAAAACCTTCAACCGGGAAAGAGCCCCAGCAAGACAAAGCCCAAAGCCCTGCTTTGAGGAATAGCTTTGAAATTCTAGCTCAGACCTCGGAAGAGCAAATCCAGTTCTCCAAGCCCAGCTCCTCTCCCCCTTCCTCCTCCTCCCAACCTCCTCTCTCAGCCTCCCACTCTGATCATCAAACCCCCAAAGCGGCATAAACAAACCCCAAGGACGGTCGAAAGGAACCGGCATAAAAAGACAATGAAATGGACGTAGATGAAACTCCAGACCCCCTCCAAAGCGTAGATATTTTCACTGAAGAAAACAGCTAGGTGCAATAGATGGATGAAGAACCAGAAAGTATAGATCTGAATGGACTAGACATTTTAGAACTAGAAGTAGCATGCAAAAAGAAGGCTTTCGACAGTATCCCTGAGCTTCAGCTCAACAAACTGGAAGTGGTCATCTCAAGGGCTTATCAGCAGCAACAGCTAAGAATCTAGCCAGGAAGTCTATGGGATGGAGGCCTTCCCCCAAAAGACTCCAAAAAGAGGGGAAGAAAAACTGATCTCCAGCGAACAATAGCGGTAGGAAAAATCCTGGTGGACTCAGGCAGGTATGCTAAATTGACGAAGTACTATAAACCCTCTACTAATAGTGAATCATGAAGCTCATCTCATGGAACCTAAGGGGGCCCAACAGCCCAGGAAAACTTAGAATGCTAAAAAACATGATAAACATGGAAAAGCTGCAACTATGTTTTCTCCAGGAAACCAAGTGTAACAGCTCCACACTAGGCAGTATCCTCTCTAAAGCATGGCCAGGTTGTGAATCGGTGGAAGTGGATTCATCTGGAGCATCAGGGGGTCTTGCCATTGCATGGAACACACAAGCGCTTACTCTCTCTGATTTCCACGCCTCTCACCACCTCATCCAGGCAGCCTTCCACATTTTAGGCACCAATATTCATGGAAACGTCTCATATGTCTATTTCCCATAGGAAGCAGGAAACAAAATTGCTCTTCTCAACACCATAGAAGCTCTAAATAACAATAGGAGGCATCCTCTTTGGATTATTGGAGGGGATTTCAATATGATCACTAAGTTGGAGCAAAAGATTGGGGGAAGAAACAGATTGGAACAGGAAAACACCCATTTCAAAGACTTCATCCAGAACACCTCTCTTATAGATTTACATTTCTACAATGGCATTTTCACTTGGAGAAATCGAAGAGCAAGAAAGCATCAAATTGCTTCCAAATTGGATCATTTTTCCATATCAGATAATTCGGTTCACTTAGGAGGAGACATCACAGCTGCCATTCTTCCCCACTCAGGCTCAGATCACTGGCCAATTGCCCTCCAGTGGCAACAACTAGGCAAATCCATCATAAGACCCTTTCGCTTCGAAGAGTTCTGGCTCACTCATCCATCTTTCAAAGACTTTGTAAAAACAACTTGGACAACCTTCACTCTGCCTGAAGGCTCCAAGATGTTCCAGTTCCAACAGAAACTCAAATATTTAAAAATCCATCTAAAGCGGTGGAATAGTGAGACCTTGGGAGACATCCTCAAGGCGCAACATAACTTAAATAAGGAAATGGCGGAACTTGAACAAAAAATAAGCACAAAGGGTCACACTAAGGGGACCCTAGAGCAGGAGCAACGCATCCACAACTAGCTAGAGGAGAGGAGAAAGTAGGAGGAGATATACTGGAAGCAAAAGTCCAGGATCAGATGGTTGAAAGAGGGCGAACGAAACACCAAATTCCTCCATCGAACCACGGTTCAATGAAGAATGCACAATAACGTCCCTTTCATTCAAAAACAAGGAGGGGCAAAAGCAGAACAGCATGCAGAAATTGAGGAGGAGTTTCTTCATCACTTCAAGCAAGTTCATCTAGAGCCTGGTGCAGACAGGCAACCTGCTATAGATAGAATTACACATAATGTGCCAAAGTTAATCACGGAGGAACATAATGAACTTCTCCTCTGCCCTATCCTTACTCAGGAGGTGGATACGGCCATGTCACAGCTCAAGGATGGAAAAGCCCCTGGCCCGGACGGCTTCACCACAACTTTCTTTCACACTTTCTGGGAGCTGATAAAAGAGGAGGTATGGCAAGTTGTAGAGGAGTCGAGAGCTCTGCATTGGCTGCTTCCCTCACTCAATTCTACTTTCATTGCCCTTATACCAAAAGAGGCGGATTCAATCACCCCGGACAAATTCAGGCCGATTGCTCTTTGCAATGTCATATACAAAGTCATCTCCAAAGTAATCGCCAACAGGTTAAAGCCCCTCTTGCCACTGCTCATCTCTCCGGAACAATCGGGATATGTGGAGGGGAGACAGATAATGGATGGCATTATCCTCTCGCATGAGATCATACACTCCCTCAAGCAGTCCAAACAGGCAGGTATGATTCTAAAACTTGATCTTTCTAAAGCTTTTGATAAGCTCAGTTGGACCTACATACAGCAAATGCTAATTGCCTTTGGATTCTGCCCCATGTGGATCCGATGGATCATGAGTCTCATTTCCTCCTCTTTCTTCTCCATTCTCGTGAACGGGATCCCTTCACGCCCCTTCAAACCATCCCGTGGAATCAGGCAAGGTGATCCCCTCTCCCCCTTCCTCTTTGTTTTAATGGCTGAAGGCTTAGGTCGTCACATTAAACAAGCCCTCCTCTCTCAGCGGCTCAAAGGTCTCTCCATCCACCACTCCCCAGCCATATCCCATCAGCAGTTTGTTGATGACACCATGCTCTTTGGCTACCCTTCTGTCCAGGAAGCCTCCTACTTTAAAGCCCTACTCAATGACTTCTCTGAAGCCTCCGGAACTAGCATCAATAGCTCCAAATCGCAGATCTTTTTCTTTCACACCCCTTCTGTCGTTAAGACAGTTGTTGCTCGAATCTTGGGTTTCCCCATTGCATCTCTCCCCTCTCATTACCTTGGAGCCCCCCTTTCTGCCTCAGCCATCAAGCACTCCTCCTGGCGTTCTCTCATTGAGAAGCTCGAATCCCATCTCAACCTCTGGACGCACAGAGCTCTGAACTTGGCCAGTCGTGTAGTGCTCATAAAGTTAGTTCTTCAGGCAATGCCGCTATACTTATTCTCAATCCTAGCAGCACCAAAATGGGTTCTAAAAAGAATTAGAGCTCTTCAGCGAGGTTTCCTATGGGGAAACACGGAAACAAATCACAAATGGGCCCTGGTAAAATGGACCATTGTTTGCGTGCCCAAAGAAAAAGGGGGCATTGGTCTTAGAGACCCTCAGCATAGAAACACTATCATGAGCGCAAAAATATGGTGGCAATGGCTCTCTAATCGAGAAAAACCTTGGGCCACAATCTGGACAGCCAAATACGCCAATCATAGACCCCAGGAGGAGCTTATCAGGTTCACTCCCAACGACAAAGGCTCGCTAATTTGGAATGCGGCCAAACAACACTTCCAGCTGATACAACAACATAGTTTCTGGGAAGTTAGAAATGGCAGAACTGCATGATTTTGGATAGATGCTTGGAACCAAATGCGACAACTTAGTCGTATTCTTAATCCACCTCTGAACTTCATTGGGGAGGAGCAGCAGCAAGATAAGATTCGGCATTATTGGACCCAGGAGACAGAGCAAGGCTTCAGGAAATGGAAACAGGGTAACCAGTTAATCACAATTGAAAATCACCAAATCGTTGAGGAGCTGGAAAGGGAGCTGCGTAAAAGAAGCATCAGACTTGACGAAGGCAGAGACATTCTACGATGGGGGTATCGGCCTAAAGGAGCCTTCACCACATCTGAGGCCTACAAAATCATAAGCAATAACCCTGCTCCCCCTGACCCAATTTGGAGCAAAATCTGGGGGTTAGGATCATGGCCCAAAGTCTCCTACTTCCTTTGGTTGGTGGGACATCAGAGAATCCTCACATGGGATAAACTCAGGCGCAGAAATTTTCATGGCCCCTCCATCTCTTTTAATTGCAATTCCCATGAGGAAACTCTCCAACACCTCCTAGAATCCTGCCCCTTAGCCAATCAACTACGGGAAACGGCTAGCTTTAGATGTCAAAGAAGATGCAGACTTGAGGGCGATATCACCAACTCATTACATCATTGGCAACAAAATCCTTACAAAAGTGAAATTCTCAACCATTTATGGAACATAATCCCCGGGTTCCTCCTATGGAGCATATGGAAGGAAAGGAACAAACGCATATTCAAAGATCAACGATCTTTGATAGATAGTATCTGGAGTACGCTTTGTGGGAATCTCAAAGAGACGTTGTTGCTCCGCTCATGGACTGAGAAGGACTTTCCGACTCTAGACAATGAGAAAGCCATTTTAGAAAACTGGCAAATGCATCTTCCTCAAGGACTTCACAATAACAACCCTTCTAATGGCAGCAACCTTAAAAAAGTCTCCTGGACTGCCCCCCCAAAGCATACCTTCAAGCTCAACTTTTATGGGGCCTCAAAAGGAAATCCTGGAATTTCAGGCTTTGGCGAATTGTAAGGAATCACGAAGGCATACCCCTACTGCTCTACTTTGGGAACATCGGGTGGGATACCAATAACTCGACTGAGTTAGAGGGACTCTGGAAAGGACTCCTTCTTGCTTGGAAACACAATTTCCAACCCCTGGAAGTGGAAGGAGACTCCTAGATTCTTATAACTATGGCGAAGCATCTCCTAAATGGATCTCATGTAAGGAAAATAGCTACCAGTTGGAGGCTCAAAGCGAGATTGGAAGCCTTAGAGCAAGCACTCCACAGCAATAGGGCCATCACCTTTAATCACATAAAAAGGGAAGGCAACAAGGTCGCTGACCTCCTGGCCAATATAGGGGTGGAAAATGAGAATACTCTACTCACAGGGAAACTGGATATCATATCAAATCATGATCAAGCATAGGAATGCACTTGTCTAGTCCAAAGAGATGTGGCTCCCCCAGATGTGGGTGACAGCTTGGATGGGACGCGTGTTTAATTGTGGCCACATGCCAGCCATGCGCCATCACAAGGGAAACACATGGGCACAGGCCTGTCTTTGGCCGCGCGGGAATGAAATGTTTGTTATTCTCCAGAAATGCTTAAATGCTCTGTCTGGCACTTTAGCTCGCATGGACGTCGCAGTAATGGTGGATGGGTTTCGAGGTGGAGGCAGCTATGTCAAAAGCAA
This sequence comes from Pinus tabuliformis, assembly GCA_031772625.1. Classification (NCBI taxonomy): domain Eukaryota; kingdom Viridiplantae; phylum Streptophyta; class Pinopsida; order Pinales; family Pinaceae; genus Pinus; species Pinus tabuliformis. The sequence continues at coordinate 863,720,479 of CM062815.1, forward strand.
TGGGAGGTTGGATCTCTCTACGCCGGTTCAGGGTATGTTCATGGTTCTTCCCAGGGTATGTTTATGCAACCCCTGGAGCTGCAAGCAGCTCCAAGTGGCTATCTTTCCGTCTCGTTCAATTCACCATCGGTTTGTGATATCCCCTGGTCTGGTTTGTTCCTCAATTACGCACTGTGTATTTTCCATTCGGACCCTGCAACTATGGTCAGGCCTAGAAAACGTATGCTCAGCCGTCGCGGCACCTCCCGTGGGGGGTTTTCTCGCCCTCCTGCAGAAGCTTCCTATCCCCATTGCTGTCGTTGCAATTGTCATCGTTCCCTTGATGTCAACCCCCTTCAGTCCAGTCAATTCCTGGAGTCAAGTGCTCCTGATTCTGCTTTCACGCCTGCCTTCGGCTCTGCCATTTTCAACTTCAATAGTTCTATGAATTACCCTTGGATCAGTGCCCATGTCTCGGTTCTCTTCATCGAAGCCTCCTAGGACAGCAACGACTCTCAAGATGATCACGGGAAGCAGCCTCCTGACGTTTCAGAGACAGTCATGGAAATGCCTGTGGCTACACCAGAGGATGTCTCAAATCGCCCTCTGGCTCAGAAGGACATGATTAGCAAAGGCAAAGACGTCAACATGGAAATTTCTCCTACTGCAACGGAGGTGGAGGAATACGGGTGGTGCCGAGTGGTTGAGGAGGAACCGGACGAATAACGACGCCATCGTTCCAGGTCTCTGCGACACTTCTATTTACCCTTTCGGGCTCTCCAGCTTCTTTGATTAGTTTTTTTGGTCTCAAGTTTTTGTTATGTCAGCAACTGTCTTTGTGTGGGTCTTGGTGTTGGAGAGGTAAATCCCTGTAAAATTTTCTGTTTCCCACCCCGGTTTTCAGTTTCACCTTATTTCTCCCATATAGTTAAATGCCCATTCCCATAGCCATACATTTAACAGACTAAAAAAATAAATATTGCTGAAAACACAAATTCTGAAAATTTTTCAGAGTGCTGGAAATTGCAGAAATAAAAAATCAGCAATTAAAACAGCCATAAAAACACATTTAAACTCAGTGATTTTTGGTCAACTTGACCCTGGAAAAATCCCCTACAACTCTTGGGGAAAACCAGTTTGAGAGCTCTTCTTTATTTCTGGAAAATGCCTTTTACAGAGAAAATTTTTTCAGCAAAAAATCAGCAAAACAAAAATTTTTCCAGCAAGCAAAACTTATCTGTTTTCAGCCCAAACGACAATCTGAAAACTGCTGGAAGAGCGGTACGGACCGTACGGATGTACGGAATGTACGGACGTATGGACGTACGGACCGTACGGACTGTACGGACGGCCGTACAGACTTGTACGGACAGCCCTCGGGAAAAGTGCAGAAATTCGCCTCCTCGATATTCGTGCTGAAAAATAATTTTTTCACTATTTTGCTCACAAAAACTGCCTTTTTCTGCTTGTTCTTTATGCTGTTCGGATTTGCTGAAGTGCTGCCTTGGTGTGTGTGCCAAACTGCTGCCTCTTTCTCCTCCTTGTCCAGAAATCTCCCTTGCTCTCTTGCTCTCCTTCTCCCAATCTTCTCATGAAAGAATGAATGATCTTTTTCTTCCTTTTCCTCCCTTAACCCAACCCTAAATGACTTTTGGGTGATCCCTAAATCCAATGGCTGAAATAGATTTAGATCAATGGCTGAGATTAAATGCTCATTTAAATCTCACTTTCTATTTTTTAATTCACCCCACTTTAATAAAGACCCACTTAGTCAGTTATTTCCAAAGTCACTTTTCCTTTCTAATTTTTCATTGACTTTATAAAGTCACTTTAAAATTAGACTTAGTAACTTTATCACTTAAAGTCACTTTCAAATTAGATTTAACTTTATAAAAAATTATAAAGTTACTTTAGGAGAAAAATTAAATTCTTTTGGACACTTTTCCCTAGGCCAAAGATCAAAGCCTTAGGGAACCACCTGTCCTCCGGTACCAAATTTCAACACTCCCTCTTACCGAGGAAGGTGTTCCTCACCACACCCATCTTTTCTCTGAAGTAGACATGCTTGCCCCGTGGTAAGGCTTTGGTAAGAATATCTGCAACCTGCTCATCAGTGGAAATATACTCAAGCTTCACAGCTCCCTTCTGAACATAGTCTCTGATGAAATGATATCTGATCCCGATATGCTTTGACCTGTCATGAAATACTGGATTCTCCGTGAGTTTAATGCAACTCTGATTATCACAGTAAATCACTGAAGGTCTCAACGACTGACCAAATAAGCCAAACAACATCTTGCAAAGCCAGATGGCCTCACAACTAGCTAGACTGGCTGCCATATACTCTGCTTCCGTTGAACTCAATGCTACTGACTGCTGCTTCCGGCTGAACCATGATACTACTGCTGAACCCAACCCAAAACAACACCCTGAAGTGCTCTTCCTATCAGAAGCACAACCTGCCCAATCAGAATCAGTGTATCCTGCCAATCTCACTCCATCTCCCTGCCTGTAGTCCAGACCATAATCCACTGTCCCCTGCAAGTATCGCAAAATGTGTTTTGCAGCCACCCAGTGAACCTTCCTAGGCTCACACATAAACTGACTCATCGTGTTGACTGCAAAACAGATATCTGGTCTGGTGTTGACCAAATACATCAAGGAACCAATCAGCTGCCTTTACAATGTGGGATCCACCAACTCGGAATCCGAAGCATGAAGCTTCTTCCAGTTGGTGATCATCGGTGTCGACATGGGTCTACAATCCTCCATGTGGAATCTGCTAAGGATGTCCACAATATACTTCCCCTGCCCCAGGAAGAAATGCCCCTCCTCCTGCCACACCTCCAAACCCAAAAAGTAATGCATCAAGCCAATGTCCTTCATCTCAAACTCCGCCGCAAGATCTCTCTTGCAGTGCTCTATGAGTCTCTCTGCACCTGTAATGATCAAGTCATCCACATACAGCACCAGAATGAGGGGCTCCTCACCAATCACAATAAAGTAAAGGTTCGGATCTGCCTCACTCTTTGTGAAACCCATCCCCTGCAAGTATGCATCTATCCTGGAGTACCAAGCTCTGGGAGCTTGCTTCAGACCATAAAGGGCCTTCTTCAATCTGCACACATGGGACTCCTTCCCATGCACCTCAAAGCCCTGTGGCTTCTCAATGTACACCTCCTCCTGTATGAAGCCATTGAGAAATGCGGTCTTCACATCCATCTGGTGGATCTTCCAACCCATCTCTGCTGCTATCGATATAATGGAGCGGATCGAAGTATATCGAGCCACGGGAGCGAAGGTCTCCTCATAATCAACTCCCTCTACCTGGGAGAACCCTCTAGCCACAAACCTCGCTTTGAATTTCTCAATGCTGCCATCTGCAGCATGCTTTACCTTGTAAAGCCATCTGGAAGTAACCACGGATTTGCCCTCAGGCCTCGGCACCACCTCCCAAACATCATTCTTCATGATAGAAGAATACTCCTCCTGCATGGCCTCTCTCCAGACCTGCTGGCTAGCTGCCTCCTCATAGCTAGAAGGCTCAGAGTCAAGGATGCTGGTAACCATCGCCATATAACTACAAAACCTCTCAGGTGGTCTACTGTCTCTGACCGGCCTCTTCGGTTCAGCAACAGATGTGGCATCTCTCAAGGTGTCCTGAAGCCACTTGGGCTTCCTCTTCCCTGAGCATGCTTCTCCCATAGGAGAATGAAACTACTCCTCATCATCACCATCAGTAGCCTGAACTCCTGACTGTCTGTCCGCTGTCCTCCTGCCTGCACCTGAACCTGTAGAAGCTGAGGTACCGTGTGAACTGTCCATCAGTGGACTCCCTAGTGAACTGCTCTGTGAACTGCTCTGCATGCTGCCCGGAGCACCACCCCTCTGGCTCGGCGAGCCACTGCTCACTGATGGACCTGACATCCTCATAGATGTACCTCCGGATCCTCCTGATCCCTGCCCACTGGATCCCTGCGACTGACTCAACTGCTGCTGAGGGTCTGGCTGATCCAGATACTCTAACTCCCGTGACCTCCTAAAGGCCCTGTCCTCCTCGAACTTCACATCCCGTCTGACAACAACTCTCCTTTGTGCAGGAATGTAAATCCGAAAGGCCTTTGAGGTCTCACTGTAGCCCACAAAGATACCCTTCTCTGCGGTGGGCTCTAGTTTGGTCCTCTCCTCCTTGGGTATATAGGAGTATGTAATGCATCCAAAGATATGAAGATGACCAAGATCAGGCTTCTTCCCAGAGAAAGCCTCCTTAGGAGTCATGTGCCCCAAGGCACGATGCGGACTCCTGTTCTGCAAGTAAACAGCTATGTTGCAGGCCTCTGCCCACAAGAACAATGGCAACCCCTGATCATGTAACATGGCTTTAGCAGCCCCTATGATGGATCTGTTCTTCCTCTCTGCAACCCCGTTCTGCTGGGGGTTGTAAGGAACAGTGAACTCCCTCCTAATGCCTGCCTCCGCACAATAGTCAATAAACTCTCCAAGGGTGTACTCTCCTCCATTGTCCGACCTCAGGGACTTGATCTTCCGACCTGTCTGTGTCTCCACAAGAGCTCTAAACTCCTGAAACCGCTTGAAGACCTCACTCTTGGTCTTCAAGAAATAAATCCAGGTCCTCCTGGAGTGATCATCAATGAATAACACATAATACTCATATCCACTCAAGGAAACATGAGACATCCGACCGCTCACATCGGAATGAATCAAATCAAGTATCCCCGTCGCTCTGCTGTCACTGCTGGGAAAAGGGGATTTGGCAAACTTGCCCATCGCACAACCTCTGCAAGTATCATGGTGATCAGTACTGAAATCTGGCACACCTGTAGTGATCTCCCGCAATGTCCTCAAGGCTCCATGAGACATGTGCCCCATCCTGCGGTGCCAAATCTCACACAGCTCAGAACTGCTAGCTCTGCTGTCGGTACTACAGCTCAATGCCAAAGGGGGCTGGAATGAAAACTTGTACACCTTTGCATGGCATACACCTATCACTCTAGCTGAATCAGCTGGAGAGCCCCTGGGATACATCAACACCTGTCCTTCCCTGAACAGTACCTCATATCCTCTGTCCTCCAAAGTTGAGACGGATATGAGGTTCTTCCTCATCCCTGGCACATAAAGAACCTCTGACACCTTCAAGGGAGGTTTGGACTCCCTCTGAAATGTCACTGTCCCCACCCCGACTGCTCTAACAACTCTGTCATCACCGAGTACTATCTCAATATCAGTGCCACTCTCTGAAAGCTCTGAGAAGTACTCCCGGACTCCTGTCATGTGACGTGAAGCCCCACTATCCACATACCAGATACCTGTAGATGCTCCGCTAATCGAGGGAAAAGCATGCTCCCTTTGAACCTGTGTGGCAGGTGATCCTGCACTAGAGGACTCACATGTAGTGAACGCAAACTCCCGGTCAAAACGACCTGCAAAGTCCTCAATCTCAGCTGAAGCTGCCACATCTTGGTTCTTCCCCTTCTTCTTCTTCTTCTCCGGACACACAGCTGCATAGTGTCCCATCTTCTGACAATTCCAACACTTCACTTTGGAATAGTCCTTTTGTGAGTTACCCTGTTTACCTTTACCTTTGCCTTTGCCTCCACCACCGCTTGTGGAAGCCTGCTTCTTCCCTTTGCCTTTCTTGCCTCCTGCCACCAGTGCTACGTCCTCATCCTGCTCAACTGGCTTGGCTGCCCCAAGCTGTCCTTTCCTGATCTCTGTCTGAATACAATCATCCCAAAACCTCTCCCATGTGGGAAGGGTTTCACGTGCACAAACCCCATCAGCAAAGTTCAACCATGAACGGGGGAGGCCATTCACTGCAATACGCACCAACTCAGTGGATGGAATGGCCTATCCAATCGCTGCCAACTCATCTCTCACATTGGTAATCTTTGTGAGATATCCAGCTGCACTATCATTCCCCATCTTAATGTTCTTCAGCTTCTCCTTCAGGACCATCTTCCGGTTCTCATTGGTACTCTGGTAGAGATTGGACAATGCTGTCCACATCTCATGGGCATTGCTCTTTCCTCTCACATGAGGAATGCAATGGTCTTTGATTCCGTCTAGAATCAGCCTCTTACCCTTGTTGTTCTTTCTATTATAAGCTGCCAACTGAGTAGCATCAGTAGGCACAACAACAGGGTGCTGTGCTGTATGCACCATGATATCCCAGACTTCTGCCTCCTCAAAGATACTCTGCATTCTCTCCTTCCAAACGCTGTAATTTGTATGCCCATCCAACCTATCCTCCACCCTCAATCCCAATGACATCTTGCTGTCCTAAAACTGAAAAATAGCACTGCTGTGGTAAAGATAAACCTGCTGTTTATGAAAAATCAGCTTGCTGGAATTTTTTGAGTGAAAAAAAAATCAGCAGCTGTATTTTTTCTCTTTTGCTGTCCCAAACTGCCCTTCAGCACTCAAGCTCTGATACCATGTAAAATTTTCTGTTTCCCACCCCGGTTTTCAGTTTCACCTTATTTCTCCCATATAGTTAAATGCCCATTCCCATAGCCATACATTTAACAGACTAAAAAAATAAATATTGCTGAAAACACAAATTCTGGAAATTTTTCAGAGTGCTGGAAATTGCAGAAATAAAAAATCAGCAATTAAAACAGCCATAAAAACACATTTAAACTCAGTGATTTTTGGTCAACTTGACCCTGGAAAAACCCCCTACAACTCTTGGGGAAAACCAGTTTGAGAGCTCTTCTTTATTTCTGGAAAATGCCTTTTACAGAGAAAATTTTTTCAGCAAAAAATCAGCAAAACAGAAATTTTTCCAGCAAGCAAAACTTATCTGTTTTCAGCCCAAACGACAATCTGAAAACTGCTGGAAGAGCGGTACGGACCGTACGGATGTACGGACTGTACGGACGTACGGACCGTACGGACTGTACGGACTGTACGGACGGCCGTACGGACTTGTACGGACAGCCCTCGGGAAAAGTGCAGAAATTCGCCTCCTCGATATTCGTGCTGAAAAATAATTTTTTCACTATTTTGCTCACAAAAACTGCCTTTTTCTGCTTGTTCTTTATGCTATTCGGATTTGCTGAAGTGCTGCCTTGGTGTGTGTGCCAAACTGCTGCCTCTTTCTCCTCCTTGTCCAGAAATCTCCCTTGCTCTCTTGCTCTCCTTCTCCCAATCTGCTCATGAAAGAATGAATGATCTTTTTCCTCCTTTTCCTCCCTTAACCCAACCCTAAATGACTTTTGGGTGATCCCTAAATCCAATGGCTGAAATAGATTTAGATCAATGGCTGAGATTAAATGCTCATTTAAATCTCACTTTCTATTTTTTAATTCACCCCACTTTAATAAAGACCCACTTAGTCATTTATTTCCAAAGTCACTTTTCCTTTCTAATTTTTCATTGACTTTATAAAGTCACTTTAAAATTAGACTTAGTAACTTTATCACTTAAAGTCACTTTCAAATTAGATTTAACTTTATAAAAAATTATAAAGTTACTTTAGGAGAAAAAATAAATTCTTTTGGACACTTTTCCCTAGGCCAAAGATCAAAGCCTTAGGGAACCACCTGTCCTCCGGTACCAAATTTCAACAATCCCCTCTGCGGACAGAGGCGATCCCACTAGCCCAAAATGGGACTAGCAACAATCAAATCACGCTACTACGCAAGTTCCTAGTTGCATATTAAAAGTGGATTACGAGAACCAACCTGGAGTCCAACGCTAATGTCGAAGAAGAGTTGATACTCATGTTCCCTTGCTCCGGCAGGTCACAATCCTAGCGATCCCCGCGTATGGATACCTGCACATGCAAAGAACGAAACGAGAACAGGCATAAAATCCACTAACATACAACTATATTTCAGTCAGAAAGGAAATAAACCAAACATTATCATGATGAACAATGAGATTGGAACCATAACAGTAGTCGTTTATTAATGAATAATAAGCGGAGAAAGATACAACCAAGGTTCTAACGTTGAACCTATCCTCTGGCTGAGCGAGCAGCTATGTATGTCTTGCAATAGACCTCCTCTCTCTCAGACTTCCGACAGCATAACCTCCCTATGCTTCAAGACTCTTACTATCACTCAAGACAAGCATAATCACAACTAGCATTACTCCAAAACTAGCTTGTCTAATGCATGAGGACAGACTTTTATATATGGAGAAGGGAGGAAGATACAATGCACCAGGACACCCATTGTGGATTGACATTATCTCCGAAAAGCCGCTGTGGATAGATGTCAAGGATAGATGATGACTCTCGACCTCTATCAGATGGATTTTATCCTCAAAATACTTCGTGATCTAAAGGGAAAAAACATATGGGTGCGCGTTTGTCAAAAATCATTACCAAACTTGGTAGGCGCGGGTGTTGTTCTAAGACAGAGCGCCAATGGTCGCACCCCCTTTTGAGGATCTCAGTGATTGGCGTGGGTAAGACACTGTGGACACGCGCCAATGGAAAAATGACACTTTTTAGGGATAATTTGCAGAAGGTGTCTTCAGGGAACATGAAGTACATACTCAGGGGAACATAATGCAAGTGTTTTTAGGTTATGTCACTGCTCACAGGTCCCAGAATATGTCCTCCAATGTACAGAAACAGGGGTAACAGGGACGGTGACCAATGGTGACAAATTACTGTGTAACAGATGCCCCCTAAAGCATGAGGCCCGAGAGAGAGAGAGGGGTGAAATGCTTTACAAGAACACATGTAGTTGCCGCTGAGAATCTACATTGAGATATACAACTGATAGCTCAAATACATGATGTACGTGGTATGGTCGCAGCCATCCATAAGAGAGTACATGATAATCTGGATTCATAGTATGGACGCAGCCATCTGGTTAGGATCAATGAATTGACTCAGGTATGGTCGCAACCATCCAGTGAATGAGTCATGTATCAAGAATCACGCCTGGATTACAACAGACACAATCCAGGGTCTTGCACTCCATCTCGACCCAAAAAGAAGTACAAGTTCAAGCATGTGAATATATGAGCTGAAGTCGAACATGCATGAACATCGTTTGATTACCAGTCAATATTGAAAACTGTTAACAGACGCGAGAGGTACCACCAATAATGACAATGGCCCTCAAGGTACTATAGGTACAATCTACGGTGTGCGAATTAGTGATCTGACGTCGAACACCCATAGAATCATTCGATCGGAGGCCAATGATGAAAACCTCACGTCGAACACGAAGAACCTACCATTGAGGCATGCAGGCTCCAAGGCACCGGAAGGGAGTCTCTAGATCAGCTTCCTGGATAATGAGTTGAAGTCGACAGGAAGTGACCTTGATCGAAGGTGGGCCATAATGTTTCCCACATCATCGACACGAGACAGAGAGATAATGTTGTGAATCAAGATTGTGCGAGCTATCAGAGGGAGGTTGTTTCTTTGCAGAGGTCAACTTCTCTTGAACATATCGGTGGCACGACAGTGGAATTGGCAGTATTTGACATCAATGTATCAGAGGTCATGATGACGAGGCAATGAGTAGATGAGAGGTCAAATAGGAGTACCCAAGTCCACGGAAGCAAGTGAAAAATATGAGATGAGATATCCCCACCCAGACACGAAAGCAGAGAAGTGCCATGTTCAAGAGCGACATATTGCCGACACGACGGTAATTATGGTTCCTTTTTTCCCCCCGCCATTTCTGGCGAGTACCCCAATTATTTTTAACAAGCTTGATGGTGATAACATATGCTTGTGGTATGTCATTTCGACAAAATCCGATGTCATCAGGTTTTTAACGAGTCTGACAAAGGAATAACTCGGCGTCTTTTCATGTTTAGAGAGTTTGAAAAGACAGCAGAAAAGGAAACTCCAGGGGTGTCCTTTTTCGTAAAGTTGTGTCTCTCGGGCCCGAAAAAGTATAAAATAATGCCCAAAAGAACCACCCGACCATTACGATCGAGGAGTACTTTTCATAAATAGTGATTTCGACCTGAAAAAGTAAAAAAGCGATCAAAACCACGTCGTTTCGTAACCATTAACGAGTTTGAAATGACAAAAACCCGGTAATCTTTTTATGTTTTAACGGTCGACAAAAATAACTTAAAACGACCGCCCCTTATTAACGTTTAACGAGTCAAGAGGAGTAACTCAGCAATATTTTCCTCTTTAAATGGTCAGAAAAGAGCTGAAAGCGGACCTTAAAGTAACCTTTTCTCATGTTTTACCGAGCTTGAAAAAGTAGAAAAAGAGCTCGTTTCATTGCTTTAAGTTGCACCAACCCCTGTCATCATACAAAAACAGCGTAAAACCCACTTTGACATAAAAATATTCCAAAAATACTCAAAAAATATCATTTCTAATGTATTTTTAGGTCAAAAAATGCTATAAATAGTGAAATGGTAAAAAATAAATTTACTTTTCACTTTTTACCTTGTGAGTTTACCATTGGAGGGTTTTGGGTGCAAATTTCAACTGCTGATTGCGATCAATCCAGGAGATCATTCGAGCCGCCATCTGAAGCAGGTAAGAGGCCTCATCCTTAGCTTTGTTTTCATTCCATTCTTTCAGTTTTTCATCCATAGATTAGTCCTCTGCAAGAGGATTTGCAATTTCATAGGGTTGCGCCATTGGCGCGAGTTTCCCGCTCGGGATCACGCCAATGGGATTTTCTGCCCAAAGGAGTCGTGACCTTGGCGCGACTGTTTTAAAAACAGTCGTGCCAACCGCGCGACCTAAATTTTCCATGAATTTAGTCGTTGAAATTGCAAATTTTCTTCAGTTTTGATTTCACCAATGATCTGATGATGAAAATTTCGACTTTGTGGTTGCAGGGATTCATCAGAATGGCTATAGAATGGAGAGAAAGAGAGCATGATGTCGTGGATGCCATGGCAATGGAGGATGATTCATGCATGGATGCTCTGAGAGACCGTGGCTTGAAAAAGTTCTTCCTCACCTCATACTTACGTGCAAAACCTGAGTTGCTACGATTCATTGTAGATGCTTGGGATACGGAGGATCAGGTATTTCGCCTGAAAGACCAGACATTGGAGTTAGATGTTTCCGATGTCTACTTTATTACTGGTCTATCACGGCGAGGTGCACGACCCATCTTGACTGGTAGCAGGCCTTCCGGGGAGAAGATGGGAGAGGTGATGGAAAGAGTTTGTCCTGGGGCACAGTTTGGATCAAATAGTGCCAAAGTCGACATTATCACGGTTCCCGACCTGGTGCTACGAGTGATTTTGTTCACTATCACCTGGACAACTGGGGTACAGGCGCCCCACGAGGCTAGCAAAAATCATTTGCTGCTGGTAACTGAGTGTCTCCAACCTACACTGTTTGATTGGGCCACGGCAGTGACGACAAACATCAAAAGGAAGCTTACCAAGTGTAAGCGTGATGGGAACAAACAGTTTGGCTACGGATCTATCGTAGTAACTTTCTTCCTGGAGTGACTGCTGATATTCTGGGTACAGGGAGGTATAGTGGCAGATCCAGTGCCACGGGAGCTGAGGTTGAATCAATGGGCAGAACTCATGCCCAGAGGAGGAGGGGGCCAGCAGATGGCCTGGAGGCCCGAGTTCTTTATCTGGCTCCGCCACCAGATGATTTTCATCGAGGACTGGCCTTATGCAGGCATGGATTTTACTGGAGATCTAGATCTCCCATTGCCTGCAGGAGAGGACTGGGACGAGGAGCTAGGTAAGAACTCTTTGTGTTTTTGACGTTTTTATGTATTTAAGTTTTTTTTTTGCAATACATGCCTGTCTCTGACAACAACTATATATATGTATGCAGATGTTGGTGCAGAGTGACCAGCTGACTTGCCTCATAACGCACGGAGAGCACAACCTGCAGCCGACCCTCAGGCAGAGGGTGATGCGGGTGACGATCTAGTACAGAACCTTGAGGCACTTACTCGAGGGATTCCAGATTATGCCAGATTGGCAGACGTGCCTAGAGCGTACCAGAGGCACACGGTGGGAGTATCTACTCGCGTCCATCGTCTGTTGAGACGTTTGGTGCGAGCGGTGACATGCTACCATGAGCATCACCGTGATTAGACGCCTAGGTTTCATTTTTGCACGTTTTTGAGAGACATGTTGTCAGCGGTTGTATGTGTTTTGGACATGTATTATTTTTTGGATTATGTAATGCGCGGGGCGCAAACATTATGACACACACGTATATATATACATATGCCTATGGTTTATTATTGTGTTTTTCATGTGCTTGCTTGTATAATGTTTTAGTTACAAATTACGCAAATGTCTATCTAATACATGATTAGCCAACGCATCAGATAATGTGTTTAATTATCGTGGAATATGTTGATATGTGATAAAATCAAAGTTCCTTTCTAACAATCTCACACGTAAATACAACCTTAGCATACGATGGTCTCTGACGGAATATTGCCCGTTGAGCTGGTGAACGACAAGTTAAGAGTCCAGGTTCACTACCAATGCATGAATGCCGCGATTAATTGCTTCAGCAAGTAGTTCGATTACAGCACAGTATTCAGCGACATTGTTAGTAGTACGACCCAAACACACACCTTGAAAATCTATCAGCTCGCCATGAGGATCGTAGATCACCCACCCCGCAGAGGACAAGTTGCGAGTACTGCGGCAGGCACCATCAGCGAAACCAACATAAGGTGTATCTGACATCTACACAAGAAGCGAGAAACACAATAAGTGGCAGTTACGCCTTTAAAACTGACACACACACACACACACACAACACACTAGCTAGAGTACATGTATGTACAAAATAAAATGTACCAGCAACACGCACAGTACTTTTTCAGATAAAGCCCATTTCGGGGCTTCCCAAGAGGATTTCCTTCATAATCAATCAGCTCGTAGGCCCCTTTCTGCAGAACTTTCTTGACAATGTAAGGGCCTAGCCACATAGACTCGAGCTTTCCTACTCCTAGCTTATCTTTTGCCTGATCATAGAGCAGGACTAAATCTCCCTCAACAAAAGAACGTGGACGGATGGTCTGATCGAAGTGAGTCTTGACTCGCTTCTTTTGTGTTTCGATGGCCAAGGAGGCCAGGCGACGAGTTTCATCCAGCCGTTCCAAGTAAAGAAGGCATTCTTCTAACGGAGTGGTGTTGGGAAGTAGCTCGACAGCTAATTTTAATGAAGGGATTTCACATTCAATCGGAAGGGTAGCCTCTAGTCCATAAACTAGATGAAATGGAGTGAAACCAGTGGCATCCTTCATAGAGGTTCGGTAGGCCCACAAGGCAGGGAACAACATCAAATGCTAGTTAGAATTATGCATGCCAACGGTACGTTGAAGCATTGTAAACAAAACCTTATTGATAGCTTCAACTTGGCCATTGGACTGTGGGTAGTACGGAGTTGAACTATCGTGCTGCAAGCCTAGCTGGGTTGTTAATTACGACATCATATGATTACGGAAATGCTTCCCGTGATCAGTAACGATGGCTTGAGGGACGCTGAATCGCGAAATAACATGATTAAATAAAACTTGCGCCGCTGTGTGGTCGTCTTCAGTTAATGTAGGCATCGCCTCGACCCATTTAGTAAAGTAATCGACGGCAACGATAATGAACCCATGCCCCCCGGCCGAGCGAGGGTTACAGGTCATATAATCAATGCCCCATTTGGAAAAAGGGCCGACGGTGACAACAGGGTGCAACGGAGCAGGAGGCGCTCGCATCTTCCGTTGGTATATCTGGCACTCATGACAAGAGCGGACGGCAAGAACTCAATCCTTAAAGATAGAGGGCCAAAAGTAACCAGCACGGAAGATTTTTTGGGTAGTAGCATATCCGGACATGTGACCGCCACAGGCACCGGAGTGGCAGTCATTCAAGACCCGCTCAGCTTCCTCGAGAGTAAGACAACGGCAAAGAACAGAGTTGGCGCCGAGACGATATAATGTATCACCAATGATACGGTATGGTTGAGATTGATGGCGAATCCTTCACCGAGCGTCTTTGGACACGCCTGGGCGAAAGGAGGACGTTTGCAAATATATAATTATATCTCCGTACCATGGATCGAGGGTGCTAATGAGGAATAGGGTCTCATCTGGAATTTGATCCTCGATGTGAGAGGTCGGGGAAGAAGATGGGAAAGAGCAAATTAACTCAGCAAATACCAGGGATTTCTTGGACTTGGCAGTGGTAAATTCCAAGTTAAACTCTTGAAGGATAATAATCCACTTTGAGTACTTGGCCCCCAGCAAATGGCGTGACAATATATACGTCATGGGGTTGCAATCAGAAATCACAGTAGTAGTACGCAGCAGAATATAATGACGGAAGCGTTGGACAACACAGACTACGGCTAATGCCAACTTCTCGACATAAGCATATCGAGTTTCCGTGTCTAAAAGGTTGCGCTTGAGATAATAGATAACATGCTCAGTGTCATCATCATCAGTTTGGACAAGAAGCATACCGATGGTGGTGTCGGCGGCGGCCAAATACAAGGTGTAGTCGCGATAATAATTCGGAGGACGGAGCAATGGAGCAGAAACAAGGAGCCCCTTGAGACGCTCAAAATATTCCTGAGCTGTGGTGTCCCAATGAAAATGGACATCGCGCTTTAATAATCTTGTAAAACCTTTGGCCACCTCGGCATAGTTTGGAACGAAACGACGTAAAAAATTGGCTTTACCCTGCAAACTCTGCAACTGCTGCAAAGAAGCAGGGGGAGGAAGATTCACTATAGCCTCGACTTTAAGGGGATCCAAACAGATGCCCTCTCGGGAAACGAAAAACCCGAGAAGTCTGCTAGATTCAACGCAGAAGACACATTTGTGAGGATTAAGCCTGTTTCGGTAGTATCGACAGTGAAGAAAGATTTCACGAAGGTGCTTAGGGTGGTCCTGACGTTTAGCTGAATGAGCAGGGAGATCATCCAGGTAAGGCTGTACAATGTGTCGAATGTCATGGAACACATAGGAAATTGCACGCTGGAAGGTAGCACCGACATTTTTAAGACCGAAAGGGAGCTTCTTATAGGCAAAAGTGCCCCACGGGCAGATAAAGGCAGTTTTGTGCTGATCAGCGGGAGCAATATTGATCTGGTTATAGCCAGAAAAAACGTCCATGAAAGAATACATTTCACTTATGGCACACTCATCAATAATTTGATCAATGAATGGTGTGGGAAAATTATCTTTAGGACAGGCTCGATTTATATCACAATAATCAACACAAACGCGGATTGTACCTTGTTTTTTAGTCACAGGTATGATATTGGAAACCCAATCTGTGAGCGGAATAGGATAAATAAAACCGCCTTTAAGAAGCTTCTCTACCTCGGCCTTAATCGCTGCAGCCTTTCGGGGGTGTATGGGGCGTAAACGTTGACGAACAGGCTTAGCACCTGGGTACGTGATTATCTCATGCACCACTATGCTAGGATCAATGTCGGGCATTTCTTCGTAGGACCATGCAAAAACGTCACGAAATTCGCGAAAGAGGTTGGAATAAAGTTGAATCTCCTCGGGAGTACAAGTGACTCCAATATGAAGATGCTCGACAACCCCTGGTTTGACAGAGATGTCGATGGGCTGGGTTTGCGTAATATTTGCCATATTCCCTTCAGAAGACACCTGATAAATCTGAACAGGTGGTTGTAGTGGGAGACAAGGAGCAAATCGCTCAAGGCAAGTGAGAATATCCTGAGGTGCAGGGAGAAACGAGGAATGATGGTGAGAATCATGCCAAGGAAGTTCCTCGAGAGACATAGTCTCAATAATGGCTTCATCGGATGAGAATGTTTCTTGCAAAGGATCCGAAGAAGCCTCATCTACAAGCCCTGAGGATGGATCGAATGAATGGAGAACCGTGCTCGAAAGAGCAAGTTCGGAAGAGGGAGCCGATGCAGCAATAATTTCAACGTAGTTGAGTTCGGCAGGACTCAACGACATCTTGTCGCCCCAAGAATCTACTTGGTCGGTGGGAGGAATGATCCACGGATCAGAACAAGTAGTGATCATATTAACAGAGGCGACGTTAGGAGGTGGGAGCGGAAAAACACCCATAAGGGCGGGATCTTTGAAAAGTCCGGCTCCCAAACTCTCAGATAATTTCGAGGTATGCTCCACAAAAGGAATGTTACCTTCAGAAGAAGAAGCGAAGAAAGATAGCTGGTCTACGGTAACAATCTTCCCTTGATGAGGGAAACAGATGATACGAAACAAAGATGAAGCAACAGCTTTCATCGCGTAGATCCAGCTACGTCCGAGAAGGAGGTTGTAGGTAAGAGTAGCATCAACGACTTCAACTTCCATTTCGACCGTCTTCCCTTCTAAAGTGACGGGAAAATGTTGGAGTATACCATAAGGATGAGAGGCTCTTCCATCAAAGGCCTCCAAGGTTGTGGGAGACTGACTCAGGGTAGGAGATCCAATAGCCTTCCAACAGGTGACAGACATGATGCAAGTTGAAGCACCTTCATCGATGACTGTATGGTGAATTGTTTTGGAATCAATGATAACTTGTATAAGGAATGTGATTTGAGGAGGCAGTCTCTGGGTATGGCGTTCTAAGTCAAAAGTAATTAAATCCGAATCTGCCGAGTCTCTGCCACCAATAACGGATAGCAAGGACTTCCTCTGAGAAGGGCAGCTCTGGAGAACTTCTAAAGCGGACATAGCCGACGGAGTCTACGCTAAGTCCTCAACGATATTGTAGTGCTATCCAGCACGAGCATTTGGGTTGTAAGAAGATTTTCGGAGTACTCCTTTTGGAGGGGGTCGAAGAGGCGTCTCAGTTGTAGGTCTCTCAATGTGGAGAGGACCCGAACTGAACGGAGGAGCACTAGAGGGTATCTCAGGTTCCTTCCCGATGGCGGATAATCTTTTGTTCGAGTACTGATATTGATAGGTATCATTCCAGCCATAAACACTTGAGAACCGAAGGAAGAGGGAGGCTGAGATGGGTCAGCCACCATTTGAGTTTTTTGAGTTTGTTGTGAGGGAAAGGGTTCTTTAAGCACCGCAGGAGTCCCGGGAGTGCCTTTCAACAAACGACTAACTTCAGACCGCCTCGGGCAGTCCTTGGTATAGTTATCCTAATCACAGATAAGATAAGGATACTTGGGTTTGCGTTTGGCACCGTACTCGGGCGGAGGTTTAGGGGCTTCCTGCTTGGGTTGATCTGGCTTATTCTTCGCTTTCCCTTTCTTCTTTGCTTTCGAGGCTTTGTCTGCTGTGGTGGATTGGACGGCATTGACCTCGGAAGTAACATTTGAAGTGGGTATTACCTGGGAGGTGGGTTCATTCGAAATAGGTGGTTTTTGCTTCCCAGGGTTCGCAGAATTTTTCTTTGAGGATGAACTAACAGTACCAATAATACCGTCAACAGTTGGTGTTGGCGGGGTTTTGGATGTTCCTCGTCTAGGGGCATCAGGCAGATAATCATACAATGTACCTGACTGAGAGTAAACCAAGTCAAGGTACTGAGCTCGCGCGATAGCTTGCTCTTCAGTGACACACGCCCCCATGGAAATATCCCAAGCTATTGGAGGAACGAACGAAGTCGTAAACCAATCGGTAAGAAGTTGATCAGGAATCCAAAATTTGATCATACGTCTACGCCGTCTCCATTCATGGATATGATCAGAGATATGCGTAGCCGTTGCTTGTCTTAAGGATTTGAGGAGGTGTGTGCCCGTTTCATATCGAACGGGTAACTGAAAATGAGTGAGGAATGCCATAGCCAAGGAGTTAAAATCCTGAAAGGATCCGCGATTGAGCTCAATATACCACTTAGCAGCAGAGTCGGTGAGAGTCCTTTGAAAAAGGCGAAGCCGAATTGAATCATCAAGCCATGAATTGGATGAGCACCATAGGTGATAAGTCATGACATGAGCTTGTGGATCCTCATTAGGCTTCTCATCGAATTTTGAACAGTCACCGGGAATCTTTGTTGGAACCGAAGGCCAATATGGATTATGTAGAATAGGATCATTAGTCAATTTAGACACATCCGGTAATTCTAAAGTTGCTAAGAAAGGTAATTGAGGATTAAAGGACATCTGGGGCTGCTGTTGGGATGGAGCACCAGGGTTCCAACCAACTGGCGGTTGCCCCCAAGGGCTTGGTCCTAACAGATTTGGCCCCATAGGGTTTTGTCCGTAAGGATTTGGGTTTTGCCCCCCAGCGCTCCATGGATTACCAATGGGTCCTGCAGAAGCACCATATGGTTGCGGATAATAAGGATTTGTCTGCAGTTGTTGGTCATTTTGGTACGGGGCAAACAAAGGTTGCCCTTGAGGTTACTGGTAACCATAGGGTGGTTGGACTCCAAACTGAGTTTGAGGAGTAGGTGGACGTTGATAAGGCGGTTTGGATTGAATCCCAGCTTGCATTTGAAAACCAGACGGGGGTTAGGGTCCAGCCTGGGGCGAAAAGCCAGGTTGAGCAGTACCAGAAAGATGTCCTGTAGGTTGGGCTATCTGGTCGGAAGGATAACCTTGTTGATATTGGGGTTGACCTCCCTGCCCAGAAGGTTGTACCTGCTGGGAATGGAGTTGTTGTTGTTGCATAATTGAAGGTTGTCCTAACGGACCAGATGGCTGAGTGGGATGGGCAGTTGGTTGGCCTGATTGGATTTGAGGCTGACCGCATTGCCGAGAAGGTTGACTAAACTGGACGGTAGGCTGACCATGTGGTTGAACAACTGGTCCAGATATTGAACCATACTGGACATTAGGTTGGTTTAGGTTAACAAATGATTGACCAATTTGTCCAGTAGGATAACCTTGCTGGATACCAGGTTGGACTTGTTGAACAGAAGACTGACCTGAGTTACCAGAAGGTTGAACATAAGAAGAGAAAAATGGACCACCAAAAGCGAAAGGGTTTCCATGGAAGGATTTCCATGGAAGGATTTCCCTTGTTGGTCTTGAGGAGGTTGTCTTGGAGATTGCGCAGATGAAACTTGACCACCATGAAAAGAGGTGGAGCCCCAATCAATTGACAATGGAACTGATACCTCAACAACCGGTTGAGATGACAAATACGGATCGTATGGCCCCTGTATTGGGACATTTGACATGGGATCAAAGACTTCGAATAAGGAAGCCGAAGGGCAACTAAAAATAGGAGTCAAAGAGGCTGCACAGACCGTTGGAGCGGTTGTGATTGAGGTAACAGATGTACTGCGACTTTGCAGAGTAAAAGGCTCCATAGTAGGAAAAGTGAGTGGTGACCAAATAGAACCCGTGAAAGGAGTTCAGTATCCCTTAAAGCTTTATAGCTTGGTGGTAGATTTGAAGTAGTGGGAGTGCTACTAACGAGTATAGGGTCCGTTGTGGTGGGAATTTCACCACTCGTCGCAACGGACTCATCAGTCGTTGTAGGGGACAAATCCTCCATGTCAGAGGAAGAATGTGGGACTGAAACACGAGGAGAAGTATAGTCCCAAAAAGGGACACTGTCCTCAGACGGTTCCCAAGTAGGGTTCCAATGGAACTGGTAAGTCTCGTCGCCTGGGGCGCGAGAACTAATTGGTTGTATACTCGGAACCACAGGAAGACTCACAACTGGTATCTCGGAAGAAGACAAAATTGGTAATTCCGCCAGGATGAAACTTCAAAAAACCTAAGGAATCTACCAAGACACACCCCTACTCAAACTGACGCAAACAAAATCTAATTGGGTAAATGTTATCGTGGCCGAATAAATTTTAGGATGCAAAGACACAACTTGACCTTTTCATGTTTTAAGAGTCGAGAAAAGGACAAAAGATGACTCTAGTCTCCTTCGAATGTTTAATGAGCACGAAGTGACAAGACGCTCACAGGCACCTTTTCTTTTAAGGAGTCCGAAAAGGATCAAAAGTGACTACTCTGGAGACTCTAGGCAAAAGGTTTACCAAACAATCCGTAAAACTGCTTATACACCTTGGCAATCAGATGAAAACCAAGGACTTCCCGTACTGCAGTCAATCTTACCGAATGCTGTGTTCAGTGCATTACAGCTTGTAAGGCGGCAGGCTCGGCTTCCTATGGATAAAGGATGATAGCCTAGTGGGGTCTCCCGTATATACGCAACAGTACGTGGGAGCTCAGTCCATACTGGTACGTATTGTCTCTCAGGAGGAATCACCCAACCATCAGCGAGGCAATAGTTACCAGGTTTTACGACGCCGGAACACGTCTCTAGCCTAGACCTCTAGAATATGTGCGTTAGGTTCCAACGCGTTGTTAGGTTCATTTGGTTTATTTTACAGTTGATCTTCAATTAAGTTTCAGTTTTTTGGTCCTACCGTATGTGATATCTCAAAACTTCCTAAATGCACACTATATGCCAAAATTATATCATTTCGTTCAATGAATTCTAACTACAGGAGAGTTGAGATTTTCAAACAAACAAAATGAACAATAAACAAACAACAAATATCCTAATGCAGCTAATAACAAGAAATGAAACTTTTTCTTTTCTTTTCTTTTTAAAAGCAACAAATAACAATAAATGCTAACTAATATAATGCAAAAAGATCTTTTGTTTTTTCTCTTTTTAAAATGGGATAATGCATTTAAACAAATTTCAAGAGATATTAACAAGTGTAAACAAACAAAATTCACTCAATGCAAGGAGAACCAAATCTGAAATACCAAGATGAACTGTCAAAACAACGAAAAGCGCACAGACCTTCAATGAACCATGTGATCTAAGTTCAAATGAAGTCAGGCAAAATCCAAACGAGCTAGAAGTGAATTGCCAAGAAGCACGGAATAACAAGCTTTAACAACTACTAGACCGGTGCGGAAAACAACCAAAAAGTTGACTGGATAATCAAACCAAAACTTCCCACAGAAGGCTCGACATGTAAAGCCACTAGATGCTCTAGGGCTGGGATACAAAATTGATAGAAATAAGCAAAAAACTGAAGGATAAAGGTAACAACCAGTCACACAGAGGTCCAACACAATTCCGGAAGCTGGAAAAGATATATAAAGACAAAAATCTGAGTTTAAGGAGCTTTCAACTAACACACTGGCAAAATTCACAGAGCTGGCGCGACTGTCAGCCTGCAACTTGCGCTATCAAGGAATTGGCGTGAGTTTTTGTTGTGCAACATGCGCCAACTGTCAAAGGAAAAAACATGCCAACCGCGTTTGCTGACCCAAAAAATAAATACAACAGCCTAGGGTCTGGTCAACAGTACTCAGACAGGTCTAAGAGCAGAAAACAACTTCAAAGCTGACCCAGAAAGCTCATTTATACAAGCAGGCAAGAGAAAACTAACATGCAAGACAAACTCCAAGACGTTTGGTTCATAAACCAAACCGGAGATCGACTGAAGTGGCGTTGATCTACTCCGCTAATGCAAAGCAATAGCGTTTCAAAGGCTGCTTGGCCGTGCTTCAGACTCCATCCAAGGTTTATGAATCAAACAACAAATAGCTCCTCCCCAGTGGAGTCGCCAAATTGTTGGAGAGGTAAATCCCCTCTGCGGACAGAGGCGATCCCACTAGCCCAAAATGGGACTAGCAACAATCAAATCACGCTACTACGCAAGTTCCTAGTTGCATATTAAAAGTGGATTACGAGAACCAACCTGGAGTCCAACGCTAATGTCGAAGAAGAGTTGATACTCCCATTCCCTTGCTCTGGCAGGTCACAATCCTTGCGATCCCCGCGTATGGATACCTGCACATGCAAAGAACGAAACGAGAACAAGCATAAAATCCACTAACATACAACTATATTTCAGTCAGAAAGGAAATAAACCAAACATTATCATGATGAACAATGAGATTGGAACCATAACAATAGTCGTTTATTAATGAATAATAAGCGGAGAAAGATACAACCAAGGTTCTGACGTTGAACCTATCTTCTGGCTGGGCGAGCAGCTATGTATGTCTTGCAATAGACCTTCTCTCTCTCAGACTTCCGGCAGCATAACCTCCCTATGCTTCAAGACTCTTACTATCACTCAAGACAAGCATAATCACAACTAGCATTACTCCAAAACTAGCTTGTCTAATGCATGAGGACAGACTTTTATAGATGGAGAAGGGAGGAAGATACAATGCACCAGGACACCCATTGTGGATTGACATTATCTCCGAAAAGCCACTGTGGATAGATGTCAAGGATAGATGATGACTCTCGACCTTTATCTGATGGATTTTATCCTCATAAGACTTCGTGATCTAAAGGAAAAAAACATATGGGTGCGCGTTTGTCAAAAATCATTACCAAACTTGGTTGGCGCGGGCGTTGTTCTAAGACAGAGCGCCAATGGTCGCACCCCCTTTTGAGGATCTCAGTGATTGGCGCAGGTAAGACACTGTGGACACGCGCCAATGGAAAAAGGGCACTTTTCAGGGATAATTTGCAGAAGGTGTCTTCAGGGAACATGAAGTACATACTCAGGGGAACATAATGCAAGTGTTTTTAGGCTATGTCACTGCTCACAGGTCCCGGAATGCGTCCTCCAATATATGGAAACAGGGGTAACAGGGACGGTGACCAATGGTGACAAATTACTGTGTAACACTTGGGTACCGGGTTCTTGTTCTATGGTTGGGATGTGTTTGTTTTCCCCTGCGCGGGATTATCCTGATATTTTGTTGGTGCCCCTGCGAGGGCTGGTTTACTTTTGGTCTGGTTAAGTCCTCATACACTGCAGTCTCAGTTGTTCCAAGCTGCCATTACAGGAAACTGGTTCTTTCTGTCCTAAAATGATGTAACTGAATTCTGTTTATGTATATAATAGATTAGTTTTAACTAGAAAAAAAAAAAAGACTAAGTCATGGTTGGGTTTGATTAATTAATTCTCATGTATGAAATCTAGGATTTATGTGAAACCCTAGTGTAGAGTATAACATATGAATTCTAAAATTTGTTAGATGCTTTATTGATCTATATTTGTTTGTATTGTTTCTAGGGTTTTCTATGTGATAATTTATGCCATACCTTTGTAAAAAACATTGAAACCCTAGATATAATGAAATTTGTTGTGAAGTAGTCTATGGTTTATGACAAAGTCCCTAGTAAGATGTTGAAGAGTATGTGTCTCTTCTTTGATTTTGTATCTGATATATATATATATATATATATATATATATATATATATATATATATGTACATATAAGGTTGAAATGCTTCTATAGTTCTGATATAACTAACTTCATGTTTCTATAGATTTGTTTTTACTTCATATCTAAGTTGTGTAGGTACAAATCTGAAATATGGTGAAGATGTTTGTTGATGTGATAAAAATGGTGTGGTTGGTGATGGGAATGATAACTATAATGAAATAGTTATAAGCCACAAAATTTTATATGATGTCAAAGTCAAGAAGTAAATCTCCCCAGATTAAGATGGAGCCCAAAGATCTCTCTCAGATGAAGTGGGAGCTTAGATATCTCCCTGGTTGAGAGGGCATAGTTTTGATTGGAGAAATATTTTTTGAAGATATGTTGTTGTATATGAAGTAGGAGATAAAATTTTATGATCAAGGAATATTTTGTCCAATATTCAGTTGATTTTCCTACTATGATGAGAAACATCAATTTTTTGGAAGACCCGAGAGGTTTGTATTTAAGTATGTACATGTCAAATAATATTATTGATTGGGGTTGTGTTTGTACAAGTGAATCCGTCGAAGAATTTTTGATAGCGTGCTAGTTACCAATTATTTTGATTGAGAGAGATTGGTTATCCTTGATCTGCTGGATCAAGGACTGTTGAGGTTTTGTGAGTGAAGCATTTCCTAGGAGGACATCTAGTCCGCACTTTGTGTTGATGTTTAGGTATCAAATTTAGAAAGGTGGTGTTGGTTATTGAGATATGTTTTTGGATACACCCCTGGATCCCTGGGTTGATGGCTAGAGATTAAGTCTGATGGTACCTAGAGAGGTTGAAAGCTTGAGTCTATCTTATTCCCATTTGGATATGTTTCCCTAGTCAGGAATCTAGTCCATGGCATTGTGTTTCGTAAACTATTGAGATACCAATGGATATATTTCCCTAGTCAGGAATCTAGTCCATGGAATTGTGGTGCCTTAAGTTCTTCATGGTTCATATAGTTGAGATCTTCCTTGTACTTTTATATATTGAATACATCCCTAGTTAAGAGGAATGTTGGAAAATGTAACTAGGATCAGTCTTCATTTAATGTTTTTGAGTCATCTTGTAATGTACTTGTCAAAAGAATAAAGAAAATTATTATTATTATTATTATTATTAATTATTATTATTAATTATTAAAGCATGAGTTTCATGATTGGGTCATCATATTTTAGGTCAGAGTCCCCATTGAGGACTTCTAGGATATATTCTGAGCCAATAGAGTCATTTTACTTTTAAAGAGACCCTTATTAGGTTTTTGAATCATGTAAAAAGGTTAAGTATTGAGTCAAATATGAATTATGGTACCTCCACACCAGGTCAGCCATAAGATGATCAAGTCATCCTCAAAGAGGGTTATTTAACCTCACCAAAGGACTATAAATGAACCAATTCAAAATCCATTTGAAGCACACTCTCATAAGGAAGTTTGATATCTCTTGAAGCTGGAAAAAGTGTGAATTGGAAGAAGGAGGAAAAGGAAGTGCAAGTTTGGCGTAGGAGAAGGAAAGAAAGGAAATTCAAAACTTTGGTTCAAATATCTCTCTCTCTCATGCCCTATTTTAGGAGATAGATGTTCTCTTGTTGATTCCATAGCCATTTTCCATGTGACGTTGTTGCCACTATAGGTAGAAGTTGTTGTTGTTGGGTGTTGCTACCTCAGGAAGTTCTACTAGGCCAAGATTGAAGTTTCTAAAAGAAGATCAAAGTATTATAATGAAGATCAAAGTCTCCAAGGTAGGATAGAAATGTCTGGGTCGAAGAAAGTATTTCCATTGTTGCTGCTACAAGGTCAAGAAGGATCATCTACAAGAGAAGAGGAAGGTTGACTTTGTGTGGAGGAAAGTTTGTGTCAAGGTCTAGATTCTTGGAATATATCTAGAAAACTATTGAAGGAAGAATTACTAGTTGGGTTTTCCCCTAGAGAGGGGTTTTTCCTTGGCTATCAACATATATATGTTGTCCATTGTTTATGTGTTTTCTATTTGGTAATTTCTTGATGAAATAAAATAAAGAATATATAAGGAAACCTAATAAGAAGTCAATAAAATCAAAAGTAATTATCAAGTATAAGAAAATATTTCTGCCTTTCCAATTTTCTAATAGGAATTATCTCACCAAACCACTTTTACTAGCATATCCCAATTTAGAAAATTTAGGTCTTAAACCTTCCAAAACAATTTTGAGGCATGAAATGGAATTTTTCTGGAGTAAAACTTTGTCACCTAATCATGAACCCCCTACCACTATTCTACACACAAATACCTTCCCAACTTCACAACGATCACCTTAATAAGAGTCTATAAGTAAAATTTATGCCACCTAAAAGTTCACATTATTGTTTTGAAAACCATGATTTGGGAGGATGGTGCATTAGCCCCCATCATTCATGGAAAATTGGCTATAAAAGTGATCGCGATGAAAAGGATTTTAGAAGAGCCAACATTGAAACTCTAGTTACCAGTTGAAGGAGTGAAACTTAACCACTAGTAGGCTATTGGGTTGTCTTAAAACTAGGCCACTAGGGGGAAAAGGAGTTACATTGTATTTGAGTGGATTTTTGTTCCATATATGAGTAGATTAGTCGAGAGTGTATATGGAGCGAGAAAAAAAAAGGGTTTATGCACTGTAGTAGTGCATGGGCCACATGTCTCACTTTTTTTTAATTGCATCCATTTCCAGTTAGAGAAAGGGAGAATAAAGTAGCATCACCTTCCAGTTGGGTTTTCTCCTGAAAGTGTTTCCCAGGTCATATATTGTGTCATTGTAGTTTATGAGTGATTTTCCTATTTTTTCTCTATTTTTTGCATAATTATAATTTTTATGCATACACAATAAATATTAATTAATATATCCATAAATGTAAGGAGAAATAAATCCTCATAGTGTAGATTTCATATTTGTAATATATTTTAGTAGATCTATTGTGAAAATCTTTCCAACATAATATCCATCAAAATTTACCAATCAATTATATGCATTTACAAAAAGAATGTCTAACCCAGTGGAAAAACCTCCAAATTGCTCAATACAATATAGGATGGGGAAAGAATGGAAATAATTTCATCACAATGTGGAAAATATATAAAGAGGTTGCCAAATTGAGAAAGAACACTTCAAAATGAAGAACTACATTTTAGAAATTGTCTACAAAAGAAATAGACACAATCAAGCCAAATTCCTTATTGAATTTGTTATAGGCTATTAAATTCTTGTCTTGGTGGCTAGCATGCATCGTTAATGATAATAGAAAAATCATACAAATTTTCTTAAGAATGCACATGTGTTCTTGAGAACATATAGACATTTCAATAACATGCACACATTCTTGAGACTGGGATAATTTCCTCTCTCACCTAGCTCAATATTGGTAGGATCCTTCCTCTTCCCCACTCTCTCTTTTTCCCCTAATAACTTTGTTTGTCTCTCCCTCTCTATCCCCTTTCCATACTTGTCTCGGTATCCCTCCCTCTGTCTGTCTGTCTCTCTACATTACTCCCCCACTATCCCTCTAACTCTCTCCCCTGTCACTCTCTCTCTCCATCTCTTTTCCTCTCCCTCTCTATTCTTCCATTTCTACCCCCCCACCACCTCTCTCTCTATTTCTCCCTCTTCCCGATCACCATATCTCCCTCTCTCCACCTCTCCCTCTCTATGTTTGTATCTCTCTTCTTCCCCCTACACTCTCTCTGTCCCTCCATCTATGCTTCTCTCTCAATGTTTTTGTTGTTTCATTCATCATCTTCCAATTAATTCTTGAACCAATCTTTTGAACCATAGTTCCCTCACCAATTCCCCTTCATGCCATTTACTTAATCCTTGTAGCTAAATAAAAGCACTTTGTCAAATGTAAATTGGGGGCTTCAATGTGTAGAGAGTGTTTTTGTGTCATTCAATATGAGACAACAAGCCCCTTTCTCAAACCATATAAGCTACCTATCCCCTCGATTAGTCTTCAAGATAAAAATGTCTCTTGTTTGAATCCCATCATGATGTTACCATTTTTTTTCGCAGGATCGATTTGTATATATTGTTCACAACTTGGATCAACATTGGCGGGAACTGAAGCCTAATTACACTTCCTTAAGCTTAGATTGTTGAGCAAATAACAATGTTCATTCTTCATTTATTATTCTTGGGTCGTGACTTGATGATGAGCTTGTAAAAATAAAATGTAATTATTGATGTACTTGTCAAAAGAAAAGAAAAATAAATGTATTTTGTAAAAGAAAATTATTATTATTAAAATGGGTTTCTTGCCCACCATGTTGTGGTCCTAGGCCAAACACTCATTGTGTGCTCTAGGTGTATTTTTGACAAGTCAAAGGGTCAAGTTCATGATGTACTATCCCTTTGAGGGGTCATTTAACAAGAAATAAATATTATTAATGTATTCTTTGGAGTCTAGAAGCCTTCAAGTGACGGCTCTGCCAACAAGCTACATGTCGACCTAGTGAAGGATAATTCACCTCCTAAGAAGCCTATAAAAGAAGATCCACTATGTTCATTTGGATAGACAAAATTCAAGCTATTTCATCTTATATCCAAGCAAAGGAGAAGGCATCTGGTCCAATGAATTTTCTGACGAAGGAGAAGTGAAAATTTGGAGATCAACAAAGAAGTGATATTTTGTTTTTGTGACTCACATGTGTGAGTTATTGGAGGAAGACCTAGTGTTTCCTCAGTCTATTTTGTAGAGAATTAATTTAGGGTTTGGCTGGCTCATCACTTGCTTTGGTTTGGGTATTGGTCTTAGAAGTCTTCATTGGATAGATTTTATAAGAAGATATATTTTTTTTGGTTTCCCCTCTTGGGATTTTGGCCCGGGCTAGCAACCTAGATCTGGTGCTCTTCTATTTACATTGTGATATTATTATTGGCATTTATATTGATGGTGAACATAACCAAATAGTGATGAAAATTTCATAATATAAATCACAAGAAAATGTTAAGGATGAAAGAGGAATCGAGTTAATAAATACTCTAACTTTATGCCCTAGATTTCTCAACATGTATCAGAGCTAGGTATTTGAACAATGGGAAGAAAGAATATCAATTTGGCATTATTTCAATTCAAGGAAGACATCCATACTATGATGAATTTGTGGAGGCATCAATATCAATTTTTGTGCATGAAATCAAGATCAAATTGCAGAGATGGGGCCACAGACCCTTCTCAAGGTTAGTTATGGCATTTGAATATTAATTTAAGTTTATTTGAGGAGACCAAATTACTAAGAGGTCAACACTATAAAGGTCACACTCCTTGGATGGCAGATCGATAAATTTTTTGTATCTACATAAGCCCATAATCACTTCATTAGGGTTGTAGACATATTACAGCTACATCGAGAGCATAAATGTCATATTTTTTAGGAACAAAGGGGTTATATTGAAGCCTAAGGGAGGCCAAATTCACTAGAATTGGAGCAAATATCCAAGGAATAGTGCAAGGTATTAAATCACCCTTCTTTCCATGAGAAAATTTGCATCTTTGGTATGTATATATGAGTCACTGTGTATTAGAAGTGTTCCAAATTCTTGTAAGGAATTCAAGAATTATTTTGTTCGCATATATTTTGACCCTAAGAAAGGAGAAAAATTATCCATATACAATAAAATTATCTAAGGCATGTTTTTAGTGCATAAGTGTTAATTAAAAACTTGTTGTAGAGGCTAAAACCACCCTCCAAAATTGTAGAGCATTCCTTCTTAACCGTAGTAGTTCATCTCGCACTGATCCATGTATTCGTGCTTTGACTGAGACTTGTATTTTCATTTTGGTTTGTGTTTTCTTACTTCGTTGATTTTCTAACTCATAATTTGATATCCTAACTTGTTCCCACAACAGTTCTGGGCTTGCACCCTAGAAATTGTTTAATTCTTAAGGGAAAGTAGGCTTGATATTGGGAATTGCATAGTCCTAACTACGAGTGAGCCTTGAGCTTAGAAAATGTGTATTCATGAGGAGGCAACTCAACAATGAGCCCAAAAATTTCAAAACCCTCATTGAGCTAAGAAACTATGTAGTCAAGGTTATACATTGTTTTATGCAGGTACCCCACCTTCTTGTGTATGTACATCATCAACTAGATTGGATCATATACGGATGAATGAATTATGATTGAGCAGTGCCAACAATCAAAATCTTTCCACCTTTAGGGAAGAAGACTTTCAGCAGATGTATCATTTTCCTGAACCACTGAAATGCATGGACTCACTTATCTATTCCACCCACATCTAGGTGAACACAAGAGACATTGTCAAGCACTGAGTGAAAGAGCAATCAAAGTTTCGATAGACACCCACCCATGCTAAGAAGATAAAGTCCATAAGGAAGGCTTGAGATTTGTTGATTATATTTTATTTTAGAATCCATGGTCAAGGGAGCACAAAAGCCTTTCATACTTACTGGATGTAATCTGTGCACAACAATAGTTCCCTGGCATGAACTCGACATTGACACCACGAGAGACTGTCGTGAAAATATATTGCAAGTTTCTTTCAGACTACAATTATTAAGGAGTGATGGCATGACTAACTGACCTCTTTATCATCCTACTATAGAAGCTTATATTTGAGCAAGATCCACCTTGCATGTCCTGAGAAGAACTCAAGGTGATAGTAGACATTGCAGATTAGTATGCCTCACCAAGTGGCACCTTAATCAGAGTCTTTGGTGGAGAGAAGCCTCCACATGTATTGCCAAGTTATGCCACTGGGAAAATGATCAAGCAAGAAGTATAATACCATCTCGCTACAACGTTGTCAACAATGATACATAGGAAGAAGAAAGAACCATGGCCCACTCTTCCCTTGTGGATTAGATTATACGAGATAAATAAATTGAAAGTTGTTGATTTCGAGGCTAAAGAAATAGTGAGATTCAAATTTTGAACTAAGGACTTCAATCCGTATGATTACCATAGTATTTTCAGTGAGGAATTAAATTGGTCATAGGAGGATCCTTGGAGGTATTTCTATAATGCCTCCAGACTCAATGATTCAATCAATATAGCAAGGACTTTAAAGGCTGCTCTACAGACAACGAAGGCTCCAAAAGAAACAAAAGTAGTAGGTTGCAATCCCATGCAAGGCAAGGAAAAGAGGAAGATTTTTTATAATCCAAAAGCAGAAAAAATCTTCCAAATGAAAGAATATCCTCTTATCGTAAAGGAAGAACAGGAAGAAGAAGAAAAGAGGAAGCAAGGGATACAAAGAGCAGAATGATGGAAGAGTGAAAAGAAGATGTTGTAGGAAGAAGCACATAAGCTACATTAGACAAAGAAGAAGAAGGAAGAAGAATAAAGGCAAGGAATGATGATAGAGGAAACAACACCAATACAGGTTGAAGGGACAAAATAATGTGAAGTTGAGTAGGAAGGTGAACAGATGTAGGATCAAGAGCTTTCTCAGCAGATTCAACAATTGATTGAAGTGACAGACATGAGTTCGAATAGGAGTGACAACATGAACATGTTTACCTAATACTGAGAGCACCACAAGTCATCCCTCAGTCTCCAATACCTCAAGTGTTATTTCCCTATAATACTAGTGTATTTCCCAATTATTATTGTTATTGTATCCCCTTATTGTTATTGATGTCCCCTTGTTGTCCCCATATTTTTATTATTGTGCCCCATAGAATTCCATTATTTTTATTCTTGTGTCCTTACATTATTATTGTTATGTCAGCTCTGATTATATCGTGACCCCTTAGACTCCTTGTTATGAAACCAACTCAGAAAAAGATAGACAAGATGGATGAACGCCTTAGAAATAAACCTCTTTGAGGGGGAAGCCTTCTTCACATTACAAAAATGAACAATTCTTAGATGATACATTTGAAAAGACCTCCTTTTTATATATAGGAGTCTAAGGGGTCATAATATAATCAGAGCCGACATAACAATAATAATGTTAGGGCACAATAATAACAATATTGGGCTTCTATGGGGCACAATAATAACAATATGGGGACTACATGGGCACAATGATATAACAAGGGGGTTGTAATAATAACAATAAGGGGTTACACTAGTAGTATAGGGACCTAACATGCCCCTCCCTTTCAAAAAGTGTTGTCCTCAATGCTTGAGTAGTTCTTGATGCTTCTGTATAAAGTCTTGTCCTCCCATGTGGAATATTCAGTGGGTAAGTTCTTCCACTTGATGAGATACTCTAAAATTGATATATTTTGTAGCTATCGATTTCTTGGTTCAGTGACTACTTCAGGTTCCAATATAATTTTTCCTTCCTTGCCAAGTTATCGCAATATTGTTTGAACTGGGATATTATGAAAATTTTGAATGAGTTCCCACTCCTTTGGGCATATGA
Source organism: Pinus tabuliformis (assembly GCA_031772625.1). Lineage (NCBI taxonomy): Eukaryota > Viridiplantae > Streptophyta > Pinopsida > Pinales > Pinaceae > Pinus > Pinus tabuliformis. The sequence goes on from CM062815.1 coordinate 863,751,858, forward strand.
ATATCTGTAACGCTTGATGTTTAGAGGAACACTTCCTGGAATCAAATTAATGGCATGATCATGATCACAAATAGGTGGGAGGCATTTGGGAGTCTCAAATACCTTGGAATGATTGTACAAAACGTTTTGGAGATCTGAAGAAATACATGATTTCGATATGGGATCCTCTAGTGAACATAATTGTGCAATTACACCCTGTTGTTCTTTATTTAGAAGCCTTATCATGTTGTTATATTTGATTATCTTTCCAGGTTTCCCTTCGATACCCCTCAATTCAACTTCCTTTCCTTCCCAAAAAAATTTCGAGAAAAGTTCTTAAAAATTAGAAGCTATCGTACCCAAAGATTGTAGCTCTTTGACTCCTAGTAAAATGTCAGCACCACCCATTGGAATGGAAAGCATTGGGATATTCAATACATATTCTTCCATTTATAGCTTGATATTATGGCACTTTCCAAAGCAATTTATGGTTCCTCCACTTGCAACCATCACTTGACACTCTGGTGTTGGATATAGGAAGCAATTCAATTCCTTGGCTATCTTACAATGAATAAAATTATGGGTACTACCTGAATCAATCAACACTATTACCTTTTTCTTCTTGATATGTCCTTATATCTTAATAGTTTGATGAGTGGTAATTTATTCCAATACGTTACAAGATATGGTCGGATTCATTTCTTCATGCTCGATGTGATCTTTCAATTCTTGAACATTTTTCTTCTTGATATGTCCTTCTATATTGATAGCTTGAGGAGTGGTAACTCCATCCAATGCATTACAAGATATGGTCAGATTCATTTCTTCTTTCTTGATGTGATCCTTCACTTCTTAAACCTTTTTCTTATTGATATGTCCTTCTATCTTAGGATTTGGAGGAGTGGTAATTCTTTCTAATGCTTTACAGGATATCATCAGATTCATTTCTTCTTTCTCTGGGGTGGGTTGCTAGTATATATCCTCTTCTTTTGATGTTTCTTGATCCTTTTCTTCCTCCTCTTCATAATCTATGTAAAATAATTACTTCTCAGCACAATTATGACCTTTAGTGTATTTTCTATCACAATTGTAACAAAGCCCTTTTTCTCTTTTTTCTTCCAATTTTTGTGGTGTAAACCTTGTAGGTTGTGCAAGGTTAAGAGAAAAAACACTTCCATAATAATAGTCGTGATTGGTGGGATTCCTTGTTTCCATAATTTCACTTTCAATTTTTCTTGCCAACCCGATTGCCTTCTCAAATGAATTAGGTTCCCAAAGACGAACCTCATGTTGAATATTATCGTTTAAAGTCCCTACAAAGACATCAACCATTTTCTTCTCTGGAATATCATTTACCATTATATTCAATTTTTGGAAGTCCTCAACGTGCTCTTCCATTGAACCCTTTTGTTTGAGATTTATCAATTAGCTAAAGAAGGTGTTTCTCTTTGTATCCTCATAATGTGCTATCATTTCCTCCGTGAAAATTGACCACATGTAGCATGGTTTATGAGAAAAAATCCCTTTATACCATAAAAATTGATTCGGTTCTAAATAATTAGATTCAATACGTACCTTTTGTAATAGTGGCACACCATGTAGATCAAAATATTTCTCCATCTGTAGTATCCAATTTAGTGGATCCTTGCCATCAAACTTCCTCATCTTGCTTTTTCTTAATTTTATGATCTCAAACTTGAAATGACTGTAACTCTATACTTTTGGATCTTTAAGTTTTGCAATTTTGGTTTGTAATAGCTCTCTAAGTCCTATTTTTAACCCACAAGTCTGATTGCAATTCGATATATGAAGAAATATCTATTCCCAATCTCCCGTGATGACCTAATTATAGACTAGTTCAGTAGAGTGAACTTGTACGACATGTCACGTGTTACTGTTTCAACATTAGGTTCTGAAAATTATACCCAAACAAAATACAGGTTTTCCTCTTTCTGTAACTTCTTACGAAATTTCAATTTTATTCTTAGAGAGAACATTATGACGATTTTCCCAAGGTCACCTATTTAGGATCTAATTCAGGATTCTACAAAAACCCTACATTCCTCAGATGATATATCCGAAAATATAGCGAGACAAGATCTGAAATTCGGACCCGTGGTTTAGAACGACTTCTTCTCAAACGAGTTTTTTTTTTAGATTCTAAAACTGAGTAGCGAAAACGTTATAGCGAAAATTCCACGATGATAGTTTTGAGATGGCATTATGGATCTTGCACAAACCCAAATTCCTCAGATCATATATTTGAACATATAGTGATACAAGAATTGAAATTCAAACCCGATCTTTAGAATGATTTCTTCTCAAATGGTTTTTTTTTTTTTTTATCTTCTGAAACTTCGCAGAAAAAAAGTTATAGCAAACATGCCAAGATGACTTGTTTCGAGCAGCAAAACCCTAGAATCCAAAGCTTTGGTACTAAATGTTATGAAACCAACTCACAAAAAGATAGAAAATATAGATGAGCACATTATAAATAAGCCTCTTCGAGGGGGAAACCTCCTTTACATTACACAAATGAACAATTCTTAGATGATACAAATGACAATACCTCCTTTCTATATATAGGAGTGTAAGGGGTCATAATATAATCAGAGCCGACATTACAATAATAATGTAAAGGAACAATAATAACAATAATGGGCTTCTATGGGGCACACTAATAACAATATGGGGACTACATGGGAACAACAATATAATAAGGGGGTTGTACTAATAAAATAAGCATGCAATCAAACTAACTAAAAGCAAACAATACTCCTACTCCTAAAATAACAATGCATGGGCCTGATCAGGTGAAGTGATATTTCCAATGTATCCACCTGCACATTGGTTCACCCATGTGGGTGAAGGCTTTGTCCGCGAGCAAACCAATTTTGCGAACTAGTAAGCAAGAAAGATATAACAACGAAGACAACCACAGTTCGTGTTTCAAATTTCCTATCGGACATAAGTGAGTACAAGTGCATGGCAAACAGTATATTGACTGCTGACGATGTTGTGTGACCCTGCGTGCAACTTTGAAGCATAATAACTCTCTTAACTAAGACATGAAAGAAAATTAAAGAAACAAATGTAACTTGCGTCATGCACATGTACTTGCAATGTAAGATTCCTCCAATCCATGAGCGATGGGATCGTGCAGTTCGAGTGGAGGAAGCATGATATGTGTGTGAGATGGATCTTTAATACATTTAGATGAGTGATGAGGAGCCTTAGGTGATTGAATAGTTTCCTGATTGGAAGTGGGACTAACCCCAAGGGAGCGAAGGCCTTACATAACCATTAGCTTGGGCTAAAGTGCCTCGACGGTCTTGGGTGTTTCAACTTCATCATTATATAGATCATCATAAATTGATGGCTTCAAAAGATCAACTATGGTAGAGTCATGACCGTGACCAAATATGGGAGTAAACGGACCATGACTGCCATGATTAGAAAAATCAATGATTTCATCGACATCCTCATGATCAAATGAATCAAACAGCGGGGTAGGTGAAAAATAAAAAAATCATCCTTTGTTTTCTAGCAAAGATAGATGAAAGATCAAGTGGGTTTTCAATGAATAAATTATGCTCTCTGTTGTCAAATGATGGACCAACATCTAGTGTGTCCTGCGAGTGGTAAAAAATGGGTGCATCCGTGGATATAACAAACATGCAAAATCATGGATGACAGGTTCACCAAATATGTTAGGAAAGAACGGAGGGGGCTTAGATGAAAGGGAGTCATCCTTCGCTGAGTGTTGATGCTCAAACTCCCACTCATACTATTCATGAATGACAATGCATGTTGGTTGTGCAACACCAACTCTGTGAATGGATTTTTCCTCATTCACAACAAGTGAATAGTCCGAAATGGAAGAACACAAGACAGGATGATCCAGAGGAACAATTGAGTGCAAAGACAAAGGTCATGGAACAATATGCATATGAGAACTCGATGGAATCACAACCAAATCTGCATGAAAATTAAGTGATGTTATGTTGGGAGGATGTGAAATATGAACAAATGTGTGAGCATGATCCTCAACATCACCTGGAAGTGGTGGAGCTTTTGGATTAAGGAATGGAGGATAGTCTATACTCATGATAGTGACCGCATCTGGTTGAGATTCCGCAGCTCCATCAGTGAAGAATGTTGAGTGAGGCTTGATTTCAAGCTTCTTCTTAGGACGAGCATATTTCTTAAGGAAATACTCGAATCAGTCCCTAACATAGGGAAAGTTCATCTGGATCCTCGGAGCTTGAAATTGCAAGTCACGGAAGCACTGCCAAAAATCCATAATTGATTCAGGTAGAGCCTTCCGTTGCTGTAGCAGTTTTTTGTTAATATAGTCTGGATCAAAATGATAAAAAGTGTCTTCAATGAGATCAAAGAAGTGCTCAAGTGAGTGCATGCTATCAGCCGGTAGGCCAAACAACCATTGAAGTGGAGATTCACAAAGTATGTAGGCAAGAAGCAAGCTAGACTGTTCACCAGAACACCCATCTTCCTCATGAAGCATGGAAAGAAAGTCATGTAAGTACTTAGGCCAGGCCACTTCACCTTCACCATCATACGTGTAAGTGGACAAGAGATCAAAAAACTCCCTCGTGATGGTGACATCTTCATCATTTGAAAAACATCATTGAGGGAGAAGAGTGAAAGAATCAATGAAATATATGCAAGGTCAAAATTAGATGAGAGGACACAGCTTGTCATCTGGCCCTCATTCTAACACCATAAATGTTAAAGGTGTTGGACCTGCCAACATGTCAAGGGATCTCCACGGTAAGAAGTCCCAATTAGACCTCAGATCATTTGGTGTAGGAGTCCCATTAATGGGTCGTATGGTAATGCCTTGACTGCAATTTCATACAAAGGCAAGTAAGATAACTCTGTTGGTAGCAAGGGTGTGATAGATGTGGTGATCCAAGAATGGTGCATGAAAGCTTCTAACACATGGGGAGTGAGGTGAATGTGCCCCTTCGAAACATGTAGTAGTACTTGGCTTTGTAAGGGAACATACGCACAAAGATGCATCACCGACTACAAAGAAAGATAGCAAGAAATTGAAAGTGATGTTCAAACCAACAACACATATGCAAAAAGATTCATACAACTGCATATAAAATAGTTCATACACAAATATGTAAGTTAAACAACATAAAATACTACAACAACTAAAATAGTCCAACTACAATAACAACATATGCATGAAAATGTGATGGCTCTGTTTTATTAAGAAGTGTAAGTTCTAGTCATACAATACATCCATATACACCCGCTACTTCCAATAGTGGAACATTACAACCACAACCTCCTGCTACTAAAAATAGATATACTAGCTCTGCATATTGGAGAAGCCAAGGCTCGTTACAATATTGTCCAAGCTTTCTCTAGGATAGTCTTATCGAAGCTTGGGTGATCAAAATCCATTACAATGAGTTATGAGGGACTATTTACAGCAAAGGGTGGGGCGACCCTTGACATTCCCCTTTGTGACAGTTCAACTACCCTCATGACTCTTCATCTACTCTATGACTATTACATCCAACTATCAACATTTGACTTACACTTGACATGATGTTACATTACAATGCACATGTACTCATGTGAGACAAAATGGCTAGAGAAATCCATGCAAGACATCACTGACACTCACTCTGTTGTGGTGAGACCAACACTTTAACATGCTTGTGATGGTGAAGGTGGTGAGCTGATTGCCAAGCTTCGTCTTCCGTGATGATATGCATGCACTCCATGGTGACATCTTGCTTAAGTGAACTCTTGCCTTTGTTGCATTCGGTGCATTGGTGTGGCTCCTTCATCTAACTCATGTGTTAACATGTGCATGGTCATCTTGGGTGCAGCTGAACAGGAAACACATTGATTCATAGTGTCTGTGCTGATCTTCAAGTGTGTGCTAGTGATCATGTGCATCAACTTTCCGAAGTACATGTTTAGCTCCAGTTGGACTTTCTTCTTGTCTTTTCCTTGGTGAGAGTGAGAAATGGGTTGGATCGGATGCATGCATGCTGCTGAATCCCTTGCATGCAATCAACAACACTGCTCACCATGTCTTCTTTGTTCCATCTGTTGGGATAGATCTATAACTTACACGGGCACGGTTTCATCCGCGAGTGCATGTTGCACCCACTACTATTCTTGTTCTTGCTACAACTCATTCTCTTATCCGTGCAACTTCATGTTCTTCGCTAAGTTGTTTCTTTAGCACAGCCAACTCCTTCTTTGTTCCATTCTCTGTCTTCACGTGATCTTCATGTTGTGTTGTCACCTCATAGTCTGAGTCTCTGAAGTTTCTTTCATCAGATGTGGATGTGCTTAAGCTTGCAACTTTGTTCTGCCTCTATGTTCTCAATAACCTTCCTCTTGCATTTGTTGCATCGAGTATGTTGCCTTCAGCTTCCGTTCATGATGATGCTCGCTATGATGTTTTTTTGTCATACATTGATGCCCTTGCCTATGAACAACTTGATGTCTTCTTAAGTAGGCAAGCTCATAGACACTTGATCGACTTTATCTCCAACTATGCTTTGAATGGTGTCTTCGACTCTTCTCTCTTGGAAACCATTGTACTTGTGTTGTTGAGACGTAGATGAACACCTGTGATACCTAGAGACATGGTAGCACTCGTGGAAAGCAACTTGTTAGTCGAAAACCAAAATGAACTAAGAACTGACTTGCAACATACCTGTGTGACTAATCATGAGGGTCGCACGATTTCTACCAGGAGTTTGGGAGACTGACCACCAAGACTGTAAAAGGTAAAAACTAGGTTGTCAAATGGATGAATGGATATTGAAAATATGCAATGTGCAGTCTAGCATGACTGCTGACTGCTGGAATCTCAGAATGCACAATTTCAAGTGGAAATGACTGAAGTCTCAGTGACTGCATTGCGCAATTTTCGGGGCCAGCAGTCACTGTCAATCAGGATTGTGCAAAGCAGGCATAGGGAACAACTGCTAGGTAGAAATGCACATTAATAGAGAGGAAGGGAGAGCCTTCCCTCTCAAGATTATGCAATTTTATCTAGTGAGGCAAAGTCCAGGCCAAGGTTGGCTAGACTTGCCAAAAGGCAACTGAAAGAAAAAGTGAATGTGAATGCATGGTGATGTTGACTGTAAGAATAAGTGAATGATCATGCATGCAAACAGTGAATGATAGATTTAGAAAATCAAGAAACATGCATGTGAGTGAGGCGATTCACCGAATCAGCGATTGTTCGTGAAAAATATTTTCATGATTGCGACAAAAGTGAGATGTCAACAAAAACTGAAACAGTGCTAGCACAAGCTAGTATGTATCAAAACGACAACAAGCGCTCATTAAAATCAAGCAGACAACGTTCATGCAAAGCGAAACAAAAAAATCACTAGAAATGCAACACAAGAGATGGAAAGAGGGCTTATCCCAAAGCAACTGAGTTGAATGTGTCCACAACTCCTAGATGTGATGTGGGATGTCAAAGCTACAAGGTTGATGTGATGAACAAGCTCTGCAGCTTCTGGTTGATGAGTTTTGGTAAAATCAAGGTGTTGATGCACATGCCACAAATCTAGTGAAAGCGACACTTGGTGGGAGGTTTCTGAAATGATACTTGCATGTAACCTCCAGCTTCCAAGAGTAGATTCCTAAAACAAGGGTTTCATTTGCATGCTACTTTGGGAGAAACAACCCATGCGTGCAAGTCTGTCTTGCTCGATCCAGGAGGGAACCGGTCAAATCAGCTGCACATGTGAGAGGCTGCACAACTATTAGGAGAAAATGTGCATTTTTGGCTAGGAGTTGGGTTGGCTGCCCAAGATATTTGCACAATTTTTGGGTAGAACAGCTAGCTACTGCCCATATTTTCACAAATTCTAGGCTGAGTAGCCCTGCTGAGGAAAATTGTGCAATTTCACTGTGAGTGTTGACTGGAGGAATTGCACAATTCTGGAGCCCAGCAAGCTGCCAGATAGGGTTCCTTAATTTCTGGAGGGAAGGTTGTTTTCCATCCATAAACGAGTAATTTCTTGGGGTAGCTCCTCAGCCTGCAGCTGGACCAAGTCTGGATGAACAACCTGTGAGGGGAATGCATCAATTTGTGATCGATAGGCTTCCTTTGTGCAAGAAAAACACTGAATCTTGTGTACTTAATGAAGCAAGACAAGGTGCTATGAAAATTTGGTAGGGAGGCTCCAAAACAAAGCTAAGATAAAATTTTGGATGGTGGTTATATCCGCTACAACACTTGGCGAAACACTAGTAGAACTTGAGCTCTCTGAATGGACCTTGTTCATGAAAAGCATGTGTAACACCTTCAGAAGTATTGTACAGTTCTCAACTCATCTTGGTTTCATAGTAGCTTAACTATAATATGTATTATCTCCCAAGCTCTTGGTCGATTGACACACATTCCAAGCCAAGGAAACACAGCTGTTTCCATTGGAGTTGAGGGGTATATTGGTGTACAAGTAGTATAGTCATCAGAGTCTTATTTTCATCTTTGGCGTTGCTCCGCTACGAGTAGGCCTGGGAAGTACCTCGGTGGAGTCACATAGGAACATAAGCATGGCTCTGCTTCAAGAGAGCCTGGTCAATACCTCAGCGGAGTCACATATGAACACAAGCAGGGCTCTACTGCTAGCGAGCCTAATTAGTACCTTGACAAAGTCACATAGAAACACAAGCATGGTTTCGCTGCCAGTGGGCCTAGTTAGTACCCCGGCGGAGTTACTTGCATCACCTCCCTACACAAGAAGCCTTTCTCTTCTTTCACCTTATTCATTCTTCATTTTGATTTTTTTTACTTTTCATTTTTTTCATTTTTCATTTTTTCAACTATGCATAGCACTTATTCATTTCTGAGGTAGAAGAGGGATCTCGACTTATTGAGAGCAGAAGAGGTTGTTCCAGCAAATACTTAGTTTATTATATCTATAATGTGCCTGTTAAACTTTTCTCCCTCACCTTACTCTAATTGACTGAGCTGACAAGGGTTAACCCAAAAGTAACCAACTAGAGTAGGTGACACTAGTTAGTGCGCAAGCGTTATGTTTTCACCAAGGTTCACTTCGAATCGTATATATTTTCATTCGACGTATCATCGACTAAAAGTAATAATTTCTTCATCCAGAGGCAAGATGATTAGATAACCAAGTAGTGATAGTTTTACAAGCCCACTTTTACTTCAGCCAGCCTGTTTCAAGAATCATACATGGTTTCATGAGAAACTAACCTATGAATGAAACAAGAAAACTAACAAACAACAAAGCAAAACCATAGCAGAAGCAAAAGCGAAAGCAAAGCAAGTAAACAAAAAAGTAAGTAGAAAAACAAACAAACAAAGAAAGTAATCAAACAAGCACACAAACAAGCTGACTGAAAGAAAACACTACTCGTACTCCTAAACTAATGGTGCATGGGCCTGATCATGTGAAGTGATATTTCCAATGTAGCCAATGGTGTATTGGTTGACCCATGTGGGTGAAGGCTTGGTCCGCGAGAAACCTAGTTGTGCGAATAACCAAGAAAGAAATATATAACAATGAAGACAAACACACTTCATGTTTCAAAGTGCCCACAGGACATAAGTGAGTACAAGTACATGGCAAGCAGTCTGTGGACTTATGATAGTGTTGTGTGACCCTGCGTGCAATTTTGAAGCATAAGCACAGTGTTGACTAAGAAATGCAAACAAATGAAAGAAACAAAGATAACTTGTGTCGTGCACGTGTACTTGATATGTAAGATTCCTCCAATGCATGAACGATGGGATCATGCGGTTCGAGTGGAGGAAGCATGATTTGTGTGTGAGATGGTTGTTTAATGCATTCAGATGAGTGATGAGGAGCCTTAGGTGATTGAACAATTTCCTGATCGGAAGTGAGACTAACCCCAAGGGAGCAAAGGCCTTACATAACCATTAGCTTGGGCTAAAGTGCCTCGACATTCTTGGGTGTTTCAACTTCATCATTATATAGATCATCATAAATCGATGGCTTCAAAAGATCAACTATGGTAGAGTCATGATCGTGACCAAATATGGGAGTAAACGGACCATGACTTCCATGATCAGAAAAATCAATGATTTCATCAACATCCTCATGATCAAATGAATCAAACATAGGGGTAGATGAAAAGAAAAGAAACTCATCCTTTGTGTTTCTAGCAAAGATAGATGAAAGATCAAGTGGATTTTCAATTAATAACTTATCATCTCTGTTGTCGAATGATGGACCAACATCCGGTGTGTCCTGTGAGTGGTCAACAATGGGTGCATCCGTGGATTTAGACACACATGAAAAATCATGGATGACAGGTTCACCAAATATGTTAGGAAAGAATGGATGGGAATTAGATGAAAGGCAGTCATCCATCGCTGAGTGTTTATGCTCAACATTGCTCGGTAGTGGTGGAGCTTTTGCAAGAAATAATGGCAGACAGTCAGTTGTGACAGTGACCACATCCAACTTAGATTGTGTAACTCCATCAGTGAAGAATGTTGAGCGAGGCTTGATTTCAAGCTTCATCTTGGGACGAGTAGATTTCTCAAGGAAATACTCAAATCAATCCTAGATATAGGAAAATTTCATTTGGCTCCTTGGATCTTAAAACTGCAAGTCACTGAAGCGTTGCCAAAAATACATAATTGATTCAGGCAGAGCCTTCCATTGCTATAGTAGGTTTTTGTCAAGATAGTCTAGATAAAATGATAGAAGGTGTCTTCAATGAGATTAGAGAAGTGCTCAAGTGAGTGGACATTGTCAGCCTGTAGGCTACAAAACCATCGAAGTGGAGATTCAAAAAGTGTGTATGAAAGCAACAAGCTGGCTTGTTTGTCAGAACACCCATCTTCCTCATGAAGCATGGAAAGAAAGTCATGTAAGTACTCAGGCTAGGCCACTTCACCTTCGCCATCATAAGTGTAAGTGGACAAGAGATCAAAAACCTTCCTCGTGATAGGGACATCTTCATGATTCGAAAAACATCGTGGAGGGAGAAGAGTGCAAGAATTGATGAAATATATGCAAGGTTCAAAACAGGATGAGAGGACACAACTTATCATCTGGCCCTCCTTCTAGTGCCAGAAATGTTGACGGTGTTGGACCCACCAACATGTCAGGGGATCTCCCTCATAATAAGTCCCAATTAGACCTTAGACCATTTCATGTAGGAGTCCCAGAAATGGGTCGTATGGTAATGCCTTGATTGCGATTTCACACAAAGGTAAGTAAGATAACTCTGTTGGTAGCAAGGGTGTCACAGCTATAGTAAGCCAAGGAAGGTGCATGAAAGGTTCTAACACATGGGGAATGAGGTGAGTGCACCACTTGGAAACTTGTAATATTACCCAGCTTGGAAGGGAACACACGAGCAAAGATGCGTCACCAGTTAGAAAGAAAGATTGCGAGCAATCCAAAGTGATGTTTAAACCAACAACACATTTGCAACAAGATTCATACAATTGCATACAAAATAGTTCATACACAAATATGTAAGTTAAACAACATATAATGCTACAACAACTAGAATAGTCCAACTACAATAACAACATATGCATGAAGAAAACGTGTTGGCTCTGTTTTATTAAGAAGTGTAAGTTCTAATCATACAATACATCGATGCACAACTGCTAGTTCCAATAGTGGAGCATTTCAGCCACAATTGGTTGTTCCTCCAAAGAGATATACTAACTCTACACATTGGAGAAGCCAAGGCTCATTACAATATTGTTGAAGCTTTCTCTAAGATAATCTTATCGAAGCTTGGCTGATCAAAATCCCTTACAATGAGTTATGAGCGAATATTTATAGAAAAGGGTGGGGTGACCCTTGACATTCCCCTTTGTGAGAGTTCAACTACCCTCATGACTCTTCATCTACTCTATGACTATGACATCCAACTATTGACATTTGACCTACACTTGACATGATGTTACATTACAACGCACATGTACTCATGGGAGACAAAATGGCTAGAGCAAGCCATGCAAGACATCATTGACACTTGGTTCATTATGGTGAGACCAACTCTTTAACATTCTTGTGATGGTGAAGGTGGTGAGCTGGTTGCCAAAATTGGTCATCCTTGATGGTGTGCATGCACTCCATGGTGACATCTTGCTGAAGTGAACTCTTGCCTCTGTTTCATCCAATGCATTGGTGTGGCACCTTCAACCAACTCGTATGTTAACATGTGCATGGTAATATTGGGTGTGGCTAAACCAAAAACACACTGATGCATAGTGTTCATGCTAATCTTGAAGTGTGTGTTGGTGGTCATGCGCATTAACTTGTTGAAGTACATGTTTAGCTCCAATTGGACTTGCTTCCTGTCTTTGCCTTGGTGAGTGTGTTGAATGGGTTGGATCACATGCATGCGCACAATGGTATGCATGCTGCTGGATCCCTTGCATGTGATCAACAACACTACTCACCATGTCTTCTTTGTGCTAGCTCTTGGCATAGATCTATGACTTGTACAGACGTAGTTTCATCCATGAGGGCATGTTTCACCCCTTGCTTTTCTAGTTCTTGCTGCAACTCATTCGCTTATCCGTGCAACTTCATCTTCTTACCTGAGTTTCTACTGCAACACATCCAACTCCTCTTTGTTCCATTCTCTGTCTTCACGTGATCGTCATGTCGTGCCTTCTCCTCATAGCCTAAGTCTCCAAAGCTTATTTCATCATCAGTGGATCTGCTTGAGCTTGCAACTTTGTTACACTTATGTGTTGTCAACATCCTTTCTCTTGCATTCGTTGAATCCATTATGCTTCCTTAATCTTATGTTCATGATGATGCTCGCTATGATGTTGTTGTTATCATACCATGATGTCCTTGCCTATGAACAACTTGATGTCTTCATGAGTAAGCAAGATCATAGACATTTGATCAACTTCATATCCAAGTGTGCTTTGAACGGTGTCTTCGAATCTGCTCTCTTGGAAACCATTGTACCTATGTTGCTGAGAGGCAGATGAAAACTTTCAATACCTAGAGACATGGTAACAGTCATGGCAAGCAATTTGTTATTCGAAAAACAAAATGAAATTAGTACTGACTTGCAACATACCTGTGTGACTGATCATGAACGTCACACAATTTCCACCGAGAGTTCGGGAGACTGGCTGCCAAGACTGTGCAAAGCACATTCCGGGTTGTCAGTAGGCTGACTGGCTAGTGAAACTTTGTAATGCACAGTCTAGCCTAACTTCTGACTATTGAAATTGCGCAATGCACAATTTCAGCTAACAACGTCTGGAGGCTCAGTGACTGCATTATGCAATTTTTTGGGCTAGCAGTAACTATCCCTCAGGATTGCGCAAAGCAGGTCTGGGGAACAAAAACTTGATTGAAATGCACATTTCTAAAGAGGAAGGCATAACCTTCCCTCTCAGGATTGTGCAATGTTGTCTGGTGATGTAGAGTCCAGGCTAGGGTTGGCTAGACTCACCGATAGGAAATTGCAAGCAAAACTGAATGCAAATGCACAGTGATTTTGAATCTAAGCATAAGTGAATGATCATGCATGCAAATGGTGAATGGGAGATTCAGAAAATGGAGCAACATGCATGTGAGAAATGCGAGTTGTCAAATTGGTGACCGTTCGTGGAAAAGAGTTTCATGCATGTGACAACAATGAGATGTCAAAAAACTGAAACAGTGTTAGCACAAGCTAGTATATATGAAAGCGACAACAAATGCTCACTGAAATCAAGAAAACATCATTCATATGGAGTGAAACATAAAAAGAGCCAGTAATGCAACACAAGACATGGAAAGTGGGCTTACCCCAAAACAACTAAGCTCAATGTGTCGATAGCTCCTAGATGTGATGTGGGATCTCAGAGTTGCAAGGTTGATGTGATGAATGAGCTTTGCATCATCTAGTTGATGAGTTTTGATAAAATCGAGGTTGTGATGCACATGCCATAAATCTAGGGAACTGGTCAACTCAGCTTCACATGCAAGAGGCTACTCAACTAGTGGGAGAAAATGTACATTTTTGGCTGGGAGTTGGGCTAGCTACCTAGGAGATTTGCACAATTTATGGGTAGAGCAGCTACTTGCAGCTCAGATTTGCACAAATTATGGGTTGAGCAGTCTTAATGGGGAAAATTTCGCAATTTTCAATGAGTGATGACTGGCAGAATTGCGCAATTCTGGAGCCCAGCAGGATGACAGACATGATTTATCAATTTTTGGAGGGAAGGTTGGTTTCCCTCTAGAAATGCATAATTTTATGGGGTGTTGCTCAGCCTGAAGCTGGACCAAGTCCGGATGAACAACCTGTGAGGGGAATCAATCAAGCTGTGATCAAGAAGCTGCCTTTGTGCAATAAAAACAATCAATCTTGTGTACTTGATGAAGCAAGACAAGTTGCTGTGAAAATTTGGTAGGGAGGCTCCAAAACAAAGCTAAGGCAAAATTTTGGAGGGTGGTTGTAGCTGTTACAACACATCTATACTGAAATGAGTGCATCTGGCATAAAAAATATTCTTCCTTCTCTCCTCCCTTCTTATATATCTATATCTCCCTCCATCTCTCCTTCTTTGTTCCTCTATCTCACCTCCCCCAAACACACACACTCTATTTCTCCATATCTATCTATCTCTCCATCCCTCTCTCATTCTATCTATCTCTCTGCTCTTCCCTCTCTTCACCTCACATCTATATCTCTCTCTCCCTCCGCCTCTCCTTTTTCTCTATATATAACCCCCAAAACATACACACTCTTTCTCCATATCTATTTATCTATACCCCCCTCTTCATCTTCCTCTCCCTCTCTCTTCCCTTTCTCTCCCTCTCTCCCCCTTTTATCTTTCTTCCCTCCTAATCTCCTCTATCACTCTCTCTATATCTCCCTTATCCATCCCCCTCTCTCTCTCTCTCTCCACATTTATCTCTCTATGTATTTCTTCTTACCTCCCTCTCTCCTCTCTCTCTCTTCCTTTTTCTATCTCCCTTTCTCTCCCACCTCCCTCTCTCTCTCTCTTTTCCCTTAAATTTACTCACTATCTCCCTACATCTCTCCTTCTCTCCCCTTTTCCTTCCATCTCTCCTCTGTCTTTCTGTCTCACCCCAAAACATACACACTCTCTCTCCATATCTCCGTTGTCACTTCCTCTCTCTCTCTCTCTCCACTTTTCTCTCTCAATGTATTTCTTCTTCAATCCCTCTCTTCCCCTACAACTCCACCTCTTTATCCATCCTTCTCAAGTCCTCTCTCTGGTCCTTCCCCTCCCCTTCTCTCTTACGTCCTTCTCTCCCCTCCGTCTCTCTCTTTCTCTCTCTCTCTCAAACCTTGTCACTATTACCCTCTCTCCTCCTCTCTCCCCCATCCACCATTGTGTCTCCATCTCTCTCTCTTACCCTTATCTCCCTCTCTCACTCCTATTTTTCTCTCTCTTCATTACTCCTCTCCCCTCTTCTTCATTCTATCTTAATCTCTCCCTTGTCACCCCCTCTATCTCTCCACCTCCATCGATCTATGTCTTTTTCTTCCCTCCATATATATCTAGAGTTAATTATATATCATGATATATTAATATATATTATAATATAACAAAATATATATTATATTAAATTTAATATTGTATAAATCCAAAGTTATTAAATTTAATAATATTACTATTAATATAATATTAATATTAATATTTTAATATAATGATGTTTTTGACATAACATGATAACAAGATTTATAAAAAAAACTACATCAAATTAATATATATGGTTTTTCCTCTAAAGATTCATTTTACAAGTATTTAATTAAAAGAAGTATTAAAAGATTTTTGAGTAGGATTTTCAATTCTTTGTTTTGAATTAACCTTTTTTCTTTTGATATAATAAATGGTGTTGGCTTGAGTAAAGAGTAAATATGTTTAAACTTTTACCTAATTTGGAACTTTAATGTGGTAATTTTTTTTGTTAAAGGTAGATTTATGATCCATTCAAATTCAAGTATATGGTGAAAGAGCTATTAAACACATTAGCAATTTAATATTCAAGTGAATATTTTGGCCGACATTAACTAAAAATATTTTATTATTTTTTGAGGACATGACACAATTACACATCAAGGTCATACTGGGTTGTAGAATGCCCCTCTCCTCGCAACAATGTTCAATACTTCGAAAGACACCTCGTAATCATAATAAACAATGTTCATGTATACATATTTTTTAAAATTCAAGGGAATTTGTAACTTAGGATGTTGGTGTCAGCAATCCATGACAATTCATCATAATGGACAAATATGTTCCTTTTAAATGATTGAATTTAGATAAAGGGGAGGAGAAATGAGTTGTTGTATAATTATTATATATTATGTAGTTTTTGAGGAAATATGAAGAAGTAGTTTTCTGTTAAACATTATGTTTAGTTAATTAATAAGTATTTTTTGTTATATATATGAATTTTGAATTTTGAAATTTTTTTGGTTAAACATGATGTTTTGTTATCTAAAATGTATTTTTGGTTATATATATGAATTTAGAATTTTGAAAAAAATTTGGGGCATTCGAATTATGGAGAATTTACAACTCAAATTTGTGATTTTTTTAGACAATGGAAAAATCTATCGTAACTTAGTGAGGACAACTTTTACCAACTATTATCTGCGAATGCAAGTCGACTCATGAGTGTTATTCAAGGAAAACCAAGTATTGGTAGTCCTCAAGAGAGCAGGTTATTCAAGGAAAACTAAGTATTGGTGGTCCTTAAGAGAGAAGGTTATTCAAGGAAAACAAAGTATTGGTGGTCCTTAAGAAAGTAGGCTTTCACTCTTGTCAAATACCTCTAGGTCTTGAAATGCAAGTTGAGTCGTGAGTGTTATTCAAGGAAAACCAAGTATTGGTGGTCCTTAAGAGAGTAGACTTTCACTCTTGTCAAATACCTCTAGGACTTGAACTGTTAACCTCTTTCCTTAAGTATGAAAAATATAAGCTCTTAGCAAAACAAAAGAAATTTAAAAAATTTAAACTTGTTATTCCAACCCATCCTACCCAATTCTAACAAATTTAACCCAAAAAAATTAATATAACAATGCTTCCAACCACTTAAATAACACCCGAGGATAGTGTTTATTCCAATATTGTAAACGAAGGGAAAGTATGATTCCAATCATTTAAGCTAACCCCATGACAGTGTTTATTCCAATATTGTAAATGAATAGAATAATACACACCTGCTTGGAAACACAATCCGATGAGGATGACGTGGAATTATAAGGAGAATAGACAATTATTGTTTGAATAAATTGGGATCTAAATCTGTTGCTCTCTTAACGACGCCCACTCGATTCTGGTAAATTAGCATGATACACAAATCTCGAGACATCCTCTCCAACTTTGGTTGCGAAATTGTCAGTGGCGTTGGCCAGTTCCTCCCTTGTATATGTGTGTATGCCCTCCTCCAAATATTTCGGTTCCTCCACTGTGTGTGAGCATAAGTCTATAAGCCCCATCTCCAAATAGTTCACATTAGGGTTCGCAGGCTATTCAATTGTGTAGGTTTGTGGATCTGTGCTCACTTTCAAAATGTTCCCGCTAGGTTTGGCGAGTTTTTCCATAGGGTATGTGCATATCACTCTGCTATTGTGGGAAGTTTCTTTTTCTTCAATCTCGTCAGATCAGTTATCAAAATAAGCACCAGAACCAGCACAGCTACTATAGTCAGAAGAATGGCGATGGGGTTCCCCTTTCTGTAGTAATATATGATGGATTGAATGAAATTCAAGACAACATTTGTAGGGGGACGAGAAGGGTTGGGAAAGGAATTGAGAATATCGATGTGAGTGGGAAGGAAATGGTGGCAAACAAAAGAAGAAAAATGATGCATGGTAGCAGTAAGCAGTGAGGATCCGTACCAATTGATGCCATCATCTCTGTAATTTTGATTCAGCAGACAAAGAATTATAAGCGATGCAGTGAACAAAGAACAATAAGCGATGAAGCGAAATCCACTGTTGACACATCACACACCACCTTTTATATATTATATTTCAAATAATTTTATTAAATAATTATTAATGAAAATAATTACATTTGCTTCATATTTGTGTCCTGCTATAAGGAAATTAGGACATTGACAAAACTATGTGGAATTAGCAACCCAAAAAAAACAAACATATTGTCTTGACCAAGTCTTTATAAGGAGATAGAAAATTATAGGTATTTAAATAACTATAATAGGATTATACACTAGAATATGTAGATTAGAAATAAAAAACCTAAACCAAAATTTACATGAAATTAGATAGAAATAGAGTCAACTGCCTCCATGGGTTGATGTTTCCTTTAGTGTAGCCACTTGGTCTTGGAGTAGGAGAAATATGGGCTTCAATTCATCTCTGTCTCTCCTTAATTTTGTTTTGGTTTACCATTACCTTGTCAAGCATTAGCAAGATCTCTTTCTTGGCATCGTTTGTGTCCATAATAACTCTACCTAATAGCATCTTCATTCTCCAAAAGAGGTTAATAGGAAACATGTACTAGTTTTGCTTATCCCGAGTTTTTTTTTTTTTTTTTTTGGTTTGATATATTTGCAACCCCCTTTGAATCAGACATACAACATCTCTTGGCCAAAACATCAACTTCAAATTCTCGTAACTCATCTTGAACCTTTACAGAGATTTGTGCCCCAAAAATGTGTGTTGAAGTCTCCACACTCAAGCGACCCTCAAAGCCCTTGAATCTTCCATTGTTGATACTTCAATGCCTACATCTTACTCATTTCCTAAGCATAGTTATGGGATTAGGAAACCATATTGGATGCATGTTGCAAGACGAGGTGTGAGCTATAGTGTGGAGGAATAGCCAAGACACACAAAAAGCACACTTCAACACATAATGTCCACAAAAGACAAGAGGTGGTAAGAATGGCAAGGACCATAGTAGGAGTGGTGACAAATGAGAGTGTAGAATTATAGTAAAAGCACAAAAGGTTGGCCACCACTCAGAGAAATCCTAGCAAACTAAAGGGAGTAAGAGCATAAATGATCTCAACATTGGTTAAAGCACCAAAAAAACAACATTTTCATAGAACATCTAGGAGACATAAACAACAAAGGAAATGAGCAATGAAAGCGAAGAACTAGCTAGATTCAAGAATGATGGAGAAGGAATGATGGCCACTACCAGCCTCCCTTCCTTGTGTACGAGCATCATGCAAATAAGGATGAAGACACCATGATAACCTCCACCTCCTTTCTACACTATTGTTGAGTTCATACCACGTTTAAAAATTAAGTTTCTTGAGGATGCACGTCATTTCCCTCAGTCATGGAAGGATGGGGAAATGCCCATATCTCACCCAATTCCACAAAATATGTTAATTAATATCACAGCACATCTTTTTTTGTAGGTAAGTCAACATAAAATCCTTATTACTAAATAGCCAAAGAGTACCAAAATGATAGTTGGTTTGCCAAATTGGAAACTGGACCAACTATACAAAAGGATAGTCTTAATTACACATTTGATGAGTCATGCCATCAAATTTTGTTGTCTCTAGTTTCCTTTTAACAGTTCAATCAAATGTTTCTTCCCAATACTACTATTTCCAGGTTTGTCTATCTTAATAACTAAACAACTTGGTTCATGAGGCTTACACTTCTCAAAACAACTACCATAATACCTATAAAGACATAAAAGAAAACTAGAAAAAAGAGTAATCATTGTCATTAACTAACAATATGGTTCCATAGCATAGCTCTATTTAACTAGGGTTTCTTCCGATGCAACCCTTGCTCCTGGTTCTGCCGTTGGGGATTCCCATGGAGCCACTAGAGTTTTTGGATGACCAACACCTACAACACTCGCCTGATGATGTCTGTCAACATCACTCACTTCCCTAACTTGCTACTTTCTCAGATGGGACATATCTCCCTACCCTTCATGCAACAAGATATCCAGGTTATGGATGTACTTTAAGTAGATGGAGAAAATCATGTTCATCTCCACGATCATGTCATCTTGCAATTTTTCTATGTTCATCAAACCCTTAAGAACCTCTTCGATACCTTGCAGTCGTTGGTTGATAGCCTTTAGTTCGAGTTTTATCTCATACTATCTCCTAGTTCCCTCCTATTCTTTATATGTTTGCAGCTTCCCCAATAGAGTCTTGATATGCCAAGCTGTCTGAAGCATCTTGTGGTACACCATCATTTGAGTTTTGGATTACCCAATGGCAATGATTTAGTCCAACTCCTCCTGTATTTTTCCATCCTGAGGAGAACAACAATGTCTTCTGACCTCATCTTCCCAGACTTCCACTCTCTCCTTCCCTTTTTGCAGATCTCTCTTTCGATAATTTAGTGCAACCTCCCTCACTACATTCTCCTTACATGTTTTTTTGCTAGCCTCAGGACCTTGAACCTCTGTTTGGGGTTTGCTTATTGGCCTACCTCTAGCACTATGACTCTTAGCCATTGCACTCCCTGATACCTTAGTAGCCATTACAAAAATTTCTAACCCACACTCGAAGTTACACCACCTTCCAGTGTTCTACCTTATCTAGATAGTGTCTGATCCATGACTACGATTTAAAAGAAACAACTAGGACAGGAATTGCCTTGCCGAGTTAGGATTAATTTCCTTCTCTGATTTCCATAACTCCAACATGCCAATGATGTTGTTGTTTGATCGTGTGAGTTTATGGCTATCCTCCCTCTCATTCACCCCTTCAAGCGGTCTATACAGAATTATAAACGCCATGGTCCTGCTCCTGTACGCCTCTCCTTGGGATATCGTACCTTCCCACTCTTCTCGTCATCCTTTCCTAATAATGATTTGACCTAAGAGATGATCCATTATGGAGGAATTACCCTCCTTCCTATCATCATCTGTCACCCCTGGCATGTACTACAAACACCTATCCCTCCTCATTTTCCAATTAACAGCTACCTATCTATCCATAATCAGGGTTAGTAATTCACATTTCGAGGTCAATTACTTCCCAAGTTTGGGTCCATCACTTTTCTATCAACCTACCTGAGTTACATAGAGTTACTGAAATTCGCCAACATTCGACATTCCTCCTTCATCTAACCCTCAAATATCTACTCCCATGCCACATCAATTAGTGTGTGGGTGCTCTCGATCCCTAAATTTGCCACCCTGTCCACCAATGTGTTCACTGAAAAATGAACTAAGGAGAACTCCATAGTATTCAACACCTCCATATGCTTCTGGATGCATTGAATTAATTTGCCAAGGTGCTAGTTCCTCATTACTTTACTCAACTATTCGCCACATTGAAAATGCCATGTTGCTTGGATAGCTAACATAGAGTCCCCTTCAACTATCAAATTCATCATTACTTCCCGAATTAACATTTCCAAGTTGATTAAATATTGTCTACATATTTTGCTTATCTGGTCGAGAATAACTCCTCCAACCCTGGCCTTATGTGGATTCCTTTTTGATACTGCATCAAAGTTTTGTTTCAGGAAACCTTAGGGGGGAGACAACCACACCATAGGTCCCAATTGGATATGGTGTTCTCTAAAATGATGGCCTAGTCCACGCATGTATTCCAAATCTAAAAATTTTAGAATTCATGCTTCTCGAGGGGATGGTTGTTCCTATGAAGGATGGTTTCCTCTGCTAAGTATAGTTTCTCTTAGATGGCATCTTATTCCTCCCACTAGGTGCTCGACGGTGAGCTTCTTGTCACAGAATATGATGTGGTTGTGCTCCTTCGAGACTGCCCAAAGGATGAAACTGAAATAAGTTTCAGGTCATGTTCACCACCTCTTTTTTGTATATATTGCACCCACTATTTCTTGATTATTTCATGTATACTTTCACTATTCCAGTTTCTCTGAAAAAATATGAAGGCCAACCAATCCTAGAGTGTCTTTGTATAGTTGTAGGAATTTAGCAGATGATTAGGGTCATCTTCTATGTTTTCGCAACGGAAACACCAATATGCACCTGTAAATCCTCTCTTTATTAGAATATCCCAGGTTAGAACCTTCCAGTATAATATCATCCACATGAAAATTTTATTTTTTTTCTAGTATTGTGATAACCATACTTATCTCCATGTTGGGTTATTGAAACTAGTGTGCCCCACATTGAGATATGCTTTGGCTTCCTTAATGTTGAAATCCCCTCCTTATTTATGTCCACATTTAAGTTGGTCCTGGTCATCATTAAACATAATTTGTCGATTGTTTGGTTCCTTCATTAAATGTTGAAAGGATAGGTTGTTCGAGGTTGGATGATGAAAGATGTTCAAATTCCATCCCCTCCAATTGTTGATCTTTATCCCCTGGTCCCAAAATTGTTGACTTCTCTATATCCTTGGATTTTCATGCTTAGTTGAAAGGGACTCCATTCCTCTCTACTTAACTTGGATTATTGCTACCACACATCATCCCAGAATAAGGCCTCTTTTCCACTTCTTATTTCCCAGAAACCATGTTGTTGTATGATATCTCTATTAGTCCATGCCAAATTCCAAATGGGAAACCCCTGAATTATGCCTCAGAGTCGGACTAAGTCTTTTGTTTGGCAGTTAGGTGCATAATTTGCTTTCCACAACCTTTCCCATGGTGTCGACCCCCCTTTTAACCATCTCCACCATAATTTTGCTCCATTTTCTTTATTGGTTATCTCTAGATCCTTAAGACCAAGGCCCCTTACGTTTAATGATTTGCACATTGTATTCCAAGTCGCTAGCACCCATTTGAATTTTTCCTCTGCCCCTCACCACTGGAAGTTTCTCTTAATATTCTCAATATTTTGGATCACTCCCTTGGGAGTTGGAAGGATATATAACATGTAACCCGGTATAGCTTGTAGCATCGTCTTTGTGAGGACTAGCTGACCAGCCAAGTTGAAGTCTCCTACAGTCCACCATTTAACCCTGTCTTCAAGATTTGAAATAAATTTCTCCCAATTGGATTTATTCCAACATTGTACTATTAGGGGGACCCCAACATACTTTGATGGGAGAAAATTTATTTGGAACCCTAAGGTAGTAGTTAAATTCCTCTGTATAGCAATATGAGTGTTATGGAAAATAACCATTGACTTAGAGTGATTTATCTCCATACTTGAGGGATAGGTGAAGGTGTCCAAGATGAATTTGAATGAACAAGCCTCCTTTATTGTGGGGATACCGTGCAACACGGTATCATCAACAAACTCTTGGTGAGATGTTACATGATATTCTTCATGCAATTTAAGGCCCTTTATATCTCCTTCTCTGTTTTCAATAGCAATGGTTGTCCCCAAGCCTTCCATCATAATGATAAACAAGAAGGGATACATAGGGTCCCCTTACTTTATACCACTGAACTAGAAGAAAGGATCTGCCAGGGCTCCATTCATCAATATTAAAAAACTTGGCGATGAGACCATGGCCATAATCTATCTAATCCATCATTCATCAAAGTCAAATGCCTTTAATACCAATTTCATATTGTCCCAACTAATCTTATCTTATGCTTTCCATAAATCAAGTTGAATAACCATACCCACCTTTCCCTAGGTCTTTAACGAGTGATCTATTTCATGTGTAATAATTACATTATATAAGATTTGTCTTCCCTCGACAAACCTACACTATTCTATTGAGATCAGTCAAGGAGGAAAATTTTCATCCTATTTTTTATGACTTTGGATATTATCTTGTATAACACATTGCATAGTGCTATTGGCCTAAATTTGTCGGAGTACTAACCCTTTCTCCCTTTAGGATAAGTGTGGTGAATGTCTAATTTAAGGCTTTCATAATGGTTGTTGAGTCTTTAGAGTCCGCTACCACCTCATATATATTGGTTTTAACTATTTTCCAAGATTCTTTAAAGAAATCAATAGTAAAACCATTTGGTTGCATGGCTAAGTTACCATTAGGAATTTCGAGCACAACCAAAGCCACCTATTCCATGGAAAACAACTTATTCAAATTCATATTATGTTCCTCCATGATCAGCTTAGGGATATGCTTGACAATCATTCAAATATTCTCTAACCTATCAACTTGGGGATCCTTTGCTATTTTTTGGAAATGATGGACCATTATTTGTTCAATATCCTTATGCGCTTCATAGGTGTTCCCCCTCTCATCCTTAATTCTTAGAATTTGGTTGGAATTCCTATGTTCAATCTTTGAGCGATGAAAGAAATTAGTTTTATTCTCCCCCTCCCTAAGCTATAACACTCGAGATTTATATCTCCATAGAATTTCTTCCTGTCTACATCTGTCCTCCCGCTACTTCACTAGCTCTATCTCCTATTCTCTGCTTTCATATGAATAACCTTCTATTATCAGATTTTGTTGTAATGTTTCCATGTTCTATTCCAATTCATTTTTTTATTGGAAGATGTTTCTATATTTCATCTTATTCCAATGTTTCAATTTCCATTTAATAAATTTTAGCTTTGCCTGTCAGATGTATATCTTGGAGCCTCTAACTGGGATTTGTTCTCCCCACCATCTTTTGATATTTTCCATAAAGACAGGGTGATCTAGCTAGATTGCTGCAGATATGAATGGTATATTGTTAGGGGTGCCTAACATCACAATCATTAATATCACTAGCTATTGATATGATCCTCAATAGGGAAGAATATTTTCTTCCCCATCGATCCCTCTCATCATCAAATCCTCCAAAATTAAAAAAATTTCATGTTTTCATGCAACTTGATGTTTCCCTCTATGCTTATGTTGTGCTCTACAACAACCCCCCCATTTCATATCATTTTTAGTTATAAAGGTTAACATATGAAATGGGTCCCTTTAAAAGTTTAATTGGTATCAATACTTCTATTGTTCAAAAAGGTCCGATGATCAAATGAGCTCATTTATTTAAGCCTTTCGAAAAACCATTTTTCAACAAATAAAACAATCTTTTATTATTGCGATAAAGCGATCGAAAGATTGCATATCGCAATGACATGGAAAACGCATATAAGTGTCACATTGGTCTCCGCCGATGCGATTTCGCTATCGGCGATCGGCAAGACTCCATACACATCTTAAAAACACACATAACATAAGCTCCGATGCGACGTGATATCGGCGATCGGTTATCGGCGATACTTCGTATGCGGTCAAACCATCTTAAGTCATTTACTCCGATCCAATGCAATTTCGCAATCGGCAGTCGGCAACACCCCATGCACATTAATAAGGCGCCCAGGTCTTACCCCCGATGCAATGCGATATCGGCGATCGGGGAATCGACACTTCACTCTAAATGCACCTTGTTATATTTCTTCACACTAATCCGATGCGATGTCGCAATCGGCGTTCAGGAGGATCCTATGCTTATGATTATATAATACTTATTCTCCTAAAGCGATGCGATATCGCTATCGGCGATCGGTATTTCAAGAGGCATAACTTGAAGATCTAAAGTATTATTGATATCCGATCGATAGAGCGCGGATTTTGAAAAACCGTTAAATGGAGGGATAAGGTGATGCATTCATATTTAAAGTTTTGTCCCTTCGATTAACGTTCACCTGTGCTCAACCGCCAAAATATCCATTGCACGCTTAAGGGAGTCATTCAGCCGGATAACGGTGTAATAAGCATTTAAGGAGTAGCAGGCCTTAAACTGCCATTTAATGTATCTGTAAGATCTTCCCAGTGATTGGATCTGCAGCCATTTTTGAGAGTTAATCTCTCAGCACGCTTCGATTGATATATCTTTCCCGCTATAGATTTTCATTATTATGTTTCTATGTTATGGTTTTTCTTGCCTTTGCGCAGAATTCATCTTTTGAGAAAAGCTTGAGCAAGATGGGAAAGAAATCTAAGAAGACCGCGGGTTCCGCTGCTACATCAGTTGCAGGACAAGCTGCCACAGATGAAAAGAAGGGCTTAATATCAGATACTACATGCACGGGTCTCACCAGAGCTACATGGCAAGGCACTTATAATCTGCTAGAGGCCGAACAACCAGTCGTAACAGTGACGGAAGCTAGTGTGGACTTACTCAAGAAGTCTGATTGCACTCTCAAAGACTTGGCCGACTCTTTCCTTCACAGGATAGCGGCCAGAGAACAGATTCTCCCCTACACAGACGTCGTGCGATGGGCAATTGAGGAAATTCCAATCCTCGACAGAACTTTTAGCACCAGAGATGGGAGGATTTTCGGATCGTTCAAGCCAGATCATCTAAGGCAAATGTATCACTTGTCCAAGCCAGAGAAGGTGTATAACAAGACTTTCCTGGAAAAGTTTGCAAGAGACAATGAAGTAGAATCCGAACCCATCTGGGATTGGAGGAAGAATCCAGCCAAACACAAGCACGAGTCTTCCGGTAAGTACTCAGTCGATCCTTTGGATTCTCCCTATTACTATTCGGGGATAATGATGTGTAGACTATGGGGATTACATGACTCTGCTAGCTTTACCATAGAGATGGTCCCTCTAGTGGAAGCAGCAGTAAACAACATAATTATGGATTGGGCCACTATTCTCTCTGATAAGCTAGCCGTAGCTGTTCGTGATTTTAGAGCTAATTCTGTCATCACTGAAAGGAAAATTCCCCCGTTTTATTACAGTGCATATATTTTAGATACATTATGTTTCAATTTTGAGTTTCCCGTCCTCGGTTGGAGGTGGACTGCCCAAGACCCCTCACCCATTCATATATACCACCAGAAATTGTGGAAGTCTTCTTACAAGCACCATTTGTACCAAATCTGCAATGGCTTTATGGTTCCCATTGATTATTCTATTTTTGATAAGCCCATTCCCAAAATCTCCTATCTAGCTTCCTTTGATTTACTGGCGGTAGCAAGTTGGTTTGGAGAAGAGAGATTTACCTACATTAGGGTTTTCGGCAGCCAAGCCAATCCGCATGTTCTCCCTTTGTATATTCCAGATAAACTGTTAGCAAGAGAAATCGCCTATCAGATTATGGCTGAGAGTACTACACAGACTCTCAAGAAAGAAAAGAAGAGGGGCTGGCCCTCTTTTCCCTTGAGAATTGGTGTCTATACTTTGCATGACCTCAAACATGCGGAAAAGGAAGCCACAAAGATTTAGTCCTTAACTCTGGCCAGGCTATATGATCCAAAGAAAGTTGCCTATACTGCATTAGAACAGGCCAAATTGACTAAAATTTATCATCAAGAAGATATGTTTGACGACATGTTCGTTGCCTCCGAGTCAATAGGTCAGGCTAGAGAACTCGCTAGGATGAAATATAATGATGAAGGGTTAACTGAGTTCAATAAACTTAGAGAGCAGAGGTTGCAAACTCTGCCTCTAGATTTACTGGCAACAACCCCAGCGACTTCTTCAAGCGAGCCTAGTCTGCAACAGTCAAGCCAGCCTCCTGTTACAACAAAAGATCAGAAGAAGCAACAGGAGGAAAGGCAAAAGAAGCAACAGGCAGAAAGGCAGAGAAAAGAACAAGCGGAAAGGCAAAAGAAAGAACAAGCAGAAAAACAGCAGAGAGCACAAATGGAACAAGAAGAGAGAAAGAAGAAAGAGGTAGAGGAACAACAGAAGAGGGAACAAGAGGAGAAACAGAAAAAAGAACTGGCAGATAGGCAGAAAAGGGAACAAGAAGAAAAACAAAGGAGAGAACAAGAGGAGCAGCAGAGGAAAGAGCAGGAAAAAGAACGGAGCGAGTCCCAAGCCAAGAAGCAGAAACAAACCACCATTGATCCCGAATTGCTTCAACAGTGGAAGCAATTTGACTCTATTATCAGTGGAATGGAATGTTCCAAAGATACAGACACCTCCAAAACAAATGACACACAGGACATCACTTCTCCTCAGGTTCTAAGTGGAACCAGCGGCCCACCCATTTCTAAGGATGTTGAGGTAATTCCTAAAGACCCTTCTGATCAAATCGTTCTCCAGGTGGAAGATATTCCTCCCCTGGATGTTTTCTATAGCCCAAGGCATAGAGCAGTTGTAAAGCGATCAAGGAAAAGAAGAAGGACTAATCAACCTTCTATCTTTCCAGAGCAAACAGTCACGGGTAATGTAGTATGGAAGGAGGAATTGGACCCCTCCGATGATCTAACAAAGTTGTCACAGTATGCAGGAGCCTATTCTGCAGCGACTATTGATAAGGCATCGGAGGTAAGTCTTCTACTGAAGACTAAGGACCAGGAAATTTTTTCACTACAGGCAGAAGTGACCGAGGCAAAGCAGAAGGCAGCGCAAGCAGAAGAGCAGTTGCTGGCACAACAGCAAGCGAACATTTTATTAACCTAGCAATTGCAAACAGAGAAGCAGAGGATCGATCAAAGCGCGATCCAGAAACAAAAGGAATTATCGGAGGCATTGGCACAGTTGAGGACAACGAATGAGCTAATGATGAAAACGAAAGACGAGCAAATAGCTCAATTGTCGGCACAGCTCGAAATCATAAAGGGCACCCAAAAAGTGGAGGATTTCAGAGCAGAGGCATCACAAATAAACAGTGCGTTAATATCACAGATTAGGCTCCTATGTCATCAACTCACTGAGGCAGAACCATTGTGTGAGCTAACTACATCAGTATGTCAGCAGGTAGAGAAGGCCAAGAGTGAGTTAGACCAAGCTGAAGAAACCATAATCGCATATCTTGATTGGCAAGATTCTGATGTGGGAAAAGCAGCGAATTTGCCCAGAATCCAAGAAACATACAAGGACATACTCTTCACAGAATGGCACACTCAAGTGATGAAAGCGGAAAGGGCGGCTTCAAGAGGTAAATTAACTGCCAGCAATTTGGTTGATCTGGTCAACAACACCCTTTACTTGGCGAACATGATCTCCCAGTGTACACCTGGAAGCATAACAACAGCAAATATGATTGAGCAAACAAGTTATCCTGACTTAGAGGAGAAGGGAAGGTTAATTGCTGGGGTTAATAATTTGACTTTCGATGCATATTGGCTCTTTCTGATCAAGCCACACACACAAAGTTCTGCCCTCAAGTGTTTAACAGATGCACTCGGGTGTATAATTCCCGATATACAAGATGCCACATATGCTGCACAGCTCAGTTCGCGCCTCAACAAACCGCCTGAAGTAGAGCCAATGCTAGCGATAAGTCAGCTCAGGTTTAAAGGCAAAGATCCTACCTGATGAATCATGTCGCTGGTTGCCAGATCGCTGAGGAAGATAGGATGAATATTTATTGATGCCAACTTAATAGCATTTCAGTTTCTTAGATATTTAGATTAATTTAGTATTTATAGACCCTTTCATGTTTTTAGAAAGGGTCGTAAAATTTTGTAATAGACTTAAAGACTGAAGTTTGCACTACTGTGCTTCAGCCTATATTCTTTTATGAAAATCGACCAATCGTTCTTAATTTTACGAGGAAGCTTCTTTATGCAATTGCGCACTACTGTCTTTTGTTGGGGATGTTTTCTGAGTTGAAGGAAGAACTGCAACATAGCGATTGATATTTGGGAGTGTTAATCAGCTTATATGGTACTTCTATCTGCGTCTGTATCCATTCCTTTTATATGAATTGTTATGTAATTATTCTTGCTATTGTTGAATACATGTATGCGCTGTAACAACAAATCTTTATCTCATTCCACTATTGGATGTTTTATGATATGCCTTTTCCTTTAATCATGCATGTAACAATGATATAAATGATAAAGTGTGGTAATTTCGCTGTTATCGCTTTGCTTAACTATTTATGCACAGCAGTCTTGAATGATTTAATATCTATGTCTTAGAGATGGAGTCATCTATATGCCTGTCTTTAAGTAGAGATCATCAAACGTTACACTTTAGAAATCAATAAGTCCCCGGGGTAGATCATAGTTATTATATTCTTGCTGATAGTTTTAGTTATTCGCTTATCACTAGCATAGTCTATAAGTCACTCATCCATCCCGTTTATCTATATTTTTGGGAAACTGGTCCCATTATCCCCAGTCGGAGCCACTATTCCAAACGGAAAAGGAGCTGTATTAAGGTCCGGACCGGGTGGTTTCCCCAATGTTGTTGCAGCGATTTTCGAGGCATCAACATTTTTGGCGCTAGAAGGAGGGCCTGACTGTGAATGGCAAACAAACCTAAATCTGCAAGCCATTCTAAGAGTAATTCTCCCTCCAAATCCCCTCGGACTTCTCATTCGCATGCTGGTTCGCCAGTATCCGAACAAGAAGAAGAGGAATCAACTACCACTGCTCAAACCCATCATACTTCAGAACAACTAAGTCTTGAATCACCTGAAGTTCAGTCTCTAATCCATAAACTTCAGAGTTTCTCGATTTCGCCACAGAAATCTGAGGTATCACATAGCAGTGCGACTTCGCAGTTCAAATTACCCCATCCTCTCACCAGACTTCAGAGCGAAAAACTCGGTATTGAACCTACTGAGTTCCCTTTACCGAGAAGGAAAAAGACAAAGAAAAATACTGAAGGATCTGATAGTGAAGAGCTTTCATCCATATCCTCCATCTCAACTTCTCATCTGCAAATTCAACTATCCACTCCTCCATTACATATCAACGTTCACCAGGGATTAGGTGTTGTAACATCCCAACCTGCTCACTCCTCAATATTGTTTCCTTCCCAGTCATCTGGAATTCCAGCGGTAGTATCATCTACTACTGCTATTATAATGGCAGATCCATGGACCAGACCTGGTGCAGTCAATATGCCTGCACCATTGCATCCATTACCAGATCTTCCTGAAAAATGGCTGCCCAAGTTTAATCCAGATAATGGGACCCAAGCTGAGGAACATATCAATAATTTCATGTTGGCAATCAACTTGAAAGGAGTAACAGAAGAAGATGTTGTTGTTAGCCTTTTCCCTTATACCTTGCAAGGATCAGCAGGATCCTGGTATTTTTCTCTACCCTCTGGTTCCATCACCAGTTGGAACACCTGCCAAGAGCAGTTTCTTACCAAATATGGAGATGATATGTCTTTGGCTACTTTAATAAACGATCTCTCCAATCTGAGAATCGAGCATAGGGAACCAATAAAGGAATTTAATGCTAGATTCAATAAACTCCTGAACAAAATCCCTACAGCTTCCAAACCAAGTGAACAAATTCGGAGCGAATGGTATATAACCGCTTTGCCTGCTAATATAGCAATTTTCGTAGACAGGGCTAGGAAACCTACCTTAGCCGAAAACATGAAAGAAGCACTTGCTGTGGAAAAACGTATCAATGCTCTAGAGAAGAAAGCTGCTCTGGAATACAGAAAATCCAAAAAGGTCTCTTTTAAAGAGGATTCTAAGAAGAAAACCCCAAAGGATCCATATGACATGGAGGGTTTGCAAAAGGTCTTGAAAACTTTGTCCAACGAAATGGTTGACATAAAAAAACAGGTAGCCGAAACCTCAAAAAAAAGACCATTTAGGACCTATAAGAGAACTGAATCAAAGCCACCGAATGTCATATCTAATGCGGATTCAGAGCAAGAAGAATAGGAGGAGGAAACAACCTCACAAACTGACGATGAAGAAGAAGTAGCTGAATGCCATGGAATGTGGGATTTTATACTCCCCAATTCTGATACCGATAACGAAGAAGAAGCCTTCCCGGTCACTACAAGAAGTAGAAGTACTTCTGAACCTATCCAGGAAACTTCAAAGAAAAGGAGTGCAGGTGCTGCCACAACAAAGGAAAAAGTACCTCCAAAGAAATCACCTGTAGTAAGTCCCCAAAACCAGCCTTCAACTTATAATTCTCCTTCAACATCTAAAACGTTGGTGGTATTCGATTCAATGGAATACAACATTGTTGATGACATGAAGAAAACTAAAGCAAACATAACCATGTTTGAACTTAGTAAATTAAAGCATCAACAAAAATTACTTCTTAAAGAATTGAATGCTATTCCTTCTACACCTCTTCCCAGTGCTAAAGATGCTAATGATTCATGCCAACCTCCTCCAGGTATGGTTGAAGCTACCGATTCAGTTCTGATCGGGGATAGATCAAATTCTCATACTCCACCATTCCTTCTAACCTATGAGATCTATAATCGAAACCTGCACAACTGTTTAATTGACTCAGGGGCATCGTCTAACATAATGCCTGCTTCAGTTTGCTCTAAACTGAACATTGAACCCCAGAAGTCTTCCATCCATATTGTACAGTTGGACAGAACTAAAGTACAGGTTGTGGGAGAAATTAATTCCGTAACTATCAGGTTGTCAGCTGATCCCAGGATAGTACAAAGAATTGATATCTTAATAGCTGATATACCTGAATTTTATGGTCTAATTTTAAGTAGGGATTGGTCCGAAAAATTACATGGGTATATTTCCACCGATTGGTCACACATGTGGCTTCCCTATAAGGGTAAGCCAAATCAAATAAGGATCGATCGAGAAAAACATATGACCCACACAGTTACTGAATTTGAACAAGAAAACCCGCCCGTGGCGTTCAATAACAACATTTTGGGGAATTATTCATCTGAATCATTCTTTGGCAACTTTGTTGCCCAACCCTCACCTTTCTCAGTTAATCATTTTTCATCTCAGATTGAGAATTTTTCACAAACAGATAAATCTAGATGTTTCAATGATGATGAGAAAACTGTAAATATGGTTGCTAATTTTCCTTTATTTTGGTCTTTATACTTTGATGGCTCCAAGTCAAGCGAAGGCTCAGGAGCAGGATGTGTTTTGGTTAGTCCACATGGGGAAAAAACAATGTTGTCTTGTAGATTAGAATTTGAATGCACTAACAATACGGCCGAATATGAAGCCTTAGTCCAGGGATTATATAAAGCAATCGGTCTAAAAGTAAAATACCTAAAAGTATTTGGTGATTCTGAAATAATTGTTAAATAGGTGAGAAATGCAATTCATTTTCTTTCAAATCACCTCAAGCATTATCAATCGTTAGTGCAAGATCTTACCTCACATTTCTCAGCATTCAACATTTCCTCAATTCCTAGGTCACAGAACTCAGCAGTTGACCTACTAGCCAACGTAGCTTCCAAGCTTCTGCCTTCTGAAGACTACAGCCTTGATAGATTTTCTGTAGAATTGATTTTTAGGCCTTCAGTTCCTGATAATGTCACTAACTGGAGAGTATTCAACCATGATGAGGATATTTTACAATTCTTAACCTCTGAAAAGTCCTATGATAATCAAATCATTGAATAAAATGAGCATGACTCACAAATGAAAGAATCACCTCAAGAAAATGCAATTCCTAAGGCTGTAGTAAAGCTAGAAGATCTTTATGATATTAAAGACAGGCTCAGACCTGTAATTAATACAAAGCTCAAAAACTCTACCCTAAGGTTTGAATTCATAAATTTAGGTACTGAGAAAGCTCCACAAAATATCAATTTAGGATTAGGACTTTCTTCAAATAAAAAGGAGGCATTCATTAGATTTTTAAAGAAAAACAAACAAATTTTTGCTTGGAAATATGATGATTTGAAGACCTATGACACATCTATTATCCAACACACCATTCCTATGCTTCCCGATCAAAAACCAATCCAACAGAAGTTAAGGAAAATACACCCAAATTTAGAGAGCCAAATAAAGTCAGAACTTAACAAACTCCTGAAAGGCAAGATTATTTTTCCAGTCCGACATTCAAATTGGGTCTCTAATATGGTGCCAGTCAGAAAGAAAAATGGCGACATTCGAATTTGTATTGATTTCAAGAACCTGAACAAAGCAAGCTTGAAAGACAATTTCCCATTACCTACAATTGAACAAATACTTCAATCAGTGGCAGGCTCTGAATTGATGTCCTTTCTGGATGGTTTCTCAGGATACAACCAAGTTCTGGTTCATCCTGATGACCAACTCAAAACTACATTTAGGACAAAATGGGGAACATATGCATATCAGAAAATGCCTTTTGGACTTATAAATGCAGGAGCGACATTCCAAAGAGCTATGGATACAGCTTTTAGAGGGTTGATTAATAAAACAGTAGTCGTCTATTTAGATGATATAACTGTATTCTCTAAAGAGAGGTCTAATCATTTGCATGACTTAAGTCAAATTTTTCAGCGATGCAAGAGGTATGGTATTTCTCTGAACCCGAAAAAGTCATTCTTTGCTCTCGATCAAGGGAAGCTCTTGGGCTTTATTGTGTCCAGAAATGGCATTTATATTGATCCTGATCGGATCAAAGAAATCTCTGAAATCCCATTCCCTCACAATAAAAAATCGATGCAGTCGTTTTTAGGCCAGATCAATTTCGTGAAAAGATTTGTTCCAGATTTTTCTCAGATTGTTTTGCCACTTCAAAAAATGATTAAGAAGAATTCAGTCTTTAAGTGGGGATCAGCGGAAAAGGAAGCTTTTGATTTAATCAAGAAAACAATAATCAGTGCCCCAGCCTTAAGTACTCCAAATTTTTCCACTCACTTTACATTGTATACCATTGCATCCGACTTATCTTATGCTGCAGTGCTCACGCAATTAAATAATGACAATTTGGAAGCACCTATCTCATTCTTTAGCTCTAATCTTCAGGGTGCTGAATTGAATTACTCCGACGTAGAAAAACAAGCCTTTGCCGTATTTAAAGCAGTCAAGCATTACAGACCCTTCCTTTTGAAAACCCACACAAAAGTTATAGTTCCTTTCCTAGCAGTTAGGCAACTATTAATCCAAAGGGAACTGGGTGAAAAAAGAGCAAATTGGGTCACAGCGCTTCAAGAATATGGCTTAGAAATTAAATCAGCAAAGATTGTTAGAGGTCAAGGTTTTTGCAGGATATTGGCAGGAGCATCCAACCTTCCAGAATCAGGAGATACAAGTCAAACTGAAGAAATCAATCAGCTAAGTGCCACTGATTCTCAATCACAATATGCAGATTTAATCTTTTTCTTAAAGAATGGCTATGCCCCCACATATTTGTCTTACAAAAACAAAAGGGCCATTAGGTTAAAAGAAAAGAATTTCACTCTTATTGATGATGTGCTTTTTAAGCGGAATTATGATTCTATCTTGTTAAGATGCCTTGAGAAACCTGAAGCTCAAAAGGTTTTGCAGGAGCTACATGATGGACCAGCAGGAGGACATTTTGGAGCAGACACAACAGCTCACAAAGTTATTCATGCTGGGTATTATTGGCCTACTCTGTTCAGAGATGCCCACGAATATGTAAGGAAATGTTTCAACTGCCAGACTTCTAGTGGAAGACAATGTAAATCATCCTTCCCTCTGCAACCAGTCAACATTGAACAACCATTTGAACAATGGGGATTGGATATCATTGGGGAGATTACTCCGCCATCTTCCAAACAACATAGGTATATCCTCACTGCTACTGATTATTTTACTAAGTGGGTGGAGGCTATTCCTTTGAAGATAGCAAATTCAGAGGCAATCATTGAATTCATAGACCAATTCATCATTACTAGGTTTGGTGTCCCAAATGCTCTTGTTTTTGATAATGCTTCCTATTTCTCAGGCAATGCTATGTATGATTTTTCTATTAAAAGAGGGTTTAAACTAAAGTATTCTGATAATTATTATCCCCACGGAAATGGCTTAGCTGAATC
Organism: Pinus tabuliformis; assembly: GCA_031772625.1. NCBI lineage: Eukaryota > Viridiplantae > Streptophyta > Pinopsida > Pinales > Pinaceae > Pinus > Pinus tabuliformis. Next base: position 863,787,290 of record CM062815.1, read on the forward strand.
TACTAATAAGAATCTGATCAAGATCATTAAGCGAACTATTGAACAGAATCATAGAAACTGGCACAAATCTTTGATGTTTGCATTATGGGTTGATAGAATAACGCAAAAGGCTTTTATTGGATCTTCCCCATTTAATCTGGTATATGGAAAAGAAGCAGTATTGCCTGCAAATCTTGTCCTTCCCTCTTTAGCCCTAGTATAGTACATTGAGGAAACTTCTTCTTCTTCTATCCAGCTTAGACATGATCAAACTCTCAAATTAGAAGAGGAGAGAGAAAAAGCTAGAAACACTCATGCCAAACATCAACAAATCATTGAAGCATATTTTGACTCAGTCTCATCCGATTCAAAATAGTTTCATGTAGGTGACTTAGTTCTGAAATGGGACAAAGCCCATGAAGATAAAGGAAAGCACACCAAGTTTCAGAAAATGTGGCTTGGACCATTTCAGATCTGTGAAAAGGTAGGCCATTCGACCTTTGTACTGCAAGACTTATCAGGGTTGAGAGATTCTCTCCCTGTTAATGGCCTGATCTTGAAGAAATTCTTTAATTGAGGAGGTAACCCCTTCTCCTTTTTAAGTTTGGTAGATTTTTCTAGTTTGTAGGATTTGCAGAAAATAATGTTGTGAGATATCTTTCATTGACCTTTTGCTGTGTTTGAAAAGTTGTCTCACAGGAGTAGTATGAATATTTGCTTTTAAATAATAGAACTCTTAACCAAAAGTGATAGTTTCTAGGAAATTAGATATCTTTGTATTCTGAAACCACAGTCCAACTCTTGTAGACTCCTCTCAAAACATAGAAGTTCTGTGAATCATTTTCTGTTTTCAAAATTGGTCTCCAAGGGTTATCCATACTAAGATAGAAGCTAATCCAATTCTAGCACCTTCAACTCTTGACCTGTCATCCATTTGCTCTTAAGGAGAAGATTGTTCACCCCATTCACTAAAGTTTATGATTACTCAGAGTGTAATTCTAAAATATAAGAGATTAAAGATAAGAGGTCTTATTACAAGCCTGCTTACCATGTTCATAGGAAAATAATTTGACTGACATTACCAATACTGCATATCAAAACAGGGTAATGGCTTGAAATTACAAGACAAGGGGTCTCATCACGAGCTAGCTTGCTCAATTAGATTACTACCAGTGAATGGCATTGCCAACAGCTGGCCACCAAACCAGGACAATGGATTTTTATCTTATCAATAACAAAGAAGAAAAAGGAAATGAAATACAAAATATGAAAACATGTTTTGAATTCATTCTGTTAGTCACACTCTTAAGTGAATGGAACAATGGACAATAGCATGGTTAAAAGGTATCCCTGTCGAGACTATAAACGTTTGCTGGCAGCAGAGGCTCTACCTATGACAGAGGGGTTCATTTTAAAAGCTGATTTGGAAAAGTTTTCTGTTTTATCATTATAAACCAATAGAGGCCTATTTTAAAGCTTAAAATGCATTTATTTTCTTTAAAAAGGGAGGAAGTTAACAAAATAATTTCACTTTATTCAGAATGCATAGATATCTAGTTATATTAGAATTTTCCCCTTTTGATTGAAACTCTATTTGAAAAAGCTTAAGTGTTTTTATCAGTTCCAGAGATAACTGGTTCTTCCAGCGAATCGCCAATTGTTGTGCTCTACAACAACCCCCCATTTCATATCATTTTTATTTATAAAGGTTAACATATGAAATGGGTCCCTTTGAAAGTTTAATTGGTATCAATACTTCTATTGTTCAAAAAGGTCCGATGATCAAATGAGCTCATTTATTTAAGCCTTTCGAACAACCATTTTTCAACAAATAAAACAATCTTTTATTATTGCGATAAAGTGATCGCAAGATCGCATATCACAATGACATGGAAAACGCATATAAGTGTCACATTGGTCTCCGCCGATGCGATTTCGCTATCGGCGATTGGCAAGACTCCATACACATCTTAAAAACACACATAACATAAGCTCCGATGCGACGCGATATCGACGATCGGGTATCGGCGATACTTCGTATGCGGTCAAACCATCTTAAGTCATTTACTCCGATCCGATGCAATTTCGCAATCGGCAGTCAGCAACATCCCACGCACATTAATAAGGCGCCCAGGTCTTACCCCTGATGCGATGCGATATCGGCGATCGGGGAATCGACACTTCACTCTAAATGCACCTTGTTATATTTATTCACACTAATCCGATGCGATGTCACAATCAGCGTTCGGGAGGATGCTATGATTATGATTATATAATAGTTATTCTCCTAAAGCGATGTGATATCGCTATCGGCGATAGGTATTTCAAGAGGCCTAACTTGAAGATCTAAAGTATTATTGATATCCGATCGATAGAGCACGGATTTCGAAAAACCGTTAGATGGAGGGATAAGGTGATGTATTTGTATTTAAACTTTTGCCCCTTCGATTAACGATCACCTGCGCTCAACCGCCAAAATATCCATTGCACGCTTAAGGGAGTCATTCAGCCGGATAACGGTGTAATAAGCATTTAAGGAGTCGCAGGCCTTAAACTGCCATTTAATGTATCTGTAAAATCTTCCCAGTGATTGGATCTGCAGCCATTTTTGAGAGTTAATCTCTCATCACGCTTCGATATATATATCTTTCCCGCTATAGATTTTCATTATTATGTTTCTATGTTACGTTTTTTTTGCCTTTGCGCAGAATTCATCTTTTGAGAGAAGCCTGAGCAAGATGGGAAAGAAATCTAAGAAGACCGCGGGTTCCGCTGCTACATCAGTTGCAGGACAAGCTGCCACAGATAAAAAGAAGGGCTTAATATCGGATACTACATGCACGGGTCTCACCAGAGCTACATGGCAAGGCACTTATAATCTGCTAGAGGCCGAACAACCAGTGGTAACAGTGACGGAAGCTAGTGTGGACTTACTCAAGAAGTATGATTGCACTCTCAAAGACTTGGCCGACTCTTTCCTTCACAGGATAGCGGCCAGAGAAGAGATTCTCCCCTACACAGACGTCGTGCGATGGGCAATTGAGGAAATTCCAATCCTCGACAGAACTTTTAGCACCAGAGATGGGAGGATTTTCGGATCGTTCAAGCCAGATCATCTAAGGCAAATGTATCACTTGCTCGAGCTAGAGAAGGTGTATAACAAGACTTTCCTGGAAAAGTTTGCAAGCGACAATGAAGTAGAATCCAAACCCATCCGTGATTGGAGGAAGAATCCAGCCAAACACAAGCACGAGTCTTCCGGTAAGTACTCAGTCGATTCTTTGGCTTCTCCCTATTGCTATGCGGGGATAATTATGTGTAGACTATGGGGATTACATGACTCTGCTAACATTACCATAGAGATGGTCCCTTTAATGGAAGCAGTAGTAAACAGCATAATTATGGATTGGGCCACTATTCTCTCTGATAAGCTAGCCGTAGCTGTTCGTGATTTTAGAGCTAATTCTGTCGTCACTGAAAGGAAAATTCCCCCGTTTTATTACAGTGCATATATTTTAGATACATTATGTTTCAATTCTGAGTTTCCCGTCCTCGGTTGGAGGTGGACTGCCCAAGACCCCTCACCCATTCATATATACCACCAGAAATTGTGGAAGTCTTCTTACAAGCACCATTTGTACCAAATCTGCAATGGCTTTATGGTTCCCATTCATTATTCTATTTTTGATAAGCCCATTCCCAAAATCTCCTATCTAGCTTCCTTTGATTTACCGACGGTAGCAAGTTGGTTTGGAGAAGAGAGATTTACCTACATTAGGGTTTTCGGCAGCCAAGCCAATCCGCATTTTCTCCCTTTGTATATTCCAGATAAACTGTTAGTAAGAGAAATCGCCTATCAAATTATGGCTGAGAGTACTACACAGACTCTCAAGAAAGAAAAGAAGAGGGGCTGGCCCTATTTTCCCTTGAGAATTGGTGTCTATACTTTGCATGACCTCAAACATGCGGAAAAGGAAGCCACAAAGATTCATTCCTTAACTCTGGCCACTATCCCAAATAGGCTATATGATCCAAAGAAAGTTGCTTATACTGCATTAGAACAAGCCAAATTTGTAGGAATTTACAGGGTAAGTTCCTTAGAAAGAACACCAAAAGGACACCGCTCACAACCAGATCTCAAATCAATACACCAGTATTTTTGACGTGGTTAAAACCCTCAGAGTGCAAGGAGGGAAACAGTCCACGGCCTGTCCCAACGTGGGTACTACAGGCAATTTATTAATCAAAGAATGAAAATTTACATAAGCTTCTCTCATGCACGGATTACCCGAACAATGACCCTCCATGCGCTTTAAATAGAACTCATGGACCAATCGGGTGTCAAGCCACGGATCAAGTGTCGGTAATACCGAGGTGAGAGTGAACCGTCGGATCACTACATATCGTGACCGTCGGATTGTAAGTTACAAAATGTACAACGGTAAAGAAACACACTTTACCTAACTCTATACCTAACTCTAAACTAGACCAAGTTGAACTTAACTATATCCTATGTGTCGGAATATCCTAACATCCCCCCTTAAGAACAACTTGGGATAGGATTGAAGGATTTACAAATATGACACAATAGGAGAAGGAAGGAGGCACTAGAGCCTATCCCCCCTTAGTGACAACTTCCTGAACTCCAAGCATATATCGAAGTTTAGTGAACTTCGCCTCTGTGAGAGCCTTTGTGAAGATGTCTGCAACCTGATCATCTGTTGGACAATATTGCACTTCAAGAACATGGTCATGAATGAGCTTTCTGATGAAGTGCATGTGTAGTTCAATGTGTTTGCTGCGCTGATGCTGGACTGGATCTTTGCATAGCTGAATGGCACTTTGATTATCACACCAAAGTGTGGTTGGATGCTGCTGCTCAAAGCCAAACTCTGATAGGATCTGACGAAGCCACAAGGCTTCCTTACTAGCTTCCACGGCACCACGATACTCTGCTTCTGCTGACGAAAGAGAAATGGCAGCCTGTTTCTTACAAGCCCATGTAATAGGTCCTGAACCAAGAGTGAAGACATAACCGGCAGTAGACTTCCGATCATCAGGGTCACCAGCCCAATCAGAATCAGTGAAACCAACTAACAGAGGAGCTGCTTTGGCACTGTAATGAATCCCAAACTGTACTGTACCTCGAACATAACGAAGTATTCTTTTAGCTGCTTTCCAATGACTTTCACGGGGGTTTTGCATAAAACGAGCAACAAGGCCAACAGCAAAGGAAAGATCAGGACGAGTATGGGTTAAATACAAGAGTTTTCCGACAAGTTGACGGTATAAGGTAGCATCAACTTCAGGAGAAGTACAAGAGACTGAAAGTTTGACTCCAGACTGAAAGGGAGAAGGGGCTGGCTTACAGTCTTCCATGTGAAAATGACGAAGAATATCACAAGCATACTTGGACTGGGAAAGGAAAATACCCTCCTGGGATTGCAAGACTTGAAGACCGAGAAAATAGTGTAAGTGTCCTAAGTCTGTCATTTCAAATTTCTTTTTAAGGCTGGACTTCACATGGTTTATAAGGTTGGGATCACTACCAGTAAGAATAAGATCATCAACATAAAGAACAAGGATGATAAGAGAGTTGCCCACTTTCTTGGTGTAGACAGTATTGTCAGAATGACACCTAGAAAAGCCAGATTCTAAAAGAAAGCTATCCATTTTGGCATACCAAGCCCGAGGAGCTTGCTTGAGGCCATAAAGGGATTTCTTAAGTCGACAAACAAGGCTGGAGTCTGTTTGTATGAAGCCAATGGGTTGTTCCATATAGATTTCTTCCTGCAAGTCCCCATGCAAGAAGGCAGATTTAACATCCATCTGATGGACTTCCCATTTTAAAGAGGCAGCAAGGGAAAGAACAAGGCGGATAGAGTTCATTTTGGCAACAGGGGAGAAGGTTTCAGTGTAGTCAATGCCTTCAACCTGTGAAAAGCCCTTAGCAACGAGACGAGCTTTATGTTTATCAACTTTCCCATCTGGTCCATACTTGGTTCTGTAAACCCATTTACATCTAACAAGTTTGCGTCCCTTTGGTAGAGGAACAAGATCCCATGTATCATTTGTCATCAATGAATGATATTCTTCATTCATAGCTGCTTCCCAATGTGGATGGCCTGAAGCTTCTGCAAAAGTGTCAGGATCATGATTTACTGGAGCTTGAGCCAGTAAAGAAGAGGCTCTTTCAAACTGAGAACGTGTACGTCGCTGATCTGTAGGATCACCGGCAAGATCACCTGCTGCATCCCGAGTAGCACGGACCCATCTTGGAAGTTGAGGATCCTGAGAAGGTGGGGGAGGATTATCATCCTCGCTTTCATCATCTGAAGAAGAAATGTTTTCAAAAATAGAAGAGATAGGAAGAGGTGGCACATCCGCCGGACTAGGCTCGCAGGCCGATTTATTTTCATCAAATTTTACATCTCTTCTAATGATAACATTTTTGGACTTAAATGGAATAAGTCTATAACCTTTTACATCTTCAGAATATCCAACAAAAGTACATTTCTCACTCTTAGGTTCTAAAGCTTTATGCTTTTCATCTGGAATATGGGCCCATGCTTCACTTCCAAACACACGAAAGTGACTTACATCTGGTTTAATGGAACTCCAAGCTTCTTCTGGAGTGATATTCTCTAGAACCTTAGTAGGAGTGCGATTGATTATATAATTTGCACAATTAATTGCTTCGGCCCAAAAACTAAGACTGAGTCCTTTAGATTGCAGCATACAATTAGCCATTTCCTTTAAGGTGCGATTTTTCCTTTCAGCTACACCATTTTGTTGTGGAGTGTATGGAACAGTATGTTGCATTTGAATTCCATTTTCGGTGCAAAAGTTGATGAATGTGTTTTTAACATATTCTCCACCATTATCAGTTCTTAGCTTAAGAATTTGATGTCCAGATTGTTTTTCAACAAAGGCTTTGAAGGCCAAAAAGGTGTTAAATACTTCGCTCTTGAGTTTTAAGAAGTATACCCAAGTGCGTCTGGAGAAATCATCAATGAAAGTTAAGAAGTACTTGCAGCCAGAGAATGAAGCAACAGGAAGAGGACCACATAAATCACTGTGCACAAGCTGTAAAGGGGCTGAGGCGTGCCAAGAGGCACGTTTGTCAAAAATGTCCCGATGATGTTTTCCGAGTACACATCCGGAACAAACACCATCTCTGCAAGATACCATAGGAAGACCTGTCACCATATTTTCTTTACATAGATGCTGAAGGGAGCGATAGTTTAAGTGACCAAATCGCTCATGCCAAAGTTTGCTCACTTCATCATTATGAGCAACAAATACTGAGGGAAGATTTGATGACCCAAAGTTGTGAAACTTATACAACCTTTTGGAATCATCAGCAAGACCAGTAGCTAGAATCTGTTTAGGATCTTTTAGATCCTTGATTACAACATCATGAGGTGAAAATTCAACAATTTTACCTTCACCTGAATGAGTTATCTGATAGACAGATAGAAGGTTGCAGGATAAGGTTGGAACACATAATACATCATTAAACTGACCATTGTCTAGATGAACAGTTCCAGTCCCTACAACATTAAGAGATCTATCATCACCAACATATATATTTTTGGTGTTACAATCATTTAAAGAAGAAAACATGGCTTGGTTTTTGGCCATGTGACAAGAGGCTCCAGAATCAATGAGCCACTCATGAGAATGAGAAGAAGAAGAAGATACATTTAATGCATAACCAGACTGAGATGATTGACAATGACATGCAGAAAGTGCCATTCCGGAAGTTGAAGTTGAAGTAGGCTCCACATGGATGTTATGTTTCTTCATTGCGGCTTCCAAGGCTTCCATCTTCTTAAAGCATTTAGATTCTAAGTGGCCATCTCGATTACAAAAGTTACAATGTCTATCAGTCTTCTTCCATTTGTTTTTATTGGTCTTATCATTTTGCTGAAATGATCTTTCATTTTGAGGCTGAGATGGTTTAGGACCATTCTTTTGAGGATATGACTTCTTAGGATTCTTTGAATTTGGTTGCTGCTGGGCGGCTAACGCTTTCGTGGAAGAGTTTCCAAGATTAAGAAGACCAAGGTGTAAGAGTTTTTCTTGTTCTCTTATTAAGGAATCACAAAAGGAGTCAAAGGAAGGGGCCTTGTAGTCTTTTCCTTGACAAATGAAAGCTTCCCTTGTAGAATGGAAAGTGGAAACAAATACAGAGTAGGCTGGTCCCAACTTAGTAAGGATGGAATAAATAAGGTTACCATCTTCTTTCTTAACTTTAACACCTTCCAAGAGATATCTAAGGTTCTTGAATTTGGACAAGAAATCTTCAATGCAAGAAAAATTATTAGGATCCAAAGTAAGCAACTCATTTTCAAGTTGATGGGCTCTAATTTCATTTTTAATCCCAAAAACTTTAGCAAGTTTTTCTAATGCTTCATGAGGAGTCTCAAGTTCTGCAATGTGGAATCTAAGATCAGGAGAAATAGACATCCCTATCAAACCACATGCTTGATCTTGTCTATTTTCCCATTTTGCAGCCTTGTCTTCATCTTTTGGTTTCTTCTCTTGGTCTGTGGCTATTCTGAAGAGACCTTTACTTCTAAGTAAATCTCCCATGTAGGCTACCCATTGGAAGTAGTTAGTGCTGTCAAGAATGACTTGGCATGGACTTTCCATTTTTTTTTTTTAAAAACTGAAGCTGAAGATGCTGAAAGTAAGTGTTCCAATGGATAGATCTCGAAAAAATAGGCGGTTTTAAAAAAAACGGCTCTGAAAAAGGCTTCCAGATGAAGAAGTTATGGCTTTTTGAAAAAAAATTGTTGACGTTGCCGGCAAAGTGCGCGAATGTGCGGGAATGAAAAAAATCCGCCCCCACAAAATGGAGACTTGAACCCAAGACCTCTACTCTCTTAAAATAGCTTTGAACCAATTGATCTATACAAAAAATTTGAGAGAGAGAGAGAGAGAGAGGGGGGGGGGGGGGCCTTGGTTTGCGTGCTTGCCTTGAGAAAGCTCTTTTTCCCTACAAAACACAAAACCCAACACAAATATGCAAAGAAAAACGAACCTTGCGGCTCGAAGTTAGCTTTAGCCAAAAAACTAGAAATTTAAAAAAAAAATCTCAAAGTTAGCTTTAGCCGAAAAACTAAATATTTTTCTCAATGTTTCTGATTTTCCGAGATCACACTAAGGTACAAGGAAAAGAGCATATGCATGAGAAAAATCCTTCCTTTCTGTTTTTTATTTGCCCAGATCGCACAGAGTCGCAGGGCAAAGAGCATACACAGAAATGAAAGGTATAGATCCGGTTAAAAAAAAGGCTAAATAAACTGAGACCGAAATAAGCAGAGAGAAAATAACAGTAAACTGCAAAAAACACTGTATACCTCCCGATCTGAAAAATGACGCAGCTAGGGCTACCAGAAACCTTTTCGCGTGAAACGAAAGGGGTTCCTCACTGGAACAGATGCTCCGAATGCAACAGAGCAGTCCTCTCGGCCCGAAAGCAATCAGAAAAAACAGCTCTAGGAACCGACAGCTGCATGCAGTTCAACCGGCTTCAGATTTGGATCACCAACGGACGCAGCCCTCAAATAGCTCCGATACCATGTAGGAATTTACAGGGTAAGTTCCTTAGAAAGAACACCAAAAGGACACCGCTCACAACCAGATCTCAAATCAATACACCAATATTTTTGACGTGGTTAAAACCCTGAGAGTGCAAGGAGGGAAACAGTCCACGGCCTGTCCCAACGTGGGTACTACAGGCAATTTATTAATCAAAGAATGAAAATTTACATAAGCTTCTCTCATGCACGGACTACCCAAACAATGACCCTCCATGCGCTTTAAATAGAACTCATGGACCAATCGGGTGTCAAGCCACGGATCAAGTGTCGGTAATACCGAGGTGAGAGTGAACCGTCGGATCACTACATATCATGACCGTCGGATTGTAAGTTACAAAATGTACAACGGTAAAGAAACACACTTTACCTAACTCTATACCTAACTCTAAACTAGACCAAGTTGAACTTAACTATATCCTATGTGTCGGAATATCCTAACAAAATTGACTAAAATTGATCATCAAGAAGATATGTTTGACGACATGTTCGTTGCCTCCGAGTCAATAGGTCAGGCTAGAGAACCCGCTAGGACGAAACATAATGATGAAGGGTTAACTGAGTTCAATAAACTTAGAGAGCAGAGGTTGCAAACTCTGCCTCTAGATTTACTGGCAACAACCCCAGCGACTTCTTCAAGCGAGCCTAGTCTGCAACAGTCAAGCCAGCCTCCTGTTACAACAAAAGATCAGAAGAAGCAACAGGAGGAAAGGCAAAAGAAGCAACAGGCAGAAAGGCAGAGAAAAGAACAAGCGGCAAGGCAAAAGAAAGAACAAGCAGAAAAACAACAGAGAGCACAAATGGAACAAGAAGAGAGAAAGAAGAAAGAGGTAGAGGAACAGCAGAAGAGGGAACAAGAGGAGAAACAGAAAAAAGAATTGGCAGATAGGTAGAAAAGGGAACAAGAAGAAAAACAGAGGAGAGAACAAGAGGAGCAGCAGAGGAAAGAGCAGGAAAAAGAACGGAGCGAGTCCCAAGCCGAGAAGCAGAAACAAACCACCATTGATCCCGAATTGCTCCAACAGTGGAAGCAATTTGACTCTATTATCAGTGGAATGGAATGTTCCAAAGATACGGACACCTCCAAAACAAATGACACACAGGACATCACTTCTCCTCAGGTTCTAAGTGGAACCAGCGGCCCACCCATTTCTAAGGATGTTGAGGTAATTCCTAAAGACCCTTCTGATCAAATCGTTCTCCAGGTGGAAGATATTCCTCCCCTGGATGTTTTCTATAGCCCAAGGCATAGAGCAGTTGTAAAGTGATCAAGGAAAAGACGAAGGACTGATCAGCCTTCTATCTTTCCAGAGCAAACAGTCACGGGTAATGTAGTATGGAAGGAGGAATTGGACCCCTCCGATGACCTAACAAAGTTGTCACAGTATGCAGGAGCCTATTCTGCAGCGACTATTGATAAGGCATCGGAGGTAAGTCTTCTACTGAAGACTAAGGACCAGGAAATTTTTGCACTACAGGCAGAAGTGACCGAGGCAAAGCAGAAGGCAGCGTAAGCAGAAGAGCAGTTGCTGGCACAACAGCAAGTGAACAATTTATTAACCCAGCAATTGCAAACAGAGAAGCAGAGGATCGACCAAAGCACGATCCAGAAACAAAAGGAATTATCAGAGGCATTGGCACAGTTGAGGACAGCGAATGAGCTAATGATGAAAACGAAAGATGAGAAAATAGCTCAATTGTCGGCACAGCTCGAAATCATAAAGGGCACCCAAAAGGTGGAGGATTTCAGAGCAGAGGCATCATAAATAAACAATGCGTTAATATCACAGATTAGGCTCCTATGTCATCAACTCACTGAGGCAGAACCATTGTGCGAGCTAACTACATCAGTATGTCAGCAAGTAGAGAAGGCCAGGAGTGAGTTAGACCAAGCTAAAGAAACCATAATCTCATATCTTGATTGGAAAGATTCTGATGTAGGAAAAGCAGCGAATTTGACCAGAATCCAAGAAACATACAAGGACATACTCTTCACAGAATGGCACACTCAAGTGATGAAAGCGGAAAGGGTGGCTTCAAGATGTAAATTAACTGCCAGCAATCTGGTTGATCTGGTCAACAACACCCTTTACTTGGTGAACATGATCTCCCAGTGTACACCTGGAAGCATAACAACAACAAATATGATTGAGCAAACAAGTTATCCTGACTTAGAGGAGAAGGGAAGGTTAATTGCTGGGGTTAATAATTTGACTTTCAATGCATATTGGCTCTTTCTGATCAAGCCACACACACAAAGGTCTGCCCTCAAGTGTTTAACAGATGCACTCGGGTGTATAATTCCCGATATACAATATGCCACATATGCTGCACAGCTCAGTTCGCGCCTCAACAAACCGCCTGAAGTAGAGCCAATGCTAGCGATAAGTTAGCTCAGGTTTAAAGGCAAAGAGCCTACCTGATGAATCATGTCGCCGATTTCCAGATCGCTGAGGAAAATAGGATGAATATTTATTGATGCCAACTTAATAGCATTTCAGTTTCTTAGATATTTAGATTAATTTAGTATTTATAGACCCTTTCATGTTTTTAGAAAGGGTCATAAAATTTTGTAATAGACTTAAATACTGAAGTTTTCACTACTGTGCTTCAGCCTATATTCTTTTATGAAACTCGACCAATCGTTCTTAATTTTACGAGGAATCTTCTTTATGCAATTGCGCACTACTGTCTTTTGTTGGGGAAGTTTTCTGAGTTGAAGGAAGAACTGCAACATAGCGATTGATGTTTGGGAGTGTTAATCAGCTTATATGGTACTTCTATCTGCGTCTGTATCCATTCGTTTATATGAATTGTTATGTAATTATTCTTGCTATTGTTGAATACATGTATGCGCTGTAACAGCAAATCTTTATCTCATTCCACTATTGGATGTTTTATGATATGCCTTTTCCTTTAATCATGCATGTAACAATGATATAAATGATAAAGTGTAGTAATTTCGCTGTTATCGCTTTGCTTAACTATTTATGCACAGCAGTCTTGAATGATTTAATATCTATGTCTTAGAGATGGAGTCATCTATATGCCTGTCTTTAAGCACAGACCATCAAACGCTACGCTTTAGAAATCAATAAGTCCCCGGGGTCGATCATAGTTATTATATTCTTGCTGATAGTTTTAGTTATTCTCTTATCGCTAGCATAGTCCATAAGTCACTCATCCATCCCGATTATCTATATTTTTTGGGAAACTGGTCCCATTATCCCCAGTCGGAGCCACTATTCCAAACGAAAAAGGAGCTGTATTAAGGTCCGGACCGAGTGGTTTCCCCAATGTTGTTGCGCCGATTTTCGAGGCATCAACAGCTTATTACTCCATGTGTAGCAATAATGTGCAGTTTCCATGTCATTAAGATTGGCCTCCTCAATGAATTCCTTGAAAAATTTCGCTCTTTGTCTATGCGTCTTTGGCCTCCCTTTTTCTGTGATAGGAAGGTTATCATATTAAAGTCACCCCCAAAAGCTAAGGGAGGTAACCTTTCCTAGATCTTATCTTTGTCAAATCTTGAAGGAGTTTGAGATTCTCCTCCATTATTTGAGGTCCATACACATTTGTAAACACGAGTGATCCTGGTGTCCCTATGACCTACATTTCCACTAATAAATAGGATCTCATTGCTTCAGCATCAAATAGGATAAGCGATTCGTGGTTCCACCCAGTCGCCAATCCTCTTGTAGAAAAACACACTACAAACTCCATAACTTCATAACTCCTACCTAATTTCCTACTTAATTCCTTGATTTTCTCTATAGAACACTTTGTTTCTTGTAAGAAAATAAGGTCTGGTTGTGTCGTTTTAATCTTCTTCTTAAGCAGTATTTGTTTCTTGAGGCTTCTCAATCCTCTTACATTCCATGTTAAAACTATCGCGATTAACTACAATTAATAGGTTGCAATATTAACGCTCTCATCTTACCTGAATTTACTAGCATGGCTCTAAAATCTTGGATGACAACATTATTCGACCTCCTCCCTCTTTTGCGGTGTTTTTCCATGGCACCAAGACATTTTGAGAACCCGTTGCTTTTACTCCCAACTCAACTATGTCCATGTGTGACCATTTCTAACCTCTTACTTTCGCCTCTTCCCTCATCAGGTATAGATATTAGATGTTATCCACTTGATCCACTGGTATGGCCTCCAATCCCTATTTTCTGGCTTGTGCCACCATGTTCTGAAGGTCGATTCCTTCCCTTTCTACTATTTCCCGCAAATTTGGGTCCTTTGTTCCTACCTTGATTGGGGTCATCTCAGCGTATCCTTCAAAATCATTTGATAGATCTGGGATATCCCTGTGCTACCCCATATCTTCTAGCGGCTGTAATGCTTCTTCTTCTTTTCCTTGTTCTTGCTCTTGAATTTTTTCCTCCTCAACCCCATGATTCTCTAGATTCTCTTCAGACAAGATTTCAAATCTATTTCTTTATGCTCTTCTCCCTCCCTGACTTCTCTATTGTTACCTTCGATTTTCCCTTCCCGTTGGGTTGGGCCTTACAAATCCATCTGCATCCTTTCATTTTGGTGCTATTCCCCGTTCTTCCATTTTATTCAAAGGGAATTCCTTGATTAGGTGGCCATGTTTATGGTACCTTCTACACCTGAACGGAATCTACTCATAGTCCACAAGTTGTAGCCATATTTCATCCCTTAAATCTAGTTTCACTGCTTCTGGTAGAGCACTAGAAACATCCATCTCAACGAAAATCTTTCCATGCAATGTGTATCTTCCCTATAGCGTTGTCCTTGCTATTTTGATAAACTTTCCCAGTGTATCTTCTATCAACTTTAAGGTCGAAGGAAGCCAGTAATCCAGAGGTAGGGAATATATTCTGACCCAAACTAGAGCTCTAGTAAAGGTCTCCTTCTCTGAAGTAAAATTTTCCATCCATGGTTGCATATATAAACCAGCTGAAGCAAAGAAGTAGTGATCACCATCAAAGATTCAAACTCTATCTTCCATATTGGAAAAGCCCACTATAAAGAATCCTTTTCACCCTAGATGTAGCTCTATCTCCCCTCCTTATTTCTAATGATGTTTTATCCAATCACACAAAGGCTTTTCTATGTGCCAGAGGCCCATACACTTGCATATGACTGCATATGATCTCATACAGTTCCCAAAGGCCTATATCTCGAGATCAATGATTAATGCCATTAGGATCACCACTTTTTTGGCGTACATGGCCTTGCAGAAGCATTTGCCTTTTATTTTTGTTTTTGGTCAACTTGATTCCCGACGTACTCTTTTCTGTAGGAATTTACAGGGTAAGTTCCTCAGAAAGAACACCAAAAGGATACCGCTCACAACCAGATCACAGATCAATACACCAGTATTTTTGACATGGTTAAAACCCTCAAAGAGGGAAACAGTCCACGGCCTGAGCCAACGCGGCCACTTCAGGAAATTTATTAATCAAAGAATGAAAATTTACATAAGCTTCTCTCATGCACGGATTACCCTACAAATGAACCTCCATGCTCTTTAAATAGAATTCATGGACCAATCAGGTGTCAAGCCACGGATCAAGTGTCGGTAATACCGAGGAGAGAATGAACCGTCAGATCACTACATATCGTGACCGTCGGATTGTAAGTTACAAAATGTACAACGGTAAAGAAACACAATTTACCTAACTCTATACCTATCTCTATACTAGACCAAGTTGTACTTAACTATTTCCTATGTGTCGGAATATCCTAACATCCCCCCTTAAGAACAACTTGGGATAGGATTGAAGGATTTACAAATATGACACAATAGGAGAAGGAAGGAGGCACTAGAGCCTATCCCCCCTTAGTGACAACTTCCTAAACTCCAACCATAAATCAAAGTTTAGTGAACTTCGCCTCTGTGAGAGCCTTTGTGAAGATGTCTGCAACTTGATCATCTGTTGAACAATATTGCACTTCAAGAACATGGTCGTGAATGAGCTTTCTGATGAAGTGCATGTGCAGTTCAATGTGTTTGCTGCGCTGATGTTGAACTAGATCTTTGCATAGCTGAATGGCACTTTGATTATCACACCAAAGTGTAGTCGAATGCTGCTGCTGAAAGCCAAATTCTGACAGGATCTGACGAAGCCACAGGGCTTCCTTACTAGCTTCTACGACACCACGATACTCTGCTTCTGCTGATGAAAGAGAAATGGCACCCTATTTCTTGCAAGCCCATGTAGTAGGTCCTGATCCAAGAGTGAACACATAACCGGCAGTAGACTTCCGATCATCAGGGTCACCAGCCCAATTGGAATCAGTGAAACCAACCAATAGAGGAGATGCTTTGGCACTGTAATGAATCCCAAATTGAACTGTACCTCGAACATAACGAAGTATTCTTTTAGCTGCTTTCCAATGACTTTCACGGGGGTTTTGCATGAACCAAGAAACAAGGCCAACAGCAAAGGAAAGGTCAGGATGAGTATGGATTAGATACAAATGTTTCCCTACAAGTTGACAGTATAAGGTAGCATCAACTTCAGGAGAAGTACAAGTGACTGAGAGTTTGACTCTAGACTGAAAGGGAGAAGGAGTTGGCTTACAGTCTTCCATGTGAAAATGACGTAGAATATCACAAGCATACTTGGATTGGGAAAGGGAAATACCCTCCTTGGATTGCAAGACTTGAAGACCGAGAAAATAGTGTAAGTGTCCTAAGTCTGTCATTTCAAATTTCCTTTTGAGGCTAGACTTCACATGGTTCATAAGGTTGGGATCACTACTAGTAAGGATAAGATCATCAACATAAAGAACAAGGATGATAAGAGAGTTGCCCACTTTCTTGGTGTAGACAGTATTGTCAGAATGACACCTAGAAAAGCCAGATTCTAAAAGAAAGCTATCCATTTTGGCATACCAAGCCCGAGGAGCTTGCTTGAGACCATAAATGGATTTCTTAAGTCGACAAACAAGGCTGGAGTTTGTTTGTATGAAGCCAATGGGTTGTTCCATATAGATTTCTTCATGCAAGTCCCCATGCAAGAAGGCAGATTTAACATCCATCTGATGGACTTCCCATTTGAAAGAGGCAGCAAGGGAAAGAACAAGGCGGATAGAGTTCATTTTGGCAACAGGGGAGAAGGTTTCAGTGTAGTCAATGCCTTCAACCTGTGAAAAGCCCTTAGCAACAAGACGAGCTTTATGTTTATCAACTTTCCCATCTGGTCCATACTTGGTTCTGTAAACCCATTTGCATCTAACAAGTTTTCGTCCCTTTGGTAAAGGAACAAGATCCCATGTATCATTTGCCAATAATGAATGATATTCTTCATTCATAGCTGCTTCCCAATCTGGATGGCCTGAAGCTTCTACAAAGGTGTCAGGATCATAATTTACTGGAGCTTGAGCCAGTAAAGAAGAGGCTCTCTCGAACTGAGAACGTGTGCGTCGCTGATCTGTAGGATCACCGGCAAGATCACCTGCTGCATCTCGAGTAGCACGAACCCATTTTGGAAGCTCGGGAGCTGAAGGAGGATCCTGAGATGGTGGGGGAGGATTGTCATCCTCACTTTCATCATCTGAAGAAGAAATGTTTTCAAAGGTAGAAGAGATAGGGAGAGGTGGCACATCCGCCGGACTAGGCTCGCAGGCCGATATATTTTCATCAAATTTTACATCTCTTCTAATGATAACATTTTTGGACTTAAATGGAATAAGTCTATAGCCTTTGACATCTTCAGAATATCCAACAAAAGTACATTTTTCACTCTTAGGTTCTAAAGCTTTATGCTTTTCATCTGGAATATGGGCCCACGCTTCACTTCCAAAAACACGAAAGTGACTTACATCTGGTTTGATTGAGCTCCATGCTTCTTCTGGAGTGATATTCTTTAAAACCTTAGTAGGAGTGCGATTTATTATGTAATTTGCACAGTTAATTGCTTCTGCCCAAAAACTAAGACCAAGTCCTTTAGATTGTAGCATACAATTAGCCATTTCCTTTAAGGTGCGATTCTTCCTTTCAGCTACACCATTTTGTTGTGGAGTATATGGAACAGTATGTTGCATTTGAATTCCATTCTTAGTGCAATAGTTGATGAATGTGTTTTTAACATATTCTCCGCCATTATCAGATCTTAACTTAAGAATTTGATGTCCAGATTGTTTTTCAACAAAGGCCTTGAAGGCCAAAAAAGTGTTAAATACTTCACTCTTGAGTTTTAAGAAGTATACCCAAGTGCGTCTGGAGAAATCATCAATGAAAGTTAAGAAATACTTGCAACCAGAGAATGACACAACTGGAAGTGGACCACATAAATCACTATGCACAAGCTGTAAAGGGGCTGAGGCATGCCAAGAGGCACGTTTTTCAAAACTGTCCCGATGATGTTTTCCGAGTACACATCCGGAACAAACACCATCTCTGCAAGATACCATAGGAAGACCTGTCACCATATTTTCTTTACATAGATGTTGAAGGGAGCGATAGTTTAAGTGACCAAATCGCTCATGCCAAAGTTTGCTCACTTCATCGTTATGAGCAACAAATACTGAGGGAAGATTTGATGACCCAAAGTTGTGAAACTTATACAACCTTGTAGAATCATCAGCAATGCCAGTAGCCAAAATCTGTTTAGGATCTTTTAAGTCCTTGATTACAACATCATGAGGTGAAAATTCAACCATTTTACCTTCACCTGAATGAGTTATCTGATATATAGATAGAAGGTTGCAAGATAAGGTTGAAACACACAATACATCATTAAACTGACCATTGTCTAGATGAACAGTTCCAGTCCCTACAACATTAAGAGATCTATCATCACCAACATATATATTTTTGGTGTTACAATCATTTAAAGAAGAAAACATGGCTTTGTTTTTGGCCATGTGATAAGAAGCTCCAGAATCAATGAGCCACTCATGAGAATGAGAAGAAGAAGATACATTTAATGCATAGCCAGACCGAGATGCTTGACAACCACATGCAGAAAGTGCCATTCCTGAAGATGAAGTTGAAGTTGAAGATTGCCCCAAATGGATGTTATGCTTCTTCATTGCTGCTTCCAAGGCTTCCATCTTTTAAAGCATTTTGATTCTAAGTGGCCATCTCGATTACAAAAATTGCAATGTCTATCAGTCTTCTTCCCTTTGTTTTTATTTGTCTTATCATTTTGTTGAAATGATTTTTCATTTTGGGGCTGAAATTTCTTAGGACCCTTGTTTGGTTTAGGACCATTCTTTTTAGGATATGACTTCTTAGGATTCTTTGAATTTGGTTGCTGCTGGGCGGCTAACGCTTTCTTGGAAGAGTTTCCAAGATTAAGAAGACCAAGGTGTAAGAGTTTTTCTTGTTCTCTTATTAAAGAATCACAAAAAGAGTCAAAGAAAGGGGGCTTGTAGTATTTTCCTTGAGAAATGAAGGCTTCTCTTGTAGAATGGAAGGTGGAAACAAATATAGAGTAGGCTGGTCCCAACTTAGTAATGATGGAATAAATAAGGTTACTATCTTCTTTCTTAACCTTAACACTTTTCAAGAGATATCTAAGGGTCTTGAACTTGGACAAGAAATCTTCAATGCAAGAAAAATTATTAGGGTCCAATGTAAGCAACTCATTTTCAAGTTGATGGGCTCTAATTTCATTTTTAATCCCAAAAACTTTAGTGATTTGTTCCAATGCTTCATTAGGAGTATCAAGTTCTGCAATATGGAATCTAAGATCAGGAGAGATAGACATCCCTATCAAACCACGTGCTTGATCTTGTCTATTTTCCCATTTAGCAACCTTATCTTCATCCTTCAGATTCTTCTCTTGGCCTGTGGCTATTCTGTAGACACCTTTACTTCTAAGTAAATCCTCAATGTAGGATAACCATTGGAAGTAGTTGGTGCTGTCAAGGGTAACTTGGTATTGACTTTCCATTTCAACAGAAACTTAAGCTGAAGATGCTGAAAGTAAGTGTTCCAATGGATAGATCTCGAAAAATTAGGCTGGTTTAAAAAAAACGGCTCTGAAAAAGGCTTCCGGATGAAGAAGTTATGGCTTTTTGAAAAAAAGTTGTTGAAGTTGCCGACGAAGTGCGGGAATGTGCGGAAATGAAAAAGTCTGCCCCCACAAAATGGAGACTTGAACCCAAGACCTCTACTCTCTTAAAATAGCTTTGAACCAATTGATCTATACAAAAAAATTGAGAGAGAGAGAGAGAGAGGGGGCGGGGGGCTTTGGGTTGCGTGCTTGCTTTGAGAAAGCTCTTTTTCCCTACAAAACAAAAAACACAAAACCCAACACGGACATGCAAAGAAAACGAACCTTATGGCTCGAAGTTAGCTTTAGCCGAAAAACTAAATATTTTCAAAAATGAACCTTGCGGCTCAAAGTTAGCTTTGGCCGGAAACTAAATATTTTCCTCAATGTTTCTGATTTTCCGAGATCACCCTAAGGCGCAGGGAAAAGAGCATACGCATGAGAAAAATCCTTCATTTATGTTTCTGATTTGCCCAGATCGCACAGAGTCGCAGGGAAAAGAGCATACGCAGAAATGAAAGGTATAGATCCGGTAATAAAAAGGCTAAATAAACCGAAACCAAAATAAACAGAGAGAAAATAACAGTAAACTACAAATAAACACTGTATACGTCCAGATCTTAAAAATGACGCAGCTAGGGCTACCGGAAACCTTTTCGCGTGAAACGAAAGGGGTTCCTCACTGGAACAGATGCTTTGAACACAACAGAGTAGTCCTCTCAGCCCGAAAGCAGTCAGAAAAAACAGAACTAGGAAACGACAGTCGGATGCAGTTCTACCGGCTTCAGATTTGGATCACCAACGGACGCGGCCCTCAAATAGCTTCGATACCATGTAGGAATTTACAGGGTAAGTTCCTCAGAAAGAACACCAAAAGGACACCGCTCACAACCAGATCACAGATCAATACACCAGTATTTTTGACGTGGTTAAAACCCTCAAAGAGGGAAACAGTCCACGGCCTAAGCCAACGCGGCCACTTTAGGCAATTTATTAATCAAAGAATGAAAATTTACATAAGCTTCTCTCATGCACCGATTACCCTACAAATGACCATCCATGCGCTTTAAATAGAATTCATGGACCAATCGGGTGTCAAGCCATGGATCAAGTGTCGGTAATACCGAAGAGAGAATGAACCGTCAGATCACTACATATCGTGACCGTTGGATTGTAAGTTACAAAATATACAATGGTAAAGAAACACACTTTACCTAACTCTATACTAGACCAAGTTGTACTTAACTATTTCCTATGTGTCGGAATATCCTAACATTTTCCTCATCTCTTTTTAGTCCTTTCCCACCTAATCTAGTCATGCCTCGGTCGTTCCCTAACACATCTTCTGTCGAGATCCCAATTTTTTTTCTTTAACCCACTTCCCTTGTTCATTAACACATTCCAATAGGAAGGAGCTCCACCCCCTCCCCCTCTAAAGACCATGAACACCAAACCCTAGGTGTACCTTTTGAGAAACCCTCACTCCTCCAGAAATTCGAGATATTCAATATAATAACACATATTTTACCATACATCTCTTTTGATTTAATTAATATTCATATGTTAAATAATATTATATATAAAAATTAATATCATATCCAACTAATCATTCGAAACCAAAGGGATGCTTTTGGCTTCATGTCTTTGGCTTCACAAATCACACTAATTTATTATCTCATCAACGAAGTGCTTCTATGTTCATCTTCCTTTATATTGTACTCCCTAATGACTAAACGATAGTTTACAATGGATGTATCATGTTTTTAAATGGGTATATAACATGAAAAGACCACAATTAAACTTGTGGGTTTCAAAAACCTTTAATTTGTAAATAGTTAATAGTAAATTAATTATATGATTGAGTTAAAATTATCCTAAATACCATGACAATTTGTATGAAGTTTAGTTTTAAGCTATTAGTTTTAGATTAAATCATATAAAAAAAACTTCACATAATTTTAGTAATAACATTTTTTAAATAAATAGAATATTGTTCAATTCAACATTTGATAATAATTCTAACTTAAATTCAATCTAATATATTAACACATAATATTCTTAAATAATTTGAAATGTAATTTTGTATCTTTTAACAACTTTTCTTCCCAATAAGAAATAGTGTCATTTTTTTTAATCATTTAAATTTTATTTTTATTTTTACATGAAACTTTAATTTTAAAAAAATAATTATTTTAAAATATCTTCTATATTGATAAATATAATGTAACCTTGCCATCCTAGCTAGTATGTAAGACCAAGTATTGAACTCATCTGAATCTTATAAAAAGTTTAATTAAATGAAAATAAATATTGAATTAGTAAAAAATAATATTCGTAAGAATATAAGAATACTTTATGGCGTATGCAATTACATTATTAGAATACTTTATCACTTAATTATGTTATGTCTATCTCATTATGATAGTGCTAGGAAAGTATCATGGCCCTGGTCCGTGGAGCTGGCTTAGGTTAAATCCATAAAATATTACGCTCAAAGGCATATTATTAATTATAAATTATAAAGTAATAAGTAATACACTCCGTGTTACGTGATTGTGGAGATATGCTTATTAAACATCTTATTAATCGTTTTATTTCTTACTGTGATTTGTTTTTTATTTTATCCATTTATTTTTAAATACGTGATTATTGATTTTTTTTTTTTTATTATTTTATGCTTTGTTTTTAAGACTTAATTATTAAAAAAGTGATTATTTTTGGATTATGGTGATTACTGTTTTAATTTAATGGTTTTTGGTTTTTGGGTGGGGATTTGAATTGATTGATTATGTAATTAAATTTTATATTATCAATAAATATTTTGTTTTTGAAAATTTATGAGAAAAAATATAGGTAATGGAGAATTCTTGTTATTTTAGAAAGTTGTTAAGTGGTTAAATCTATATGGTGGACCTTCCTAAATCTTCTCCTAAAAATCCTAGCGAAAAACTAATAAGATAATGTAAGAGAGGTTATGTGAAAATTTGGACTTAGTTGGAGAGAAAAGCTAAGTTGGATGAAAGCAAGAGAAAAGCATAGTGGAAAAAAGAAACACTTTGAAGGAAAACGAAATATTTTTCTAATCAAAAAGAAAAAACTCAGGTAATTAAAGGGGTGCAAACTCTATAAGTAGAATGTTGATAAAGAAAAGTTTGTTGAGAAGAAATTATAAAAATACAACTAAAGAATATAGAAGAAGTTGCTATTCCTCGATATGAGCTCAAAAATAGTTGTGGATTTATGTGATATTTGTTTTAATGCTTTAAGGTTATATATATTCTTTCCCATCTTGGAGGAAGGAGGTTAACTAAATTAATGTATTGGAATTGATCTGCTGAGAAAAATTTATAAATATGCTACTAAAGAATATAGAAGAAATTGAAGGAGGTTAACTAAATTGATGTATTGGAATTGATCCGCTCACAAAAAACTATAAATATACTATTAAAGAATATAGAAGAAATTGAAGGAGGCTAACTAAATTGATTTATCGGGATTGATCTACTGGGAAAAAATTATAAATATACCACTAAAAATATATTGAAGAAATTGTTATCCCTAAATCTAGGCTCGAGAATAGTCGTTGGTTTATGTGAATTTTTTTATTAATATTTTAAGATGATAATATCTATATCTATCTATATTCTTTCTCATCCAAGATAGTTATTAGTTTATATGAGATCTTTTGTTGATGCTTTATATATATATATATATATATATATATATATATAATTTCCTATTAAAAAGGAAATTAACTAAATTGATGTATTAGAATTAATATATTTATTTTTTAAACTATTTTAATAATAAATAAATAAATTATATCAATAACATTCTAAAATATTATATATTCCAACACAAAAAAATATACATTATTTGTTTGGAAAGGAAACATAATGTTCCTTCCTTTTATATAAGAAATAGCGACGGATTGATAACCTGATAGTTTGTTTGAAGTATGCATAAAAGAGAGAGCATTCATGGGTCCTCTGTGATTCATATAATAAAACCTGTCCAGGGTTTAACAAAGTTATTCACTATCATTATGAAAGATCAGTCAAATGAGTGCCCCTGTAAGATATATGGGAGCATTAACCTGGTCGCTCTTACCTAAATTCAGAACTTACTCGAGTAGCATTTTACTATATCTGGTTACATTCTGCATTATGTAATATATTCATAATCCTCTAATTTTAAGATAAGGAAGCATTATTGATCATATTCACAATCTCCCTCATTAAAGGTCGCTCTTCAGTAATGTCGCGTAAGCAGAGATTAGCAATTTGGATCATGTTCTGTAGCTCCATCGTGTGAATGTGATCTATCAAATTTCGATCAACAATGGTCATGAATATGTCAATGTCTTCTCTGAAGCCATATCGCTGAGTCCATTCTGCCAGAGGTGTGTCTTCATGTAGTGCTTTTAAACCTGTAATTAGCTCGAGAAGAAGCACACCAAAGCTATACACATCACTTTTAGCTGAATATCTTCATTTTTCACATATTGGGGATCCAGGTAACCATAACTCCCTCTAACAGCAGTGACTGTAAACTGATTGTCTTTTGGGCCTAACTTTGACAGTCCAAAATCAGCCAATTTAGCACAGTTATCGTCCACCAGCAAAACATTTGCAGACTTAACATCACGGTGCAATATCGGGGGCCTTGCTTCTTCATGAAGGTATTGCAATGCCACAGCAACCTGACAGGCTATGTCCATACGAGATGGCCAAGATAATGGACTTGGGAGACCTCTCTGCGTGTGAAGTCGATCATACAAACTCCCGTTGGAAATGAACTCGAACACAAGAATTCGCTCACCTGCACATGCATCATTCACAGAATTGTTATGAGAAAAATATAGCAATGGAATTATTTTATAAAATGATTATATATATATATATATATTTCATTCTGATAAAAAATTATTTAAGAATAAATTTTGATTGTTCATTTTATTTATTTTGATTAGATAATAATATAAGGTAATGAAACTTATAGTGCAACCTTATGAAAGATGGAAAATCAAAATCTATATTATTGATAAAAAAATCATTGGTATTTGAAATTTTATCGTTCAAGTTCAGGAAAGTGTTTATTGTTTATTTTTTTATTTATTTTGAATTTATAATTCTTTATACATATACATAATTTTTAGATTCACTTAAATTATATATTTTAATAATTTTTATATTGAAAAGTAAAAAAATAAATTTATGGAATATTCAATTCTATTTCACTACACATTGTATGTTATTGTATAATAGCGTAATTAGTTTTAACTTTATTATTGAAGATGTATTTCAATTTTGTATTTATATTGGAAAGATAGATTAAAATTGGACTTACAAATGTTTTCAAACTTTGAAAAAAATTGATATATAACAGATAAGCTAGTCTGTGTGTTGAGTGTAGTTCAAATATTTTAACTTTTTGGTTTTTTTGGATTTATTCTCATATGTGTTTGGTTTAAAATGTAAAGAAAATTATTGAAATAATAAATTTAAATTTTATATAATCTAATATTTTGAAGATTTTCCAAAAAATTAAATCAAATAACAAATACTAATCATTTGATTAAAAATTATATTAAATTTAAAAAATACACAAAAACTAAAAAAAACAACTAAAATTGAAAAGAATTAATAATCTGAGAGCTTGTACCAAATTCCAACCACTTATAATCCAACATCCAAAACAAAAATTTTCACAATGACTAACTTGAACATTATATCTTCAAATTAAGAGGATACACAAAAAATCAAAAAAGAAGAAGATGAAATTGAGAAGAATTAATCTTTCACAATGACTAACCTGAATATTATATCTTCAAATTAAGAGGATACACAAAAACTCAAAAAAGAAGAAGACGAAATTGAGAAGAATTAATGATCTCAGAGCCTGTACCAAATGTTCACAACCTGTAATCCAACATCCAACATGGGCATGTTTTAAGTGAGAATATTGTGGGATCTGACTAACATGGGCATCTTTTAAGTAGGAATACCTTGGGATCCAACTAATCTGGGCAAAGTTAATTATTTGATTTTGTCTATGTATGTAAAAATGAGATCTCAAAATATTCAATAAACAATTTATCATAATGATCAATATAGGCAATTTTAAATCGAGAAAAATTGAATAATTAACCTTGTTCATGTCTATTAAATTCTAAAATATTTCTCAAATTCAAAATCAACTTAAAGTGAGCCCAACATATCCTTTTGCAAAAATTAGACTCGAGGGGAAAAGAAATTGGCGTTCCAACCACTGAACTAAGACCCGATGACAGTGTTTATGGCAATATTGTAAACCAAGGAAATTGCGAAAGAAGGGAATAAGAGCACACCTGCTTGTAAACACAATTCGATTAGATCCACCAGATGAGGATGACGCGGAAGTCTGAGGAGCACAGACAATTCCTGTTTGAATAAAGTGGGATCTAAATTCGTTGCTCTCTTGACGGCGCCCACCCGACTATCTGGTAAATTGGCACGATACACAAATCCAGAGACGCCCTGTCCAACTTTTGTTGTGAAATTGTCAGTGGCGTTGGCCAGTTCCTCCCTTGTATATGTGCATATTCCTATGCCCTCCTCCAACCAGTTCAGTTCTTCCACTGTGTGTGAGCGTAAGTCTATAAGCTCCATCTCCAAATAGTTCCCAATAGGGTTCGCTGGCTGTTCCCTTGCGCATGTTTGTGGATGTATGCTCACTTCGAAAAGGTTCCCGCTAGGGTTTGCGAGTTGCTTCACGGGGTAAGTGCGTTTGCGGGCAGCCTTCACAATGGCGATGGCAATATAAACCTTGGCGATGAAAACAATGACGATGAAAACAATGGCGATGAGAACCATGCCAATCGATGCCATGATTTCTGTAATTCTGATATTTGCTGCGTAAACGCATTGTGCAGGAACAATGAACAGCAAGCGATGCAGCGAACAAATAGCAATGAGCGATCAAGCGAAATCCGCGTTCGACCCGTTACCTACGAAAATGGGTTGTCCCCACACTTTGGAATTTCGTTTACTGTCGCTCAGATTATGATTTGGCGGAGATGATTGGTCCTATAGTATGCATGCGTCTTGCAATTGTACATTTTAAAAATAAATTTAGGATAGGGCAGAGATTATTGGTCGTACCATGCATGCGTCTTGCAATTGTAGGTTTTCGAAATAAAAATGAGTGAGATGATGCAATTGTGCTGCGTCGTACGATATAATTTTTTGGCCTCTATTGTGTTTTTAAATATACTAAATTGACACGTAACATAAGATAAAATTACAACTTTTGGATAAAATTTTTAATTTTTATTATTTAAAATATGTATGGCGGGCAAAGATAAGGAAATTGGTAATTGCTTGGTCATCAAGTATTATGTAAATTATAACATTCAAGGTTCAAATTTTTATGGGTTTAACTAATAATTTGTTTTTTATTAAATTGTGTTTTTAAACTTATGACATAAATACTATGAAAATAAATCCTAGTCTTTGATTTGTGTATAGTATTCAAAATATCTTGAAATATTTTATGGAGGTTAGATTTATGGCATTCACCTAATAATTATTCATAATTAAATTAAAATACTTTGAAAATAAATCCTAGTTTTTGATTGATTTGTGTATACTACTTAGAATATTGATATTCTATGGAGCTTAGATTCATGGCATCCACTTTATAATTATTCATAATTAAATTAAAATTCTTTGAAAATAACTCCTAGTCTTTAATTTGTGTATACTATGAATATTTTTAAATACTCTATGGAGGTTAGCTTCATGGCATCCACCTAACAATTATTTATAATTAAATAAAAAATTTGGAAGCCCTATTTTAAAATAGACATGCTTAGTGTTTTTTTAAGGCACTTTTAGGTGTAAAGGACACTGGTTCAAAACTCCCTGGGAAAAATTCCAACCATGGCATTAAACAAAATTATGCTCAAGAACAAGTACCCCCTTCCCAAGATAAATGATATGTTGGATTAACTGCAACAAGAAAAATACTTCACCAAGATAGACTTAAAGTCTGGATATCACCAAGCTCAAGCCAAAGAAAAATATATTTAGAAAATTGCCTTCAAAACTAGGCAAGTTTTCTATGAGTGGTTAGTCATTATGTTTATCCTATGCAATGCATCAACTACATTTATGAGGTTAATGATTGATATAGTTTTCCCTTTTATAGATTCACTTTGTTATTGTCTATTTTGATGATATATTAGTATACAATCCTATCTCAAAGGAGCACATCTCACATTTGATGCAGGTGCTAGAGACATTGAAGAATCAACAATTGCTAGTAAATCTCAAGAAGTGTAAGTTTGCATAATAATGTTTGGTGTATCTAAGGTATGTGATCAGTGGAGGAGAGATGAAGATAGATCCTACGAAGGTAGAGGCCATCATGAGGTAGTCGATGCCTACTAATTTTTTAGAGGTTAGGAATTTCGTCGATGTAGCATAGTACTTGAGGAAATTAATAGCCTCATTTTTAGCAATAGAAGCACCACTTCATGTCATAACAATGATTGGTAAGAGTTTCGAGTGGGGAAAGGACCAACAAAGGGGTTTCAAGAGTTTAAAACGAATATCAATTAAGCACCAGTTCTGGCATTATTGAACTTGGAAGATCTCTTCAAAGTAGAGACGTGTGCAAGTGGGTATCCTATGGAAGTGGTCTTCATGTAGGGAAGAAGGCATGTATGCAAGCATTCCAATGTATTTCATGGGCCAGTTCGCAACTGATCTACCTACAACAAGAAGCTCTATGCCATGGTGCAAGCTATGAAGAAGTGGAAATACTATATAATGGGAAAGGAAATAATAATCCAAAAATATCATCAATGACTATAATACCTACAAGCATAGAGTAAACTATAGTTGACCAATCATTGCAAGTGGATAGGGTTTCTAAAATAGTTTCATTCAGTGATCAATTACAAGAAGGAGAGAATAAAAAAGTTGATTGCAATGATTTTAAGTCCATCCACATCAAACATCATAACTTTGGGAACTCTTATGCACATGCATCCTTTCAGAGATGATGCATACAGAGAGACATACATATAGGATGGGGACTTTAAGGATGCATTTTAGTAGTTGTAAATCTAGTGTCATGTACATGATGATGATAGAAAAATTGACTATAATATCTAGAATGGGTTACTCTATATGTTATATAAGTTATGTGTTCCTAAAGGTGAGTGACTGCAGCTGATCAAACAAGATCACACTTACAAGGCTGCAGAGAATTTTTGCGTATGGAAGATATTGGCCAACTTCCATATGTATGTGTAGTTGCATCTCATGTAAGAAGATGTATTAGGTTCATAATAGGATGCATGATTTGTTATACTAGGAAGCCTAGTAACAATAAACAAGGTCTATATCATCCCTTTCATGTACCCACTTGTCTTTGGGAAATAATTTACGTCGACCTTGTGGCAGGTTTACCAACAACCAAGAAGGGACATGAATACCTATTTGTAGTAATTGACAGGCTTAGAAAGATGCATGTTCTAATGCTAATAATTAGTGAACTTGTTCTTTAAGCTAGTCTCGATGCACTTTGGGATACATGGAGTAGCATCATTTCAAATAGAGACACAAATTTTTTTAGCTCATTTTGGACTACATTATGGGAGAATATGGACAAAAATTTAAAGAGATCTATAACATTCCATCCACAGAAAGATGGGAAAATAAAAGTAGTCAATAGGAATTCGATGCATCTTTAGAGGGGTTACAATCAGAAGAATTTGAAGACATATGAAAAAAATATGTTATATATATAACACTCTTATAAAAGTGTAGTCCACACTTCTATTTGTAAGTCCCCATTTCAAACTTTTTTTGAATATTTTACACCTTCACCTTTGGATATTGCATATGGACAACAAGGATGACTAACAAATGTTATTAAAGGGGATGCCTTAAGGGCAGAAAAAATTGTTGAGAAGATGAGGGAAATCCATATATAGGTATAGGAGACACTATAGTAGTCATACAAAAAATACAAATCCAAGCATGATCAACAGAAAATAAAGAAGTTTTTTGAGGTGTGAGACAAAGTGTGGTTACAGGTGAATAAAGAGTGGCTACAAGGTCCTAGTAAAAAAATCAATGCTCTATGATATGGACCCTTTGATATATTGGATAAGGTGTGAGATAACACCTATTAAGATAATTTACACACATACATGTGCATTTACTCAATGGTGAATGTAAAAAATTTGAACCTTTATGAGCTTTCCATGCCAGATTGGGAAGTGGAATAGGTCCTACCTTCTTTAGAGGATTTGGCACCAAATGCTTAGTTATATTTGATAGACGTTATATATTTGTAGCAATGGCTCAAAAATACAAGTAAGGGGTAGAATGAACTTTGGAAAATTGGATTCAAATGATAGCTTCTAGCTAAGGCTAAATGGTACACCGAATAGAAGGTCGAAGAAACATGTCCTCACCTCATTAAATAGAAGCTTTTGGGGACCAAAATCCTCCCAAAATTGGAAGGTACTATCCATATTGCATCATTATATTCTTTTTCATCCATCCTAATGCTTTTAAAGTGGAACAAGTGGAGGAATTCTTGCTAAATGTAACTAGATTTGGTCTTCATTTAATGTATTTCAGTCATCTTGTAATGTACTTGTCAAAAGAATAAAGAAGATAATTATTATTATCACTTAATGCAACATGGGTTTCATGCTTGTGTCAGCATGTTTTAGGTCAATTTCCCCATTGATGATTTTTAGGATTTATTTTGAGTCAATAGAGTCATTGTACTTTTAAAGTGACTATTCATAGGATTTTGAATCATGTAAAAAGTTTAAGTATTGAGTCAAATATGAATTTTGTTGGCTCCACACCAAGTTGGCCCTAAGATGATCAAGTCAACCTCAAAGAGGGTTATTCAACCTCATCAAGGGACTATAAAAGAAGTAGTTCAAGCTCCATTTTAAGCACACTCTCAAAAGAAAGTTTGATATATCTTGTATCTATAAAAAGTGTGAATTGGAAGGAGGAAACGTAAGTGTGAGTTTGGTCTAGGAGAAGGAAAGAAAGAAAATTGAAACTTTGGTATAACTCTCTCTCTCACGTGCCCTAGTTTGGGAGATCAAAGTTCTCTTATTTATGTTGTAGCTAGTTATCGTGTGATGGTGTTGCCATTATATGTCGAAGTTTCTATTGATGGGTGTTGCTACCTTAGGAAGTTTTACTGGGCCAAGATCAAAGTTTATAAGAGAAGATCGAAGTCTCCAAGGAAAGATAGAAGTGATTGGGTCGAAGAAAGTGTTTCCACTGTTGCTGCTACTGCTAGGTCAAGAAGGATCATCCGCAAGAGAAGAGGAAGGTTGACTTGGTGTGGAGGAAAT
Organism: Pinus tabuliformis; assembly: GCA_031772625.1. Classification (NCBI taxonomy): domain Eukaryota; kingdom Viridiplantae; phylum Streptophyta; class Pinopsida; order Pinales; family Pinaceae; genus Pinus; species Pinus tabuliformis. The sequence continues at coordinate 863,818,246 of CM062815.1, forward strand.
TTTGTGTCAAGGTCTAGAGTCTTGGAATATCTCCAGAAAACTATTGAAGGAATAATTAGTGACTGGGTTTTCCCCTAGTTGTGAGCCTATATCTATTGTCCATTTTTTTATGTGCTTTTTCTTTGGTAATTGCTTGATGAACTAAAAGAAAGAAGATATATGGAAAACTAATAAGAATTCAAGAAAATCACAAGTAATTATCAAGTATAAGAAAATCTTTCTACCTTTCTGATTTTCTAACATGGTATCAGAGTTGTGGTGAAGAAGGAAGAAAAAGGTAGTCTCAAGTACTTGATAAGGAATCATTCAAAAGGATTATTCAAGGGAGGAAGTCTACTATATCCAAAGACAATGTATAACACTATCAAGGGAGAGAAAAAACTTGAAGGAGCCTCAAACTATAGGTCTCAGAAGAAGAGGATTGACTTCATCCTTGAAAAGAACAAGGTTCTATACTTTGTAAAAGGAAAAGAAAAGAATCCTACTGATGACTCCAGCGACGCTGACAAAATAAATTTCAAAGAATTATAAATGGTGGCCATGACTCTAATGGTAGAAGGATAAATGACAACCTTGTCCCATTTATAGTGAACATCAATTATGCTCAGGAAATGTGTGAAGCCTTTTCAAAGTTATTCACTATTAAGAATATTGGTCAAGTACCTAGCTTGAAGAATGAACTAATGACCACAAAGATGACTAAAGAAGATATAGTGTGCTCCTTCTTTCTGAACATAGAAAGAATCAGGAATGATCTTTTGGTCATTGATTAAATTTCTCTAGAAAAAGAATTCATGAATACTACTCTATTAGTATTACCACCTACTTGGGGTGCATTTGCTGCAGGACTTAACAGTTGGAAGGAAGCTCCCATGTTTGAAGAAATATGGACTACCTACAACCAAGAATAATTAAGGATGTCACTAGTTTCCAATTCTAAAGGAGTTTCAAATGCCTACACTGCTCAACATAAAGGAAACTTCAAAAAATCAAAAGGACCAAAAAGGAAGGTAGAAATGTCCAAGGTAGAATTCTATCAATGTCATAAGAAGGGTCACTACAGGAGTGACTATCCTGACAATCCAAAGATGCTAACTTGCACTACTGAGTCCTTTGATTTTAGTCTTAGACATCCTATTTTGTATTTTTGATGTTTTAGAATTTATAGGTTTTAACATATTTTTGGGAAAGACATTTTTCTTTTATTTTTGTAAGTATGCCTCAAGCTTTGGAGGGAGCCCTCAACATCTCCCAAAGATAATTTTATCATTTCCTTTCAGATTTTGGTTTCATGTGCTTATTTAAGTTTTGATTATATTAAATACTAATCACCATTCTCCCTCTATTTTCTTGATTAGGAAAAACATATGTTATACCCTCAAGAAGTATGGAAGTGAGCCACCCAAGGTAAGGGTTGTCAAAGTTATGCATTAAACTACAAAACATTGATTTATTTAAATCTTTTATTCATTTGAAAATCTGTTACTAACATTGTTATGTCTAGTTATATTGAATCCTATCGATTCTTATTTTGGATGATTCATCATTTGATAAATCTACCCCACTTATATTCTTAATTGATTTTATAGAACCCTACATAGGTTCTTTGGAAAGCCCTAACCTAAGGGTATGCTAATGTGAATGTCTGAAACCCTAAAACTACTTGGGGTTACTCATAAATGTTATTTGGAGTTTTTGTTGATAATGTCATGTTTGGGATTTTGGTATGATCAAGAAAATCTAACTTGTTAGGATTTAATGATAAAGTCTAAAATCGTGAACCTTTGAAGTATTGGTAATTTTGGGTTTGCTATGTTCCTATATTGAAACCCTAACTCATTAGGGTTTGGTGGAATATGTAGGCAAGACCCTTATAATGTCTTAGAAATTATTTCCTTGGAATGCATGTTTGTCTGATCAAACCCTAGTCTAATCAAGTTTGTTTCTCTAACTCATATTGATATTTGTGAAGTTAGGTTTGACTAACACATGATATGAAATGTCTATGCATGATGAAGTCCTAGATGTATGATTTGATATTTTTATCGGTGATAATGAATCCTAGGGTTTGGAACTAAGCCCTAGTCAATGTCTTTTTCTCTAAGATGTTAGTATTTGTGAAATTCAAGGATTTTGGAGTTAAACCTTAGTTGAAGTGAAAATTTCTGATGTATGATGACAATGCGATAATTTGAGATTTGTGTAAGATCGTTGAAATCTGAGCTTTAGTTGAGATTGATGTTTGATTAAAACTCTAGGGTTTGCAACTAGCCCTAGTGGAAGCTGGTCATGTTGATGACTAAGCCATGGTTGGGTTTGATTAATTAATTCTCATGTATGAAATCTAGGATTTATGTGAAACCCTAGTGCAGAGTCTAACATATGAATTCTAAAATTTGTTAGATGCTTTGTTGATCTATATTTGTTTGTATTGTTTTTAGGATTTTCTATGTGATAAGTTATGCCATACCTTTGGAAGAAACATTGAAACCCTAGATATAATGAAAGTTGTTATGAAGTAGTCTACGGTTTATGACAAAGTCCCTAGTAAGATGTTGAAGAGTATGTGTCTCTTCTTTGATTTTGTATCTAATATATATATAAGGTTGAAATGCTTCTGTAGTTCTGATAGAACTAACTTCATGCTTCTATAAATTTGTTTTTACTTGATATCTAAGTTGTGCAGGTACAAATATGCAATATGGTGAAGATGTTTGTTGATGTGATAAAAATGATGTGGTTGGTGATGGGAATGATAACTCTAATGAAATAGTTAGAAGCCACAAAAGTTTCTATGGTGTCAAAGTAAAGAGGTAAATATTCCTGGATTAAGAGGGATCTTGAAAATCTCCCTGAGATTAAGTGGGAGCTTAGATATCTCCCTGGTTGAGAGGGAGGGCATAGTTTTGATTGGAGAAACATTTTTGGAAGGTATGTTGTTGTATATGAAGTAGGAGATAAAAGTTTATGATTGAGGAATATTTTGTCCAATATTCAGTTGATTTTCCTACTATGATGAGGAAAAACATCAGTTGTTTGGAAGACCCCAGAGATTTGTATTTAAGTATGTGCATGTGAAAGCATATTAGTGATTGGGGTTGAGTTTGAACAGGTGAATCTCTCGAAGAAATTTTGATAGCATTCTAGTTACCAATCAGTTTGATTGGGAGAGACTGGTTATCCTTGATCTGTTGGATCAAGGATTGTTGAGGCTTTGTGAGTGAAGCATTGCCTAAGAGGACATCTAGTCGGCACTTTGTGTTGATTTTTAGGTATCGAAGTTATAAAGGTGGTGTTGGTTATTGAGAACTATTTTTGGATACACCCGTGGATCCCTGGGTTGATGGTTAGCAAGTAAGTTTGATGGTACCTAGAGAGGTTGAAAGCTTGAGTCTATCTTATTCCCATTTGGATATATTTCCCTAGTCAGGAATCTAGTCCATGGCATTGTGATGCCTTAAGTTCTTCATGGTTCATATCATTGAGATCTTCCTTGTACTTTTATATAGTTAATACATCCCTAGTTAAGAGGGAATGTTGGAAAATGTAACTATGTTCGGTCTTCATTTAATGTAATTGAGTCATCTTGTAATGTACTTATCAAAAGAATAAAGAAAATAATAATAATAAAAATAATAATAATTATTATTAATTATTTTTAACTATTAAAGCATGGGTTTCGTGATTGGGTCATCATATTCTAGGTCAAAGTCCCCATTGAGGACTTCTAGGATATATTATGATTCAATAGAGTCATTTTACTTTTAAAGAGACCCTTATTAGGCTTTTGAATCATGTAGAAAGGTCAAGTATTAAGTCAAATATGAATTATGGTGCCTCCACACCAAGTCAGCCTTAAGATGATCAAGTAATCCTCAGAGAGGGTTATTCAACCTCACCAAAGGACTATAAATGAAGCAATTCAAACTCCATTTGAAGCACACTCTCATAAGGAAGTTTGATATCTCTTGAAGCTGGAAAAAGTGTGAATTGTAAGGAGGAAAAGGAAGTGCAAGTTTTGTCTAGGAGAAGGAAAGAAAGGAAATCAAAACTTTGGTACAACTATCTCTCTCTCTCATGCCCTATTTTAGGAGATAGAAGTTCTCTTATTGATTCCATAGCCATTTTCCATGTGAAGTTGCCGCCATTATAGGCTGAAGTTGTTGTTTTTGGGTGTTGCTACCTCAGGAAGTTGTACTGGGCCAAGATCGAAGTTTCTAAAAGAAGATCAAAGTATTTTAGTGAAGATCGAAGTCTCCAAGGCAGGATAGAAGTGACTGGGTCGAAGACTGTGTTGCCATTGTTTCTCCTACTAGGTCAAGAAGGATCATCTACAAGAGAAGAGGAAGGTTGACTTGGTGTGGAGGAAAGTTTTTGTCAAGGTCTAGTTTTTTGGAATATCTCTGGAAAACTATTGAAGGAAGAATTACTAGTTGGGTTTTCCCCTAGAGAGGGGTTTTTCCCTGGCTATGAGCATATATATGTTGTCCATTGTTTTATGTGCTTTTTATTTGGTAATTTCTTGATGAACTAAAATAAAGAATATATAAGGAAACCTAATAAGAAGTCAATAAAATGAAAAGTAATTATCAAGTATAAGAAAATATTTCTGGCTTTCCAATTTTCCAACAGGAATTATCTCACCAAACCACTTCTACTAGCATATCCCAATTTAGAAATTTTAGGTCTTAAACCTTCCAAAATAATTTTGAGCCTTGAAATGGAATTTTTTTGGAGTAAAACTTTATCACCTAATCATGAACCCCCTACCACTATTCTATAAACAAATACCTTTCTAACTTCATAATAATCACCTTAATCAGAGTCTATAATTAAAATTTATGCCACCTAATAGTTCACATTATTGTTTTGACAACCATGATTTGAGAGGATGGCACATTAGCCACCATCATTCATGGAAAATTGACTATAAAAGTGATCAAGATGAAATAGATTTTAGAAGAGTCAATATTGAAACTCTAGTTACCAATTGAAGGAGTGAAACTTAACCACTAGTAGGCTATTGGGTTGTCTTAAAACTAGGCCACTAGGAGGAAGAGGGGTTCCATTGTATTTGAGTGCATTTTTGTTCCATATATGAGTAGATTAGTTGAGAGTGTATAGGGAGAGAGAAAAATAAAGGGTTTATGCACTGTAGCAGCGCATGGGCCACATGTCTCACTTTTTTTTAATTGCATCCATTTCCATTTAGATAAAGAGAGAACAAATTAGTGTCACCTTCCAGTTTGGTTTTCTTATGAAAGTGTTTCCTAGGTCGTAAATTGTGTCATTGTAGTTTATGAGTGATTGTCCTATTTTTTCTCTATTTTTTGCATAATTATAATTTTTATGCTTACACAATAAATAGTAATTAATCTATCCATAAATGTAAGGAGAAATAAATCCTCATATTCATATTTTATAATATATTTTAGTAGATCTATTGTGAAAAAATTTCCAATATAATATCCATCAAAATTTACCGATCAATTATATGCATTTACAAAAAAATGTCTAATGCAGTGGAAAAACCTCCAAATTGCTCAATACAATATAGGATGGGGAAAGCATGGAAGGAATTTCATCACAATGTGAAAAAGATATAAAGAGGTAGCCAAATTGAGCAAGAACAATTCAAAATGATTCAATAGAAACAAATAGTCCAAAATTTGAATGAAAATGGAGTAATGAAGGACTACATTTTAAAAATTGTCTACAAAAAAAATAGACACAATCAAGCCAAATTCCTTCTTGAATATGTTATAGGCTATTAAATTCCTGTCCTGGTGGCTAGCATGCATCGTTTATGATAGTAGAAAAAGCATCCACATTTTCTTAAGAATGCACATGTGTTCTTGAGAACATATAGACATTTTCAATAACATGCACACATTCTTGAGACTGGGATAATTTCCTCTCTCACCTAGCTCAATATTGGCAGGACCATTCACAAATTATAGAATGCATGCATTATTCTATCCCTTTCTCCCCCCATTCTATCCTTCCTCTTCCTCACTCTCTATCTTTTCCCCTAATAACTTTGTTTGTCTCTCTCTTTTTATTCCCCTTCCATACTTGTCTCAATATCCCTCCCTCTGTCTGTCTATATCTCTCTCTACATTACTCCCCCACTATCCCTATAACTCTCTCCCCCATCACTCTCTCTCTCCCTATCTTTTCCTCTTCCTCTCTCTTCTTCCATCTCTATCCCTCGACCATCTTTCTCTTTATTTCTCTCTCTTCCCCATCATCATATCTCCCTCCTTCCACCTCTCCCTCTCTATGTTTGTATCTCTCTTCTTCCCCCTCCACTCTTTCTGTCCCTCCATCTATCCTTCTCTCTCACTGTTTTTGTTGTTTCATTCATCATCATCCAATTAATTCTCTAACCAATCTTTTGAACCATAGTTCCCTCACTAGTTCCCCTTCATGCCATTTAATTAATCCTTGTAGCTAAATAAAATCACTTTGTCGAATGTAAATTGGGGGCTTCAATGTGTCGAGAGGGTTTTTGTATCATTCAATCTGAGACAACAGGCCCCTGTCTCAAACCATATAAGCTACTTATCCCCTAAATTAGTCTCCAGGATAAAAATGTCTCTTGTTCGAATCCCATCATGATGTTGCCATTTTTTTCGCAGGATCAATCTGTATAGATTGTTCACAACTTGGATCAACATTGGCGGGAACTGAAGTTGAATTACACCTCCTCAAGCTTAGACTGTTGAAGAGGTAACTAGTTTCATTCTTTACTTATTATGCTTGGTTGTGACTTGATGATGAGCTTGTAAAAAGAAAATGTAATTATTGATGTACTTGTCAAAAGAAAAGAAAAACAAATTTATTTTGTAAAAGAAAATTATTATTATTAAAATGGGTTTCTTGCCCACCATGTTGTGGTCTTAGGCCAAACACTCTTTGTGTGCTCTAGGTGTATTGTTAACAAGTCAAAGGGTCAAGTTCATAATGTACTATCCCTTTGAGGGCTCATGTAACAAGAAATAAATATTATTAACGTATTTTTTGGAGTCTATAAGCCTTCAAGTGATGGGTCAGCCAACCAGCTACATTTTGACCTAGTGAGGGATAATTCACTTCCTAAGAATCATATAAAAGAAGATCCACTATGCTCATTTGGATAGACAACATATAATCTATTTCATCTTAGATCCAAGAAAAGGAGAAGGCATCTGGTCCAACGAATTTTTTGACAAAGGAGAAGTGAAAATTTGGAGATCAGCAAAGAAGTGATGTTTTGTTTTTGTGACTCACACGTGTGAGTTATTGGAGGAAGACTTGGTGTCTCCTTCGTCTATTGTGTAGAGAATTTCTTTAGGGTTTGGCTGGATCATCACTTGTTTTGGTTTGGGTATTGGTCTTAGAAGTCTTCATTGGATGGATTTTATAAGAAGATATATTTTTTTTGGTTCCCCTCTTAGGGTTTTTTCCCTGGCTATCAGCCTACATCTAGTGCTCTTCTGTTTGCATTGTGATATTACTATTGGCATTTATATTGATGATGAACATAAATAAATAGTGATGAAAATTTCCTAATATAAATCACAAGAAAATGTTAAGGATGAAAGAGGAATCAAGTTAATAAATACTCTAACTTGATGCCCTAGATTTCTCAACATGGTTTCAGAGCTAGGGATTTGAACAATGGGAAGAAAGAATATCAATTTGGAATCATTTCAGTTCAAGGAAGACATTCATCCTAGGACGAATTTGTGGAGGCATCATATCAATTTTTGTGTATGAAATCAAGATCAAATCGTAGAGATGGGGCCACAGACCCTTCTCAAGGTTAGTTATGGTGTTTGAATATTAATTTAAGTTTATTAGAGGAGACCAAATTACTAAGAGGAAAAACCTATAAAGGTCACACTCCTTGGATGGCAGATCAATGAATTTTTTGTACCTACATTAGCCCGAAATCACTTCATTGGGGCTATAGACCTATTACAGGTACTTCGAGAGCATAAAAGGCATATGTTTTAGGAACAAAGGGGTTATATTCGAGCTTAAGGGAGGCCACATTCACTAGAATTGGAGCAAAGATCCAAGGAATAGCACAAGGTATGAAATCAACCTTCTTTCCATGAGAAAAATTGCATCTTTGGTATGTATATATGAGTCATTGTGTATTAGCAGTTTTCCAAATTCTTGTAGGGAACTCAAGAATTATTTTTTTGGCATCTATTTTAACCCTAAGAAAGGAGAAAATTCTCCATATATAATAAAATTATCTAAGGTATGATTTCAGTGCATAAGTGCTAATTAAAAGCTTGTTGTAGAGGCTACAACCACCCTCCAAAATTTTGGAGACTTCCTTCTTAACCATGGTAGTTCATATCACACTGATCCATGTATTCGTGCTTCGACTGAGACTTGTATTTCCATTTTGGTTTGTGTTTTCTTACTCCGTTGACTTTCTAACTCATAATGTGATCTCCTAACTTGGTCCCACAACAGTTCCTGGCTTTCCCCCCAGAAACTGCGCAATTCTTAAGGGAAACTAGGCTTGCTATTGGGAATTGTATAGTCCTAACTACCAGTGAGCCTTGAGCTTAGAAAATGTGTAGTCATGAGGAGGAAACTCAACACTAAGCCCAAAAATTGTAAAACCCTCATTGAGCTAAGAAACTATGCAGTGCATTGAGTCGAGAAGTTTCCTAGATCCTAGAACTGCGTTATCTTTCCCGCAACGTGCATGAACTGTTTGCATGGAAAAAAAGGAAGAAGCAAAAAGCATCCCTAAAAAATAGGGATCTATTTTACTATCCCAAGGGAGACACTTGCGTTATTTTAGAAACTTCCTGCAAGTGACTATTTTTCCTTGATTTTAGGCATGCACGTCATAAACCATAATTTATCCAAATCTATTTAATCAGTGCTACTATATCTAATTTTCACATTAGTTCTTGGAGCTCTAACATTCTTGAGGAGATCAAGGAGCCTTCGGTGCAATCATCGTCTCTTTTCTGGGTGAGTTTTTGTTTTGTCATCTTTTGTAGCTTTTTTTTGTCACTTTTTGTTGTTTTTCTTGTGTGAGTGTTGTTTCACTTGTTTATCTTCATGGTTGTTGACATATTAACTTGATTTAACATGTAGAAGTGTTGTTTCAATTTATAGATTTCATTTCCCAAGTGTCGCATTAGATTTCATGCTTTTACACCAACAGTTGTTGTTACGACGACCCTCCTCACTTACTTCATCTTCCTTCCATTTGATCAATTTCTACACTTGTTTCACATGCATCCACCCATAGTTAGTTAGATCTATTCTCAGCTTCACACTATCTCTCATATCTTCTTATTTTTTCCACTTCCCTTGTGCATATCTTAGTTTGCCTTGGTCAGATCTCACTTTCCATAGATGGCACTGTGCAATATGGAGGCTCAAGCCACAAGCTTGGCCTTTGGAAATGCACAATTAACAATCTACGTTGGCTCCAACTATTGACTGCGTAGTTCAAGGAGCTAGCCTCTCAGCTTGGCCTCTAAGACTACGTAATGGGCAATATCTCCCAAGCCCTTTCCCAGGCTAAGCTACACATTGCGCGGTTCCAGTCATCAAGATTCCACCTTGGTTGCTAAGACTACGTAGTACGCAGTTCCCATGGTCATCTAGTCCCCCCTGTTAAGTAAAATTTCACAATTCTTCACATCCAGTGCCTGACTTGTTACTTGAACTTTCCTTGAAGATGTTTTTCTTTAATCTAACATTTGCTTGCAAAGGCACTTTTGCAAAGGACTTTGAGGTAGATTTGGAGGATTGACATGTCTATCTTAGTATCAGGTAGTCAATGTTATACATAGTTTTATGCAGGTACCCCACCTTCCTGTGTACGTACATCATCAACTGGATTGGATCATATACGAATGAATGAATTATGACATTGAGCAGTGCCAGCGATCAAAATCTTGCCACCTTCAAGGAAGAAGACTTTCAGCAGATGTATCATTTTCCCGAACCAGTGAAATGCATGGACTCACTCACCTATTCCACCCACATCTATGTGAACACAAGAGACATTATCAAGAACTAAGTGAAAGAGCCATAAAAGTTTCAATAGACACCCACCCATGTCGACAAGATAAAGTCCCTAAGGAAGGCTTATGATTTTTTGATTATATTTTATTTTAGAATCCATGGTCAAGGGAGCACAAAAGCCTTTCATACTTACTGGATGCAATCTGTGCACAACAACGGTTCCCTAGCATGAACTCGACATTGACACCACAAGAGACTGTCATGAAAATCTATTGCACATTTCTTTTAGACTACAATTATTGAGTGATGGCATGACTAACTGACCTCTTTATCATCCTACTATACAAGCTTATATTTGAGCAAGATCCACCTTGCATGTCCTGATAAGAAATCAAGGTGATAGTAGTCATTGCAGATTAATATGCCTCACCAAGAGGCACCTTAATCAGAGTCTTTGGTGGAGAGAAGCCTCCACATGTATTACCAAGTTATGCCACTGGAAAACTGATCATGCAAGAAGTATCATACCATCTCGCTATAGGGTTTTCAACAACGCTGCATAGGAAGAAGAAAGAACCATTGCCCACTCTTCCTGTGTGGATTAGATTATACGAGATAAATAAATTCAAAGTTGTATATTTCGAGGCTAAGGAAATAGTGAGATTCGAATTCTACACTAAGGACTTCAATGCGTATGATTACCACAATATTTTCAATGAACACTACATGAGAGTTTACTTTTTGTGGATTAGTGAGGCATTTAATTAGCCATAAGAGGATCCTTGGAGGTATTTCTATAATGCCTCTAGACTCAATGATTCAATCAGTATAGCAAGGAATTTAAAGGATGCTATACAAACAATGAAGGCTCCAAAATAAACAATAGTAGTAGGCTGCAATCCCATGCAAGACAAGGGAAAGAGGAAGTTTGTTGACAATCCAAAAGGAGAAAAAATCTTCAAAATGAAAGAATATCCTCTTATCGCAAAGGAAGAATAGGCAGCGGAAGAAAAGAGGAAGCAAAGGATACAAAGAGAAGAATGAAGGAAGAGTGAAAAGAAGAGGTTGTAGGAAGAAGAACTAAAGCTACATTAGACAAAGAAGAAGCAGGAAGAAGAACAAAGGCAAGGAATGATGATAGAAGAAACAACACCAATACAGGTTGAAGAGATGGAACAATGTGAAGTTGAGTAGGAAGGTGAACAGATGCAGGATCAAGAGCTTTCTCAGTAGATTCAACAATTGATTGAAGTGACAGACATGAGTTGGAATAGGAGCCACAACATGAACATGTTGACCTGATACTGAGAGCACCACAAGTCATCCCTCAGTCTCCAATACCTCAAGTGTTAGTTACCTATAATACTAGTGTATTTTCCCATTATTATTGTTATTGTATCCCCTTATTGTTATTGATGTTTGCCTGTTGTCCCCATATTGTAATTATTGTGCCCCATAGAATTCCATTATTTTTATTCTTGTGCCCATACATTATTATTGCTATGTTGACTCTGATTATATCGTGACCCCTTAGACTCCTTGTTATGAAACCAGCTCAAAAAAAGATAGACAAGATAGATGAACGCCTTAGAAATAAGCCTCTTCGAGGGGGAAACCTCCTTTACATTACATGAATGAACAATTCTTAGATGATACAAATGACAAGACCTCCTTTCTATATATAGGAGTCTAAGGGGTCATAATATAATCAAAGCCGACATAACAATAATAATGTAAGGGCACAATAATAACAATAGTGGGCTTCTATGGGGCACAATAATAACAATATGGGGATTACATGGGCAGAATTATATAATAAGGGGGTTGTACTAATAACAATAAGGGGTTACACTAGTAGTATTGGGACCTAACATGCCCCTCTCCTTCAAAAAGTTTTGTCTTCAACGCTTGAGTAGTTCTTGATGCTTCTGTATAAATTCTTGTCCTCCCATGTGGAATATTCGATGGGTAAGTTCTTCCACTTGATGAGATACTCTGAAATTGATCTATTTTGTAGCTATCGATTTATCGGTTTGGTGACTACTTTAGGTTCCAATATGATTTTTCCTTCCTTGCCAAATTATTACAATACTATTTGAACTGGGATCTTCTAAAGCTTTTGAATGAGTTCCCACTCCTTTGGGCATATGGATATCTGTAAGGCCTGATGTTTAGAGGAACACTTCCTGGAATCAAATTAATAGCATGATCATGATCACAAATAGGTGGGAGGCCTTTGAGAGTCTCAAATACCTTGGGATGATTGTCCAAATCGTTTTGGAGATCTGGAGAAATACATGATTTCGATGTGGGATCCTCTAGTTAACATAATTGTGCAATTACATCCTATTGTTCTTTATTTGCAAGCTTTTTCATGTTGTTAGAGTTGATTATCTTTCTAGGTTTCCCTTCAATACCCTTCAATTCAACTTCCTTTCCTTCCCAAAAAAATTTCAAGAAAAATTCTTGAAAATTAAAAGCTATCGTACCCAAACATCAGCACCACCCATTAAAACATCAGCACCACCCATTGGAATGGAAAGAATTGGGCTATTTAATACATATTCTTCCATTTATAGCTTGATATTATGGAACTTTCCAAAGAAATTTATGGTTCCTCCACTTGCAACCATCACTTGACACTCTGGTGTTGGATATATGAAGCAATTCAATTCCTTGGCTATCTTACAATGAATAAAATTATGAGTAGTACTAGAATCAATCAACACTATTACCTTTTTCTTCTTGACATTTCCTTCTATATTGATAGTTTGAGGAGTGGTAATTTATTCCAATACATTACAAGATATGGTCGGATTCATATCTTCATGCTTGATGTGATCTTTCAATTCTTGAACATTTTTCTTCTTGATATGTCCTTCTATATTGATAGTTTGAGGAGTGGTAACTATGTCCAATGCATTACGAGATATGGTCGGATTCATTTCTTCTTTCTCGATGTGATCTTTCACTTCTTGAACCTTTTTCTTATTGATATGTCCTTCTATCTCGAGATTTTGAGTGGTAATTCTTTCCAATGCTTTGCAAGATATGGTAAGATTCATTTCTTCCTTCTTTGGGGTGAGTTCCTAGTGTATATCCTCTTCTTTTGATGTTTCTTATCCTTTTCTTCCTCCTCTTCATAATCTATGTAAAATAATTTCTTCTCAGCACACTCATGACCTTTAGTGTATTTTCTATCACAATTGTAATGAAGCCCTTTTTCTCTTTTCTCTTCCAATTGTTGTGGTGTAAACCTTGTAGGTTGTGGAAGGCTAGGAGAAAAAACACTTCCATAATTATAGTCATGATTGGTGGGATTCCTTATTTCCATAATTTCGCTTTCAATTTTTCTTGTCAACCCGAATGTCTTCTCAAATGAATGAGGTTCCCAAAGACGAGCCTTGTGTTGAATGTTATCCTTTAAAGTCCCTATGAAGACATCAACCATTTTCTTCTTTGGAATATCATTTACCCTTATATTCAACTTTTGGAAGTCCTCAATGTGCTCTGCCATTGAACCCTTTTGTTTGAGATTTATCAATTAGCTAAAGAAGGTGTTTCTCTTTGTATCCTCATAATGAGCTATCATTTCCTCCATGAAAATTGACCAAGTGAAGCGTGGTTTACGAGAAGAAAGCCATTTATACCATAAAAATTGATTCGGATCTAAATAATTAGATGCAATACGTAGCTTTTGTAATAGTGGTAGACCATGTAGATCAAAATATTCCTCCATCTATAGTATCCAATTTAGTGGATCCTTGCCATCAAACTTCCTCATCTCGCTTTTTCTTGATTTTATGAACTCAAACTTGCAACGACTGTAACTCTATATCTTTGGATCTTTAAGTTCAGAAATTTCGGTTTGTAATAGCCCTCTAAGTCCTCTTTCTAACTCCGTGTTACACTAAAAAATGTCACCTTGACTACTTACAGTTAGTATGGCTCAAATCAACAAGTCATGCTACCCTCTTAGGCAAGTCTCATGCCTCTGTTATCCATCTCAAACTCAAAGAAGAGAGAAAGTCTTGTAAAAATCATGTTTATCTCTGGGGTCGCAGGTTCTCTCTAGCCTTACCTGCGGGGACGCTGACCATGTTCACAAAATCTGCGTCCATGGACGCTCTGTATGTTAAGGGACAGGTGCGTCCCTCTGTAAAAGGCAAAATGCGCGAGTTTTATCTTGAAAAAGTTACTTGTGGTTACTTCTAGAACATTCTAGAGGTCGGTTTGATGAAATGGATGCGCCTCCAGTTGGTTCATGTATCTCTATTAAGGGGGAACTTATCCCATCAATAAGGGAGCTATCCCACCCAAAGAGGGGGATGATCCCATTGATAGTGGACCTGAATAACCTCTTTACAGCACTATAAATAAAGGCATTGAGCCAGAAGGAGGGGAGGTTGGAGCTATACATTTTCTTTGGGTAAATGCTGCAGGATTTAGGTCTTCCATTAGAGCCTTTGTGAGGAGAGATTGTCTTCACTTGATTCTACTTGGGAGAGGGTGAGCTTTGTCAAAGTAGAGGAAAACCCTTGATGGACCCTGGGAGGAACTTGCACAACACCAAGGCCAGGTTGTAAGAGTTTCTTTGTTTCGTTATTAATACAAACTGGTTTATTTTTCTCAATAGCTTGTGTTAATGAGTTATTTCATGTGTTCCTTGGTCTGCATGTTGAATATATGTTTTATTATATGAAATGCAAGTGCTTGGTAATTGTTTGATTGTTTGTGGTTGCAGGAATTGACTTGAAGGAGGAGCTCATCCGGATCGTCAAGAACGGACTTCAACAACAGCGTTTTGGAATAAGGTAAGCCTAAACACTTGTAGTTTTCATGTTGTAAAAGGTGTATTTAGAGAAAGATCACTCCATTTTGTCTTGTTTGTCATTAGAATGTCTTAGACTTCTAGGAAGGTCAGTCGTGTCCGCACCCTTGACAGATTCCGTGTGACAAATTGGCGACTCCGCTGGGGAATCCATTAATGAGAGAGTCTTTTCCTTTATATGAACTTTGCTTTGAGAAAATCATTTTTATTTTCTGGTTTTTGACTGTGAGAATTAGTATTTGGGTGGCTTAGCTGTAGATTTAGTTGGCTTTAGTTTTTCTTCCTTTTTCCAGAAAGACGCAGTCTCTGTGTGCTGCACAGTGCGTCCTTGGACGCGCTGTTGTCGACTGCACAGTGCGGGGCCGCACCTGTGACAACGGGTGGCCTGCGTCTTCCTGTAAAAGTTAAGAAAATTCCATTTTTGCCTTAAATTACTTTTAGATTTTGTTTTTTCTTAGTGTTTTCTGCCCAGATCCTTTAGTACCCTGTCAAGAATTCTCACCTGAACTAGTTTTGTGAGCTTTGAGTGTTTTAGTGGTTTTCAACGAAGTTTAGACCTAGGGTTTGATTTTTGGAAAGGCTTTGTAGTGACTTTGAGCTTAGAAAGTTGTCCAGCCTTAGATATCTCTGGTTAGTCAACCTTCTTAGAAGTTGAGCCTGTCGTAAAGTCTCCTTGTTTGAGCAACTTGTCATTTGAGTTGTTTTGGGTCAAATTTCGAATTGCTTGTTTTTAAAGTATTGATTTCCATTTTCAAAAAGGACAAAAAGATTAGAATTTTGTTTTGACTAGTTTTTGGTTCTGCAATAAGCTAGTCCTTGATTTGATTGTGATCAAGTAAAACACCTTAGAAATAATCATTGTTAGTTTTGGCCTCGTTAAGATTGCTTAGAGTAAATTTGCCTTTAGTTTGCTTATGAGTGCATTTTCATAGATTTTAAGAGTTGTTAAGATTGATTTTTGGTTATATTAGATTTATTTGCTTTATTAAAAGAAAAATACAAAAACATCTTCTTAAAAAGTCTTGTTTCAAGTAGCTTTTTGTTTTCAAAAGAAGAAAAGAGTTTTTTTCGTGCATGTAAAGAGAAGTTATGTTTTTATGCTTGGAAAAGAAAAACGAATTGTTTCTTTGATTGTCTTCAATTAAGAAGTTGCTTTTATAAAGATTGCATTCTCTCAACTTTTTAGTTAAGCAATTCATCGAAAAAGTAAAGTAGTGGATAAATCATTTTAGGTGCATTTTGTAGTGGTTTCGAGTCGAGTCAACACACCACTAGTTTCACTTCCATCACCTTTTGACTTAAGAAACAACCTTAAAAGTAACGCTTAAATTAAAATCAATCTAGTAATCTTTATTTTTCTAGGGCTCTGAAGCACCAACATAGCTTAGGCTAGGGTCTTGGAGTAGGTGAGTACTTAACTCTCCAAGACTACAAAACCAAACAGATAGTCTATCTTGAGTAGAACAAATCCAATTGTTTCAGTTACATTCTGGGAAAGCTCCTCTTAAAGGAGAAACACGAGCTCGTGTCCGAACCAGTGAGGGGATCATTCCTCCCTCGTTGGGAACGACGCCAGGCAGTACGTATTACAAACGGTAAACCTCGGATTAACCATTGTCGAGGAGCCAGGGGTCACTTATCGGTAAACCTTGGATTGTTGTCAAGGAGCCGGTAAGGGGATTGGAGCTTGCTACTCTGCCCTTGCGTGCTGTCGGAGTTTAGACTGTTCCCCCAGGTGTAATTGTTGTGATTGGTAACCTTAGTGGCCATAATATCTAGGATTCTACCCAAGGTGACGGTGGAGGGAAGGTCCCACTGTACCTGGAGCAGACGTCGGTTATACTCACTTGGATTTTCTGGGGGGTTCGCTTCACTTCGAGACGGTTAAAGTGGAGGAACTTGGTCCAGTCTATTCATTAAGCAGGTTGCCGGGGTAACTGTTCCACCCACTATTTCTGTACTGAATCCTGCGAGGTTGGGCCTAATCACCAACTAGCGCTTTTGGTCCGGAAGACTACTGTTTGTGTGTGGTTTGACGCTCTAGATTATTTAGGCGTGTGCTTCAAATTTGATTGGTTCTTTAGAAGACTTTAGGTGGTTTGATTTGAAATTTTTTACTTTGATTTCGTGTGTTGTAGTTAAAATCTTTAATTGTGGCGGAATTACCGAGACAGTCCCGTAGACTTCGGGGCAAGTCTCCTGAGATTGTTACCGGGATAGATTTGTTAAGAAAACTCCGTAAATCGCGGGGTGAATCTCCTGAAGACATTCCGGGTCATTTAGAAGGGTTAAAGGTCCTTGTAACTCCTCCTAGTGGCAGTAGAGTAGGTTCACCTGAAGAAGGAGAATCTTCTTTGGTAGTCCATCCAGATTACCAAAGATTAGAAACAGGTTACAATCCCGAAGCTGTTACAGTTTCCGAGCTTGCTGGTAGTTTTTCATCTGCCAGTGAAACAGGCGAAGAACCTGAAATTTCAGAACCTGTTACTCCAACTCCTAGTGTTCCTGATTCACCAAGAATAGAAAGAATTATCACCGAAAATCTTCCTGTTGGATTAATTGCTATAGAAGAACTTGTTCCAGAGGAAGAAATAGGCGTTTCTGATTCTGAAGATCTAATTACCCTTGATCTAAGGGAGCGTGAATCCATCTTTTACAGTCCTCCTAGAAGTGAATCTTGGTACCTTGCATTAACCAATTTTTTAGACAACTCAGTAGGTTTTTCTACACCTCGTACTCCGGTTCCACCTAGAGGAATTCATTCTCCTGTAAATATGTCTGGTCAGTCATCTGTGTTTTCACAAAGTCCTGAATCATTTTTACATGGCGGTCCTTCTGTTCCTACTGGGTATCAGTCACTTTCTGGTACCTTTGCGGGAGCATCTCCTCAACCTGTTGATCATGGGTTATTAGTTGGAAACAGTGGTAATGTACCATTGAGTATAGGTGAAGTTTATATGATGTCAGGTTCAACTCCCATTAACCAACCTCAAGGTGGCCAATTACCGCCTGGGGGGCAACCTTCGTTAATGCCTGGGGGGCAACCTCAAGGTACTTCATTTGTGACTGGGGGGCAACCTCAAGGGTATCAACCCCAAGGGTATCAACCCCAGCCTCAATATGTACCCCAAAGTCAACCTCAGTATCAGTATCAACCTCAAGGATGGCAACCTCAAGGATGGCAACCCCAAGGGTATCAACCCCAAGGGTATCAACCTCAAGGATACCAACCTCAAGGTCAAGGTCAACCCCAGTATTCGTATTTACCTCAAGGTTATCAACCTACGGGTCAATACCCTGGTCAAGGTTATCAACCACCTCAAGGGCAATCATATGGGACTACACCTTACAGTTATCAACCCTATCCTCAATACGGCTATGGATCTCAGTATCCTCAACCTGTTACGAGTCAATACCCTGGAATGTTAACATGGGATCCGTCACAGGGTCAACAGATGTCGCAACCAAGTATACAGTCGGTACCTCAAGCAGGACAACCTGCAGTTCCTGGTCCACCCCAGCAACCGCAACCTGTCCAGTCAAGTGTTCAGACCCCTGTAACTTCTGTAGTTACTCAGCCGCCAATTGCACCGAGTACTCCACCTCACACGGCTGCAGCAACTACCGCTTCATCTACCATGCTTACATCTGGAGTATCGGCAGCTCCGGTTTCTACTGTCCCTGTAACCGCTCCTCAGACATCTGTACCGTTGTCTGGACCCACGGTTCAAACCACAGTCCAGATGCCTGCAGGTCAACCTGGTACAAGTACGGTTGTTACTACTCAACCTCAATTTGTTCAACCTCCGTACCAGGGACAGTATCAACCTGGGCAAGCTGCCCAACAACCGGTTTACCAGTATCAACCGTATCCTGGGTACAATTATCAACCACCTCAACAACCCCAGTACGGTCCGGTTAATCCTGGTTTTCCAGGAGGATATAATATCCCCAATGCGAATCCTGTTCCTAGTTATCCTGGATATCCTCCTCCTGGGGCTGGTATTGTGACTCAGAGTTTCAGAGATCCTAACCGGCAGTTACCATTTATTGCGACTTTAGATTTACCCGACTTGACGCGCCTAACGAACGATCCAATTCAATATCTTCCGTTCTGGCCGCCAATGCCAAATAAGTTGCCCAGCGATATACCCAAGTTCGAAGGTAAGTCTGGAGAGGATCCGTCTAATCACGTGATGACTTACCACCTCTGGTGTGCATCAAATTCCATCTCAGATGATTCTATCCGCTTACGTCTTTTCCAGCGTACACTCATTGGTCTCGCAGCCAAGTGGTACATTGAGTTGCCACGGGCTTCTTTTTACAACTTTAGCCAGTTAGCTACTTCATTCTTAACTCATTTTCAGTTACCAGTCAGATACGATAATGGTACGGAATTATTAACTTCGCTAAAACAATCGACATCCACGTACATTTCTGATCACATCCATGAGTGGAGACGTCGAAGGAGATTAGTGAAAGTTTTTATCCCGGACCAAATTTTAGCTGAATGGTTTGTAAAATCATTATTACCAAGAATTACTGAAGATGTAGCTAAGGCCGGCGTAGTTACTGAGGAGCAAGTCATTGCTCAGGCACAATACCTTGACTTAGTTTACACTCAGTCGGGTACGTTACACGAGAAAATTCCGGATCTTCCAAAGTCAAACCAAATCGCTGCTGCTCCTTCGGGATCTCATGCCGCTGATGGTATGATCGGTATCGTGACTACGAAGAGTAAGAAGAAGTCTTCCAAGACCTCCAATACTCCAATTATCACTTTGCCTGATTCTCCGACAGGAGAGTCTTCTCCTCCTGAACTTACCGCCGACATTCACGCTGTAGAGTCATCTACGGCCAAATCCAAAAACGGTGGAAAGAAGAAAGGAAAGAAGAAGGCTAAAGCAGACAAGGCTCCAAAGGAGAAAACGGAAAAGTCGGAAACCAATGACGAAAAGCGCAAACCTCGTTATCCTTGTCTCATTTGTGAAGAAGATCATTTTACGAGAGACTGCCCTCATCGGGCCGAGGTAGTGAAAATAGTTAAAGGTTCTCCGACTCCTGCTGTGTTAAAGAATCCATTCCCGAGCAGGAAAATAAGATGATAGGTTCTTCTTCGAATGCCAGTGAAGAACCCATTTTGATGATGTCTCATGTCAGGATTGCGACTCGATCGCAAGATTATGGTAGTAAGGCTCCTGTTGATGGTAAAGAAGCAGAATCTTCTCACTCTAACCCATCAACCTCAGCTCCTGGTTCCGATCCACTACAGATCGAAAAACCTAACCCAGACTTAGTGATTAAGCCGCCCGCCAAGGGTGTACTTCGAAGGTCTGCTTTCAATCCACATGCGAGAGCAGCCCAGAATTACAACATTGTTGAAGACTTAGCTGTTTCACCTTCAGCAATGTCGGCACTCGAAGTGCTGCAATCATGTCCAGCGCAACGAAAATTGCTTTTGTCGGCTATTGGAGCTGTCGATGTTCAGGACCCGAACCTAATGATCTTTGATCTAGAAAGTAGTACACCGCGTCTCCCCCATCAAATGGCTTTCCAAATTCCAGTGATAGTCAAAAACAGGCCTATTCATCGGACTGTGATTGATGAGGGAGCTTCTACGTGTATTATGTCGATTCAATGTTGGAGATCGCTTGGTTCTCCTTCGTTGAACCAATCCCCCACCATCCTTAAGGCCTTTGATGGCCGTGGGTTCCGTCCGTTTGGTATTCTACAAGAATTGCCTATAGGGGTCGAAGGTAAAACCGTTAGTCTGGATGTGGAAGTGGTTGATGCCCCTCTAGACTACAACCTTCTTTTGGGTCGAAGTTGGTCATATGCTATGACAGCGGTCGTTTCATCGGTCTTCAGAGTCATTAAGTTTCCACATAACGGTAAGATCGTGACTATTGATCAGCTGACATACTTTTCATCCGACCCAACCTCTTTAGAAACTATCCAGCATGTTGGTAAAACGACAATCCCTTATAGGGACATTGGTGTAGGTTTAGTTAAGGATTCCGGTTTACTGGGAACTTTTCCTCTCCCTCCACTCAATGCAGACCCTTCGTTCGCAACAATTCATATGATCACGTCAGAAAACATTATTTATGATGATCCTTGGTATGTTCCCTCTGACTCTGAGCTAGACTCACTCGGTGATGTTATGCCGTTGAGTCCGTATGAGATTGCTTATGAAGCTCTTATGTCTTTTACCGACTTTCATTCAACCGACCAAATGAATGTGGTCAGTGAAGAGTCACTTTTCACCTCACCCTTAGAACGGATAACGTTTCCCGAAGAAGTGTCATCTGACGAACAACTTCGCGAAATCCTAAGTGTAGATGATCTACCATGGGAAGATCTCCATCACAGATCTTCGTTTTTACCTAAGGATGATGCCTTTGAAAATGATTTTTCATCTATCTTTACCGCTGAATATGTCAAAGACGCTCAGGATCCAACGAAACATTCTGATTCAGAGCTGAATTTAGGGAATATTTCTCGTACTATTCCCATTGATATTTCAGTGAAGCCCGGAATCAAGGAGAACATTCATATAGGTGCCGCATGTACTGACGAAGAAATTGAAACTTACAAGGCCCTATTCCAAGAATTCCGCGACGTGTTTGCCTGGTCTTACGAAGAAATGCCGGGAATTGATCCTGCCATTGTTGTTCATGAAATCAAAACCTACCCGGATGCTAAACCCATTCGGCAACGGTTGCGTCAGATTCACCCTCGAAAAGCAGCTGCAATCAAAGCCGAAGTCGAAAAGCTGTTGAAAGCAGGTTTCATTTATCCGATCCCGTTAACGGATTGGGTATCGAATATTGTTCCCGTCAATAAAAAACAAGGAACAATAAGAATCTGTATCGATTATAGGGATATCAATCGAGCTTGTCCAAAAGACAACTATCCTACGCCTTATATCGATCAAATTATTGATGATTGTGCCGGAAGTGAGATGTTTTCCTTCATGGATGGTTTCTCAGGTATAATCAAATCAATATTCTACCTGCCGATCAACCAAAAACGGCATTCATTTGTCCATGGGGGACATTTGCTTATTGCAAATTACCTTTTGGCCTTAAGAATGCCGGTGCTACTTTTCAACGGGCCATGTCTTATGCATTTCATGACATCAAGCACATTGTGCAACCCTATCTCGATGATTTGCCTGCTCATTCTTTACACCGAGCTGATCACCTTGTCCATTTACGAGCAATCTTTATGAGGTGTAGGCATTATCGAATTCGGTTGAATCCCCACAAGTGTGTTTTCTGTATAGAAACAGGTCGATTGCTGGGATTTGTTGTTTCCAAAACCGGCATTCGCGTCGATCCCTCGAAAGTCGAGGCTATCATCCAATTGCCTCCTCCTTCGAGTTTGCGCCAACTCCAAAGTTTGCAAGGGAAAGCGAACTTTTTACGCCGATTCATCCCTAACTACGCCGAGGTCACTAAAGGTTTTACACGGTTGTTGAAACAGAACGTACAATTCTTTTGGGACGAGATTGCTCAACAATCTTTTGATGCACTGAAACACGCGTTGACCCATGCACCGTTATTGCATCCTCCCAACTACAACCAGGACTACTTCTTATACCTCGCAGCTTCGCATTCCACCATTGGAATGGTGTTAGTTCAAGAAGATGAATTCAAGGCAGAGCATGTGATATATTACCTTAGCAGAACCTTAAATCCAACTGAGTTAAAATATTCGCATGTGGAGAAATTGGCCCTGGCAGCCGTTCAAGCTGTCCAGCGTTTTCGTCACTACATTCTTCTCCGCAAAACTACTGTTATTTCGGATTGCAACCCTATGATTTATATCTTGACAAAACAACTGCTAGGGGGCAAGTACTCTAAATGGATCGTCATCCTGCAAGAGTTCGACTTGGAGTTTGAGAAGTCCAAGTCTAAGAAATCTTTAGTCTTCGCGGAATTGATGTGTGATTTCCCGAGTGCTGACACAGAGACTGTGGCAGAGGAGTCCATTGCGGACGAATCTTTGTTTCTTATTAGCACTGTAGATCCGTGGTATGGGGATATAATCATCTATCTCCAAACCCAAACCTTTCGGCCTGAAGCTTCCAAGGAAAACCGTCGAAAAATTCGGTTTCAATCCCAGCAATACAGAATTATTGGAGATACACTTTATCGCCTGGGGGCAGACTTAGTTTTTCGACGTTGTTTAACTCACGATGAGGCTGAGAGAGTTTTGAATGATTGTCACTCTGGAGCATGTGGCGGTCATATGTCTGGGTATGCCACAGCTCAGAAGGTGTTGCGCGCTGGCTATTTCTGGCCGTCTATGTTTAAAGATTGTATCCTTGCCGTCAGAAAATGCCACAACTGTCAAGTGTTTGATCGCAAGATGCGCGCTCCACCTGCTCCTCTCCACCCTATAATTGCCGCTGGTCCATTCGCCAAATGGGGCATTGACTTTATTACTTGTAACCCTCACTCGGCCGGGGGGCATGCGTATATCATCCTTGCGGTTGATTATTTTACTAAGTGGGCCGAGGCGATGCCTACATTCGACGCAAGCGGCAAGACAGCTGCACTTTTCGTATTCAATCATATCATAACTAGGTTTGGTGTCCCACAAGCAATCATTACGGACCATGGAAGCCATTTTCGAAATGTCATGATGACTGAACTTACAAGCCAGCTTGGTTTGCGCCACGATAGCTCTACACCTTATTATCCGCAAGCCAACGGTTTGGTTGAGTCAATCAACAAAGTTCTAGTCGTCATGATTCGACGGATCATTGGTATCCATCGAACGAATTGGCATAACATGTTATTTTCGGCGCTATGGGCATATCGAACTTCAGTGAAAAATTCAACAGGTTTCACCCCTTTTCAGCTAGTTTATGGCTTAGAAGCTGTGTTACCTATTGAGTGCGAAATCCCATCACTTCAAATGGCTGTCGAATTACTTCCAGCTACTTCCGAAGAGGAGAAACGGTTGTTATACTTAGCTAAATTAGATGAGACTCGACGTGACGCTACTTTAGCTATCGAGACTCACGCGAAACGAATGAAAGCTCAGTACGATAAAAATGTAACCCCTCGAAGTTTTTCGGAAGGAGACCTAGTACTATTATATGATCAAGCTAACGATAAGCTAGGTGCTGGAAAATTCGTTCCCATGTGGCATGGGCCCTACATTGTAAAGCGAAAGCTAGCAAAAGGGGCTTATGAGTTAGTTGATTTTGATGGGGACTCTTTGGGCAAACCCAGAAATGGACTTTACCTAAAGAGGTATTATGCTTAAAATGATGGATGGAGAAATTTTTAGATAGGTTAGATTTCCTTTCTAGCTAGCAAGTGTGTTAGTTTAGTCAGTGTGCTTAGCTTAGCAAGTGTGGTTTTTCGTCATTATTTTGGCTCATCTTGGTTTTACTCTTGATATTGTAGATGTCGACGCCTCTCCAAACATACATTGGATTTGCTGATGGTGCTTGTCGTAGTACACGGAATATCTCTTCCGCAGCTTGGGTTATCTATTCGCCCTCTGACGAGTTAGTTTCTATGCATGGGGTAAGCCTCGGTCAAACAACGAATAACATTGCAGAATACAGTGCAGTGGTTGAATTATTATCCGAATCTATTTCATTTGGAATTCGACGTTTGATAGTGAGGTTAGATTCTGAACTTGTTGTATTACAGCTTAATAGAGTTTATGCCATTAGAAATCCTGTGTTATTAAGGTTGTTTTTGAGAGTGCGTCTCTTGGAACGTGAATTTGATTACATTGAATATCAACATATTCCAAGGTCTTTGAATACATTAGCAGATGCAATTGCTTCTCGAGTGTTGGACAGACATTTATAATAATCATGCAAGTAAATTTAAAGACATTTCATCATACATGTTAAACAAGATAAGCCGGTAATAGTGATATATAGATATAGATAGAAGTGTGTCCAAAAATATATACATCGTCTTCGATCATAGGTTTAACACACCTTATGATCGGCAAAATGATAGTGCAAAAAGTCAAAAATGTCACATGTGACTACAAAAGTGACTAGTCAATCACTGGTGGTGCTCTCTGTACGACACCACTGCGCGGGCTATCTTGCGCAGAAATCTCCTAAACGGTCCAGGGACCGCGACCACGAAGCGCTGAAGCCTCATTGGAATATCATCCATAGTAGTCTCAGGTATATCTGCCGTGAGACGCTCTAGATCATGCTCCAAATCGGCTAGTACTTCTGCTGTCGCATCCTGTAAGGCCGGTGCCGGTGCAGCTGGATGTCGTCTGTCGTAAGGCCGGAGATTGGCTGGACGCTGTGGTCCAACATCTGCATTTTTAAAATTTTACTGTTACTTTGAGACGATATATATGAAAAATAAAAAATACATAATTAGAAAACTTGTGAAAATGAAAGTACCTCTGTCATCCCATTGTTCTCCCTGTGGAAGAACCATGTCCGGATCACCTCTGAAATCCATTCCGGCATATGGAAAGTCTTGTATCACAAAAAGCTGGCCCTCTAGCCAGTCGAAGTAACTGTCTGAGAATCGAACCACTGCAGCACCCTCGTCAGGATGCCGGGCCATCACCGCAACCCATCGAACAAGCTTTGGCTCCCGAGGACCCAAGTCATCAACAGTGAGTTGCTGAGGGATCAGCATAGGAACTCTCTCCAAGGCAAAGCTCACGACTAGAGGCCCATATCCAAAAGTCTTTAGTCGTCCGTTCTTTGCCTTGGTTAGTTGGCTCTTCATATGAGCCGACACAGCTTCGCACCAGTTGAAGATGGTGCCTTGGTAACAGTCAACTGCCATCCGCATTTGGGATCCGGAAGCAATGTGCAAGGCGGCCGCGCCACAAATCCTAGTGACCGTAAATGCAATAACTCTAAGTTCCGCCAGAGCGATGTGCTTTATCTCCACGCCTTTTTTATGGCGAGTCCCTGGTCTGCACCACTCCTCGCGGAGATCATCAAGGGATTGGCCACCCGGCCTGGTCCCCGCAAGGTTGAGTTGCTCACCTCTGTTTGGCAAGCCAGTGAGAAAGTATACATCCGAGGGCTCTATCTCGAGCTGGTGCCCTCCAATGTAAAAGCATTGATCTTGAACGTTCCATCGCTCAACCAGCCATTCCAAAAATCTTACCTGGCCCCTCATGCCCGGTATGGTCCAATATTTGTACAATCCACATGTTCTTAAGGCATCCAGAGAGGGTTGGTGGTTAATCGCAGCTTCATCGTCTTCTACGTGCTCTCTCTCTCTCCAGTCTAACATGTTTTGGGCCCTGCACATCAAAAGAGTCAATTAGAAATTAATTTGAGAAAATTTGGTGGTTTTTTGAGAGAGTTAGGGTTTTGAAATGCGCCCTTTGCGGAAGACGCACCCCGGCTTTTTAGCACAGGGCGTCCGGACGCAGCTCGCCTGAAGGCGGACTGCGTCCCCAGACCTTTTTCCCGTGTGAGAAAAAGTCGGGGGACGCGGTCACCCGAAGGGCACCTGCGTCCGCCGAGGGGCGCATTTTGAACCCAAAACCCCCCCAAAAAATGAAACAGAGACCAAAAACAAAAAACTAAACGGATAAAAATGAAGAGTGGGATGTGTAAAATACCTCGGTGAAGCGGCGTTCGATTCCGACGGTCAGATTTTCCGCAGCAACCACGGGAAGTTTCTTGTCAAAAGCTCCTTTTTCAACCTCAACAGTGAAACGGTAAAAATGACATGGTAAAAGGTCTTTTTATAGGTTTTTTGGATGAATTAGTTCATTTTTTACCATGAAAAGATGTTTTCAAATGTATTTTTGCCTATTTTAAACAGGTATGAGTAATGTGTCGCTTTTGTGCAGGACGAAGGGATTTCGAGGGAAATTGTAATTTTTCACAAACAAAATTTCAGAGTCATCTTTTAAGCCCTTTTCTGACTCCTAAAACATGAAAAGATCGCCGAGTGTTTCTTTTTCACTCGTTAAAACGGAATTAAAAGACGGTCCCCTTTTAGCTCTTTTCTGACCGCAAAATCAGGAAAAGATTGCCGGGTTTTTGTCGTTTCAAACTCGATAAGGAAATAAAACGACGTGTCTTTGATCGCTTTTTACTTTTCAGGTCAACGATACTATTATGAAAGTACTCCTTGGTCGCAAGATCAAGCGGTTCCCCCAGGTATTATTTTATACTTTTTCGGGCTTGAGGGACACAAATATACGAAAAAGTTCAACGTGGAGTTTCCTTAAGTTTTTCAGACTCTCTAAAAATGAAAAACGCCGAGTTTCTCCTATACTGGGCTCGTTAAACTTTTACAGTAAAGGACCTGTTCAATTACAAACAGGAACGAACCACTCCTTCCTAGGGTTCGCATTTAAACTAGGTTGGACTCGTCCGAAGGATGAGCTTATAATCAAGCATATGTTATCCTCCTCAAGCTTGTTAAAAATAAAGAGGTACTTGCCAGAAATGGTGGGGGAAAAAAGAGAAGAATGAACCTATTTGTCACCTTTTGCCTCAGAAGAAACTTTATTACCGCTCTTGAACACGACACTTTTCATTCACCTGGGTTGGGAAATCTTTTACCTCACAGTTGACTAAATCACTTTGAAAATCTTTAACCGGGTTCAGGGATCAACTTTGAGTTATTCGTCACCAAACCATCTGTTGTGTCGTTATGTGTTCAAGAGGTCTGCAAGCAAAACTTTCATCTGCAAAATACTTGTCATCCATTTGACCATCCCTGAGTCAGTCCTTACAGCAACATTTCTTCAACTTGAACAATGATTTCGTGTTGCGGGCTTGCCTGCAACGGGTCGCTTTCTATCGACATCGACACATTATCTAGAAAGATGACTTAGGAATCGACAGTACCTTGAAGTCTGCATGCATCAATGGCAGGTTTCTCGCCTTTGACGTCAGTTTACATCATTGACTTTCGATCAGAGGATTCCGTGAAGTGTTCGACATCAAAACATCTATTCACATTTCACGGGTTGTGCTTGGTACTTTGAGAACCATTGACATTACTGGTGGTTTCTCTCACGCTTGTTAACAGTTTACATCATTGACTGGTAATCAAGTGGTTTCTACCATGTTCGACATCGAATCATTTAATCACATGGCTAGAATCGTACCAATTCGGGAAGTAGAAGTGAAGACCCTGGATCTAGTTTCTACCATCCAGGCTGCGAGGAGTTTTGTATTCATTGTCTATGTAGACTTATCATAAACAGATGGCTGCGTCCATACTGTGTCTACAAAAGTCTATAAAAATGATGTACTGCAAGATCATTCCTGTATCAGAATAGTTAGTCCATTAGTTAAAGTTTTGAATCTGAGTATGGGAATGCCTACCTCAGTGATGATATAATCTTATCCATGTATTTTGTGTTGAAAATTGCAGGTTCCAACCAGGCCATCCACAAGGCAATCCTTGAAATGATAAAGCGCTTCACCCTTCCTAGAATTACAAAACCCTATTCTATTCCAGGCTTCGCACTTTAGGGGGCAATCTGTTACACTAAAAAATGTCACCTTGACTACTTACAGTTAGTATGGCTCAAATCAACAAGTCATGCTACCCTCTTAGGCAAGTCTCATGCCTCTGTTATCCATCTCAAACTCAAAGAAGAGAGAAAGTCTTGTAAAAATCATGTTTATCTCTGGGGTCGCAGGTTCTCTCTAGCCTTACCTGCGGGGACGCTGACCATGTTCACAAAATCTGCGTCCATAGACGCTCTGTATGTTAAGGGACAGGTGCGTCCCTCTGTAAAAGGCAAAATGCGCGAGTTTTATCTTGAAAAAGTTACTTGTGGTTACTTCTAGAACATTCTAGAGGTCGGTTTGATGAAATGGATGCGCCTCCAGTTGGTTCATGTATCTCTATTAAGGGGGAACTTATCCCATCAATAAGGGAGCTATCCCACCCAAAGAGGGGGATGATCCCATTGATAGTGGACCTGAATAACCTCTTTACAGCACTATAAATAAAGGCATTGAGCCAGAAGGAGGGGAGGTTGGAGCTATACATTTTCTTTGGGTAAATGCTGCAGGATTTAGGTCTTCCATTAGAGCCTTTGTGAGGAGAGATTGTCTTCACTTGATTCTACTTGGGAGAGGGTGAGCTTTGTCAAAGTAGAGGAAAACCCTTGATGGACCCTGGGAGGAACTTGCACAACACCAAGGCCAGGTTGTAAGAGTTTCTTTGTTTCGTTATTAATACAAACTGGTTTATTTTTCTCAATAGCTTGTGTTAATGAGTTATTTCATGTGTTCCTTGGTCTGCATGTTGAATATATGTTTTATTATATGAAATGCAAGTGCTTGGTAATTGTTTGATTGTTTGTGGTTGCAGGAATTGACTTGAAGGAGGAGCTCATCCGGATCGTCAAGAACGGACTTCAACAACAGCGTTTTGGAATAAGGTAAGCCTAAACACTTGTAGTTTTCATGTTGTAAAAGGTGTATTTAGAGAAAGATCACTCCATTTTGTCTTGTTTGTCATTAGAATGTCTTAGACTTCTAGGAAGGTCAGTCGTGTCCGCACCCTTGACAGATTCCGTGTGACACTCCGCAAGTCTGATTGCAATTGGTAAGAGAGATCTCTACCCAATCTCCCGTGATGACCTAATTATATACTTGTTCAGTAGAGTGAACTTGTACGACATGCCACGTGTTATTGTTTCAACATTAGGTTCTAAAAATTATACCCAAACAAAACACAGGCTGTCCTATTTCTATAACTTCTTACGAACTTTCAATTTGATGCTCAGAGAGAACATTATGACAATTTTTCAAAGGTCACCTATTTAGGATCTAGTTTAAGATTCTTCAAAAACCCTACATTCCTCAGATCATATATCCGAAAATATAGCGAGACAAGATCTGAAATTCGGACCCGTAGTTCAGAATGATTTCTTCTCAAATGAGTTTTGTTTTTAGATTTTGAAACTGCGCAGCGAAAATGTTATAGCAAAAATTCCACGATGATAGGTTTGAGATGGAATTATGGATCTTGCACAATCCCTAACTTCCTCAGATCATATCACTAAACATATAGTGAGACAAGAACTAAAATTCAGACCCATGCTTTAGAACGATTTCTTCTCAAATGGATTTTTTTTTAACTTCTGAAACTTTGTAGCAAAAAAGTTATAGCGAACATGCCACGATGACTTGTTTGGAGCAGAAAAACCCTAGAATCCAAAGCTCTAATACCAAATGTTATGAAGCCAACTCACAAAAAGATAGAAAAGATAGATGAACACCTTACAAATAAGGCTCTTCGATGGGGCAACCTCCTTTACATTACACAAATGAACAATTCTTAGATGATACGAACGACAAGACCTCCTTTCTATATATAGGAGTTTAAGGGGTCATAATATAATCAAAGCCGACATAACAATAATAATGTAAAGGCACAATAATAACAATAGTGGGCTTCTATGGGGCACAATAATAACAATATGGGGACTACATGGGCTCAACAATATAATAAGGGGGTTCTACTAAAAAACAAGCATGCAAGAAAACTGACTAAAATAAAACACTACTCCTACTCCTAAACTAATGGTGCATGGGCCTAATTAGGTGAAGTGATATTTCCAATGTAGCCACCCGCGCATTGGTTGACCCATGTGGGTGAAGGCTTGGTCCGCGAGCAAACAAGTTGTGCGAACCAGCAAGCAAGAAATATATAACAATGAAGACAACCACACTTCATGTTTCAAAGTGCCCATAGGACATAAGTGAGTACAAGTGCATGGTGAAAAGTCTATGGACCCTGCATGCAACTTTGATGCAAAAATAACACTATTGACTAAGACATGCAAAAAAATTAAAGAAACAAATATAACTTGCGTTGTGCACATGTGCTCGCAATGTAAGATTCCTCCAATGCATCATCGATGGGATCATGTAGTTCAAGTCGAGGAAGCATGATATGTGTGTGAGATGGATCTTTAATGCATTCAGATGAGTGATGAGAAGCCTTAGGTGATTGAACAGTTTCTTGATCAGAAGTGAGACTAACCCCAAGGGAGAAAAGGCCTTACATAACCATTAGCTTGGGCTAAAGTGCCTCCATTGTCTTGGGTGTTTCAACTTCATCATTATATAGATCATAATAAACTGATGGCTTCGAGAGATCAAATGTGGTAAAGTCATGATCGTGACCAAATATGGGATTAAACAGACTACAGCTGCCATGATCAGAAAAATCAATGATTTCATCGACATCCTCATGATCAAATGAATCAAATAGAGGGTATATGAAAAGCGAAAAAACTCATCCTTTATGTTTCTAGCAAAGATAGATGAAATATCAAGTGGATTTTCAATGAATAATCCAGTGCGTCTTATGAGTGGTCAACAATGGTTGCATCCGTGGATTTAGACACACATGCAAAATCATGGAAGACAATTTCACCAAATATGATAGGAAAGAATGGAGGGGGCTCAGACGAAAGGGAGTCATCCTTCACTGAGTGTTGATGCTCAAACTCCCACTCAGACTATTCATGAATGACAATGCATGTTTGTTGTGTAGCACCAACTTCGTCAATGGATTGTTCCTCGTTCACAACAAGTGAATAGTCCAGATTGGAAGAACACAAGATAGGATCATCCAGAGGAACAACCGAGTGCAAAGACGAAGGTCGTGGAAAAATATGCATATGACAACTCGATGGAATCACAACCAAATCTACGTGAACATTAAGTGAATTTATGTTGGGAGGATGTGAAAGATGAATATATGTCTAAGCATGATACTCAACATCACTCGAAAGTGGTGGAGCTTTTGGATGAAGGGATGTAGGATAGTCTGCACTCGTGATAGTGACTGCATCTAGTTGAGATTGCGCAGCTCCATCAGTGAAGAATGTTGAGCGAGGCTTGATTTCAAGTTTCTTCTTGGGATGAGCATATTTCTTAAGGAAATACTTGAATTGGTCCCTGACATAGGGAAATTTTATTTGGCTCCTCAGAGCTTGAAATTGCAAGTCACGGAAGTGCTGCCAAAAATCCATAATCGATTCAGGTGGAGCCTTCCATTGCTGTAGCAGTTTTTGGTTAAGATAGTCTGGAACAAATGATAAAAAGTGTCTTGAATGAGATCAAAGAACTGCTAAAGTGAGTCCATGTTGTCAGCCGGAAGGTTGAACAACCATTGAAGTGGAGATTCGCAAAGTGTGTATGCAAGCAGTAAGCTGGCCTATTCATCAGAACACCCATCTTCCTCATGAAGCATGGAAAGAAAGTCATGTAAGTATGTAGGCTAGGACACTTTTCCTTCACCATCATACATGTAAGTGGACAAGAGATCAAAAAAATACCTCGTGATGGTGACATCTTCATGATTCGAAAACCATCGTGGAGGGACAAGATTGCAAGAACCAATGAAATATATGCAAGGTCAAAACCAGATGAGACGACACAGCTTGTCATTTGGCCCTCGTTCTAATGCCAGAAATGTTAACGGTGTTGGACCCACCAACACATTAGGGGATCTCCACAATAACAAGTCCCAATTAGACCTCAGATAGTTTGGTGTAGGAGTCCCAGTAGTGGGTCATATGGTAATGCCTTGACTGTGATTTCACACAGAGGCAAGTAAGATATCTCTATTGGTAGCAAGCGTGTGACAACTGTGGTGAGCCAAGGAAGGTGCATGAAAGGTTCTAACACATGGGGAGTTAGGTGAGTGTGCCCCTTGGAAACATGTAATAGTACTCTACTTTGGAAGAGAACACACGTGCAAAGATGCATCACCGACTAGAAAGCAAGATAATGAGCAATCCAAAGTGATGTTCAAGCCAACAACACATCTGCAACAAGATTCATACAATTGCATACAAAATAGTTCATACACAAATATGTAAGTTAATCAACATACAATACTACAACAATTAGAATAGTCCAACTACAATAACAACATATGCATGAAAACGTGATGGCTTTGTTTTATTAAGAAGTGTAAGTTATAGTCATACAATACATCCATGTACACCCGCTAGTTCCAATAGTGGAACATTACAGCTACAACCTCATGCTCCTCCAAATAGATATACTAGCTCTAGATATTGGAGAAGCCAAGGCTCATTACAATATTGTCCAAGCTTTCTATAAGATAGTCTTATCGAAGCTTGGGTGATCAAAATCCATTACAACGAGTTATGAGGGACTATTTACAGCAAAGGGTAGGGCAACCATTGACATTCCCCTTTGTGACAATTCAACTATCCTCATGACTCTTCATCTACCCTATGATTGTTACATCAAACTATCGACATTTGACTTACACTTGACATGATGTTACATTACAATGCACATGTACTCATGTGAGACAAAATGGCTAGAGAAAGCCATGCAAGGCATCACTGACACTCGGTCCGTTGTGGTGAGACCAACACTTTAACATGCTTGTGATGGTGAAGGTGGTGAGCTGATTGCCAAGCTTCGTCATCCGTGATGATGTGCATGCGCTCCATGGTGACATCTTGCTGAAGCGAACTCTTACCTCCGTTGCATCTAGTGCATTGGTGTAGCTCCTTCATCTAACTTGTGCGTTAACATGCACATGGTCATATTGGGTGCGGTTGAACTGGAAACACACTGATGCATAGTGTATGTACTAATCTTCAAGTGTGTGTTGGTGGTCATGCACATCAACTTGTTGAAGTACATGTTTAGCT
This sequence comes from Pinus tabuliformis, assembly GCA_031772625.1. Lineage (NCBI taxonomy): Eukaryota > Viridiplantae > Streptophyta > Pinopsida > Pinales > Pinaceae > Pinus > Pinus tabuliformis. The sequence continues at coordinate 863,851,736 of CM062815.1, forward strand.
CCAGTTGGACTTTCTTCTCGTCTTTGCCTTGGTGAGAGTGCGGAATGGGTTGGATCGCATGCATGCATGTTGTTGAATCCCTTGCGTGTGATCAACAACACTTCTTACCATATATTCTTCGTTCCATATGTTGGGATAGATATTTAACTTATACGGGCGCGGTTTCATCCGCGAGTGCATGTTGCACCCACTGATGTTCTTGTTCTTGTTGCAAATCAGTCACTTGTCCGTGCAGCTTCATGTTCTCTCCTGAGTTGTTTCTTTAGCACATCCAACTCCTTCTTTGTTCCATTCTCTATCTTGACACGATCTTCATGTCATGTCATCACCTCATAGTCTAAGTCTCCAAAGTTTATTTCATTGGAAGTGGATCTGCTTGAGCTTGCAACTTTGTTCCACCTCTATGTTGTCAATAACCTTCCTCTTGCATTCGTTGCATTCGGTATGCTGCCTTCAGCTTCTGTTTATGATGATGTTGACTATGATGTTGCTATTGTCATACCTTGATGTCCTTGCCTATGAACAACTTGATTTCTTCTTAAGTAGGCAAGCTCATAGACACTTGATCGACTTCATCTCCAAGTGTGCTTTGAAGGGTGTCTTCGACTCTTCCCTCTTGGAAACCATTGTACCTATGTTGTTGAGAGGCAGATGAACACCTGCGATAACTAGGGACATGGTAGCACTCATGGCAAGAAATATGTTAGTCGAAAACCAAAATGAAATGAGAACTGACTTGCAACGTACCTGTGCGACTGATCATGAAGGTTGCACAATTTTTGCCAGGAGGTCAGGAGACTGACTGCCAAGACTGCAAAAGGCACATTCCAAGTTGTGAAGTAGCTAAATGGCTATTGAAAATATGTAATGCATAGTCTAGCTTGATTGTTGATTGCTGGAATTGCGCAATTTGCAATTTCAGATGGAAATGATTGCAGGCTCAGTGACTGCATTGCGCAATTTTCTGGGCCAACAGTCACTATCCCATAGGATTGCGCAAAGTAGGCCTAGGGAACAATTGCTGGGAAAAAAATGAAAATTTCTGGAGAGGAAGGCAGAGCCTTCCCTCTCAATATTACACAATGTTATCTGGTGACGAAGAGTTCAGGCCAAGCTTGGCCAGACTTACGAACAGGAAACTGAAAGAAAAAGTGAATGTGAATGCATGGTGATGCTGAGTGTAAGCATAAGTGAATGATCATGCATGTAAACGGTGAATGACAGATTCAAAAAATCAAAGAACATGTGTGTGAGTGAGGTGATTCACTGAATCAGTGACTGTATGTATCAAAGTGACAACAAGCACTCACTGAAATTAAGCAGACAATGTTCATGTGAAGCAAAACAAAAAAAATCGCCAGAAATGCAGCACAAGAGATGGAAAGAGGGATTATCCAAAAACAACTGAGTTGAATGTGTCCACAGCTCCTAGATGTGATGTGGGATGTTGGAGCTACAAGGTTGATGTGATGAATGAGCTCTACAACTTCTTGTTGATGATTTTTGATAAAATCTAGGTTGTGACGCGCATGCCACAAATCTAGTGAAAGTGAGACTTGGTGGGAGGTTTCTGAAATGATACTTGCATGTAACCTCCAGCTACCAAGAATAGATTCCTAAAACAAGGGTTTCATTTGCATGCTGCCTTGGGAGAAATAGCCCATGCGTGCAAGTCCGTCTTGCTTGGTCCTGGAGGGAACCAGTCAAATCAGCTGCACATGCGAGAGGCTGCTCAACTATTGGGAGAAAATGTGAATTTTTAGTTGGGAGTTTGGCTGGCTGCCCAAGATATTTGCACAATTTCTGGGCAGAGCAGCTAGCTACTACCCATATTTTCACAAATTCTGGGCTGAGTAGCCCTGCTGGGGAAAATTGTGCAATTTCATGATGAGCGTTGACTAGTAGAATTGCACAATTATGTAGCCCAACAAGATGCCAAACAGGATTCCTTAATTTCCAGAGGGAAGGCTAGTTTCCCTCCATAAATGAGCAATTTCTTGGGGGAGCTGCTCAGCTTGCAGCTGGACCAAGTTTGGATGAATAGCCTGTAAGGGGAATGCATCAAGTTGTTATCGATAGGCTTCCTTTCTGCACTTAGAGAAACACTGAATCTTGTGTACTTAATGAAGCAAGACAAGGTGCTATGAAAATTTGGTAGGGAGGCTCCATAACGAAGCTAAGGAAAATTTTTGGAGGGTGGTTATATCCGCTACAGTACTTGGCGACACATTAGTGGAACTTGAGCTCTTTGAATGGACCTTGTTCGTGAATAAAAAGCCTAACACCTCTGGAAGTATTGTACAATTCTCAACTCATATTGGTTTCATAGTAGCTTGACTGTAATGTGTACCATCTCCCAAGCTCTTGGTTGATTGATACACATTCCAAGCCAAGGAAACATAGTTGTTTCTAGTAGGCCTGGACAGTACCCCAGTGGAGTCACATAGGAACACAAGCATGTCTTTGCTTCAAGCGAGCCTGGTCAGTACCTCGGCAGAGTCACATAGGACACAAGCATGGATCTACTACCAGTGAGCCTGGTTAGTACCCTGACGAAGTCACATAGGAACGCAAGCATGGCTCCACTGCTAGCGAGCCTGGTTAGTACCTCAGCGGAGTTACTTGCATCACCTCCCTGCACAGGAAGCCTTACTCTTCTTTCACCTTATTCATTATTCATTTTGAATTTTTTTACTTTTCATTTTTTTCATTTTTCATTTTTTGAACTGTGCATAGCATTTATTCATTTCTGAGGCAGAGGAGGGATCTCGACTTATTGAGAACAGAAGAGGTTGTTCTAGCAAAGACTTAGTTTATTGTATCTTTGACGTGCTTGTTAAGATTTTCTCCCTCACCTTACTCTACTTGACTAAGCTAACAAGGGTTAACCCAAAAATAACCAACTAGAGTAGGTGACACTAGTTAGCGCACAAGTGTTGTGTTTTCACCAAGGTTCACTTCGAATAGTATATATTTTCCTTCATCGTATCATGGACTAAAAGTAACAAGTTATTCATACAGAGGCAAGATGATAGATAACCAAGTAGTGATAGTTGTACAAGCCCACTTGTACTTCACCCAGCCCGTTTCAAGAGTCATACATGGTTTCATGCGAAACTAACCTACAAATGAAACAAGCGAACTAACAAACAACAAAGCAAAGCCAGAGAAGAAGAAAAAGTGAAAGCAAAGAAAGTAAGCAAACAGGTAAGAAAAAAACAAACAAACAAAGAAAGTAAGCCATCGGTGCATTGGTTGATCCATGTGGGTGAAGGCTTGGTCTGCGAGCAACCCAATTGTGCGAATCAACAAGAAAGAAATATATAACAATGAAGACAACCACACTTCATGTTTCAAACTACCCATAGGACATAAGTGAGTACAAGTACATGGCAAGAAGTCCGTGGACTTATGATAGTGTTGTGTGACCCTGCATGCGGTTTTGAAGCATAAGCACAATCTTGACTGAGAAATGCAAGAAAATGAAAGAAACAAAGATAACTTTTGTCGTGCATGTGTACTTGCAATATAAGATTCCTCCAATGCATGAGCGATAGGATCGTGCGGTTCAAGTGTAGAAAGCATGATTTGTGTGAGAGATGGATCTTGAATGCATTCAGATGAGTGATGAGGAGCCTTAAGTGATTGAACAGTTTCCTGATTAGAAGTGAGACTAACCCCAAGGGAGCGAGGGCTTGACATAACCATCAGCTTGGGCTAAAGTGCCTCGACAGTCTTGGGTGTTTCAACTTCATCAATAGATAGACCATCATAAACTGGTGGCTTTGAAAGATAAACTATGATAGAGCCATGATCTTGACCAAATATAGGAGTAAATGGACGATGAATTCCATGATTAGAAAAATAAATGATTTAATCGACATCCTCATGATTAGATGAATCAAACAGAGGGTTAGATGAAAAGAAAAAAAACTCATCCTTTGTGTTTTTGGAAACGACAAATGAAGGATCAAATGGATTTTCAATGAATAACTTATCCTCTCTATTTTTGAATGATGGAACAACATTTGATGTGTCCTACGAGTGGTCAACAATGGGTTCATCCATGGATGAAGACACAGATGCAAAATCATGGATGACAAGTTCACCAAAGATGTTAGGAAAGACCAGAGGGGGCTCGGACGAAATTGAGCCATCCTTCACCGAGTGTTGATGCTCAAGCTCCCACTCATAATCTTCATGAATGAGAGTGCATGTTTCTTGTGCAACACCAACTCCGTCAATGGATTTTTCCTCATTCACAACAAGTGAATAGTTCATAATGGAAGAACAAAAGACAACATTATTCGGAGGAAAAACTGAGTGCGAAGACGAAGGTTGCAGAATAGTATGCATATGACAACTCGATGGACTCACAACGAAATCTGTGCCAAAGTGAAGTGATGTTGGGAGGATGTGAAAGATGAACACATGTGTGAGCATGATCCTCAATGTAACTCAATACTGGTGGAGGTTTTGGATGAAGGATTGGCAGAAAGTCAGTCATGACAGTGACCACATCCAACTGAGATTGTGTAGGTCCATCTGTGAAGAATGTTGAGAGATGCTTGATTTCAAGCTTCTTCTTGGGACAAGTAGATTTGTTAAGGAAATACTCGAATCAATCCCAGAGATAGGAAAATTTCATCTGGCTCCTCGGAGCTTGAAACTGCAAGTCATAGAAGTGCTGCCGAAAATACATAATCAATTCAGGCAGAGCATTCCATTGCGTGTAGTAGTTTTTGGTGAAGATAGTCTGAATCAAAATGATAGAAAGTGTCTTCAACGATATCACAGAAGTGCTCAAGTGAGTGCACGCTGTCAACCAGTAGGCTACAAAACCATCGAAGTGGAGATTCACAAAGTGTGTATGAAAGCAACAAGCTGGCCTGTTTGTCAGAACACCCATCTTCCTCATGAAGCATGGAAAGAAAGTCATGTAAGTACTCACGCTAGGCCACTTCACCTTCACCATCATAAATGTAAGTGGACAATAGATAAAAAAACTTCCTCGTGATAGGGACATCTTCATGATTCGAAAAAAATCGTGGAGGTAGAAGAGTGCAAGAATCGATGAAATATATGCAAGGTTCAAAACCAGATGAGAGGACAGAGCTTGTCATCTAGCCCTCCTTCTAGCACCAGAAATGTTGGTGGTGTTGGACCCGCCAACATGTCAGGGGATCTCCATTGTAAGAAGTCCCAATTAAACCTCAGACCATTTGGTGTAGGAGTCCTAGCAGTGGGTCGTATGGTAATGCCTTGATTTCGATTTCACACAGAGGCAAGTGAGATAACTCTATTGGTAGCAAGGGTGTGATAGCTGCAGTGAGCCAAGGAAGGTGCATGAAAGGTTCTAACACATGGGGAGTGAGGTGAGTGCGCCCCTTGGAAACTTGTAATATTACCCAGCTTGGAAGGGAACACACGAGCAAAGATGCATCACCGGTTGGAAAGCAAGATAGCGAGAAATCCAAAGTGATGTTCAAACTAACAACACATCTGCAACAAGATTCATACAATTGCATACAAAATATTTCATACACAAATATGTAAGTTAAACAACATACAATGCTACAGCAACCAGAATTGTCCAACTACAATAACAACATATGCATGAAAACGTGTTGGCTCTGTTTTATTAAGTGTAAGTTCTAGTCATACAATACATCCATGTACACCTACTAGTTCCAATAGTGGAACATTACAGCCACAATTGCCTGTTCCTCCAAAGAGATATACTAGCTCTACACATTGGAGAAGCCAAGGCTCATTACAATATTGTCCAAGCTTTCTCTAAGATAGTCTTATCGAAGCTTGGCTGATCAAAATCCCTTACAATGAGTTATGAGGGACTATTTATAGCAAAGGGTGGGGTGACCCTTGACATTCCCCTTTGTGACAGTTCAACTACCCTCATGACTCTTCATCTACTCTATGATTGTTACATCCAACTATTGACATTTGACCTACACTTGACATGACGTTACATTACAATGCATATGTACTCATGGGAAACAAAATGGCTAGAGCAAGCCATGCAAGACATCATTGACACTCGGTCTATTGTGGTGAGACCAACTGTTTAACATGCTTGTGATGGTGAAGGTGGTGAGCTGGTTTCCAAGCTTGGTCATCCATGATGGTGTGCATGCGCTCCATGGTGACATCTTCATGAAGCGAACTCTTTCCTCCGTTGCATCCAATGCATTGGTGTGGATCCTTCATCGAACTCGTATGTTAACATGCGCATGGTCATCTTGGGTGTGGCTAAACCAAAAGCACACTAATGCATAGTGTTCATGCTGATCTTCAAGTGTGTGCCGGTGGTCATGCACATCAAATTGCTGAAGTACATGTTTAGCTCCAGTTGGACTTACTACTTGTCTTTGCCTTGGTGGGTGTGTTGAATGGGTTGGATCACATGCATGTGCACAACAACATGCATGCTACTGAATCCCTTGCATGTGATCAACAACACTTCTCACCATGTCTTCTTTGTGCCCATTGTTGGGATAGATCTATAACTTGTACAGACATGGTTTCATCCGTGAGGGCATGTTTCATCCCCTGCTTTTCCTGTTCTTGTTGCAACTCATTCGCTTATCCGTGTAGCTTCATCTTCTTTCCTGAGTTGTTGTTGCAACACATCCAACTCCTTCTTTGTTCCATTCTCTATCTTCATGCAATCTTCATGTCCTGCCTTCACCTCATTTCCAGAGTCTCGAGATTTTCTTTCATCATCAGTGGATCTGCTTGAGCTTGCAAATTTGTTACGCTTATGTGTTGTCAACATTCTTCCGCTTGCATTTGTTGCATCCAATATGCTTCCTTAAGCTTATGTTCATGATGATTCTCGCTATGATGTTTTTGTTGTCATACCTTGATGTCCTTGCCTATGAACAACTTGTTGTCTTCGTGAGTAGGCAAGCTCATAAACACTTGATAAACTTCATCGCCAAGTGTGCTGTGAACAGTGTCTTTGACTCTACTCCCTTGGAAACCATTTTACCTGTGTTGCTGAGAGGCAGATGAAAGCCTGCAATACCTGGAGACACCGCAACACTCATGGCAAGCAATTTGTTATTCGAAAACCAAAATGAACTGAGTACTGACTTGCAACATACCTATGTGACTGATCATGAAGATCACACAATTTCCACTGGGAGTTTGAGAGACTGGCTGCCAAGACTGTGCAAGGCATGTTCCAAGTTATCAGGAGGCTGACTGGCTATCAAGATTGTGCAATGCGTAGTCTAGCATGACTTCTGACTGCTGGAATTGTGCAATGTGCAACTTTAGCTGGTAATGACTGCAGGCTCAGTGACTGCATTATGCAATTTTATGGGCCAACAATAACTGTCCCTCAGGATTGTGCAAAGCAAGTATGGGGAAAAGAAACTCGATAGAAATGCAAATTTCTAAAGAGAAATCCATAACGTTCCCTCTCAGGATTGTGCAATGTTGTCTGGTGAGAAAGAGTCCAGGCTAGAGTTGGCCAGACTCGCTGATGGGCAATCGCAAGCAAAAGTGAATGCGAATGCATAGCGATTTTGAGTGTAAGAATAAGTGAATGATCATGCATGCAAATGGTGAATGAGAGATTCAAAAAATGTAGCAACATGCATGTGAGTGATACGAGTCGTCGAATCAACGACTATTCGTGGAAAAGAGTTTCATGCATGCGACAATAGTGATATGTCAATGAAAACTGAAATAGTGTTAGCACAAGCTAGTATATATCAAAGCGACAACAAATTCATGCATGCGACAATAGTGATATGTCCATGAAAACTGAAATAGTGTTAGCACAAGCTAGTATATATCAAAGCGACAACAAATTCTCACTGAAATCAAGCAGACATCATTCATACGGAGCGACACATAAAAAGCGCTAGTAATGCAACACAAGACCATGGAAAGTGGGCTTACCCCAAAACAATTAAACTGAATGTCTAAACAACTCCTAGATGTGATGTGGGATCTCAGAGTGGCAAGGTTGATGTGATGAATGAGCTCTGCAGCATCCAGTTGATGAGTTTTGATAAAATCAAGGTTTTGACATGCATGCCACAAGTCTAGGGAAAGAAACACTTGGTGGGAGGCTTTTGAAATGATCATTTCCTGTAACCTCCAACTACCAAGAATATATCCCTAAAACATAGGATTCCTTCACATATTGCCTTAGGAGAAAGAACCCATGCATGCAAGTATATCATGCTTGGTCCCGAAGGGAACCGGTCAACTCAGTTGCACATGCAAGAGGCTGCTCAACTAGTCGGAGAAAATGTGCATTTCTGGCTCGGAGTTGGGCTAACTACCTAGGAGATTTACACAATTTCTGGGAAGAGCAGCTAGTTGCTACCCAGATTTGCGCAAATTATGGGTTGATCAGCCCTACTAGGGAAAATTTAACAATTTTCACTATGAGTGTCGACTGGCATAATTGGGCAATTCTGGAGCCCAGTAGGATGCCAGACAAGATTTCTCAATTTTTGGAGGGAAGGTTGGTTTTCCTATAGAAATAAGCAATTTCTTGGGGGAGTTTCTCAGCCTGCAGCTGGACCAAGTCTGGATGAACAACCTGTGAGGGGATTGCATCACGCTGTGATTGACAGGCTGACTTTGTGCAATAAAAACAATGAATCTTGTGTACTTGATGAAGCAAGACAAGGTGCTATGAAAAGTTGATAGGAAGCTAAGGAAAAATTTTGGAGGGTGGTTGTAACCGCTACAACACATCTATACTGAAATGAGTGCATCTGGCATAAAAAATATTCTTCCTTCTCTCCTGCCTTCATATATATCTATATTTCCCTCCATCTCTCCTTCTTTGTTTCTCTATCTCACCTCCCCCAAACACACATAGTCTATTTCTCCATTTCTATCTATCTCTCCATCCCTCTCTCCTTCTCTCTATCTCTCTCTTCTTCCCTCTCTTGACCTCCCATCTATATCTCTCTCTCCCTCCACCTCTTCTTTTTCTCTATATATAACCCCCAAAACATACACACTCTTTCTCCATATCTATTTATCTATCCCCCCCTCTTCATCTCCCTCTCCCTCTCTCTTCCCTTTCTCTCCCTCTCTCTCCCTTTTATCTCTCTTCCCTCATAACCTCCTCTATCCCTCTCTCTCTATCTCCCTTATCACTCCCTCTCTCTCTCTCTCCACATTTATCTCTCTACGTATTTCTTCTTACCTCCCTCTCTCCTTATCTCTCTCATCCTCCCTCTCTTCCTTTATCTATCTCCCTTTCTCTCCCATGTCCCTCTCCCTCTCTTTCTCTTTTCCCTTAAATTTAGTCACTATCTCCCTACCTCTCTCCTTCTCTCCCCCCTTCCTTCCATCTCTCCTCTATCTTTCTATCTCACCGCAAAACATACACACTCTCTCTCCATCTCCCCCTTCTCACTTCCTCTCTCTCTCTCTCTCCACTTTTCTCTCTTAATGTATTTCTTCTTCAATCCCTCTCTTCCCCTCCAACTCCACCTCTTTATCCCTCCATCTCAAGTCCTCTCTCTGGTCCTTCCCCTCCCTTTCTCTCCTACGTCCTTCTCTCCCCCCCATCTCTCTCACTCTCTCTCTCTCTCTCAAACCTTGTCACTATTTCACTCTCTCCTCCTCTCTCCCCCATCCATCTTTGTTTCTCCATCTCTCTCTCTTACCCTTCTCTCCCTCTCTCACTCCTCTCTTTCTCTCTCTTCATTACTCCTCTCCCCTCTCCTCCATTCTGTCTCCATCTCTCCCTTATCACCCCCTCTATCTCTCCACCTCCATCAATCTATGTCTTTTTCTTCCCTCCATATATATCTAGAGTTAATTATATATCATGATATATTAATATATATTATAATATAACAAAATATATTATATTAAATTTAATATTGTATAAATCCAAAGTTATTAAATTTATTAATATTAATATTATAATATATTAATATTAATACTAATATTTTAATATAATGATGTTTTTGACATAACATGATAACAAAATTTATAAAAAAACTACATCAAATTAATATGTATGGTTTTTCCTCTAAAAATTCATTTTACAAATATTTAATTAAAAGAAGTATTAAAAGACTTTGGAGCAGGATTTTCGATTGTTTGTGTTGAATTAACCTTTTTTCTTTTGATATAATAAATGGTGTTGGCTTGAGTAAAGAGTAAAGATGTTTAAACTTTTACCTAATTTGGAACTTTAATGTGGTAATTTTTTTTGTTAAAGGTAGATTTATGATCCATGCAAATTCAAGTATATGGTAAAATAGTTATTAAGCACATTAGCAATTTAAGATTCAAGTGAAAGTTTTGGCCGACATTAACTAAAAATATTTTATTATTTTTTGGGGACTTATTATTTTTTTAGGATGTGACACGCTTAAACATCAGGGTCATACTGGGTTGTAGAATACCCCTCTCCACACAACAATGTTCAGTACTTCGAAAGACACCTCGTAATCATAATAAACAATGTTCATGTAATTTTTTTTTTTAAAATTCAAGGGAATTCGTAACATAGGAAGTTGGTGTCAGCAATCCATCACAATTCATCATAATGGACCAATATGTTCCTTTTGAATGATTGAATTTAGATAAAGGGGAGGAGAAATGAGTTGTCGTATAGTTATTATATATTATGTAGTTTATGAGGAAATATGAAGAAGTAGTTGTTGGTTAAACATGACGTTTAGTTAATTAAAAATGTACTTTTGGTTGTATATATGAATTTAGCATTTTGAAAACAAATTGGGGCATTCGAATTATGGAGAATTTACAACTCAAATTTGTGATTTTTTTAGACAGTGGAAAAATCTATCGTAACTCAGTGGGGACAACTTTTAGCAACTGTTACCTGCGAATGCAAGTTGAGTCGTGAGTGTTATTCAAGGAAAACCAAGTATTGGTGGTCCTCAAGAGAGCAGGTTATTCAAGGAAAACCATGTATTGGTGGTCCCTAAGAGAGCAGGTTATTCAAGGAAAACCAAGTATTGGTGGTCCTTAAGAGAAAAGGCTTTCACTGTTGTCAAATACCTTTAGGTCTTGAAATTCAAGTTGAGTCGTGAGTGTTATTCAAGGAAAACCAAGTATTGGTGGTCCTTAAGAGAGCAGACTTTCACTCTTGTCAAATACCTCTAGATCTTGAACTGTTAACCTCTTTCCTTAAGTTTGAAAAATATAAGCTCTTAGCCACACAAAAGAAATTTAAAAATTTTAAACTTGTTATTCCAACCCATCCTACCTAATTCTAACAAATTTAACCCAAAAAAATTTAATATAACAATGCTTCCAACCACTTAACCTAACACCCAAGGATAGTGTTTATTCCAATATTATAAATGAAGGGAAAGTATGATTCCAACCATTTAAGCTAACCCATGACAATGTTTATTCCAATATTGTAAATGAACAGAATAATACACCCCTGCTTGCAAACACAATCCAATGAGGATGAAATGGAAGTCTAAGGAGAACAGACAATTATTGTTTGAATAAATTGGGATCTAAACCCGTTTCTCTCTTAACGTCGCCCACTCGATTGCCTGGTAAATTAGCACGATACACAAATCCTGAGACGCCCTCTCCAACTTTGGTTGTGAAATTATCAGTGGCGTTGGCCAGTTCCTCCCTTGTATACATGTGTATGCCCTCCTCCAAATTGTTCAGTTCCTCCACTGTGTGTGAGTAAAAGTTTATAAGCTCCATCTTCAAATAGTTCCCATTAGGGTTTGCAGGCTATTCAATTGTGTAGGTTTGTGGATCTGTGCTCACTTCCAAAAAGTTCCTGCTAGGGTTGGCGAGTTGTTCCATAGGGTATGTATGTATTACTCTATGATTGCGGGCAGCTTTCTTTTTCTTCAATCTCCTCATATCAGCTATCACAATAAGCACTAGAACCGACACAACTACTACAGTTAGAACAATGGCGATGGGGTTCCCCTTTTTGTAGTAATATATGATGGATTAAATGAAATTCAAGACAACGTTTGTAGGGGGAGGATAAGGGTTGGGAAATGAATTGAGAATATCAATGTGAGTGCAAAGGAAATGGTGGTAAAATGAAAGAATAAAACTGATGCACGACAGCAGTAAGCGATGATGATCCATGCCAATCGATGCCATCATCTCTGTAATTCTGATTTAGCAGAACAAGAGCAATAAGTGATGAAGCGAAATCCGTGGTTGACACGTCACACATTACCTTCTATATATTTTATTTCAAATAATTTTATTAAATAATTATTAATGAAAATAATTGCATTTTCTTCATATTTTTGTCCTGCTGCAAGGAAATCAGGACATTGACAAAACTATGTGGAATTAGCAACCCAAAAAAAACAAACATATTGTCTTGACCAAGTCTTTATAAGGAGATAGAAAATTATAGGTATTTAAATAACTATAAAAGATTATACACTAGAATGTGTAGATTAGAAAGGAAAAAACTAAAACAAAATTAACATGAAGTTAGAAAGAAATAGAGTCAACTACCTCTGTGGGTTGATGTTTCCTTGAGTGTAGCCACTTGGTCTTGGAGTAGGAGCAATATGGGCTTCAATTCATCTTTGTCTCTCCTTGATTTTCTTTTGGTTGAGATTTACCTTGTCAAGCATTAGCAAGATCTCTTTCTTGGCATCATTTGTGTCTATAATAACTCTACCTAATAGCATCTTCATTCTCCAAAGGAGGTCAATAGGAAACATGTACAAGTTTTTCTTATCCTGAGTTTTTTTTTAATATTTACAACCCCCTATGAATCAGAGATACAACATATCTTGGCCAAAACATCAACTTCAAATTCTCATAACTCATCTTGAACTTTTACAGAGATTTATGCCCCAAAAATGTGTGTTGAAGTCTCCACACTCAAGCGACTGTTGGGTCCCTATAATACTAGTGATTACCCCATTACTATTGTAGTTATACTCCTTATTTATATTTTTGTGCCCCTATTACCCCCATATTGTTATTTTTGTGCCCCATAGAATCCCTCTATTATTATTTTTGTGGCTTTATATTATTATTGTTAGGTCGACTAGATTGTATTGTGACTCCTTAGACTCCTATATATAGAAAGGAGGTTTTGTCATTTGAATCATCCAAGAATTATTCATTTATGTAATGTAAAGTAGGTTGCCCCCTCAAAGAGGCTGAATTATAAGCTGTTGATCTATCTTTTCTATCTTTTCTTGAGTTGGTTTCATAACATTTGGTATTAGAGCTTTGGATTCTAGGGTTTCGTTGCTCCAAACCGGTCATCGTGGAATTTTCGCTATAACTTTTTTTCTGTGACGTTTCAGAAGTCACAAAAAAAACCCATTTTAGAAGAAATCACGTTGAACCTTGGGTCCGAAGTTCAGAGCTTTTTGTGCGATATTTGCAGAGATATGATCTGAGGAATTTGGTCTTTTTGCGGACTCCTGAATTACATTCAAAATAGGTGACCTAGGGAAAATCGTCATAACTTTCTCTCCGGGGATCGGATTGAAATTTCGTAAGAAGGTAAAGAAAGAGGACGGACTGTAGTTTCTTGTATGCATTTTTCAGATCCAAAGGTTGAAACAGTGACTCGTGGCACGTCGTACAAGTTCGCTCTACGGAATTAGTCTATAATCAAGTCACTGTGGGAGATTTCGCATAACTCTTCCTTGGAGAATCCAATTTGGGTCAGACTTGTGGCATTGGAAAGAGGACACAGAGGGCTACTGCAGATCAAAAATTTAGAACTAGATGATCGAAAAGTAAAGAGATACATCAGAGGCAATATCGAGCTCCTACAAAGTGAAAAAAGGTGTGTAGATTTTCTTAAATTTTTGCTTAAGCTTGGTTTGAAAATTTATTTTGAAGGAATTAAAAGGGCATAATAGAGCATTATTATCGGTAACTAATACCCCGAGGAAAGAAAATGCAAACACCTAGTAAGGAACCTGAAAGCTCTAGCATGACTCATGAAGAAGAAGAAGAAATGCTATATGATATATCAAAATTACAAGAACAAGCGCAACGCGTGTCACTTGCACAAAAAGCAACAGAATCTAAAATGGATGGTTTAAGGAAAGATGTAGAAGCTAAGATGCATGGTTTAAAGAAAGGTGTAGAAGCTAAGATGGATGGCATGGAAGCTAAGGTGAATGGCATGGACGCTAAAATTGATGGCGTGGATGATAAGATGGAAGAATTGAAGTTAAATATGAATAAGTTGCTACAAGAAATGGTCACTAAGGGTGAAAGGGTACTAAAGGAAACTCATGATGAGAACAAAAGAAATGTTAATCATGATTCCATAGACTCTAATGTTGGATCAAAGACTCACCATGTTCCAAAAATCGATATGCGGAAGTTTGATGGCAAGGATCCCGCCACATGGATATTACAGATGGAGCAATTCTTCGATCTCAATAATGTGCAAAACGCACAAAAGGTACGTATGGCAACTATATATTTGGAACCAAATCAGTTTGTATGGTATCAATGGCTTTGTTCTCGTAAATAGTTTATCAATTGGGAAATTTTTACGGAAGAATTGATAGCACATTATGAGGATACAAAAAGCAACACTTTTTTTAGCCAATTGATAAGTCTCAAACAAAAGGGTTCAATAATGGAGCACATTGAGGAGTTCCAAAAATTGAACATAAGGGTAAAAGATATTCTAGAGGAGCATAGGATTGATGTGTTCATAGGGTCTTTAAAGGATAATATCCAACATGATGTTCGCCTTTGGGAACCTGATTCATTAGAGAAGGCATTCAGGTTAGCAAGAAAAATGGAAAGCAAAATTATGGCAACTAGGAAGCATACCACTCACAACTATAAAGATGGAAGTGTTGTTGCCCCTAGTCTTCCACAAACTACAAGGTTGACACCACAACAATTGGAAGAAAAAAGAGCAAAAGGGCTTTGTTACAGTTGTGATAGCAAATACACAAAAGGTCATAAGTGTGCTGAGAAGAAATTATTCTACATAGATTGTGAAGAGGAAGAAGAAAAGGAGCAAGAAAGGTCAAAAGAAGAGGATATACTCCAGGAACAAAGCCTAGATGAAGAACAAATAAATCCGACCATATCTTGTAATGCATTGGTGGGAATTACCACTCCTCAAACCATCAAGATAGAAGGATAAATCAAGAAAAAAAGGGTAATAGTGTTGATTAATTCAGGAAGCACCCACAATTTTATTCATTGTAGGGTAGCAAAAGAATTGAATTGCTTCCTATATCCAACACCAGAGTGTCAAGTGATGATTGCAAATGGAGGAACAATAAATTGCTCTGGAAAGTGCCATAATATCAAGCTATCCATGGGAGAATATGTATTGACTAGCCCAATGCTTTCCATTCCAATGGGAGGTGTTGATGTTGTACTAGGAGTCCAATGGCTACAATCTTTGGGTACAATATCTTTTAATTTTCAAGAACTTTTCATCAAATTTTCTATGGAAGGAAAGGAAGTTGAATTAAGGGGTATTGCAGGGAAACCAGGAAAGATAATCAGCTCTAATGGCATGAATAAGCTTCTAAAAAAGGAGCAAAGAGGTGTAATTGCACAATTATGTTCGCTAGATGTTTCCACATTGGAATCATCTATTTCTCTAGATCTCCAAAAAGTCCTGGACAATCATTCCAAGGTATTTGAGACTCCCAAAGGTCTCCCACCTATGCGTGATCATGATCATGCTATTCATCTGATTCGAGGAAGTGATCCTCCAAACATCATGCCGTACAGATATCCCTATGTCCAAAAAAGTGAAATTGAACGTATGGTTGTAGAAATGCTAGAGGCTGGTATAATTCAACCGAGTCAAAGTTATTTCTCAGCTCCAGTAGTATTGGTGCACAAGAAGGATGGATCATGGCGCATGTGTCCGGATTATAGGGAGCTCAACAAGCTCACTATTAAAGATAAGTTCCCCATTCCTGTCATTGATGAATTACTGGATTAATTGCATGGATCAATTTACTTCACCAAGTTGGATCTTCATTCAGGATATCATCAAATCAGAATGAAGATTGAAGACATTCCGAAAACGACATTTAGAACTCATGAGGGTCATTATGAATTTTTGGTCATGCCTTTTGGCCTTACCAATGCACCTTCAACATTTCAAGGTTTGATGAATTCAATTTTCAAACCATTCCTTAGAAAATTTGTGTTAATATTTTTTGATGATATACTAATCTACAACAAGTCTTGGAAGGATCATGTTGAACATGTTGACAGGGTGCTACAACTATTGGAGGAGAAACAATTATATGCAAAAAGATCCAAATGTTTCTTTGGAGTCCAGGAGGTGGAATATTTGGGTCATATTGTATCTCATGAAGGAGTTAAGGTAGACCCTAGAAAATTAAATCCATTAAGGAATGGAAAATCCCCACATCCATAAAGCATCTATGAGGATTTCTTGGGTTGACAGGGTATTATCGCAAGTTTGTTAAGAATTATGGGAGAATAGCAGCACCTCTAACAACATTATTGAAGAAAGATTCATTTTCATGGACTCCGAAAGCAACAAAGGCCTTTGAACATCTTAAAGAGGCAATGTGCCAAGCACCGGTCTTAGCTACACCGGACTTCACAAAAACCTTTATTGTGGAATGTGATGCTTCAGGAAATGGAATTGGTGTTGTTCTAATGCAAGATGAAAGACCCATTGCTTTTGAAAGTCATCCAATCAAGGGAAAGTTTTTAAGCAAAGCTATTTATGAGAAGGAAATGTTGGTAATACTCCATGCACTTAAGAAATGGCGACCCTACCTAATGGGAAGGCACTTCAAGGTAAAAACGGATCATGATAGCCTTAAATACTTTTTAGAACAAAGATTATCCTTTGAAGAGCAACAAAAGTGGGTCACAAAGATGTTGGGTTATGACTTTGAAATCATCTACAAAAAAGGGAAGCAAAATGTGGTGGCAGATGCACTCTCAAGAAAGGATGAGGATGTGGAAGCATTTTTGTGTGCCATTTCTATTATCCAACCAGATTGGATAAACGAAGCAAGGGAGGAATGGAAGAATGACAAAGAAGTGTGGGCACTTATTCAAAAGCTACAACAAGATTCCAGTACTTCTGATACATTTAGCTGGCAAAATGATTCATTATGGTACAAAGATTTCTTATACCTTTGTAAGAATTCCCAGCTAAAACAAAATATTCTTATGGAATTGCACACTTCTCCCTTAGGAGGGCACTCAGGATTTTTAAAAACTTACCACAGGGTTAAGAAGGAATTTTTTTGGGATGGCCTTTAATCAGATATTCAAAAGTTTGTGGCGGAATGTTTGGTTTGCCAACAAAATAAAGTTGAAACAATTAAGACATCGGGTCTATTACAAACTTTATCCATTCCAAGCCAACGTTGGGAGGAGGTTTCAATGGATTTTATCACAAGTTTACCGAAGTCTGAGGGAAAGAGTGTCATCATGGTGGTAGTTGAGAGACTTACCAAGTATGCACACTTTTGTGCATTATCACATCCATTTAAAGCCAGTACAGTTTCTACTGCATTTATGGAAACAGTTCAAAAACTACATGGAAACCCAAAGATTATTGTAAGTGACAGAGATCCCATTTTCACTGGAAATTTTTGGACAGAATTATTTTCTTGTCTTGGTACTCAGTTAGCTCATAGCTCATCTTATCATCCTCAATCTGATGGGAAAACTGAGATAGTAAACAAATGTTTGGAAGGATATCTTCGTTGCTTTGTATTTGATAAACAGACACAATGGGTCAAATGGTTGCCTCTGGCTAAATGGTGGTATAACACTTCCTTCCATACAGCAACAAAAATGACCCCATTTATGGCACTTTATGGGTATCAACCACCATCCATCACATCATATTTAAGAGAAAATTCTAAGGTTCAGGCAGTGGAACATCACATCGAACATCAACAACAAGTCCTCCAACTCTTAAAGGATAACCTCGTGTTGGCACAAAATAGAATGAAACAACAGGCAGATCAACATCGCAGTGAAAGAAGTTTTGATGTAGGTGATTGGGTATTCCTACGACTACAACCATATAAGCAAATGTACCTAAAGCAAGCTAAGAAGGATAATAAATTATCACCAAAGTATTATGGTCCGTACAAGGTGTTGCAAAAGATTGGTACTATGGCATACAAATTTGAGCTTCTTGCAGCTTCTCGATTGCACCCAGTTTTCCATGTTTCATGTTTAAAGAAGGTTATAGGCGACAAGCTCCCAATTCAAACAATATTGCCAAAACTTGACGAGGAAGGAAAAATTATATTGGAACCGGAAGCAGTCACAGAAACAAGAACTCGACAGCTATGAAATCGATGAATTTCAGAGTATCTTATCAAGTGGAAGAACTTATCTGCTGAAGATTCCACATGGGAGGATGAGAATTTTATGCAGAAGTATCCAGAACTACTCAAGCATTGAGGACAACACTTTTTTGAAGGAGAGGGGCATGTTGGGTCCCTATAATACTAGTGATTACCCCATTACTATTGTAGTTATACCCCTTATTTATATTATTGTGCCCCTATTACACCCATATTGTTATTTCTGTGCCCCATAGAATCCCTCTATTGTTATTTTTGTGGCGTTATATTATTATTGTTAGGTCGCCTGGATTATATTGTGACTCCTTAGACTCCTATATATAGAAATGAGGTTTTGTCATTTGAATCATCCAAGAATTATTCATTTATGTAATGTAAAGGAGGTTGCCCCCTCAAAGAGGCTGAATTCTAAGGCGTTGATCTATCTTTTCTATCTTTTCTTGAGCTGGTTTCATAACAGCGACCCTTAAAGCCCATGAATCTTCCATTGTTGATACTTCAATGTCTACATCTTGCTCATTGCCTAATCATAGTTATGGGATTAGGAAACCATATTGCATGCATGTTGCAATATGAGGTGTGAGCTAGAGTGTGGAGGAATATATAAGATGTACAAAAAGCACACTTCAACTCACAATGTCCATAGAAGACAAGAGGTGGTAAGAATGGCAAGGACCATACTAGGAGTGGTGACAAACGAGAGTGTAGAATTATAGTAAAAGCATAGAAGGTTGGAAACCACTCGGAGAAGTACTAGAAAACTAAAGCAAGGAAGGGCATAAATGATCTCAACATTGGTGAAAGCACCAAAGAAACAACATTTTCATAGAACATGTAGGAGACATAACCAACAGAGGAAATGAGTAATGAATGCAAAGGACTAGCTAGATTCAAGAATGATGGAGAAGGAATAATGGCCACTACTAGCCTCCCTTCCTTGTGTACGAGCATCTTGCAAATAAGGATGAAGACAACATGATAACCTCAACCTCATTGCCACACTATTATTGAGTTCATACCACATTTAAAAATTAAGTTTCTTCAGGATGCACGTTGTTTCCCTCAGTCATGAAAGGATGGGAAAATGCCCCTATCTCACCCAATTCCATAAAAATATGTTAATTAATATCACAACGCATCTTTATTTTTAGTTACTTGAACATATAATCCTTATTGCTAAATAATCGTAGAGTACCAAAATGATAGCTAGTCTACCAGATTGGAAACTGGACTAGCTGCAAAAAAAGATAGTCTTAATTACACATTTGATGAGGCATGTCATCAAATTTTGTTGTCTCTGGTGTCCTTTTAACAGTTCAATCAAATGTCTATTCCCAATACTATTATTTGCAGGTTTGTCTATTTTAATAACTAAAAAACTTGGTTCATGAGACTTACACTTCTCAAAACATCTACCATAATGCCTATAAAGACATAAAACAAAACTAAACAAAATAGTAATCACTCTCATTAACTAACAATAGGGTTCCATAACATAGCTCTATTTAACTGGGGTTGCTTCTGATGCAACACTTTCTCCTGGTTCTGTCGTTGGGGATTCCCTTGGAGCCACTGGAGTTTTTATATGATCGACGCCTGCAACACTCGCCTGATGATGTCTGCCAACCTCACTCACTTCCCTAACTTGGTACTTTCGTAGACGGGACATATCTCCCTACCCTTCATGCAACAAGCTATCCAGGTTATGGATGTACTTCAAGTAGATGGAGAACATCATGTTCATCTCCCTGATCATGTCATCCTGCAATTTTTCTATGCTCATCAAACCCTTAAGAAAGTCTTCGATACCTTGCAGTCATTGGTCGATAGCCTTTAGTTGGAGTTGTATCTCATACTATCTCCTAGTTCCCTCCTCTTCTTTATATGTTTGCAGCTTCCCCAATAGATTCTTGATGTGCCAAGTTGTCTAAAGGGTCTTGTGGTACACCATCATCTGAGTTCTGGATTTCCCAGTGGCAATGATGCAGTCCACCTCCTCTTGTATTTTTCCATCCTGAGCAGAACAACAATGTCTTCTGACCTCATCTTCCTAGATTTCCACTATCTCCTTCCATTTCTGTAGAACTCTCTTTCAATAACTGAGTGCAACCTCCCTCACTACATTCTCCTTATGTGTTTGTTTGCTAGCCTCCGGACCCTAAACCTTCGTTTGGGGTCCGCCTATTGGCCTGCCTCTAGCACTATGAATCTTAGCCATTGCACTCCCTGATACCTTATCATCCCTTACGAAAAATTCTAACCCACACTCGAAGATACACCACCTTCCAGTTTCCTACCTTATCTAGATAGTCTCTGATCCACGACTACGATTTGAAAGAAAGAAACTAGGACAGGACTTGCCTTGCCGAGTTAGGATTAATTTCCTTCTCTGATTTCCATAACTCCAATATGACAACGATGTTGTTGTTCATTTGTGTGAGTTTATGGCCATCCTCCCTCTCATTCACCCCTTCAAGCGGTCTATACATAATTATAAATTCCATGGTCCTGCTCATGTTCACCTTTCCTTGGGATGTTGTACCTTCCCACTCTTCTCGTCATCCTTTCCTAATAGTGACTTGAACTTAGAGACGATCCATTACGGAGTAATTACCCTCCTTCTCGTCATCAACGGTCACCTATTTCATGTACTGCAAACACCTACCCCTCCTCATTTTCCAACTAACCTGTTGGGTCCCTATAATACTAGTGATTACCCCATTACTATTGTAGTTATACCCCTTATTTATATTGATGTACCCATGTAGTGCCCATATTGTTACTATTGTGCCACATAGAAGCCCACTATTGTTATTGTTGTGCCCTACAATATTATTGTTATGTAGGCTTTGATTGTATTGGGACCACTTAGACTCCAATATATAGTAAGGAGGTATTTTCATTTGTATCATCCAAGAATTGTTCATTTATGTAATGTAAAGGAGGTTTCCCTCTCGAAGAGGCTGAATTCTAAGTCGTGGATCTCTCTTTTCTATCTTTTTGTGAGCTGGTTTCATAACATTTGGTATCAGAGCTTTGGATTCTAGGGTTTCGCTGCTCCAAACAGGTCATCGTGGAATTTTCTCTATAACGTTTTTTCTGTGATGTTTCAGAAGTCGCAAAAAAAACCCATTTGAGAAGAATTGGCGCTGAACCTTGGGTCCAAATTTCAGAACGTTTCTCGCGATATTTTCGGATATATGATCTGAGGAAGTTGGTATTTTTGCAGACTCCTGAATTACATTCAAAACAGGTGACCTGGGGAAAATCGTCATAACTCTCTCTCTGAGGATCGGATTGAAATTTAGTAAAAATCTACATAAAGAGGACGGACTGTAGTTTCCTGTGGGTGAGTTTCAGATTCAAAGGTTGAAACAGTGACTCGTGGCACGTCGTACAAGTTTGCTCTACTGAACTAGTCTAAAAGCAAGTCACTGTGGGAGATTTCACATAACTCTTCCTTGGAGAATCCAATTTGGCTCAGACTTGTGGCATTGGAAAGAGGACGCAGAAGGCTACTTCAGATAGCAATTTCAGAACTGGATGATCTGAAATCACAGAGATACATCAGATTCAATATCAGGCTTCTATAAAGTGAAAAAAGGTGTGTAGTTTTTTTTTAAATTTTTGTGTAAGCTTGGTTTAACGGAATTCAAAGGGCATAGTAAAGCATTATTATCGGTAACTAATGCCCCGAGGAAAGAAAATGCAAACACCTAGTAAGGAACCTGAAAGCTCTAGCATGACTCATGAAGAAGAGGAAGAAATGCTACATGATATATCAAAATTACAAGAACAAGTGCAACAAATGTCACGCTCACAAAAGCTAACAGAAGCTAAGATAAGTGGCGTGGAATCTAAGATAAATGGCGTGGAATCTAAGGTAAATGGCATGGAATCTAAGATAAAGGGCATGGAAGCTAAGATGGATGGCATGGAAGCTAAGATGGATGGCATGGAAGCTAAGATTGACGCTAAATTTGATGGCATGGATGATAAGATGGATGAATTGAAGAAGTTGCTACAAGAAAGGGTCACTAATGGTGAAAAGGTAGTAAAGGAAACTCATGATGAGAATAAAAGAAATGTTAATAATGATTCCATAGACTCTAATGTTGGATCGAAGACTCACCATGTTCCAAAAATCGATGTGAGGAAGTTTGATGGCAAGGATCCCGCCACATGGATATTACAGATGGAGCAATTCTTCGATCTCAATAATGTGAAAAACACACAAAAGGTACGTATGGCAACTTTATATTTGGAACCAAATCAGTTTGTATGGTATCAATGGCTTTGTTCTCGTAAACAATTTATCACTTGGGCAATTTTTACGGAAGAATTGATAGCACATTATGAGGATACAAAAAGCAACACCTTTTTTAGCCAATTGATGAATCTCAAACAAAAGGGTTCAATAATGGAGCACATTGAGGAGTTCCAAAAATTGAACATAAGGATAAAAGATATTCCAGAGGAGCATAGGATTGATGTGTTCATAGGGTCTTTAAAGGATAATATCCAACACGATGTGCGCCTTTGGGAACCTGATTCATTAGAGAATGCATTCAGGTTAGCAAGAAAAATGGAAAGAAAAATTATGGCAACTAGGAAGCATACCATTCACAACTATAAAGATGGAAGTGTTGTTGCCCATAGTCTTCCACAACCTACCAGGTTGACACCGCAACAATTGGAAGAAAAAAGAGCAAAAGGGCTTTGTTACAATTGTGATAGCAAATACACAAACACCGCAACAATTGGAAGAAAAAAGAGCAAAAGGGCTTTGTTACAATTGTGATAGCAAATACACAAAAGGTCATAAGTGTGCTGAGAAGAAATTATTCTACATAGATTGTGAAGAGGAAGAAGAAAAGGAGCAAGAAAGGTCAAAAGAAGAGGATATATTCCAGGAACAAAGCCTATATGAAGAACAAATAAATCCGACCATATCTTGTAATGCATTGGCGGGAATTACCACTCCTCAAACCATCAAGATAGAAGGACAAATCAAGAAGAAAAAGGTGATAGTGTTGATTGATTCAGGAAGCACCCACAATTTTATTCATTGTAGGGTAGCAAAAGAATTGAATTGCTTCCTATATCCAGCACCAGAGTGTCAAGTGATGATTGCAAATGGAGAAACAATAAATTGCTCTGGAAAGTGCCATAATATCAAGCTATCCATGGGAGAATATGTATTGACTAGCCCAATGCTTTCCATTCCAATGGGAGGTGCTGATGTTGTACTAGGAGTCCAATGGCTACAATCCTTGGGTACAATAGCTTTTAATTTTCAAGAACTTTTCATGAAATTTTTTGTGGAAGGAAAGGAAGTTGAATTAAGGGGTATTGCAGGGAAACCGGGAAAGATAATCAGCTCTAATGGTATGACAAAGCTTCTAAAAAAGGAGCAAAGGGGTGTAATTGCACAATTATGTTCGCTAGATGTTTCCACATTAGAATCATCTATTTCTCCAGATCTCCAAAAAGTCCTGGACAATCATTCCAAGGTATTTGAGACTCCCAAAGGTCTCCCACCTATGCGTGATCATGATCATGCTATTCATCTGATTCCAGGAAGTGTTCCTCCAAACATCAGGCCGTACAGATATCCCTATGTCCAAAAAAGTGAAATTGAACGTATGGTTGCAGAAATGCTAGAGGCTGGTATAATTCAACCGAGTCAAAGTTCTTTCTCTGCTCCAGTAGTATTGGTGCACAAGAAGGATGGATCATGGCACATGTGTCCGGATTATAGGGAGCTCAACAAGCTCACTATTAAAGATAAGTTCCCCATTCCTGTCATTGATGAATTACTGGATGAATTGCATGGATCAATTTACTTCACCAAGTTGGATCTTCGTTCAGGATATCATCAAATCAGAATGAAGATTGAAGACATTCCGAAAACAGCATTTAGAACTCATGAGGGTCATTATGAATTTTTGGTCATGCCTTTTGGCCTTACCAATGCACCTTCAACATTTCAAGGTTTGATGAATTCAATTTTCAAACCATTCCTTAGAAAATTTGTGTTAGTATTTTTTGATGATATACTAATCTACAACAAGTCTTGGAAGGATCATGTTGAACATGTTGACAGGGTGCTACAACTATTGGAGGAGAAACAATTATATGCAAAAAGATCCAAATGTTTCTTTGGAGTCCAGGAGGTGGAATATTTGGGTCATATTGTATCTCATGAAGGAGTTAAGGTAGACCCTAGCAAAATTAAAGCCATTAAGGAATGGAAAATCCCCACATCCATAAAGCATTTGCGCGGATTTCTTGGGTTGACAGGGTATTATCGCAAGTTTGTTAAGAATTATGGGAGAATAGCAGCACCTCTAACAACATTATTGAAGAAAGATGCATTTTCATGGACTCCGAAAGCAACAAAGGCCTTTGAACATCTTAAAGAGGCAATGTGCCAAGCACCGGTCTTAGCTACACCGGACTTCACAAAAACCTTTATTGTGGAATGTGATGCTTCAGGAAATGGAATTGGTGCTGTTCTAATGCAAGATGAAAGACCCATTGCTTTTGAAAGTCGTCCAATCAAGGGAAAGTTTTTAAGAAAAGCTATTTATGAGAAGGAAATGTTGGCAATACTCCATGCACTTAAGAAATGGCGACCCTACCTAATGGGAAGACACTTCAAGGTAAAAACAGATCATGATAGCCTTAAATACTTTTTAGAACAAAGATTATCCTCTGAAGAGCAACAAAAGTGGGTCACAAAGATGTTGGTTTATGACTTTGAAATCATCTACAAAAAGGGGAAGCAAAATGTGGTGGCAGATGCACTCTCAAGGAAGGATGAGGATGTGGAAGCATTGTTGTGCGCTATTTCTATCATCCAACCAGATTGGATAAATGAAGCAAGGGAGGAATGGAAGAATGACGAAGAAGTATGGGCACTTATTCGAAAGCTACAACAAGATTCCAGTACGTCTGATACATTTAGCTGGAAAAATGATTCGTTATGGTACAAAGATCGCTTATACCTCTGTAAGAATTCCCAGCTAAAACAAAAGATTCTTATGGAATTGCACACTTCTCCCTTAGGAGGGCACTCAGGATTTTTAAAAACTTACCACAGGGTGAAGAAGGAATTTTTTTGGGATGGCCTTAAATCAGATATTCATAAGTTTGTGGCAGAATGTTTGGTTTTCCAGCAAAATAAAGTTGAAACAATTAAGACACCGGGTCTATTACAACCTTTACCCATTCCAAGCCAACGTTGGGAGGAGGTATCAATGGATTTTATCACAGGTTTACCCAAGTCTGAGGGAAAGAGTGTCATCATGGTGGTAGTTGACAGACTTACCAAGTATGCACACTTTTGTGCATTATCACATCCATTTAAAGCCAGTACAGTTTCTACTGCATTTATGGAAACAATTCAAAAGCTACATGGAAACCCAAAGATTATTGTAAGTGACAGAGATCCCATTTTCACTGGAAATTTTTGGACAGAATTATTTTCTTGTCTTGGTACTCAGTTAGCTCATAGCTCATCTTATCATCCTCAATCTGATGGGCAAACTGAGATAGTAAACAAATGTTTGGAAGGATACCTTCGTTGCTTTGTATCTGATAAACAGACACAATGGGTCAAATGGTTGCCTCTGGCTGAATGGTGGTATAACACTTCCTTTCATACAGCAACAAAAATGACCCCATTTATGGCACTTTATGGGTATCAACCACCATCCATCACATCATATTTAAGAGAAAATTCTAAGGTTCATGCAGTGGAACATCACATCGAACATCAACAACAAGTCCTCCAACTCTTAAAGGATAACCTTGTGTTGGCACAGAATATAATGAAACAACAGGCAGATCAGCATCGCAGTGAAAGAAGTTTTGATGTAGGTGATTGGGTATTCCTACGGCTAGAACCATATAAGCAAATGTCCCTCAAGCAAGCTAAGAAGGATAATAAATTATCACCAAAGTATTATGGTCCGTACAAGGTGTTGCAAAAGATTGGTACTATGGCATACAAATTGGAGCTTCCTGCAGCTTCTCGATTGCACCCAGTTTTCCATGTTTCATGCTTAAAGAAGGTTATAGGCGAAAAGCTCCCAGTTCAAACAATATTGCCAGAACTTGACGAAGAAGGAAAAATTATATTGGAACCGGAAGCAGTTATAGAAACAAGAACTCGACAGCTACGAAATCGATCAATTTCAGAGTACCTTA
This sequence comes from Pinus tabuliformis, assembly GCA_031772625.1. Lineage (NCBI taxonomy): Eukaryota > Viridiplantae > Streptophyta > Pinopsida > Pinales > Pinaceae > Pinus > Pinus tabuliformis. The sequence goes on from CM062815.1 coordinate 863,878,270, forward strand.
TCAAGTGGAAGAACTTATCCACTGAAGATTCCACATGGGAGGACGAGAATTTTATGCAGAAGTATCCTGAACTACTCAAGCGTTGAGGACAACACTTTTTTGAAGGAGAGGGGCATGTTGGGTCCCTATAATACTAGTGATTACCCCATTACTATTGTAGTTATACCCCTTATTTATATTGATGTACCCATGTAGTGCCCATATTGTTACTATTGTGCCACATAGAAGCCCACTATTGTTATTGTTGTGCCCTACAATATTATTGTTATGTAGGCTTTGATTGTATTGGGACCACTTAGACTCCACTTGTATTTTTCCATCCTGAGCAGAACAACAATGTCTTCTGACCTCATCTTCCTAGATTTCCACTATCTCCTTCCATTTCTGTAGAACTCTCTTTCAATAACTGAGTGCAACCTCCCTCACTACATTCTCCTTACGTGTTTGTTTGCTAGCCTCCGGACCCTAAACCTTCGTTTGGGGTCTGCCTATTGGCCTGCCTCTAGCACTATGAATCTTAGCCATTGCACTCCCTGATACTTTATCATCCCTTACGAAAAATTCTAACCCACACTCGAAGATACACCACCTTCCAGTTTCCTACCTTATCTAGATAGTCTTTGATCCACGACTACGATTTGAAAGAAAGAAACTAGGACAGGACTTGCCTTGCCGAGTTAGGATTAATTTCCTTCTCTGATTTCCATAACTCCAATATGACAACGATGTTGTTGTTCATTTGTGTGAGTTTATGGCCATCCTCCCTCTCATTCACCCCTTCAAGCGGTCTATACATAATTATAAATTCCATGGTCCTGCTCATGTTCACCTTTCCTTGGGATGTTGTACCTTCCCACTCTTCTCGTCATCCTTTCCTAATAGTGACTTGAACTTAGAGACGATCCATTACGGAGTAATTACCCTCCTTCTCGTCATCAACGGTCACCTATTTCATGTACTGCAAACACCTACCCCTCCTCATTTTCCAACTAACCACTACCTATCTATCCATAATTAGGGTTAGTCATTCACATTTTGAGGTTAGTTACTTCCTAGGTTTGGGCCCACCACTTTTCTATCAACGTACTTGAGTTACATAGAGTTATCAAAATTCACTAGCATTCAACATTCCTCCTTCATCTGACCCTCAGATATCTCCTCCCATGCCACATCAATTAGTGTGTGGGTGCTCTTGATCCCTGCATTTTCCACCTTGTCCGCCAATGAGTTTACTGAAAAATGAACCAAGGAGAACTCCATAGTATTTAACACCTCCATATGTTTCTTGATGCATTGGATTAATTGGCCCAGGTGCCAGTTCCTCGTTACTTTACTCAAATATGCGCCACATTGAAATTGACATGTTGCTTAGATAGCTAACATAGAGTCCCCTTCGATTATCACATTCATCATTACTTCCCGAATGAACATTTCATGCCCATGTTCCAGGGCATGGAGCTCTGTTTCATTGTTTGAAGCATGGCCCAGGTTGATTAAATATTGTCTACATATTTCTTATCCAGTCGTGAATAACTCCTCCAACCCTTGCCTTGTGTGGATTCCTTTTCGATACTATGTCAAAGTTTCGTTTCAAGAAACCTTAGGGGAGATACAACCACACCATAGATCCAAATTGGATATGGTGTTCACTAGGATGATGGCTTAGTCCACTCAAGTATTCCAAATCTAAAAATTTTAGAATTTGTGCTTCTTGAGGGGATGGTTGTTCCTATGAAGGATGGTTTCCTCTGCTAATTACAGTTTCTCTTAGATGGCATCTTATTCCTCCCACCAGGTTCTTGATGGTGAGCTTCTTGTCATAGAATATGTGGTGCTTGTGCTCCTTCCAGACTACCCAGAGGATGAAACCGAATTAAATTCCAGGTCATGTTCACCACCTCTTTTTTGTATATATTTCACCCACTATTCCTTGATTGTTTCCTATATACTTTCACTGTTCTAGTTTCTGTGAAAAAATATGAAGGCCAACCAATTCTAGAGTGTCTCTGTATAGTTGTAGGAATTTAGCAAATGATTAAGGTCATCTTCTACGTTTTCACAATGGCAACACCAATATGCACTTGTAAATCCTTTCTTTATTAGAATATCCCAGGTTACAACCTTCCAGTGTAATATCATCCACATGAAAATTTTATTTTTTTTCAAGTGTTGTGATAACCATACTTATCTCCATGTTGGGTTATTGAAACTAGTGTGCCCCACATTGAGATATGTTTTGGCTTCCTTAATTTTGAAATCCCCTCCTTATTTCTACCCGCATCTAAGTTGGTCCTGGTCATCATTAAACATAATTTGTCGATTGTTTGGTTCCTTGATTAAATGCCGAAAGGCTAAGTCATTCGGGGTTGGATGATGAAATATTTTCAAATTCCATCTCCTCCATTTGTTGATCTCTAGCCCCTGGTCCCAAAATTGTTGACTTCTCTATATCCTTGGATTTTCATGCTTAGTTGAAAGGGACTCCATTCCTCTCTACTTAACTTGGATTGTTTCTGCCACACATCATCCTAGAATAAGGCCTCTTTTCCACTTCTTATTTCCAAAAAACCATGTTTTTGTATGATATCTTTATTAGTCCATGCCAAATTCCAAATGGGAAACCCCTAAATTATGCCTCAGAGTCAGACTAAGTCTTTTGTTTGGTAGTTAGGTGCATAATTTGATTTCCACAACCTTTCCCATGGTGCCGACCCCCCTTTTAACCATCTCCACCATAATTTTGCTCCATTTTCTTTGTTTGTTATCTCTAGATCCTTAAGACCAAGGCCCCTTACGTCTTTCACTTTGCACATTGTATTCCAAGCCACTAGCACCCATTTTCATTTTTCCTCTGCCCCTCGTCACAGGAAGTTTCTGTGAATATTCCCAATCTTTTGGATCACTCTCTTAGGAGTTGGAAGGATATATAACATGTAACCTGGTATAGCTTGTAGCATCGTCTTTGTCAGGACTAGCTAACCAGCCAAGTTCAAGGCTCTTACAGTCCACCGTTTAACCCTTTCTTCAAGATTTGAAATAAATTTCTCCCAATTGGATTTCTTCCAATATTGTACTATTAAGGGGACCCCAAATGTACTTTGATGGGAGAAACTTTATTTGGAACCCTAAGCTAGTTGTTAAATTCCTCTGGATAGAAATATGAGTGTTATGGAAAAAAACCATTGACTTAGACTAATTTATCTCCATACTTAAGGGATAGGTGAAGGTGTCCAAGATGAATTTGAATGAACATACCTCCCTTATTGTGGGGATATCGTGCTACATGGTATCATCAACAAACTCTTGGTGAGATATTACATGATATTTTTCATGCAATTTATGGCCCTTTATATCTCCTTCTTTGTTTGCAATAGCAATCTCCCTCCCGAGGCCTTCCATGATAATGGTAAACAAGAAGGGAGACATAGGGTCCCCTTACTTTATACCACTGAACTAGAAGAAAGGATATGCCAGGGCTCCATTCACCAATATTGAAAAACTTGGTGATGAGACCATGACCATAATCTATCTGATCCATCATTCATCAAAGTCAAATGCCTTTAATACCAATTTGATATTGTCCCAACTAATCTTATCTTATGCTTTTGACAAATCAAGTTGAATAACCATACCCACCTTTCCCTAAGCCTTTAACGAGTGATCTATTTCATGCACAATAATTACATTGTCTAAGATTTGTCTTCCCTCGACAAACCTAAACTATTCTACTAAGATCAGTCAAGGAAGGACCATTTTCATCCTATTTTCTATGACTTTGCATATTATCTTGTATAACGCATTTCATAGTGCTATTGGCTTGAATTTGTCGGAGCACTAACCCTTTCTCCCTTTGGGATAAGGGTGGTGAATGTCTAATTTAAGGCTTTCATAATGGTTGTTGAGTCTTGAGGGTCAGCTATGACCTCATATATATTGGTTTTAACTATTTCCCAGCATGCTTTAAAGAAATCAATAGTAAAACCATCTGGTACCATGGCTTTACCATTATGAATTTCGAGCACAACCAAAGCCACCTCTTCCATGGAGGCCGACTTATTCAAATTCTTATTGTGTTCCTCCATGATCAGCTTAGGGATATGCCTGACAATCATTCAAATATTCTCTAACCTATCAACTTGGGGATCCTCTGCTATTTTTTGGAAATGATGGACCAGGATTTGTTCAATATCCTTATGTGCTTCATAGGTGTTCCCCCTCTCATCCTTAATTCTTAGAATTTGGTTGGAATTCCTATGTTCAATTCTTGAGTAGTGAAAGAAATTAGTGTTATTCTCCCCCTCCCTAAGCTATAACACTCAAGATTTATATCTCCATATAATTTCCTCATGTCTACATCTATCCTCCCACTCCTTCACTAGCTCTATCTCCTATTTTCTGCTTTCATATGAATAACCTTATATTATCAGATTTTTTGTAATGTTTCCATGTTCTGTTCCAGTTCATTTTTTTCTTGGAAGATGTTTCTGTATTCCATCTTATTCCATTGTTTCAATTTCCATTTAATAAATTTTAGCCTTGCTTGTAAGATGTATATCTTGGAGCCTCTAACTGGGATTTGTTCTCCCCACCATATTTTGATATTTTCCAAAAAGGTAGGGTGATCTAGCTAGACTGCTTCAAATATGAATGGTCTATTGTTAGGGGTGCCTAACATCACAATCATTAATATCACCAGCTATTGATATGATCCTCAATAGGGAAGAATATTTTATTCCCCATCGATCCCTCTCATCATCAAATCCTCCAAAATTAGAAATTTGTCAAGTCTTGACGCAACTTGATGTTTCCCTCTGCGCTTATTACTCGATGTGTAGCAATAATGTTCAATTTCCATGTCAATAGGATCGGCCTCCTCAACGAATTCCTTGAAAGATTTCACTCTTTGTCTATGCATCTTTGGCCTCCCTTTTTCTCCGATAGGAAGGTTATCATATTAAATTCACCCCAAAAAACTAAGGGAGGTAACCTTTCCTCAATCTTATCTCTGTCAAATCTTGAAGGAGTTTGGGATTCTCCTCCATTATTTGAGGTCCATACACATTTGTAAACACGAGTGATCTTGGAGCCCCTATGACCTACATTTCCATTGTTGGGTTGTGTTATATTCTTTCCACGTAGTTAACAGGGGGTTTTAAGGGCACCCGTAACCCCACTTTATGGGGTCCAGGGCAGCGGCCCGGAAAATTTTGGTTTTGGACCCTATGTTAGGTTGGGCAAACCGACCTATGGTTTTGTGCATGATTTTCGCACATGTTTTTTGGACACGATGGTTTTTCGGTCCATGGTATTTGACGTGATGGTTTTTGGTCCATGGTATTGGACGCGATGGTTTTCGGACCATGGTATTGTATGCTTCGACATGTATAAATATGTATTGTAACATTGAAAGGAACATAATGAAAAATCAAGTTGGTAGTCCCGGTTTTGGGATTGAGGGGAAAATCTCTGTGTATATGTGTTTTATGTGTTATGCTCTCACATTGTTTATTTTCTGTGTTTAGAATTCGTATGCAGGTAATTTTTGTATGGGGTTAAAACCTACATTTGGTATCGAGCATATTTGGCTTTAAGGGGAAGCCTTTGTTGCTGAGGGGTTTCGCTCAACCCTGTGGTACACCCTGTTCAGTGGGAGATCCGTGAGATTGATTCTGGTGGTGAAAGAAGATGGCGAGCAGTGGAAAGATAGAGATCGATAAATTTAATGGTCAGAGTTTTGAGTTGTGAAAACTCAAGATGGAGGATCTATTGGTGGATAAATATTAGTGGATCACGGTAGATCCGGGTACTAAACCAATGGGAGTATCTGATGAAGAATGTAAGAAGTTGGATCAGAAGGCAAAGAGCACAATACGATTCTGTGTCTCAGATTCAGTATTGCTGAATGTATCAGGGGAAGTTACGATGAAGGCTTTGTGGGACAAGTTAGGGACTTTGTACCAATCTAAGTCTCTGGTGAATAAACGGTTCCTGCATAAAATGTTGTATAACCTAAGGATGAAAGATGGAGACTCAGTGACAAAGCATCTGAATGCTTTTAATACTGTGGTAAGTCAGTTAGCATCTATTGATATTAAAATTTCAAATGAAGATAAGTGCATCAGTTTGTTGTGTTCTCTACCAGATTCGTGGGATAGTCTGGTTATTGCAATAGGTAGCAATGCAACTACCTTGCTGATGGAGGAGATGAGATAGAAAAATATGGATAGAGAAAATGGTGATGTCTTGTCTGTACGAGGACGGTCCCAGAACAAAAACAAAAATAAGTCATCAAGTGGGAGACCTAAATCTAGAGGGAGATATAAATCTCCAGGAAAACCTATAAAGGTGGTGTGCTAGAAATGCGAAAAGGAAGGCCACCTCAATAGGGACCGTAAATCTAAAGCTCTTGAAAAAGGAAAGGGATCTGATGAGGCTCCTTCTATAGAGGTGAAAACCACCTCAGATGAAGGTGGGGATGTGTACTTGGCTTCTTCAAGTACACACGTAGATCATGAGGCACGGTTGATTGACTCAGGTGCATTCTTTCACTTCACTCCCCATAGAGAGTGGTTTTGCGAGTCTGAGAAATATGATGGTAGTGATGTCTTCTTGGGGGATGACAGGAAGGCTAAAATCATTGGCCACGGAAAAGTAAAGTTGAAGTTGCAAGGTGGAAGGGTTAGAACACTTCTAGGTGTTCTACATATTCTTGCATTAGCCAAAAATCTGATTTCTATAAGCAAGCTGGATGATGCAGGTGTAAAAACAGTGTTCAAGAAGGATACCTACAAAATGGTTCGGAGAGAACTAGTATTTATGTGGGGAGTTCGAACTGGAACTCTATACAAGCTGCAAGGTAGCACTGTTTTTGATGGGTGCAACAGTTTTGTGGTTCCTGAAAGTGGAACAGAAAATATAGTCATCTCTGGAGAGAGGACCATGCTGTGGCATCAAAGGCTTGGACATATTGGAGAGAAGGGCCTTCGAATACTTCATGGTAAAGGTATTTTAGAAGGTATGAGTAATAGCTCTTTCGATTTTGATTTATGTGAAAATTGTGTATATGGGAAGCAGAATTGGGTGATTTTCCCCTCTAGAAGTAAGAGGGTGAAACGGATATTAGAGCTTATACATAGTGATGTGTTTGGACCTGTGAAGGTTCCATCACTAGGTAAGTCTGTGTACTATGTATAATTTATAGATGACTTCTTAAGGAATACATGGACATATTTCCTTAAGAAGAAATTTGAAGTCTTTGATAGGTTTAAAGAATTCAAGGCTCTAGTGGAAAACCAGACAGAGAAGAATATAAAGGTGTTGAGGACAGATAATGGTGGAGAGTTTTGCAGTAAGGAATTTGAAGAATTCTGTAAGAAGTGTAGTATAGCACAACAGAAGACTACTCCATATACACCTCAACAAAATGGAATTGCAAAACGAATGAATAAGGCGTTGTTGGAAAGGGCAAGAAGCATGCTCAGTGGTACTGGGTTAGGACAGAAATTTTGGCCAGAGGCGGTGGATACTGCATGTTACCTAGTCAACAGGTCACCTTCATCAGCGTTGGAGGATAAGACTCCACAAGAGGTATGGATTGGTAAGAAACCCTCTCTTTCACATCTGATGGTATTTGGATGTGATGCATATGTACATGTTCCAAAGGAGAAATGAACCAAGTTGGATAGTAAATTTGAAAAGTGCATCTTTATTGGGTATAAGGATGGTTTAAAGGGTTATAAGATTTGGAACCCTGTAACAGGGAAGGTTGTGTATAGCCGCAATGTGGTGTTCAGAGAGGTAAAAGATGTTATTAAACATGAAATCCAATCAAAGGAACCTACGAAGATAGAGTTTGATCTTAAGGAGGAAGAATCGGACTCTACAGTAGAGGAGGAATCAGAAGATGAAGAGCCAAAAACTCCGGTTGTGAGAAGATCAGTTCGAGAAAGAAGGCAGCCAGAAAGGTACAGTCCATCTGTTTTCTGTTCAAATTTTTCTTTGTCTATTACTGATGATGATCCCATAACTATGAAGGAAGCAGAGGATTTAGAGGATGGAAAACTCTGGAAAGAGGCCATGGTTGATGAAATGGCATCTTTGCACAAAAATGAGGCTTGGGATCTGGTGGAGTTGTCGGCTAGAAGGAAACCCATTGGCAACAAATGGGTGTTCAAAAAGAAGACAAATGCAGAAGGAAAAGTGGAGAAATACAAAGATCGATTGGTAGCAAAAGGTTATTCCCAAGTGCTGGGAATTGATTTTGGTGATATTTTTTCTCCTCTTGCCAAGGTAACTTCTATTAGATTACTTTTATCTGTTGCTGTTGCTTTTGATTTTGAGGTGGAACAGATGGATGTGAAGACATCATTTCTTCATGGGGATCTGGAAGAGGAGATCTACGTGAAACAACCTGAAGGCTTTGCGATGAAAGGTAAGAAAGAACTGGTATGCAAGTTAAAGAAGTCTCTGTATGGGTTAAAATAGTCACCAAGGATGTGGTATCAGAAATTTGATACATTTATATGGGGACTTGGTTTCACCAGAAGCAAAGAAGATCATCGTGTGTATTTTATATTAATTCGTGACCGTGTTATTTATCTGGTACTGTATGTGGATGATATGTTGCTGGTTGGAAATGACAAAGAAATTATCCAGGATTTGAAGACCCAATTGTCCTCCAAATTCGACATGAAAGATCTTGGTGCTGCAAACTATATTTTGTGCATGGAAATTAAAAGAGATCGGGCAAAGAGGAAGCTCTGGTTAAACCATAGGAAGTATGTTCAGACAATACTGCAGAGGTTTAATATGCAGTATAGTAAATCGATGAAGGTTCCTATTCCTGTAGGTGTGAGGTTATCTACTGAACAGTGTCCCAAGACACAAGAAGAGGAAGAGGACATGTCCCGTGTTCCATATGCAAGTGCAGTCGGTAGCCTGATGTATGCAATGGTCTGTACTAGACCAGACATTGCACATGCAGTGGGAGTATTGAGCATGTTTATGTCAAAACCAGGGAAGGAGCACTGGACAACAGTGAAGCAGGTTTTCAGGTATTTGCATGGTACTAGTGATTATGGTTTGTACTACCAAGGAAGACCAGGATTGGACAGAGTGTTGGATATTCATGGCTTTGTTGATGCAGACTGGGTTGGAGATCTGGATCAGAGAAGATCTACAAGTGGGTAGTGTTTAACCTATTTGGAGGTGCAGTCAGTTGGATGAGTAAGAAACAATCTGTAGTGGCACTATCAACTACAAAGGCAGAATACATGGTAGCCACACATGCAAGAAAGGAAGCATTTTGGTTGCAGAGATTGTGTTCAAGTATGGGGTTAGTACAGGAAGCTATAAGGATAGACTGTGACAACCAAAGTGTAATTTTCTTTGTAAAGAACACTGCATATCATTCAAAGACAAAGCACATTGATGTTTAGTATCACTCTGTGAGGGATATGATAGAAGACAAAAAGGTGTTGTTGGTAAAGGTGGACACTTTGAAGAATACTACAGATGCATTGACAAAATCTGTGAGCTCTGAGAAGTTCTCTTGGTGTAGAGAGACAATGGGCATTTTAGGGCTGGGAAAATGACTAAGCTCTCTTGTGGACCCTTGTGGAAAGAAAATAATAAGTGGGAGAATGTTGGGTTGTGTTATATTCTTTCCACGCAGTTAACAAGGGGTTTGAAGGGCACCCGTAACCCCACTTTATGGGGTTTGAGGCAGCACCTCGGAAAATTTTGGTTTTGGACCCTATGTTAGGTTGGGCGAACCCACCTATGGTTTTGTCCATGTTTTTTGCACATGTTTTTTGGATGCAATGGTTTTTCAGTCCATGGTATTGGATGCGATGGTTTTCAGTCCATGGTATTGGACATGATGGTTTTCGGTCCATGGTACTAGATGCTTCAGCATGTATAAATATGTATTGTAACATTGAAAGGAACATAATGAAAAATCAAGTTGGTAGTCCCAGTTTTGGGATCCAGGGGAAAATCTCTGTGTATATGTGTTTATGAGTTATACTCTCACATTGTTTATTTTCTGTGTTTTAGAATTCATATGCAGGTAATTTCTGTACGGGGTTAAAACCTACATCCACTAAGAAATAGGACCTCATAGCTTCAGCATCAAGTAGGATAACAAATTAGTGGTTCCACCCAATCGCTAAACCCCTTGTAGAAAAACGCACTGCAAGCTCCATAACTTCATAACTCCTACCTAATTTCCTACTTAATTCCTTGATTTTCTCTGTAGAACACTTTGTTTCTTGCAAGAAAATAAGGCCTGGTTGTTCCATTTTAATCTTCTTCTTAAGCAGTCTTTGTTTCTTGAGGCTTCTCAATCATCTTACATTCCATGTTATAACTATCATGATTAACTACAATTAATAGGTTGTGGGATTAAGGCTCTCATCTTACCTGAATTTATCAGCATGGCTCTAAACTCTTAGATGATAACATTATTTGACTTCCTCGCTCTTTTCTAGTGTTTTTTTCGTGCCACCAAGATAGTTTGAGAACCCGTTGCTTTTACTCCCATCTCAACTATGTCCATGTGTGGCCATTTCTAACCTATTATTTTCACCTCATCCCTCATCAGGTATAGATATTGGATGTTATCCACTTGATCCGCTGGTGTGGCCTCCAATCCCTATTTTATGGCTTGTTCCACCATGTTCTAAAGGTTGATTCCTTCCCTTTCTACTATTTCCTGCAGATTTGGGTCCTTTGTTCCTACCTTGCTTGGGGTCATCTCAGCGTCTCCTTCAAAATCATTTAACAGATCTAGGATATCCCTGGGCTACCCCATATCTTCTAACAGTTGCAATGTTTCTTCTTCTTTTCCTTGTTCTTGATCCTAAAGCTTTTCCTCCTCAACCCCATGATTCTCTAAATTCTCTTCAGACAAGATTTCAAATCTATTTCTCTATGCTTTTCTCCCTCCCTATCTTCTCTGTTGTTACCTTCAATTTTCCCTTCTTGTTGGGTTGGGTCTTGCAAATCCATCTGCATCCTTTCGTTCTGGTTCTTTTCCCCGTTCTTCCATTTTATTCAAAGGGAATTCCTTGATTAGGTGGCCATGTCTATGGCACCTTTTGCACTTGAACGGAATCTACTCATAGTCCATAGGTTCTAATTATATTTCATCCCTGAACTCTAGTTCCAATGCTTCTAGCAGAGCACCAGAGACATCCATCTCGATGAAAATCTTTCCATACAATGTGTATCTTCCCTATAGCGTTTCCCTCGTTATTTTGATAGGCTTTCCCAGTCTATCTTCTATCAACTTTAAGGTCAAAGTAAGCTAGTAATCCAGAGGTAGGTAATATATTCTGACCCAAACTAGAACTCTAGTAAAGGTCTCCTTCTCCGGAGTAAAATTTTCCATCCATGGTTGCATATATAAACCAACTGAAGCAAAGAAGTAGCGGTCACCATCAAAGATTTAGTCTCTATCTTACATACTAGCAAAGCCCACTATGAATAATCCTTTTGATCCTAGGTGTAGCTCTATCTCCCCTCTTTATTTCTAATGATGTTTGATCCAATCACACAAAGGCCCATAAACTTGCATATGACCGTATATGTTCTCATACAATTCCTAAAGGCTTGTATCTCGAGATCAATGATTAATGCCATTAGGATCACCTCTTTTTGGGTGTACATGACCTTGGAGAAGAATTTTCCTTTTATTTTTGTTGTTGGTCTGCTTGATTCCCAACATACCTTTTTCCTCACTCTTTTTAGTCCTTTCCCACCTAATCTAGTCATGCCTCAGTCATTCCCTAACACATCTTCTGTCAAGACCCCAATTTTTTTTCTTTAACCTATTTCCCTTGTTCATTAACACATTCCAATATGGGGGAGCTCCACCCCCTCCCCCTTTAAACACCATCAACATCAAACCCTAGGTGTACCTTTTGAGAAACCCTCACTCCTCCAGAAGTTCGAGATATTCAATATAATAACACATATTTCACCATACATCTCTTTTTTATTTAATTCATATTCATATGTTAAATAATATTATATATATAAATTAATATCATATCCAGCTAATCATTCGAAACCAAAGGGATGCTTTTGGCTTCATGTCTTTGGCTTCAAAACTCACACTAATTTATTATCTCATCAACAAAGTGCTTCTATGTTCATCTTCCTTTTTATTGTACTCCCTAATGACTAAACAACATTTTACAATGGATTTATCATGTTCTTAAATGGGTATATAACATGAAAAAACCACAATTAAACTTGTGGGTTTCAAAAACCTTTAGTTTGCAAATTGCTAATAGTAAATTGATTATGCGATTGAGTTAAAATTATCCTAAATACCATGACAATTTATATGAGATTTAGTTTTAAGCTATTAGTTTTAGATTAAATCGTATAAAAAAACTTCACATAATTTTAGTAATAACATTTTCTAAATAAATAGATAATTGTTCCATTCAACATTTGATAATAATTCTAACTTAAATTCAATCTAATATATTAACACATAATATTTTAAATAATTTGAAATATAATTTTATATCTTTTAACCATTCTTCTTCCAAATAAGAAATATTTTATTTTTTTAATCATTCCAAATTTAACTTTTTTATTTTTACATGAAAGAGATTTTAATTTTAAAAAAATAATTATTTTAAAATATCTTCTATATTGACAAATATAACGGAACCTTGTCATCCTAACCAGTATGTAAGACCAAATTAAATGAAAATAAAATATTGAATTAGAAAAAAATAATATTCTTAAAAGAATATAACAATACTTTATTGCGTATGCAATTACATTATTAGCATAATTTATCACTTAATTATGTTATGTCTATCTCACTATGAAAGTGTTAGGAAAGTGTCATCGCCCTGGTCCGTGGAGTTCGCTTATTTTAAATCCATAAAATATTACGGTCAAAGGCATATTATTAATTATAAATTACAAAGTAATAAGTAATACACTTAACTGTGTTACGTGAACGTGAAGAGATATGCTTATTAAATATCTTATTAATCGTTTTATTTCCTAGTGTGATTTGTTTTTTATTTTATGCTTTTCTTTTTAAATACGTGATTATTGATTTGTGCTTTTTTATTATTTTGTAATACGTGATTATTGATTTGTATTTTTATTATTTTATCTTTTGTTTTAAAGACGTAATTATTAAAAAGAGGTGATTATTTTTGGATTAAGGTGATTACTGTTTTAATTTAATGGTTTTTTTGTCGAGATTTGAATTGATTGATTATGTAATTAAATTTTATATTATTAATAAATATTTTGTTTTTGAAAAATTATGGGAAAAAATACATCAGTAATAGAGAATTCTTGTTATTTTAGAAAGTTGTTAAGTGATTAAATCTACATGGTGGACCTTCCTAATCTTTTTCTTAAAAAATGAGGAGAAAACTAATAAGATAATGTGGTCAAGTCTATATGGTGGACCTTCCTAAATCTTCTCCTAAAAATCCTACCAAAAAACTAATAAGATAATGTGAGAGAGCTTATGTGAAAATTAGAACTCACTTGGAGAGAAAAGCTAACTTGGCTGAAAGCAAGAGAAAAGCATAGTGGAAAAAAGAAATACTTTAAAGGAAAATGAAATATTTTTCTAATCAAAAAGAAAAAACTTAGGTAATTAAAGGGGTGCAAACCCTATAAGTAGAATGCAGCTAAAGAAAAGTTTGGTGAGAAGAAATTATAAAAATACAATTAAAGAATATAGAAGAAGTTGCTATTCCTGGATCTGAGTTCGAGAATAGTTGTGGATTTATGTGAAATTTTTTTTAAAGGTTTAATGTTATATATATTCTTTCCCATCTTGGATGAAGGAGGTTTACTAAATTGATGTATTGGAATTGATCTACTGGGAAAAAATTATAAATGTACTACTAAAGAATATAAAAGAAATTGAAGGAGGTTAACTAAATTGATGTATTGGAATTGATCTACTGGGAAAAAATTATAAATATATTACTAAAGAATATAGAAGAAATTGAAGGAGGTTAACTAAATTGATTTATTGGAATTGATCTGTTGGGAAACAATTATAAATATACCACTAAAAAATATAGAGGAAATTGTTATCCCTAGATCTAGGCTCCAGAATAGTTGTAGTTTATGTGAGATTTTTTGTTAATATTTTAAGATGATAATATCTATATCTATATATTGTTTCCCATCAAAGATAGTTATTGGTTTTTGTTGATGCTTTAAGGTAATATATATATATATATTATTTCTCATTTTAGGAAAGGGTTTAACTAAATTGATGTATTAGAATTAATATATTTAATTTTTAACTATTTTAATAATAAGTAAATAAATTTTATTTTTTTGGATAGGTAACAATGCACCCATGTGACTTAAAATGTACCCATTTACGATTAATCCAAAGCCCTGTTAGAATAAATAAATAAATTATATCAATAATAGTCTAAAAAAGATAAAAATCTATTTTTGAAAGGAAACATATTGTTCCTTCCTTTTATATAAGAAATAGCGATGGACTTCAAGTGGATAGTTTCACTGATAACCTGATGGCTTACAGGTAAGCCTTATCAACTACTCAAATGTTATATCAACTGTATGGATAGAATAGTTGGGTGATTTGTTGCTAGATGCTCGAGGTCATGGGAGATTTCTAAGGATTTTATAGTTTTGGGGTCAGGTGGAGTTTCTGTTATTAAATTTATATAAATTCTCTTCTCCATGCAGTTCAAACTCTTCTCCTTTTGGATATCTTACCATGGTTTACTCTTTTCTTTCCCTCCTGGGATCAACTGTCGAGAAATACAATCCTCCTTAGTGCCGATTCTAGGGCTTTCCTAATTTGGTTGTTGGGACTGTAGATAAGGCCATACAAGCATAGTTATATATTTTTTTGAATCTAGAGGATCTGCAAGGAATTATCGATATAAGACCTCTCAAGGTCTGACCTTATTTAAGGACTCACTGGTTGCTATGTATAAATTGGTTCTCGTTTGATGTAATTTAAGGACTCTCTAGTTGCTATATATAAATTGATTCTCATTTACTAAATGCTACTTTTGTGTTCAAATAGTTTTGCTCTGAATGTGTAGAGCTGGAATCCTGTTTGTCTATTGAGACGTGATTCCATATGTTTAATATGATGTTGACTCTTGTTTAATATGTTGCTCTGTTCTCAATGTGATAATGAAGTACCTTGCTCACGTGGTGATGGCTTACTTCTAATCTTTCAATGTTTGGTAATTTATAATGCTGAGTATTGGTAAAAACGGGATAACTAAGTTTCTGGTTGTGTGTCAGAATTCTTTTACCAAACTCATCAAGGCAACAGTAAGAATCTTTTGAGTATTCTAGAATTTATATATATGTATATCAGTATCCTATGCTTTGATTAATATTCAATTATTCCCAACTCTGTAGGCTATCTGCTTTTGTTCAATACCATCTCTGTAAAGGGTTTCAGGAAATAATCTTACAGAGCTCCTTGAACTATAATTAAGCAATCTCCTTTTAAAATAACCTAGTTCAATTTCTTTTTTCTTAATAAAGAACTTAAATAGGTCCTTTTCCTGAGTCTAAGTTCCACCAGAGCTTTTAGGATAACGCTGGTTTGTTTAAGTACAAAAGTAACTAGTTCTATATAGTTAAAACCACACTATTAACGATTTCCATATAATATCTTCTCATTATTGACTATACCAGTTCATACTTTTCCAAGATATCATTAATGACACATACTACAGCTTAATCAACAAATTAGTTCTAGGGTGATACCACCTACCTGAGTTGCTTAAAGAAGGAAAAACCTTAGTTGTAGAAGTCATCTCTGCTACTTGTTGTTTTCAAACTTCCCGACCATGAGATTTGCCATTAGGACCAAATCTCCCCCCAAGCTTGCTCACAAGACCATTGTCTTCTGCAAGTTTTGCAATAATTGTTGTTGCTATCTGGTCATCACTAGACTTAGCTCATCCACCATTTGACCTTTCAGCACAGTTTTTCCTTCCCACACTCCCTTTTTCTTTGGAGCATTCACAACTAGGGAAGGTAGTTAGGGTTTCTAGCAAATTCCTTTCCTAACTTCCTTGTTATGAGAAGTTACAAGGTCTATTAATATTCAAACCATTTCCTTTCTTTAATAATTAACAACATTAATCACTTCAAACAAATAATAACAATAATATCTAGTTTTGTCTCTTACTATGGTAAAATAAAATATTTACAGTTTTTTGGGGACATTACATCTCCTCTCGCTAAAATCAAACATGGTGCCGATGTTTTTCGGCTGCAAACAACCTTGGATATGCTTCTTTCATGAGCTTTTCATCCTCCTAGGTGGCCTCATCTATCCTAAAGTGCTGCCATTGCACTTTAACCTAGGTGATAGCTCGTTTCCACAATATTACTTCTCTCCAATCGAGTATATTCAGCGGCTCGACGAAGAATTCTCCTTCCGGCTCGACCTGAAACAAACAGTAATTTGAATCAGTTTTTTCTTTATCTTAGAAATTATTTTTCCTACCTAAGATACTTTCTTATTTGTATATCCTGCCAACTAACTATGTGCTTAGGATCATAAATGTATCTTTTCAGTGCCTCCACATGGACGATATTGTGGACCCAAATATGGCTTGGTAAGGTGAGCTGGTATGCCACTGGCCTGACCCTTGCTAAAATTTGAAATGGTCGACAAAACCAGAGTGCCATCTTAGTACACCCACTCCATTGTAACATACTCTTTTTAGCTCGTATTCTCACATATACATGGTCCCCTACTTGGTATTCTTTGAAATTCCTTTTCCAACCGGTGAAATTCTTTTGCCTATCTTGGGCCGCCTTTAAGTTGGAATATACCTTCTTAACCATTTCTTCCATCTCTTTTAGCATCTTGAGTCCCAACATGAGCTTTTCCTCTGGTTCCCCCCAACTGGATGGTGTACGGCATCTATGTTCGTACAACACTTCAAACGTGCTCATATTTAAGGAAGTATGGTAGCCGTTATTATAAGCAAATTCAACCACGTGCAAATAGTCTTCCCAATTAGATGGTTGCTACATTACATATGATCTTAGCATATCTTCTACTACCTAATTCACTCGTTCTGTTTGAGGATGATAGGCGGTACTGAAATTTAATTGAATACCTAACCCTTCAAATAGGGTTCTTCAGAAAGTTGATGTAAACTTTACATCCTGGTCAAAAATTATAGTTTTTGGTAACCCATGTAGCATAAAAATGTTTTGCATAAAAATATTAACAATCAGTACTGCTCTAAAGGTGGACTGAACTGATATAAGATGGGTTGATTTGCTTAATTTTTCTCCCACCACCATGATTGAGTCATTGTGTTTTTTGGATTTGGGTAATCCTATGATAAAATCCAAAGAGATTGTCTCCCACTTCCATTCTGGGATTGCTAGTGGATGTAGTAACCCAGAAGGGTGCTAATGTTCTATTTTAACTTGTTGACATTCCCAGCAACGTGTCAAATATTTCGCTACATATTTTTTCATGCCAGGCCAAATACATCTAAAATTAGACTTTTAATATTATCTTGGTTGGGTACGTATAGTATTCTCTTATAACTCAGCATACCCGTGGAATCCATTGCATATCCTTGCTGATATTCATGACTGGTTGAGTTCTGAGCTCGTTGTCCTATTTGCTGATATTTCTAGTCTTGCTCTATTGTTTTTTAATCAACTTGTCGAATGTAGTCTGCCCTTCTTTGTAAGAAATTCCATAGAGACAATGTACCTTTCGAATTAAAGCATCAGCTACCTAGTTGTCTTTCCCCTTCAGATGTTTAATCTCGAAATCGAATCCACTTAGGAAATCTACCCACCGAGCTTGCCTAGCATTTAAAGTAGGCTGATTGAAGTAATTAGTCGAACTATGATGGTCCGTCATTAACAAAAAAAAATTACCCATCAAATAGTGGCGGAACATGTTCAATGTGTGAATGATGGCTGCCAATTCTAAATCGTAAGCGGAATATTTGTGCTCGTGTTCCTTTAATTTCCTAGACTCATAGGCGATTACCTTTCCATCCTGCATTAGTACTCCACCTACCCCTTCCTTGCTCGCATATGTGCACACCACATAATCCTTACTTGGATCTGCTATGCTTAAAATAGGTGTAGTGGTGAGCAGATGCTTGAGCTACTCAAAACCTTTTTGACATTCTACAGTCCATTTAAAAGTTTTTCCCTTTTTCTGTAGGGAGGTGATAGGATAGGCCACTCTAGAGAATCCTTCCACAAACCGTCTATAGTATCCTGCCAATCCCATGAAAGATCTTATATCCGTTATGGCCTTTGGAACTAGCCATTCCATTATGGTCCTTATCTTCTTGGGATCTACTGCGATTCCATCTTTGGTAATAATGTGGCCTAAGTACTGAATCTGTTCTTTAAAGAAATCACACTTGCTATATTTAGCATATAGTTGATGTTCTTAGAGAGTTTGCAATACTAGCCTAAGGTGTTCCTTGTGTTCCTCAATATTCCGAGAATATATCAGTATATCATCAATAAAAATTAACACAAATTTATCTAAATACTGATGAAATATACTGTTCATTAAACACATAAAGGTCGCGGGGGCATTGGTTAACCCAAAGGGTAACACTACAAACTCGTAGTGTCCATAGCAAGTCCTAAAGGCAGTCTTAGCTATATCTTATTCCTTGATCGTGATCTAGTGGTATCCCAATTGTAAATCAATTTCTGAAAATATGGTTGCCAGTTTTGCTTGGTCAAAATGTTCATATATATGGGGTAAAGGGTACTTATTTTTAGTAGTAAACTTATTCAGCTGATGATAGTCCATACACATATGAAGGGTTCCATCCTTCTTTTTCATTAATAGCATGGGGCTCCCCAGGGCGACACACTGGGGCAGATGTAATTTTTATCCATCAGCTCCTGCAATTGCGTTTTCAATTTTGTCAGTTCTGGTGTGCTCATACGATAAGGGGCTCGGGACACCGGGGCTACTCCTAGCACCAGTTCAATAGTGAAATTTATGTCTCTCTTGGGTGGCAGTCCTGGTATTTCTTCATGGAACACATTTGCAAAATTCTGTACCATTTGAATACCTTCCAAGGTGACAGTCTTGTCATTTGAGTTGGCATATCCAACCTGAATAGCATAAATTTGGCATCTTTTCCTCATGCAATTTGCCAGTTGAAAGGCAATTATTGGCCGTATTTGTAATGATCTCAAAATTCCTTGCATCTCCTGTTTATCTCCTTGTTCATTCTTATAGTAGATATTTTTTGTTTTACAGTTTATACTGGACCAGCGTTTTTCCAACCAGTCCATTCCTATCAACACGTCATACGATCTAAGGGAAAGTATGTTTAGATCTGCCACCAAAGGCTGACCTACTATTTTCAAAGGACAGTTATTGACCTTGGCCAACACATGTCTCTTTGCCCCTGTTGCTAGCTATACTAGCCAAGGGTTTTCAAACTTGACAGTCTGTAATTTACATTGCTCCACTATCTTAGGATTAACATAACTTAATGTAGCTCTAGGATCAATTAAAACAGATATAGTATGATCAAATATTTTACCTTCAAACTCCACCATAGTCGGCTGGTATTCTGCCTGATGATCTTCAAGAGCAACATTAATTTTCAAGATACTTTGGGCTACGTCTCCTACCATAGATGCTTCGTGGATCTGCGAAATCTAATCAGTGCCTTTCCAGTCAGAGCAGTTCTTAATGTAATGCGGCCCTCCACATCCCCAGCATTGTACTGGAGGTCTTGCTGTCACTTTATTTTCAATTTTACCTGATTTCTCATTGGATCTAGGTTCATGGCGAGGTCTAAATCTGGACTGCTTTTTATGCGAATTTCTATTGATTTGTCCCTTGGAAAATCTTTGCTGATATTGCCACAATTTCCCTTATTTCCCACAGCAACTTTATTACCTTTCTTGTCAGCCCATTTCCTTCCCATAATTTCTCCTTTCTGCTTGCTTTGTTGATAGCATATCCTAGTATTTCGTATAACCTCATCCATCATTTTTGGGTTGTCAAATTCAATTCTCTCTCTCATAGAAAAGGGTAAACCACTGACAAACCGTTGTACCTTTGCCTTTTCCTCTCGTATGTAGGATACATATCGAAGTAAAGAGGTAAATCAGGTAATAAACTCATCCATTGTTTGTTCTCCAAGCCGTAGGTCATGGAATTCATTTTCCTTCTCATCGTAAAATCATTCAGTCAAATATCTTTCCTTAAAATATTTTTGGAACTTTTCCCAAGTTATATTTTATTCATTTACCCCTCATATAGTCTTGACCTCCTCCCACCACATGGTGGCCTTCCCTTGTAGCTGGAAAATGGCCAAACAAGCTTTTAATTTGTTGAATTGAGGCTTCTGTGATCCATATCAAACTTATGAGAGATTCTTTGGCGTAAGTCACATGATATTTCATTTTTCGACGCGTTTCAAACCAACCAGTGTGGTTCATCATCAGGACAAGTTGAAGAATCAGATCCAGCATTGCATGTTAAACAGTCCCAGCAAAACCTCCAACGGCTATAATCCTAGACCAGGCAACGACTATAATGACTAATGGCTATATATGACAGGGGGACAGTTAGACAGACCAAGGGTATAAAAACAAGTTAATATCATAGCTAGTTAGTTATAATATTATTAAACTAAAAGTCAAAGAGACAAATAATTATCCTAGGGGTTTAAATATATACATATATATATATATATATATATATATATATATATACATATAATAAAATAATTTTAAAAAATTATTAAGTAGATACTTAGTTATAAAAAGTATTAACTAATTAATAAAAATATAGAATAAGTCAGTTGTTAGAAAAATAAGATTTAAATATTCATATTTAATTTGAAATCAAATTAAATATGAATATTTAAATCTTATTTTTCTAACAATTGACTTATTCTAATATTTATATTATATATTTTTATTAATTAGTTAATACTTTTTATAACTAACTATCTACTTAATAATTTTTTAAATTAATTAATTAATTTATATATATATATATATATATTTAAACCCCTAGGATAATTATTTGTCCCTTTGACTTTTAGTTTAATGATAATATAACTAACTAGCTATGATATTAACTTGTTTTTATACCCCTGGTCTATCTAACTTTCCCCCAGTCATATATAGCCATTAGTCATTATAGCCATTGCCTGGTCTAGGATTATAGCCGTTGGAGGTTCTGCTGGGACTATTTAACATGCAATGATGGATTTGATTCTTCAACTTGTCCTGACAATGAACCACATTGGTTGGTTCAAAACGCGTCGACAAATGAAATATCATGTGATTTACGCCGAAGAATCTCTCATAAAAAAGCTTTTAATTTGTGATCATATTCGTATAGTTGGAAATATGTATTGATGTTAATAATCCAAGGTTCAGCTACCTCCCTGAGCACTCCATCAAAGAGTGGCTGTTTTATTTTTCGAAACTCCCCTTGTAATTATGTCCGTTGCCTTTTTGGTGTTGGGTTCTCAGAGGCATTATTCAACTTCTCCTCTTGATTTTCTTCTCCTCCTATTTCCACATATTCCATGCGGTAGTCTTGTTCTCCTGACATATGTCCTTACTCGAGACTGGGAATCGGATGGTGCTGATTCTACTTATCAGACAACCTTTTCATAATTTTTTCCTGTTCTAGCATTAATCTTGCATTGTCTGCCCATAGTCGGGCCATCTCATCCTTTAATTATTGGACCATTTCCAATATCATAAGATTGGTGTTGCAAGGTTCTTCTCCTAACTGCAGCCATAATTCAGGATTGTTTTCAGGAAATGTTGCAGGTCCTTGGCCTGCCACATTTATGTGTGGAACGTTGTCTTTTCTTCTCATATTCCACTGTTGTTCTGTTTCTGAACCTGAACCTGAACAAATTAGTGAGTTAACACAAATTGAATGTACTTACTAGTATAATTCTAGAGGCCATAATTTGGTAACCTTGGCTCTGATACCACTTGTCATACCTCCATAACAAAACATCAAAAAATAAATAAAAAAAATTCTTTTACCATAGTAACTACTATCTAGCATGAGTACAAGCATATAAAATATTTCATTGAATTTTGGATGATTTATAACCCTGCTCATTATCAGCAAATCATGTTTAAATTATTAACCTGAATGCACTTACGCTTTATTATGTCGTGCGCCAAACGTCAATATCTCAATGGACTCTGACAGGTTTAATTTCGCATGCATCTCTCTCTTAAATTTTTTCCATAACAACACCGTTGGTTGATTTACATTTGGATTTAGAATTTATTATATGCTCTACCATGGTAACATGGCACGAGCAGGTTTGTCCTTCCGTAGCTGCCCACCTCGAGACTCTTATTTCATCAACGGTGGTAAGGTTGAGTATTTGATCAGAGGGTTGGGCTTTGATCGGGAAACTATACTACCTCGTTTGTTGGTGATGAACCTCAATACGACCCTTCATTCTTTGGTGCTGGCCCTTGTTTCTCAAACTTCATCTCTGGTAGGTTCAACTCTGAGACTTAGGGTTTTGTTTCATGAGGTTTCGATGAAGACGAAGGATTTCGTGGCCGGAGTTGTTGGCTTTGCCTTCCCTATGATTTCAATTAGTTTTTGTAAAGATTCAACTCTGCAATTGTTTATCATTGTTCCCTTGTATTTAAAACTATAGCTCTATTTAAATCGTTGTTATACTCTATCTGTAGGTGTAATGGAAACATGGCAGATAGGCTCAGGAGGTTTCCAAGAGGAATTCATGGATTCCCCTACTACTTCCTTCGCTCAATGGCTTATGGGTAAGCCTCATCAACTGCTCAAATCTTATATCGACTATATAGGTACAATAGTTGGGTGATTTGTTGCTAGATGCTCCAGGTCATGGGAGATTTCTAAGGATTTTACAGTTTTGGGGTCAGACGGAGTTTCTGTTGTTAAATTTATATAATTTTTCTTCTCCATGAAGTCCAAACTCTTCTCCTTTTGGAGATCTTACCAGAGTTTACTCTTTTCTTTCCCTCCTAGGATCAATTGTCAAGAAATACAATCCTCCTCAGTGCCGATTCCAGGGCTTTCCTAATTTGGTTGTGGGGCCTGTAGATAAGGCCATACTAGCATAGTTGTATTTTTTTTTAACTAGAGGATCTGCAAGGAATTCTCGACATAACTATTTTCTGCCTATTGCCATAGAATGGTAGACCTCTCAAGGTCTGATCTTATTTAAGGACTCACTGGTTGCTATGTATAAATTGGTTCTCGTTTGATGTAATTTAAGGACTCTCTAGTCGATATATATAAATTGATTCTTGTTTTCTAAATGCTACTTTTGTGTTCAAATAGTTTTTCTCTGAATGTGCAGCACTGGAATCCTGTGTGTTTATTGAGACGTGATTCCATATGTTTAATGTGATGTTGCCTCTTGTTTAATATGTTGCTCTGTTCTCAATGTGATAATGAAGTACCTTGCTCACGTGGTGATGGCTTACTTCTAGTCTTTCAATATCTAGTAATTTATAATTCTCAATATTGGTGGAAACAGGATAACTGAGTTTCCGATTGTGTGTCAGAATTCTTTTACCAAACTCATCAAGGCCGCAGTAAGAATCTTTTGAGTATTCTAGAATTTATATATATGTATATCAGTATTCTGTTCTCTGATTAATATTCAATTATTCCCAACTTTGTAGGCTCTCTGCTTTTGTTAAATCCCATCTCTGTAAAGGGTTTCAAGAAAGAATCTTACAGAGCTCCTTGTACTATAATTAAGCAGTCTCCTTTTAAAATAACCTAGTTCAGTTTTTTTTTTCTTAATACAGAACTTAAATAGGTCCTTTTCGTGAGTCTAAGTTCCACCAGAGCTTTTAGGATAATGTTGATTCATTTAAGTACAAAATTAACTAGTTCTGTACAGTTAAAACCACACTATTAATGATTTCCATATAATATCTTCTCATTATTGACTATACTAGTTCAGTCTTTTCCAAGATATAATTAATGACACATATGATCCAGGTGGATGTTGGTGGCCACCCACCTATCCCATTTGGACCCCCACAACTATCTCTTTCAGTCTTTTCAGTTTCCTAAATTGTAGCATAGTTTACTATTTTTAGCAATTTTTCGGGTCCTGAACTTCCGGAGCCGTTTTGAGGCCCTAAACGACGTTTTTTTTGGAATCTGGGGCAACATGGGTCCATGGACCGATGTTGCCTCCCAAAGTGGTAATACTCAGATAGATCTTTCTAACGAGCTATCATACACGTCAAACGGAGATCGTATGCCAAAGTTACGACCCGGGGAAATTGATGTACCAATTTACCCAAACGGGGTCCACAATTTGGCGTTTCATCTTCTAGGGTTAGGTTTCGAGATGTGAAGGGTTTTCCATTGTTTCTCAAGAATAAATAGGCCTTCGAGCC
Organism: Pinus tabuliformis; assembly: GCA_031772625.1. Taxonomy (NCBI): domain Eukaryota; kingdom Viridiplantae; phylum Streptophyta; class Pinopsida; order Pinales; family Pinaceae; genus Pinus; species Pinus tabuliformis. The sequence goes on from CM062815.1 coordinate 863,902,714, forward strand.
TCATTGTAATATAGTTCAGAACAGTTGAGAGGCATGTAGCCTCCACATCTCTTCTCAGAGATAAGCTACCATCGCCCTAGCTGGTTTATTTCCATTTTTGGTTGTAAGCATATTTCAGTATTTTCCATTAATGAAATGAAGTATTATTTCCGCTGCATCTTTTTGTATATGGTATCTCTGTAATTTGTTGTGTTCTTGTTTAAATCCGGATCAGTGGTATCAGAGCGGTCTGCTTTTTTCTCTGTTTTTCTTTGCATTTCCCCAACGAGGTCGGGATATAAGGAGTTAGGGCTTGAACTGGTCGAGCCTTTGCAAGACCAGCCTTGCAAATCCCTTCCAATAGCGACTTTGGAAACGTCACACCGTTTAAGGTACAAGTTAATTTTGAAATCCCCATCTTCGAGGGTCAAATAGACGTAGATGCCGTAGATAAATGGTTAAATTTGCTAGATGGGTATTTTTCTGTTCATGAATTTTCAAATCGGGAAACGATTGTTTTCGCTCTTCTCAAAGCATCCCCCCACGTCAAGGACTAGTGGGAAACCTACTGCGAGCAGAAGGATGAAAGTACACGCTCACTATTTTCAGCCACAACCACTTGGAATGACTTCCCGGATGCCATCAAGGAGCAGTACTACCCTGTCGGAAGCTATGAGGACAAATACATCGAATGGACCACACTGTGGCAGGGAGGAGACCAAGATGTGCCAGAGTTCACAAACATTTTTCATACCCTTCGCACACAGTTGGGTATCAAAGATTCTGAGCTGCATTTGGTACTCAAATACCGCGGCTGCCTACACAGATACATCCAGGAAGAGATGGAGTTCTTGAACATCTCCTCACTTGGCACAGCATACCGATACGCTGTCAAAATCAAGCAAAAGTTCAAACAGAAGAAGTGAGACTTTGGATCTGCAAATCCAAAGCCCAAAGGACAAAGCCAAGGCGGGATGACCCAAGACAACCCGTCGAAGCCGCAAGAAAAGAACAACACCGCGAAGTCAAAGAAGGACACAGGAAAGTGGTGTGAGTTCCACAAGAGTCCCACTCATAACACAAGTGAGTATCGGACCAAGCAGTCGCTGGTGGCCGAGTTGAAGGCTTCTGAATCAGATGCATGTTCCAACCCTGATCTAGAACCCGACAAGGGGAATGGCAAAGGGAAGCAGATCATTGATGCGGATCCCAGCGCCATTGTTGCCACTGCCAAGATCTAGAAGAATGAACCTGCAGATCCAGAAGAGGGGGAGCGTATTTTCCACTCATAGATGTGGGTGAAGGGTTCGCCGCTGCAATTCATTGTCGACAGTGGTAGCCAAAAGAACCTCATTTCAGCAGAGGTCGTGAAGCGGTTGGGCCTACCAATCACACCACACCCACAGCCATACAGCATTGGGTGGCTTCACGAAGGACGAGATCTGAAAGTTCGCCAGGAGTGTCGCCTTCCCTACAACATCAAACCCTTCACAGATGAGGTATTGTGTGATGCTACACCTCTGGATGTTTGTGATGTATTATTAGGCCAACCATACTTGTGGAGGCGACATGCTGTGTATGAGTCAAGGCCTCGTGCTATCATTATTTCTTTAAATAATTCATTATACAGGATACCGGAGGTAGCCCCACCTACTGCCACATCTTTGATCACTGCTAAGAAAGGCAGCAAGCTCATCTCCCAGACCAGGAAATTCATCTGTCTGGTTCACTCCCAAAGTAAGGGGAAGATCGTTGCTACATCCATGACCCCCGTAAAGGGTTCCTCCACACAGTAGCAGCAACAGAGGGATACAGTTGTGACCGAACACAGGAACAACTTCTCCGTACCCGGAGGGGTACCACACAAGTTTCAGGTGGGCGACAAAGTTTGGTTACATTTGCAGAGGGAGCGCCTTACCAGAACCCATCAGAAACTCAGATCACTTCGACATGGTCCTTACACCAGTAACAAGGCTACGGAAAACAATGCTTTGAAGCACAACATTCCTCCATTCCTTTGCTTACACTCAGTGTTCAATGTGGACCGTCGCCAACCATGCTCCCCACCATTTCTGGTCATAGCAGAGATTGCAGAACAGCTCACCAGAGACCCAGCTCAGCAGAAGCTTCCTCATCTCAGGGAGGAACTCAAAGCAATGGGGACCATTGCTTCCTAAGGGGGGAGGAATGATCCAGGTGGATGTTGGTGGCCACCCACCTATCCCATTTGGACCCCCACAACTGTATCTTTCAGTCTTTTCAGTTTCCTAAATTGCAGCATAGTTTACTATTTTTAGCAGGTTTTCGGGTCCTGAACTTCCAGAGCCGTTTTGAGGCCCTAAACGACGTTTTTTTGGGAATCTGGGGCAACATGGGGCCATGGACCCATGTTTCCTCCCAAAGTGGTAGTACTCGGATAGATCTTTCTAACGAGCTATCGTACGCGTCAAACGGAGATCGTATGCCAAAGTTACGACCCCGGGAAATTGATGTACCAATTTACCCAAACGGGGCCCACAATTTGGCGTTTCATCTTCTAGGGTTAGGTTTCGGGATGTGGAGGGTTTTCCATTGTTTCTCAACAATAAATAGGCCTTCGAGCCTCATTGTAATATAGTTCAGAATAGTTGAGAGGCATGTAGCCACCACATCTCTTCTCAGAGATAAGCTACCATCGCCCTAGCTGGTTTATTTCCATTTCTGGTTGTAAGCATATTTCAGTATTTTCCATTAATGAAATGAAGTATTATTTCCGCTGCATATTTGTGTATATGGTTATCTCGGTAATTTGTTGCGTTTGTGTTTAAATCCGGATCAACATACTACAACTTAATCAATGATTAGTTCTAGGGTGATACCACCTATCTGAGTTGCTTAAAGAAGGAAAAACCTCAGTTGTAGAAGTCACCTTTGCTACTTACTGTTTTCAAACCTCTCGACCATGAGATTTGCCATCAGGACCAAATCTCTCCCCAAGCTTGCTCACAAGACCACTGTCTTCTGCAAGTTTTGCACTAAGTGTTGTTGCTATCTAGTCATCACCAGACTTATCTCATCTACCGTCTGACCTTTCAGCACGGTTTTTCCTTCCCCCACTCCCTTTTTCTTTGGAGCATTCACAACTAGGGAGGGTAGTTAGGGTTTCTGGCAACTGTCTTTCCTAACTTCCTTGTTATGAGAAGTTACAAGGTCCGTTAATATTCAAACCATTTCCTTTCTTTAATAATTAACAACATTAATCACTTCAAACAAATAATAACAATAATATCCAGTTTTGTTTCTTACTATGGTAAAATAAAATATTTATAGTTTATGTTAAATGATAATGTATAAATATTTTTTGCTTTGGTATATTTTAAAATTTTTATTTAATTAAATTGTTTATATTTATAATATTTTGTAACAAAAGTATTAAAAATATAAGAGTATTTTTCCATTTTATAAATGGTAAGAGTTTTGTTTTAAAAGAATTAAAGAAAATCAAATTCATGATCAACAATAACTAACAACAATATAAAAAATATATATGTCAAACTCTAAACTATTTAAATTAATCTCTTCTCTCTATATATTATAAAAAGAATCAAACTCTCGATCAACAACAAGTAACAACAATGTCAAAACTTGTATGTCAAGCTCTAAACTACTTAAACTAATCTATATATATATTTCATTCTAATAAAAATTTATTTAACAATAAATTTTGATGGTTCATCTTATTTCTTTTGATTAAATAATAATATAAGGTAATAAAACTTATAATGCAATCTTATGAAAAATGGAAAACCAAAATCTACATTATTAATAATAAAAAATTATTGGTATTTGAAATTTTATTGTTAAAGTTTAAGAAAGTGTTTATTGTTTACCTCTTTTTAATTTTGAACTTATAATTTCTCATATCTATATCTATATCTATAACTCTTAGATTCACTTAAATTATATATTTTAGTAAGTTTTAAATTGAAAATTTTAAAAGATAAATTTATCTAATATTCAATTCTATTTCACTACTATATATGTTATTGTTTAATACAGTAATTATTTTTATCTTTATTATCAATCTTGAATCTATTTTAATTTGGTATTTATATTGGAAAGATAGATTAAAACTGGAGTTACAAATGTTTTCAAACTTTGAAAAAAATTGATATATAACAGATAAGCTAGTGTATATGTTGAGTGCAGTTTAAATATTCTAAGTTTTTGGTTTTTTATAGATTTATTCTCCTATGTGTTTGGTTTAAAATGTGAAAAGAAAATTATTGAAATAATAAATTTAAATTTCATATAACCTAATGTTTTGAAATTTTTCCAAAAAATAAATGTTAGCAAGATTGACTTGAAATCAGATTATCACCAGGTGCTTATCAAATCCTTGATGTGTGGAAGAGTGCCTCCAAATCCAAGGAGGGATTTTTTGAATGGTTGGTCATGCCATTAAAATTGACGAACACCCCTGCAACCTTCATGAGAATGATGGATGACATCTGCCCTTCACCAATGCATTTGTGGTGGTGTATTTAGATGACATCTTGATCTTCAGCCAGAGTTGGGAAGAGCAGCTCCACCATATTCGGCAGGTCCTTCAAACTCTTCAACAACACAAGCTATGTGCTAACTTGGAGAAATGTACCTTTGGCCTGACTCAGGTTCAATATCTGGAGTACATCATTGATGATCAGGGTGTACATGTGGGTCCATCCAAAATACAAGTCATTTGGGATTAGTTAACACCAACCACTCTAACAGAGCTCCACGGATTTTTGGGTCTTGCCAATTTCTATTGTAGGTTCATGTTGGGGTTCTCTTATATTACTTGGCCTTTAAGTCAAGTAACCAAGGGTGGAGCGAAAGCCAAGTTCTTTTGGTCGGAAACCCAATAGTAGGCATTCTTTGAGTTGAAGAATTTCTTTTGTTCTACATCAGTGCTCACATTACCAGACCCGCAACAACCATTTGAGATTGAGACAGATGCCTCTGACTATGCTATTGGTGCAGTTCTTACTCAACATGAGCATCCAATGGCTTACCACAGTGAGACACTTTCACACACAATCCGAAAGTACCCCACTTACGACAAAGAAATATATTCCATTGTGTACGTCTACCATCAATGGAATCATTACATTCTAGGGAAGGAAACGATCATCCACACAATCCACCGGCCTCTACAGTTCATACAGACACAAGGGAAGTTGCAGAATGATCGTCATTAAAAATAGTCCACCTATCTGCAATAGTTCCATTTGAACATTAAGTATAAGAAGGGCAGCACCAATAATGTCGCTGATTGCCTCAGTCGACCACCAGTCATGGTGCTAATCACTTTGCTCGACTCCTGTGGGCACGAGACATCAGGGTGACTGCATCTTTACAAGAGTGATCTAGAATTCAGTAGCATATACCAGACACTCCTAAAAGGGAAGAAAGTTCCAAATTTTCACCTTTAGGATGCACTATTATGCCACCTGGGACACATATTTGTTCCTTCAAGTGAGCGTGCTAAGATGATTTGAGAGGCACACTACAGTCGAGTCGCTGGACATTTCAGAGTAGAGAAAACCATGACAATATTGCAGAAATATTTTTATTGGCCAAAACTTCGTCAGGATGTTGGGAAGTACATTAGATCCTGCATTGCTTGTGCCATTGGCAAACCAACCATCAAGAAGAAAGGCTTGTATACTCCTCTACCTACTCTAGTCAGCCTTGGGAATCTATCTCTATGGATTATATTTCGGGCCTTCCTTCTACTAAGCACAACAAAAATTAGGTTTTTGTGGTCATCGACAGATTCTCTAAGATGGCCATCATGTGGCCTGTAAGAAGTGTATCATAGTAGAGGCCACTGCTAAGCTCTTCTTTCAGCGAGTGTGGGTACACATTGGGATCCCACAGTCCATTATCTCATATCGTGATAGCAAATTCCTGAGTACATTTTGGTCAAGTCTCTGGTCAATGTTGGATACAAAACTCACTAAGTGCACGACTTTCCATCCCCAAACTGATGACCAAATAGAGGTTGTCAACAGGATGATCGTACACATTATGTGTATGTACAACTCGAAGAATCCATGCACATGGGATGAAAGTCTCCCCTATGTCCAATAAAGCTATGACATAGCTCTCCACAGCTCAATAGGCCATAGCCCCTTTCAGGTAGGGTTGGATTTCAGCCATTATGCCCCATTGATGTGTCCATACAATTTTCAACCACTCAAGTAGATTCAGCTCACGTGTAATCTGAAGCTAAAAGGGCTAATAGTTTCATTGAGTTCATTCAACACATTCGTAAATAGCTCCATGATATATTGGACAAATCAAATGCTATGTACAAGCAGCACCATGATTAGCATCGACTGTCGCACAAATTCTAGATGGGCGACCAAGTTTGGCTACATTTGTAGAAGGAGTGCCTTGCTGGATCCCACCGCAAGCTTCACCCTCTCCGATATGGGCCATACACCATCACTAAGGTCATCGGGGACAATGTCTTCGAGCTTAGCATCCCACCATTCCTTGGTCTACACCCAGTGTTCAATATAGATCACCTTCGGCCATACTTTCCACCATTGTTTGACACATCTGACATTGCAGAACAACTCACACCAATAGAGCTCAACCCAAACTGCATGGAACATGACACAACTAATGAGATCATGGACACACAGATCAAGAACACTCGGCAAGGAAGGATACAACTATATCGAGTTGTCAAAGCAGGCCAACTCCATCAACAAGGTAAATGGCTCACCAGGGACCAAGTTCAACAGAAGTTTCCTGATCTCATGGAGGAACTCAACACAATGGGGACTATTGCTTCCTAAGGGGGGAGGACTGATCCAAGTCGATATTGGTGGCCACCCACCTATTCCACTTCGACCCTCACTATTGTTTTTTTTTAGTTTTTTAGTTTTCTTAATTGTAGCACAATTTACTATTTTTGGTAGTTTTCAGGTCCTAAACTTCCAGAGTCGTTTTGAGGCCCCGAACGACGTTTTTTGACAAAATTTCTTTGGCAATTACAAAAGTAAACGCATGGACAGTTGTAGTCCTCGGAGAGAGCTTTCCAACGAGGTATCATACGTGTTAAACAAAGATAATATGACCAAGTTACGACCCCAGGAAGTTGGCTGCCCAACTAACCCCAACGGGGCCCAGAAATTCTTGGTGTTACATCTCCTCGGGTTAGGGTTTTGGTTGTTTGGGGTTTTCTCTTATTTTTCAATAATAAAAAGGCCCTTGAGCCTCATTATAACTCAGTTCAAAGGCATGTAGCCGCCACATCTCTTCTCAATGATAAGCTACCATTGCTCGAGCTATCTTATTTCTATTATATTTATAAGCATAGCCCAGTATTTTTTTATTAATGAAATGAAGTGTTTTTCTGCTACATCTCTGTGTTTATGAGTATATCTATAAATTGTTTCATCTATATTTAAATTTGGATCAATAATCTATGCTATTATTAAATTCATAATGCATTTAAAAATTAAATCTCTACCTCACCCAATACCATAAAAATATTATAAATTAATAGCAGGTCCCCGTGATCATTTGAAACCAAAAAGATGTTTCTCGCTACTTGTCTTTACCTTCGCAAGTTACAAAAATTTGTTATGTCATCAACCAGGGTTCTGTGTTCATCTTCCTTTTCTCTAGCTTCATCTTACTTTTTACTATGCCTCCAAAGTGACTAATTAAAATATTTTACAATGAATCTATCATATTTTTAAATTGCTATATAACATGAAAAAATTATAAGTAAAATTGTGGGTTTCCAAAACGTTTAGCTTGTAAATGGCTAATAGTAAATTGATGATACGATTAAGTTAAGATTATCGTAAATACTGTAGCAATTTGTACAGTTTAATTTTACGTTACTAACTTAAACTTCACATTATTTTACTAATACGTTAGATCAATTTTTTATTCAACATTTAATGATAATCTTAACCTGATATATTAACCCATAATAATTTTTAAATAATTTGAAATGTAATTTAAAATTTAATTTTTTACCTGCAGGAAACAATATAATTTTAGTTTTAAAAAAAATAAATATCTTCTATGTTGAGAAATATAACGGGAGCTCGTCATCCTGACCATTATGTCAGACCAAGCATTGAACTTATCTGAATCTTAAAAAAGGTTTAATTAAATGAGAATTAAATATTGAATTAATATAAAATAATATTCTTAACAATGAACCATACGTTATTGCGTATGCAATTACATTATCATAATACTTATCACTTAATTATGGTTTTGTCTATGTCACACTATGAAAGAGTGTGGAAAGTATCATCGGTGTCGTTGGTGGAGCTGGCTTAGTTTAAATCCATAAAATATTATGATCAAAGGCATATTATTAATTATAAATTACAAATAAATTAGTAATACAATTAAGTGTGGTACATGCATATTCACACTCGAGGCATATTATTAGTTATAAATTACAATGTAGTTAGGTTAAATCCATAAAATATTAGCGTATGCAATTACATTATCATAATACTTCATCACTTAATTATAGTTATGTCTATGTCATTATGAAAGAGTGTGGAAAATATCATCGGTGTCGTTGGTGGAGCTGGCTCAGGTTAAAACCATAAAATATTATGGTGAAAGGCATATTATTAATTATAAATTACAAATAAATTAGTAATACAATTAAGTGTGGTACATGCATATTCACACTTGAGGCATATTAATAATTAGATTAAATCCATAAAATATCATGCTCAAAGGCATATTATAAATTATAAAAAAATTAGTAATATAATTAAGTGTGCTCAAGGTATATTATTAGTTATAAATTACAAAGTAATACAATTAAGTGTGTTAGGTTGAAGACATATTAATAAATTTATTTGATAGTATCATTTGTTTTTTGTGATATTTTTGTGTTTTATTTTTTTACATTTTAGAGACCTAATTATTTTTATATTATGATTATTGCCCCGAGACTTTTTGGGTAGTTGTTAGGCAATTTTATTTTTACATTATGATTATTGTCCTAAGACTTTGGGTAGTTGGTAGGCAATTTTCCAAGTAGCTATTGTTTATTTGGAGATCAAGATTTAATTTGATTGATTATGTAATTAAATATTATGAATAAATATTTTGTTTTTGAGAAATGATGAGAAAGAATATATGAGTAATAGAGAATAGAGTAATAAGAGAAAGATTATATTAAATGAAAATTAGAATTTAGCTCCACACGCTGTGAAAAATTAGGGAAAAACACTGCACAAAAAAAGTGGAAAGCCTAAAAGCAAGATTTTACCTGTTAGGTCCTTATACTACTAGTGTAACCCCTTATTGTTATTAGTACAACCCCGTATTATATTGATGTACCCATGTAGTGCCCATATTGTTACTATTGTGCCCCATAGAAGCCCACTATTGTTATTATTGTGCCCTTACATTATTATTGTTATGTCGGCTCTGATTATATTATGACCCCTTAGACTCCTATATATAGAAAGGAGGTCTTGTCATTTGTATCATCCAAGAATTGTTCATTTATGTATTCACGGAAACAAATATTTACATCAATTCTAAAAACTAGTTTAAAAAATATAAAAATAATAAATATATTAATATACATAAAATTTAAATAATTTTATATAAATTTTACTTTTATAAAATAATTAAAAATATTAATAAAATATAAATATTTTAATACATATTAAAGATAAATTATTCTAATATAAATTTTATGTTAATAAATAAAATAATTAAAAATATTTTTTATAATTAAAACATTTAAATAATATAATGATGGGAGATGTGATAATAACCAAAAACATATTTATAAAACCACAAAAAAATTCAAAATAAAAGATATCACGATGAATTAATTACTACACCGTAAGGCGTTTCCCTTTGAAATGAATTGCCCCAGCCACCATCGTGTCCTATTGCTCATCGTGGATTTGTGGTGTTAGACGATTGAACAAATTTTGATCGTTGATCCAAAACTGAAATAAGTTATGAATAACAGAAAAACGGTTAATGAAGAAGCGTGTTCCCTCCATGGAGAAGCTTCTCAGTTCCTGCGACTCAAAGATTGTTCTCATTTTGAAATCTCAGCTGCTTGTGGAAAAGATTGTTCTCATTTTGAAATCTCAGCTGCTTGTGGAAATCGCATTGGAGCGCCCATATTTTCCCAGATCCTTTTGTGAAGAGCCCAATGGAAATGGCTGATACAAATAGACAGCACAAGATACTCGTTTTACTTGTCTTTGTCATTCTATTCCTTAGTACTGCTAGCACGATTCGATCCCTCGCTGCAGGTTTTCCCACTGCCTCATTTGTGCCAGTGTAATTGCATATATTGTATTGTTTGAAAACATCCTTTTTGTTTTATTATTGTCAATATTATAAGAAATTTCAGTTATTCAACACTTTTGATCTATTAAAAAATATTGTTATGGGATCTAAATCTAAAGCAAATTTAATGAGAACATAATTCTTTCTTCTTTCCAAAAGAAAATGAGAACATAATTACTGTAAAAGAGAAACAAATTCTCTGTGTCTATGTAAAGCTTTTAACATGAGGAAAACTAAAGTAAAATTTTTATGACAATTCTTTGTTTAAAATAAACAGTTTGTGTTCATATGAAAGGAACCTCTCTCTGTTCACATGAAGTGATACAAGTTAAAAACAAAACCCTATAATTTAGTCCTGACATATCAAACATGCCCTGTAATTTAAGTATGGATTTACTAAACAGAAACCCTATAATTTAAATATTGGCATATTAAAAAAAACCCATAAACAGGTGTTCGAGATGCTAAATGTTACACTTAGTAAATTAATTAACCAAAAGTTATGGAAGAGTCGTGGAGGTTAAGAAGCCTGACTAAGAAGGAACTGATATTTTTGGATTTACCTCTCAGGTCACTGAAGGGGGAAACTGTGAGCGGTTCCAGAAGGGTGGTAATCAAACAAAACAAGAAATGAGTACGCTGACATGATATTGTATTATGACTGTAGATGTGCTATGAACTATATTCAAAGCAGTAATGAAAAATGGGAACTATTTCTAGGACTTATACTGAAATATAAACATATATTTCAGAACAAAAACGAAAACCCATATAACTAATGCATCGTCAATAACTAAACGAGGAATAGCATGAGGATTTAACCCTTTAATTGATTATCGTTTGACAAAATCTAGTAGAGAATGGTATTTTTCCTATTAAAACTTAAAAACAAACATATATTGCATTCCATGCCAGAGAGGGATGGAAAAACTAGTGGGAACCCACCACATAGTAATGTTAATCAAAAGAAAATGATCGCTGAGCAATATGAATTATATAGGAAGTAAAATATGGTTTGGAAAGCTGAAGAAGTAGTCACTTCTTCCAAAGACCAGTTTTAGTCCATTAATTAGTAGAGTTCAGTATCAACTTAAAATCCCTAGCTTGCAGCAGAAAGCCTAAAAGTCATAATAGAAACGATTCTGGGGTCATCCTCTGCAGTGGTAAAACCCCAATCAATCTTATAATATCTCAGTGGTCCAGAAAGCACCTAGATGTCAGAACCCTCGGTTGGAATGACTGAGGAAGTGCGCTAAGCCTTTCGACACCCATGCTGAGCCAAAGAGTGACCTACCAAAAGACCAAAAATGTAATATTAATACTCATAGGCAAAACAAACTGCAGCGTAACAGAGCAATAGAGTTTCCAAGAGAGAAAATTAGCCAGTAAATGATATAAATTGTGGCTGCCTACAAGTCTGTGAAATAGATAGGAGAAATATGGGAAGATGTGACCAGTAAAACAGTAGAATGTGAAAGGAAATAATGACTAAAATAAAGAGAACGGACTCATACTATATTTAGCGGAAACAGAAAAGAGGACTGTCATAAGAAAACCCTGTTAACGCAGAAAATATATCTGTTAAATGAACCCTGAACAATAATCAGCTTCTGAGTGGATATGGTGTCAAAGCGGACGCGTTTACTCTGGATTTCCAAGTTGAAGAGGTCGTCGGAACCCGCTATGAGCTTAGTGTCCCACTATGAGCTTACTGTCGACAGAGGAGTTTGCAGAGGAAAATGCTACCATTGCAAACCTTGGAAATGAATGACTGAAGCAAAGGTTAGGTCAGTTGGTTACGGAAAACCACCGCAGGCAGCCAATGACCGTGCGATGAAAGAGCATCAAGATCGACGACTGCAACACCTCCAGATGGCGCCTACGAAAGTTCTGGAACCTTGGGGGCTAGTTAGCCACCAACATTCAAATATTGTGGTTACTATATAGTTACATGTCCATACAACCTTGCTCCATTTAATATTAATTGGCCATGTAACCTTTGCCTTCGGAAATATCATAATGTACAAGATAACAAACAGATTAGTGCAAAGAGCGAAATGTTAAAATTGTGTTAATTGCATTTTTAATTCAATTTTTTTTTGTCTTTCTGTAATGACTATGGTGTAATACATGTCAGACTATGTTGTAATAAATGTGATAATTTGTAATTTAATGTATCTAAGTTATTGTAGCATGTGCTACTAATCAATGCCAATGGCATGTTCGTGTTTATTTCAAAATGATTTAATGTATCTAACACCATCTACAATATAATCTGAATGATAACCCATTGATCATAACAAACCATAGCAACTAGATTCTTTTAATGTCTTTAAAAAAACCAATGGATGCAACTTTGCGAGAGAAAAATGGCATTACCACAGTAATATAAATCATAGTAGAGATCTTCATTCATATATATATATATATATATATATATATATATAGATAATGGGTATGTACTATAGAGATTTATTTATCTGAATGATAACTTGAGATTCTTGAGATTCTTATCCCACGCTGCATATGATTTCAGTGTATGTAAATGAAAAAATAATAGATCAATTTAATCTTATTTTGACGGATTTGATTACCTATTCTTCCCCACTCTATGCTATTCTTCCCCACTGTATGCCTTATGGTGTTTCCTTTGCAACATAAGGTGCAAATGCTAGTTTGATAACATGATGGGGAGACAGATATTGTTAGATGAAAGAAGATAATTTTTTGGCACACAACTCATATTGTGGTGTAAAAGGTGAATGTTTTGGTTTTTCCTATAATTATTTCTAAAATTTATATAATTATAAACAAAATAATAAGACAATAATAATATAATTGTTAAATGATAATGTATAAATGCTTTATGGATAGGTATATTTTAAAATTTTTATTTGATTAAATTGTTTATATATATAATATTTTGTAACAAAAGTATTAAAAACATAAAAAATATAAGAGAATTTTTCGATTTTATATTTTTTTTAGATGGGAAGTGTTTTGTTCTAAAGGAATTAAAGAAAATAAAATTCATGATCAACAACTAATCATAATATAAAAAAATATATATTAAACTCTAAACTATTTAAATTATTTTTTTATCTACATATATTATAAAGAGAATCAAACTCATGATCAACAATAAATAACAACAATATAAAAAGTTGTATGTCAAAGCCTAAATTACTAATCCCCACACACACACACACACATATATATATATATATATATATTTCATTCTAATAAAAAATCACTGTTAAATAAATTTTGATGGTTGATTTTATTTATTTTGATTTAATAATAATATAAGGTAATAAAACTTATATTGCAATCTTATCAAAAATGAAAATCCAAAATCTATATTATTAATACTAATAAAATTATTAGTATTTGAAATTTTATTGTTAAAGTTTAGGAAAGTATTTATTGTTTACCTCTTTTTAATTTTGAACTTATAATTTCATATATATATATATATATATATATATATATATAACACTTAGGTTCACTTAAATTATATATTTTAATAAGTTTTAAATTGAAAATTTTGAAAGATAAATTTATAGAATATTCAATTCTATTTCACTACATTCGATATGTTATTGTTATTGTCTAATAAAGTAATTATTTTTAACTTTATTATCAATCTTCAATCTATTTTAATTTGGTATTTATATTGGAAAGATAGATTAAAACTGGAGTTACAAATGTTTTCAAACTTTGAAAAATATTGATATATAAGCTAGTCTATGTGTTGAGTGTAGTTTAAATATTCTATGTTTTTGGTTTTTCTTATAGATTTATTCTCCTATGTGTTTGGTTTAAAATGTGAAAAGAAAATTATTGAAATAATAAATTTAAATTTTATATAATCTAATGTTTTGAAATTTTTCCAAAAAATAAATGTCAACAAGATTGACTTGAAATCAGGTTATCATCAGGTTCCTATCGAACCCTCTGATGTGTGGAAGTTTACCTTCAAATCCAAGGAGTGCCTTTTTGAATGGTTGGTCATGCCATTACAATTGACGAACGCCCCTACAACCTTCATGAAACTGATGGACAAAATCTTGTGGCCCTTCACCAATGCATTCACCATGGTGTATTTAGATGACATCATGATCATCAGCCAAAGTTGGGAAGAGCATCTCCACCATGTTCGACAAGTCCTTCAAACTCTTCAACAACACAAGTTGTGTGCTAACTTGGAGAAATGTACCTCTAGCTTGACCCAACCACTCTAATAGAGCTCTGCAGATTTTTGGGTCTTGCCAATTTCTACCATAGGTTCATGTTGGGGTTCTCTCATATTGCTTGGCCTTTAAGTCAAGTCACCAAGGGTGGATCGAAAACCAATTTATTTTGGTTGGAAACCTAGCAGTGGGCATTCTTCGAGTTGAAGAATCACCTCTGTTATGCACTAGTGCTCACATTGCCAGACCTGTAACAACTATTGGAGATTGAGACAGATGCCTCCGAATATGCTATTGGTGCAGTTCTTACTCAACATGAGCATCCAATGGCTTACCACACTGAGACACTTTCAGACACAGTTTGAAAGTACCCCACATACAACAAAGAAATGTATTCCATTCTGCAGGCCTACCATCAATGTAAACATTACATTCTGGGGAAGGAAATAGTCATCCACACAGACTACCAACCTCTATAGTTCATACAGACACAAGTGAAGTTGCAAAACAGTCATCATTAGAAATAGTCCACCTATCTGCAACAATTCCATTTGAACATCAAGTATAAGAAGGGCAACACCAATAATGTCGTTGATTGCCTCAGTCGACCACCGGTCATGGAGCTAATCACTGTGCTTGACTCCTATTGGCACGAGACATTGGGTGGTCGCATATTTACAAGAGCAATCTAGAATTCAGCAGCATATACTAGACACTCTTGGAAGGAAAGAAAGTTCCAAATTTTCACCTTCAAGATGCACTGCTATGCCACTTGGGACACACATTGTTCCTTCAAGTGAGCATGCCAAGATGATTTGGGAGGCACACTACAGTCATGCCGTTGGACATTTCAGAGTAGAGAAAACCATGGCGATATTGCAAAATTATTTTTATTGGCCGAAACT
This sequence comes from Pinus tabuliformis, assembly GCA_031772625.1. Classification (NCBI taxonomy): domain Eukaryota; kingdom Viridiplantae; phylum Streptophyta; class Pinopsida; order Pinales; family Pinaceae; genus Pinus; species Pinus tabuliformis. The sequence goes on from CM062815.1 coordinate 863,918,132, forward strand.
TCATCAGGATGCTGGGAAGTACATTAGATCCTGCATTGCCTGGACCATTGCCAAACCAACCATCAAGAAGAAAGGCCTGTATACTCCTCTACCTACTCCTAGTTGGCCTTGGGAATTTGTCTCGATGGATTATATGTCGGGCCTTCCTTCTACTAAGCACGACAATGATTTCGTTTTCATGGTCATCGACAGATTCTCTAAGATGACTATTATGGCAGTCTGCAAGAAGAGTATCATAGCAAAGGCCACTCCTAAGCTCTTCTTTGAGTGAGTGTGGGTACACTTTGGGTCCCACAACCCATTATCTCATATCGGGACAGCAGATTCCTAAGTACATTTTGGTTAAGTCTCTAGTCAATGTTGGATACAAAACTCACTAAGTACATGGATTTCCATCCCCAAACTGATGGCCAAATAGAGGTTGTCAACAGGATGATCGTACATATTCTGCGCATGCATAACTCGAAGCATCCATGCACATGGGATGAAATTCTCCCCTATGAGCAACAGAGCTACAACATAGCTCTCCACAACTCAATAGGCCATAGCCTGTTTCATGTAGGGCTAGATTTTAGCCATTATGACCCATTGATGTGGCCATACCATTTGCAACCACTGAGGTAGATTCGGCTCACGTGCAATCCGAAGCTGAAAGGGCTAATAGCTTCATTGAGCTCATTCAACACATCTGCCAATAGGTACATGATATATTGGACAGATCGAATGCTAAGTACAAGCAACGCCATGATCAACATCGAGTGCCGCACAAATTCCAAGTGGACGACCAAGTTTGGCTACATTTACAGAAGGAGCGCCTTGTTGGACCCCACCAGAAGCTTCACGCACTCCGATATGGGCCATAGATCATCACCAAGGCCGTTGGGGACAATGCCTTTGAGCACAGTATCCCACCATTCCTTGGTCTGCACCCAGTGTTCAATGTAGATCACCTTCGGCCATACTTTCCACCATCGTTGGACACATCTGACATTGCATAATAACTCACACCAACAGAGCTCAACCCAGACTGCATGGAATAGGCCACAACTAATGAGACCATAGACACACAGATCAAGAACACTCGGCAACAGAGGATACAACTATCTTGAGTTGTCAAAGTAGACCAACTCCTTCACCAAGGAAAATGTTTCACCATGGACCAAGTTCAACAAAAGTTTCCTCATCTCATGGAGAAACTCAACACAATGGGGACCATTGCTTCCTATGGGGGTAGGACTGACCCAGGTCGATATTGGTGGCCACCCGCCTATTCCACTTGGACCCTCACCATTGTTTCTTTCAGTTTTTTAGTTTTCTTAATTGTAGCACAATTTACTATTTTTGGTAGTTTTCGGGTCCTAAACTTCCAGAGCCGTTTTGAGGCCTTGAATGACGTTTTTTGGCATAATTCCTTCAATAATTTCAAAGGCAATCGCATGTGAAGTTGTAGTCCTCGGAGAGATCTTTCCAACAAGGTGTCATATATGTCAAACGAAGATAATATGACCATGTTACGAACCTAGAAAGTTGGTTGCCCAACTAACCCTAATGAGGTCGATAAATTCTTGGTGTTACATCTCCTCGGGGTAGGGTTTTGGTTGTTTAGGGTTTTTTCTTATTGTTCAATAATAAAAAGGCCCTTGAGCCTTATTGTAACTCAGTTCAAAGGAATGAAGCTGTCACATCTCTTCTGAAAGATAAGCTACCATCACTCGAGCTATCTTATTTCCATTATGTTTGTAAGCATAATTCAATATTTTTCTATTAATGAAATAAAGAATTTTTCTGCTACATCTTTGTGTTTATGAATATATCTATAAGTTGTTGTGTCACTGTTTAAATTTAGCTCAATAATCTATACTATTACTAAACTCATACCACATTTAAAAATTAAATCATAAAAATATGATAAATTAATAACCATTCCTACTAATCATTTGAAACCATTATAAATTAATAGTAGATCCTACTCATCACTTGAAACCAAAAGGACGCTTTTAGCTACATATCTTTACCTTCGCAAGTCAAACACATTTATTATGTCATCAACCAGGGTTTGTGTGTTCATCTTCCTTTTCTCTAGCTTCATCTTACTTTTTCCAATGCCTCAATAGTGACTAATTAGGAAATTTTACAATGAATTTATCACATTTTAAATGGCTAAATGACTATATAACATGAAAAAATCTTAAGTAAAATTGTAGGTTTCCAAAACGTTTAGCTCGTAAATGGCTAATAGTAAATTGATGATACGATTAAGTTAAGATTATCGTAAATACTCTAGCAGTTTGTATAGTTTAATTTTAAGTTACTAATTTACACTTCACATAGTTCATAATTTTAGTAATACTTCACATAGTTCATAATTTTAGTAATACGTTAGATCAATTTTTTATTAATAATAATTTTAACTTAATATATTAACAAATAATAACTTTTAAATAATTTGAAAAGTAATTTAAAATTTATTTTTTTACATGGAAGAGACAATATAATTTTAATTTTAAAAAATAAATATCTTCTATGTTTTTAACGGCCAGAGACGATATAATTTTAATTTTAATAAATAAATATTTTCAATGTTGAGAAATATAACGGGAGCTATGAATGAACCATACGTTGTTGCGTATGCTATTACGTTAGCATAAAACTTCATCACTTAGTTATGGTTATGTCTCTGTCTCACTATGAAAGAGTGTGGAAAGTATCATCGCTGTCGTTGTTGGAGCTGGCTCAGGTTAAATCCATAAAATATTATGGTCAAACATGCATATTCACACTTAAAGGCATATTATTAGTTATAAATTACAAACTAGTAAGGTTAAATCCATAAAAATATTAGCGTATGTAATTACATTATCATAATACTTCATCACTTAATTATGGTTATGTCTATGTCTCACTGTGAAAGAGTGTGGAAAGTTTCATCGCCGCCGTTGGTAGAGCTGGCTTAGGTTAAATCCATGAGATATTATGGTCAAAGGCATATTATTAATTATAAATTATAAATAAATCAGTAATACAATTAAGTGTGGTCAAGGTGTATTATTAGTTATAAATTACAAAGTAATACAATTAAGTGTGTTATCTTGAAGAGATATTAATAAATTTATTTGATAGTATCATTAGTTTTTTTGTGATATTCTTGTGTTTTACTTTTTTATTTTCGGAGACATTATTATTTTTATACTGTGATTATTGTCCTAAAACTTTTTGGGTAGTTGTTAGGCAGTTTTCCAAGTAGGTATTGCTTTTTGGAGATCAAGATTTAATTTGATTGATTATGTAATTAAATATGATGAATAAATATTTTGTTTTTGAGAAATGATGAGAAAGAATACGTGAGTGAGAATAGGATAATAAGAGAGAAAGATTATGTTAAATGAAAGGTAGAATTTAGCTCCACAAGTTTAGTGAAAAACTAGGGAAAAACACTGCACAAAAAAGTGGAAAGCCTAAAAGCAAGATTTTACCATATCTGGGTACATCATGCTCTCCCCTAAAATTCGAACTCAAAAGTTACTAAACACAAGGCTTCAGATCTTACATTCTGTAATATATTCTTAATCCTCTTAATGATCTCGCATTAGTGATCTCGCATTGAGTTCGATTCTGCATCATATTCACAATCTCCCTCATTGAAGGTCGCTCTTCAGTAATGTCGCGTAAGCAGAGATTAGCAATTTGGATCATGTTCTGTAGCTCCATCGTGTTAATGCGATCTATCAAATTTCGATCAACAATGTTAATGCGATCTATCAAATTTCGATCAACAACTGTCATGAATATGTCAATGTCTTCTCTGAAACGATATGGCTGAGTCCATTCTGCCAGAGGTGTGTCTTCATGTAGTGCTTTTAAACCTGTAATTAGTTCGAGAAGAAGCACACCAAAGCTATACACATCACTTTTAGCTGAATATCTTCGTGTTCTCACGTATTGGGGATCCATGTAACTATAACTCCCTCTAACAGCAGTGACTGTAAACTGATTGTCTCTTGGGCCTAACTTTGACAGTCCAAAATCAGCCAATTTAGCATAGTTATCCTCCACCAGCAAAACATTTGCAGACTTAACATCACGGTGCAATATCGGGGGCGTTGCTTCTTCATGAAGGTATTGCAATGCCACAGCAACCTGACGGGCTATGACCATACGAGATGGCCAAGATAATGGACTTCCCAGACCTCTCTCCGTGTGAATTCGATCATACAAACTCCCTTGGAAATGAACTCGAACACAAGAATTTGCTCACCTGCAGATGCATCATTCACAGAATTGTTTAGAGAAAAATATAGCAATGGAATTATTTTATAAAAGGATTATATATATCTATATCTATATATATATATTTCATTCTAATAAAAAATTATGTGAGAATAAATTTGATGGTTCATTTTATTTATTTTGATTAAATAATAATACAAGGTAATAAAACTTATATTGCAATCTTATGAAAGATGGAAAACCAAAATCTATATTATTGATAAAAAATTATAGGTATTTGAAATTTTATTGTACAAGTTTAGGAAAGTGTTTATTGTTTATTTCTTTTAATTTTGAATTTATATTTTTTCATATATATAAAAATCTTAGATTCACTTAATAATAAGTTTTAAATTGAAAATTTTAATAGATAAATTTATGGAATATTCAATTCTATTTGACTACACTCTGTATGTTATTGTAGAATAGAGTAATTAGTTTTAACTTTATTATGAATCCTGACTCTATTTTAATTTTGTATTTATATTGGAAAGATAGATTAAAATTGGAGTTACAAATGTTTTCTAACTTTGAAAAAAATTGATATATAACATTTCAAAAATTGATATATAACCGATAAGCTAGTATGTGTGTTGAGTGTAGTTCAAATATTTTAAGTTTTTGTTTTTTTATATTTATTCTCTTATGTGCTTAGTTTAAAATGTAAAGAAAATGATTGAAATAAGAAATTTAAATTTTATTTAATCTAATATTTTGAAAATTTTCCAAAAAATGTAAATCAAATAACAAATGCTAATCATTTAATTAAAAATTATATTTTTAAATTAAAAAATACACAAAAACTAAAAAAACACTGAAATTGAAAAGAATTAATAATCTGTGAGCCTCTACCAAATTCCAACCACTTATAATCCAACATCCAAAAGCGAACTTTTCACAATGGCTAACATGAACATTATATCTTCACATTAAGAGGATACACAAAACCTCAAAAAAAGAAGAAGTTGAAATTGAGAAGAATTAATGATATGAGAGCTTGTACCAAATGTTAACAACCTGTAAGCCAACATCCAACACAGAACTTTTCACAATGGCTAACATGGGCATCTTTGAAGTGAGAATATTGTGGGATCCAACTAACATGGGCATCTTTTAAGTGGGAATATTTTGGGATCCGAATAACCTGGGAAAGGTTAATTATTTCATTTTGTTTATGTATGTAGGATTAAGATCTCAAAATATCCAAGAAACAATTTATTATAATGGTCAATATTTTTAAGTGGAGGAAAATTGGGTAATATTTTGGATCAAATAAAAATATTAGTAATATCAATTAGTTGACTTTCCTCATATCCATCACATTTCAAAATATTTTTGAAATTCAAAATCAACTTAGGCAACATATATTTTGCAAAAATTAGACCCGAGGGGAAAAGAAATTGGGGTTCCAACCACTGAACTAAGACCCGATGACAGTGTCTTTGGCAATATTGTAAACTAAGGTAATTGCGAAAGAAGGGAATAAGAGCACACCTGCTTGTAAACACAATCCGATTAGATCCACCAGATGAGGATGACGTGGAAGTCTGAGGAGCACAGACAATTCCTGTTTGAACAAAGTGGGATCTAAATTCGTTGCTCTCTTGACGGCGCCCACCCGATTACCTGGTAAATTGGCACGATACACAAATCCAGAGACGCCCTGTCCAACTTTTGTTGTGAAATTGTTAGTGGCGTTGGCCAGTTCCTCCCTTGTATATGTGCATATTCCTATGCCCTCCTCCAACCAGTTCAGTTCTTCCACTGTGTGTGAGCGTAAGTCTATAAGATCCATCTCCAAATAGTTCCCAATAGGGTTCGCTGGATGTTCAGTTGCGTTGGGTTGTGGATGTATGGTCACTTCGAGAAAGTTCCCGCTAGGGTTTTTGCGTTTGCGGGCAGCGTTAAGCACAACCACTACAATAAACACTACCACTACAATTACAACAGTGGCGATGGGGATTGCTATTGTCCCGTCAACATTGGTAGGGGGAGGAGAATATATCGGTGCGAGTGGGAAGAAAGAGGTGGGCAAACTCGAGGCAGGGGCAGGAGAAGCCATATCGGTGCGAGTTGGAAGAAAATGGTGGGCAAACAAAAGCAGAAAAATAAGCAGAAAAATAATGCGCTATCGTTGCAACCCATGAGGGATGAAAGCGATGGCGACGGATGTAAAACTCGCGGTACCGTTGGTAGGGGGAAGAACCATGCCAATCGATGCCATGATTTCTGTAATTCTGATCTTTGCTGCGTAAACGCATTGTGCGGGAACAATGAACAGCGAGCGATGCAGCGAACAAATAGCAATGAGCGATCAAGCGAAATCCGCGTTTGACCCGTTACCTACGAAAATGCGTTGTCCCCACTGGGGAATCAAATTCACACTCTGGAATTTCGTTTACCGTAGCTCAGATTACGACTTGGCGGAGATGATTGGTCCTGTAGTATGCATGTGTCTTGCAATTGTACATTTTAAAAATAAATTTAGGATAGGGCAGAGATTGTAGGTTTTTGAAATAAAAATGAGTGAGATGATGCAATTGTGCAGCGTCCCGACGATATAATTTTTTTGGCGTCCATTGTGTTTTTAAATATACTAAATTGACATGTAACATAAGATAAAATTATAATTTTTGGATAAAATTTTTAACTTTTATTATTTAATTTAAATATATTAAATTGACATGTAACTTAAGATATAGTTATAATTTTTAAATAACATAAGATATAGTTATAGAATTTAGGTTTCTATGATCTATATCAAAATTTTGAAGGTTTTTCGGCAAAAATAGAGATACTTTTGTCCACACGTTTCGAACCAACCAGTGTGGTTCATTGTGAGGATAAGTTAAATGAGCATATCTCGCTTTGCACATTAAGTAGATAGGGCAGAGAACGGCTTATTTAACTCTGATAAGGGGTAAAAACTTTATTTATTTAAATAAGTTAATACGGTTATAAATGTAAATGGACCATTATAAATATATATTAGAATTAATATATTCTCATAAAATAAATTAATTTCAAAAGGTTATTATAAATATTAAAAATAGAGTGTTAAAGGGACATATATAAATATATATCAAAATAAATTAACTTAAAATTGTTAGAATAAGTAAAACACAAAAAATAAATTAATTTAAAATTGTTAGATATCAAAGTTCTTATATAAATATTTGTTAGTTATAAAAAATAGACTAATAGTTAATTATATTTTAATTAAAATATAAGTTAAAAGAATTAAAATAAAATTAATTTTAGATTCATAGTCAAAGAGTTATTAGAAATATAAATATCAAGTGTTAGAAAAATATTAGAAATTAATTAATACTCTATTTAAATAGTATATTAGTTTAAAATAATTATAAAATAGATTATTTTTAAATTAATTTCATAAATTAATTATAAAATAAATTAAGTTTAAATTAATCATCAAAGAGTTTTTTTAAATGTTAGAAAAATATTTTAATATATTTTTATAAATTAAAATACAATTAATTTTATATTCAAAGTAAAAGAGTTTTTAGAAATATAAATATCAAGTGTTAAAAAATATTACAATATTAGAAATTAATTAATAGTCAATTTAAATAGTATATTAATTAATTATAAAATAGATTAATTTTAATTTAATTTTATCAATTAATTATAAAATAAATTAAGTTTAAATTAATCGTCAAAGAGTTTTTAAATGAATAAATACTAGAGAATTCAAGTGTTAGAAAAATATTACCATATTAAAAATTAATTAAAAGCTTATTTAAGGGAGGGGGAGAAAAGGAAGAGAACGACTAGGAGGAGAGGGCTGGGACCCAACAACTGCTGATCTTCCAGCCATCCTCTCTATTGAGATTGTTCGGCCTTTTTTCAATCTCAAGGGCTTCCCTAAATTTCCGGTGATGGAATTGCGACACTCTAGCAATCACACTAGCTTCCTCGATGCAGACATGATGATTGGTTTTCTCCACATGCTCTGCTAAAGTGGAAGACTTGGTTCTCATATGCTTAAGGTCAGCTGCGTGCTCACTAATCCTTTGATTAATGGAGCGACCAGTCTCACCAATATAGGGGGTCCCACATGAACAGGGAATAATATAAACCCCTTTCATGTCCTTGGGGTCAATAGGATCCTTCACAGATCTGAGGGACTTACGAATGGTGTTAAGAGGTCTAAAGGTTGTGGGGACATTATGCTTCTTAAGAATCCTCGCAATCTTGTCTGTGGTCCCTTGAACAAATGGAAGATGTACACCAGGAATCCGTTCTTTAGGTCCTCTTTTGGTTAACGAATTCTTAGCAGCTTTGAGGAAAGCCTTTTGTCCCAAGTGTCTGCTGTAACCGTTCTCCACAAAGACATTAAGGAGATGGGATTTCTCCTCCTCAAAGCTCTTTTCATCAAAGATCCTTAAGGCCCGAGTCACAAGGGTGTTGAGAACCCCCAACTTCTAGGCCAGGAAATGGTGGGAACTAGCATGAAGATACTGCTCCGTATGAGTTTTCTTACGAAACACTTGGTGGGAGAGGGAACCATCCTTATTCTTAGAGATAATAATATCAAGGAAAGGGAGGCAACCATGGAATTCTTGTTCCTTAGTGAACTTAATGGCTTAGGATTGACTATTGAGATGGTCGAAGAAGAGATCCAACTCCTCTTGGCCGTGAGACTAGATGACATTAGTGTCATCTACATATCTTTTCCAAAGCTTGGGCAGAAGGCGGGCTGAGCCTAGAGCTTTAGAATCAAATTCTTCCATAAAAAGATTTGCAACTACAAGGGATAGGGGTGAGCCCATGGCAACCCCACATGTTTGCTCAAAGAACTCACCTTCAAAACTGAAAAAGGTCGAAGTGAGGTAGATTTCAACTAACCGAGTGGTATTAGGATCAGTTAGACGCTTGATCACATCCATGGCCTCATTTATAGGGCCTCGTGCATCCATATAAATGAGGCCATGGATGTGATCAAGCATCTAACTGATCCTGATACTGCTCGGTTAGTTGAAATCTGCCTTACTTCAACCTTTTTTAGTTTTGAAGGTGAGTTCTTTGGGTAAACCTTTGGGGTTGCCATGGGCTCACCCCTATCCCCTGTAGTTGCAAATCTTTTTGTGGAATATTTTGAATCTAAAGCTCTAAACTCAGCGCGCCTTTTGCCCAAGCTTTGGAAAAGATATGTAGATGACACTAATGTCATCTTGTCTCATGGCCAAGAGGAGTTGGATCTCTTCTTTGACCATCTCGATAGTCAATCCTCGGCCATTAAGTTCACCAAGGAACAAGAAGTTGATGGTTGCCTCCCTTTCCTTGATATTCTTATCTCTAAGAATAAGGATGGTTCCCTCTCCCACCGAGTGTTTCATAAGAAAAATCATACGAAGCAGTATCTTCATGCTATTTCCCACCATTTCCCATCCTAGAAGTTGGGGGTTCTCAACACCCTTGCGACTCGGGCCTTAAGGATCTCTGATGAAAAGAGCTTCGAGGAGGAGAAATCCCATCTCCTTAATGTCTTTGTGGAGAACGGTTACATCAAACACTTGGGACAAAAGGCTTTCCTCAAAGCTGCTACGAATTCGTTAACCAAAATAGGACCTAAAGAACAGATTCTTGGTGTACATCCTCTGTTTGTTAAAGGGACCACAGACAAGATTGCGAGGATTCTTAAGAAGCGTAATGTCCCCACAACCTTTATACCTCTTAACACCATTCGTAATTCCCTAAGATTCGTGAAGGATCCTATTGATCCCAAGGACATGAAAGGGGTTTATATTACTCCCTGTTCATGTGGAACGCCCTATATTGGTGAGATTGGTCGCTCCGATAATTAAACGATTAGTGAGCACGCAGCTAGCCTTAAGCATATGAGAACCAAGTCTTCCACTTTAGCAGAGCATGTGGAGAAAACCAATCATGTCTGCATCGAGGAATCTAGTGTGATTGATAGAGTGTCGCAATTCCATCATCGGAAATTTAGGGAAGTCCTTGAGATTGAGAAAAGGACGAACAATCTCAATAGAGAGGATCGCTGGAAGATCAGTAGTTGCTGGGTCCCATCCCTCTCCTCCTAGTCATTCTCTTCCTTTTCCCCCCTCCCTTAAATAAGCTTTTAATTAATTTTTAATATGGTAATATTTTTCTAACACTTGAATTCTCTAGTATTTATTCATTTAAAAACTCTTTGACGATTAATTTAAACTTAATTTATTTTATAATTAATTGATAAAATTAAATTAAAATTAATCTATTTTATAAACTAATTGTACTTTAATTTATTAAAATATTTTTCTAACATTTAGAAAAACTCTTTGATGATTAATTTAAACTTAATTTTTTTATAATTAATTTATGAAATTAGTTTAAAACTAATCTATTTTATAATTATTTAAAACTAATATACTATTTAAATAGACTATTAATTAATTTCTAATATTTTTCTAACACTTGATATTTATATTTCTAAAAACTCTTTGACTATGAATATAAAATTAATTTTATTTTAATTCCTTTAACTTATATTTTAACTAAAATATAATTAACTATTACTCTATTTTTTATAACTAACCAATATTTATAAAAGAACTTTGATATCTAACAATTTTAAATTAATGTATTTTTTGTGTTTTACTTATTCTAACAATTTTAAGTTAATTTATTTTAATATATATTATATATGTCCCTTTAACTTATATTAAAATTTAATTAACTATTTATAGATCACTCTATTTTTAATATTTATAATAACCTTTTGAAATTAATTTATTTTATGATAATATATTAATTCTAATATATATTTATAATGGTCCACTTACATTTATAACCGTATTAACTTATTTAAATAAAGTTTTTACCCCTTATCAAAGTCAAACTAGCCGTTTCTTGGTCAAATCTAGTTGTTGTCATTTTAGCCGTTACCTTGTCTAGAAAATTGGGTCATTGGATATTCTGCCCTATCTATTTAATGTGCAAAGTGAGATATGCTCATTCAACTTGTTGTGATGATGAACCACACTAGTTGGTTCAAAACGTGTCCACAAAAGTATCTCTATGTGATTTTGGCCGAAGAATATTCAAAAATAAGATATAGTTATAATTTTTATTATTTAAAGTATGTATGGTTGGTAAAGACAATGAAATTGGTAATTTCTTTGTCATGAAGTACTATATAAACTATAAGATTCAAAGTCCAAATCTTCATGAATCCAATTAATAATTTGGTTTTTTTTTTTTATTAAATTGTGTTTTTAAAGTTGTATAAACTAGTGACATAAACACTTTGAAAATAAATCCTAGTCTTTGATTTGTGTATAGTGCTCAAAATATCTTGAAATATTTTATGGAAGTTAGATTCATGGCATCCACCTAATAATTATTCATAATTAAATTAAAATACTTTGAAAATAAATCCTAGTCTTTGATTGATTTATGTATGCTATTCAAAATATTAATATTCTATGAAGTTTAGATTCCTGGCATCCACCTTATAATTATTCATAATTAAATTAAAATACTTTTAAAATAAATCCTAGTCTTTAATTTGTATATATTATGAGTATTTTTAAATATTCTATGGAGATTAGCTCCATAGCATCCACCTAACAATTATTTATAATTAAATCAAAATTTTTGAAGCCCTATTTTAAAATAGACATGCTTAGTGTTTTGTTAAGGCACTTTGAGGTGTAAAGGACACCAATTCAAAACTGCCTGGGAAAAATTTCAACCATGGCATTAAACAAAATTATGCTCAAGAACAAGTACCCCCTTCCCAAGATAGATGATACGTTGGATTAACTGCAACAAGAAAAATACTTCACCAAGATAGACTTAAAGTCTAGATATCACCAAGCTCAAGCCACAGAAAAATATATTTAAAAGATTGGCTTCAAAACTAGGCAAGTTTTGTATGAGTGGTTAGTCATTATGTTTATCCTATGCAATGCATCAGCTACATTTATGAGGTTAATGACTGATATAGTTTTCCCTTTTATAGATTCACTTTGTTATTGTCTATTTTGATTATATATTAGTATACAATCCTATCTCAAAGGAGCACATCTCACATTTGATGCAGGTGCTAGAGACATTGAAAGATCAACAATTTCTAGTAAATCTCAAGAAGTGTAAGTTTGCATAATAATGTTTGGTGTATCCAGGATATGTGATCAGTGGAGGAGAGATGAAGATAGATCCTACCAAGGTAGAGGCCATCATGAAGTAGCCGATGCCTACTATTTTTTTAGAGGTTAGGAATTTTGTCAACGTAGCATAGTACTTGAGGAAATTAATAGCCTCATTTTTAGCAATAGAAGCACCGCTTCATGTCATAACAATGATTGGTAAGAGTTTCAAGTGGGGAAAGGACCAAAAAAGGGGCTTTCAAGAGTTTAAAACGAATATCAATTAAGCACCAGTTCTGGCATTATTAAACTTGCAAGAGCCCCTCAAAGTAGAGACATGTGCAAGTGGGTATCCTATGGAAGTGGTCTTCATGTAGGGAAGAAGGCATGTATGCAACCATTCTAATGTATTTCATGTGTCAGTTCACAACTGATCTATGTACAACAAGAAGCTCTATGCCCTGGTGCAAGCTACAAAGAAGTGGATATACTATATAATGGTAAAGGAGAAAATAATCCAAAAAGATCATCAATGATTATAATACCTACAAGCATAGAGTAAACTATAGTTGACCAATCATTGCAAGTGGATATGGTTTCTAAGATAGTTTCATTTAGTGGTCAAGTACAAGAAGGAGAGAATAAACAAGTTGATTGCAATAATTATAAGTCCATCCACATCAAACATCATAACTTTGGGAACTCTTATGCACATGCATCCTTTCACAGATGATGGATATAGAGAGACATACCTATAGGATGGGGACTTTAAGGATGCATTTTAGTAGTTGTAAATCTAGTGTCATGTACATGATGGTGATATAAAAATTGACTATAATATCTAGAATGGATTACTCTATAGGTTATATAAGTTATGTGTTCCTAAAGGTGAATGACTCCAACTGATCAGACAAGATCACACTTGCAAGGTTGCAGAGAATTTTTCTATATGGAAGATATTGGCCAACTTCCAGATGTATGTGTACTTGCATCTCATGCAAGAAGAGGTAACTAGGTTTATAATAGGATGCATGATTTGTTGTACTAGGAAGCCTAGTAACAAGAAACAAGGTCTATATCATCCCTTTCATGTACCCACTTGTCTTTGGGAAAGAATTTACGTCGACCTTGTGGTAGGTTTACAATCAGCTAAGAGGGGACATGAATACCTATTTGTGGTAATTGATAGGCTTAGAAAGATGCATGTTCTAATGCTAATAATTAGCTAACTTCTTCTTTAAGCTAGTCTGGGTGCACTTTGGGATACATGGAGTAGCATCATTTCAAATAGAGACACAAATTTTTTTAGCTCATTTTGGACTACATTAAGGGAGAATATGGAAAAAAAATTAAAGAGATCTATAACATTCCATCCACAGAAAGATGTGAAAATAAAAGTAGTCAATAGGAATTTGATGCATCTTTAGAGGGGTTAGAGTCAGAAGAATTCGAAGACATAGGAAAAAAATATGGTATATATACAACACTCTTATAAAAATGTAGTCCATACTTCTATTTGCAAGTCCCCATTTCAAACTTGTTTTGAATATTTTACACCTTCACCTTTGGATATTGCATATGGACAACACGGATGACTAACAAATGTTATTAAAGGGGATGCCTTAAGGGAAGAAAAGATTGTTGAGAAGATGAGGGAAATCCATATTTAGGTACAGGAGACACTATAGTAGTCATACAAAAAATACAAATCCAAGCATGATCAACAGAAAATAAAGAAGTTTTCTGAGGTACGAGACAGAGTGTGGTTACAGGTAAATAAAGAGTGGCGACAAGGTCCTAGTAAAAAAGTCAATGCTCTATGATATGGACCCTTTGATATATTGGATAAGGTGTGAGATAACGCCTATTAAGATAATTTACACACATACATGTGCATTTACTCAATGGTGAATGTAAAAAATTTGAACCCTTATGAGCTTTCCATGCCAGATTGGGAAGAGGAATAGGTCCTACCTTCTTTAGAGGATTTGGCAACAAATGCTTAATCATATTTGATAGACATTATATATTTGTAGCAATGTCTCAAAAACACAAGGGGCAGAATGAACTTTGGAAAATTGGATTCAAATGATAGCTTCTAGCCAAGGCTAAATGGTACACCCAATAGAAGGCCGACGAAAAATGTCCTCACCTCATTAAATAGAAACTTTTGGGGACCAAAATCCTCCAAAAATTGGGAGGTACTATCCATATTGCATCACTATATTCTTTCTCATGCATCCTAAAGCTTTTAAAGTGGAACAAGTGGAGGAATTCTTGGAAAACGTAACTAGGTTCGGTCTTCATTTAATGTATTTCAGTCATCTTGTAATGTACTTGTCAAAAGAATAAAGAAAATAATTATTATTATCACTTAATGCAGCATGGGTTTCATGCTTGTGTCAACATGTTTTAGGTAAAATTCCCCATTGAGGATTTTTAGGATTTATTTTGAGTCAATAGAGTCATTGTACTTTTAAAGTGACTGTTCTTAGGATTTTGAATCATGTAAAAAGGTTAAGTATTGAGTCAAATATGAATTATGTTGACTCCACACCAAGTCGGCCTTAAGATGATCAAGTCAACCTCAAAGAGGGTTATTCGACCTCATCAAGGGACTATAAAAGAAGTGGTTCAAACTCCATTTGAAGCACACTCTCAAAAGAAAGTTTGATATATCTTGTATCTATAAAAAGTGTGAATTGGAAGAAGGAGGAAAAGGAAGTGTGAGTTTGGTCTAGGAGAAGGAAAGAAAGAAAATTGAAACTTTGGTATAACTCTCTCTCTCACGTGCCCTAGTTTGGGAGATCAAAGTTCTCTTATTGATGTTGTAGCTAGCTGTCGTGTGATGGTGTTGCCATTATATGTCGAAGTTTCTATTGATGGGTGTTGTTGCCTTAGGAAGTTGTACTGGGCCAAGATCGAAGTTTATAAGAGAAGATCAAAGTATTCCAGTGAAGATCGAAGTCTCCAAGGAAAGATAGAAGTGACTAGGTCGAAGAAAGTGTTCCCACTACTGCTGCTACTGCTAGGTCAAGAAGGATCATCTGCAAGAGAAGAGGAAGGTTGACTTGGTGTGGAGGAAATTTTGTGTCAAGGTCTAGAGTCTTGGAATATCTCCGGAAAAATATTGAAGGAATAATTAGTGACTGGGTTTTCCCCTAGTTGTGAGCTTATATCTATTGTCCATTTTTTATTGTGCTTTTTCTTTGGTAATTGCTTGATGAACTTTTTAGTGTCAGTGTCTTCACACTGCCATTAGTGATCAAAATTTGCTCTTTTGCATCTCATGGTAGGAGTCCCATACTGCTGAGTCATTCCATTAGGTCATGGATTCACTGATGGTAGAGTTTACATTTAGTTTTTCCCTCATGATATGTACTTGCTGATCTTCTTTCATACTTTTCAGTCATGATTCATGTTCATTTTGCAGTCCATTTCATCAAATCCTAGGGTTTGGTCTCATTAGGTCCTAGGGTTTCCACCATCATCAAATTCAGTGATTATATGTTAATAATGGTCAACAAGCACATGAGGAGGCCAATAATGATGGGTAAAGTCATAATTTGTTATTTTGAAAGCTTAATGTAGTTCTCACCTCAAAACTTGCTTTGAGGTGAAAATAGAGTATTATGTTTTTTTATCTTTCTACATGATGTAATTTTATTGTTTATAAATGTAATATTTGTTACCAAGCTCCTCCTATAGCTTTTGATGTTGTCAAGTACCTACCACTGCAAAAATCAAGTGATTTTGAGCATCAGTTAACTTGCCAAGCAAAAGAAAATAAGCATGAAAAACAAAGCATTATAAAAGACAAATAGACATTATAAAAGTGGGTTTTCGCAAATAAAAAATCAAAAGGTGAAACTATATAAACCCATCCTCCTATTTTTCATCCCATTGTGTCGTTATTGAAGATTAAAGAGCCAAGAAGAGAGCACAGGACGATTTTCAAGTGTTATTGAGCAAACATAGCAAAAGTGTTGTGTTTTTGGAGTTTTGGAGCGACGCTGCACTTTTGAGAGGTGGTGCTGCGCTTTCAACCGAGTGTTGTGCTTCTAGCGAGTTTCCGCTATGTAAAAATACAAGGGTGTTGCGCTTTCAGGCCAGTGGTTTGCTTCTTTAGGTGGCGTTGTGCTTTGTTCAGCAGAGCCCCAAATCACCTCAAAATGCCAATTTCACCTCAAATTTGCCAAGTTTACCTCTTTTGCAAGTAATTACATCAAAATCTCTTATGGTTTAGGGTTTTTACATCAAGTTTTTGTGATTTTTCACTCCCAAAAATCAAAACCCTAGTTTCTAGGGCAAAACCCTAGTTTCCCTACAAATTGTCTCATGAATTGAAATCCTCACTCTACTATTGTTTTCTTACTCTATCCACTTTTTATTTTTCCCTAAACCCCACTCCCATATACATTCTCCCTAAACCCCACTCCCACATACATTCTCCCTAAACCCTATTCACACACAAATTTTCCCAAACCCCTTCATCCATACACTTTGTTCATTCCATTCCTCCATATCAATTATCCATGACTATCCATATATAACCATATTGCTCAAAGAAAAAGGAAAACAATGGAAAGAGATAGTGATTATGAGTATGAAGAAGAGACACTTAGTGACAAATCCATGGAGAGACATAGGAAATAGAGGAAGCCCCATAAAGGAGGAAAAATCATTAGAGAGGAGCCCACTAGCTTGAGGGAATTATAGGCCTACCCACTTGCAGTTTCTTATTTCAAGCATCAAGCATGTTTTGAATTTTTTGAGATGGTGGAGAGAGTTCAGTTTCAGCATGAGTTAGCCACACTTTTTGTGACTCATTTTCATAACAATGAGATGACACTTGCCGGAGTAACCTTCAGAATATCATCAGTTGTCATTTCAGAGGCCACTAGAATCCCTAATGTTGGTGAGAGATGGTACAAAATTCAGGACCTTGATGAGAGTTACTATGAGCCCTATATCAAGGCTAAATACAGAAATCAAGTGAAGAGGTTATTCCCCTTTAAGTTTTTGGAAAACAGGTATGTTCCTTTGATGAATATTATTATCAAGTACTTCACTTGTGAAGGTAGGTTCTCCCGGTTGTATGCCTATCATATTAGACTCCTCATGGATTTCACCAGAGTAAAGATGTTGAATATCCCTTACTTCATGTTTAGAAGCATTGAGAAAAGGACACATATTGTACAGAGGAAATCATACCCCCAACAGATGAACAACATTTATCATTACTCTTTGATTAAAATCATTGTTATACACCAACTTAGCCTTCTTAACATTCCATGGGACACTTTCATTGCTCATGAGATGTTCAAGGGTCCACAAATCCCTTAACCAGTGCATCAAGAAGAAGGTGGGCCTTCTAGCCATGGAGAAACAAGGGAAGAGGCCAAGGAAACCAAAATTGTTGAGGTGCTAGTGTATTTAACATATCAGAGAGGCAGAAGGAAAATTTTTGTAGCTACTAGGCAAGTGTTTACTCCACGGGCTGTGGAAGGGGATTTGCCTTCATCATCAGTCCACAGAAAACGTTTGCTCCACAAGGCGTGGAAGGGGCTTTGCCTTCTACATCAACAAAACAGGTACAGCTTGAGAGGTTGAACAAAGGCAAGGAAAAGGTGTAAGAGGAAGATCTTGGTGATGAGGAGGAAAGATATTTTTACCTTATTGAGCATGAGGATGCACAACAAAAATTCACTCATCATGGAAGTGGAATTATTGACTTGGAGGCTCAGGATGAAAACACCATCAAAGACCTCATCATTCCAGAAAGAGAAGGTGAAATACAATCCTTGGCGGATAACTTAGAGAGAGCCAAGTTCATCATAAAATATTTAAAGTAGGAAAACAAACAATTGAGTGACAAGAAAGTCCTCATGGAGCTGCAAATGATCAGAGCAAACAGGAAAATTGCCAAAGAGGCTCATGTCAAATTTACTCCTATTGAGAAAGAAATTGAAAATGATAGAGAAACATGGCTTGAGAGGGTCAACATACATATTGAGAGACTAATTGAGAAGGAAAATCAGGATAAGAAGATGCTCTGACACATGGCCTACCATTACATGACCCGCAACAAAATCTGCAATATGAGGATTAGGAAGCTAAAAGCTAGGTTGAGGAGAGCCTTAGAGGGAAAGAAAGAGCAAGATAGGTTGGAAATATTAGATGAAGACTCACTAGCCCATCAAAGCAGCTGATGGCAGTGTCCCATCCCGAATTTGGGCAAGTTTTGGATATTTTTTTGCATTTTTCAAATTTTCAAATTTTCAACACAGAAAACTGGCCCAGAAGCACAGCGCCACCAGAATTGCACTTTTTCCTGGAGCATCAAATGGAGAAAAAGTTTGTACTTTTAGATTCATAATGATGAGGACATACACCCTGGAAAGTTTCAGAAGTTTTGGGGCAAATCTAAGTCACCAAAAGGTCCAAAAGCTACCAAAAAATGACCTCTCTACCTCTTTTTGGACACACAAAAGAAGTCTTGGGAGATTCAAGTTTTGAGGGGGGAAATGATCTCCAAATTCAAAAATTCTAGTTGTTCCAGAACCTATACTTGAAGACCTTTCCAATGAGATATCTTGGGCTCAATTTTTTTAAGGGTAAGGCCTCCAAAATTAGGTGTAAAGCGGCATTGCGCTTTTGACCAGTGGCGCTATGTTTTTGACCAGTTTTCCCAGAAAATCAAAATTTCACCTGGTTTGACTGTGGATTTGTTTTCTCTCTCCTCATGAATGATTTTACTCATGTAATTAATGACATGGCATGTAAATGTGATGGTAAAATAATGTTAGAAGGTAGATTCATTAGTTAGAGGTGGTTTTGAGGCTAATGAATTAGTTTCCTTACTTATAGAGGCAAGTTGTTTGACTGCCTATATTCTAGTTCTTAGTTGGGAAATGGTTGAAACAACCCCTCTTCTCATGGATTCAACCCTTGATGGTTAGGTTGAGTAGTTTTGATGTCTATATTATGTATTTTCTTTCTCATTTGCAAGGGTTGGATTCACTTGGATGCTCTGAACAATATTGTACATCATTGTAAGAAATTTGGCAAGGAAATTAATAGGAGTTGCAGCTATTTTTATGGGATACCCATGGTATGGTTCTTTTGCATAGTTTCTTCTTTTGTTATCAGTGTTTCACGTGTTTTATTTATGCCACAATCTATTTCACTGCTTCTAACTGAATGATATCAAGATAGATAGGTAGAATTCATTGTTTACAGTGCTCTGCCTTGGGAAATCATTCAATATTCTATGTTTTCTACTGTTTGAGAAGGATACATGATCTTTACCTGCCGTCCTCAGCTCCTCACCAGTCTTAGACATCTCACCTCACTCAATTTCAAGTGTAAAAGCCTATGCCTACCTTGCCCCATAGAACACCCTGCATCCCGACCTAATTTCCTAGACCCAAAACTTCCTGGCCCCATTTGATCCACAAAAAACAAAAATAATTCAATAAAAATCCTCTAAGATACTATACCTAGCCTAAAATTCCATCTGACCCAGTCATCTTGACTGAGATTCATAAGGAGAGGTCCCTCTCCCGACCTAGTAGGGCTAGCTACCAGGTTAAGCTTGGTTTGTGGTTATCCTAGGATTGCCTTCCTTCAGCCTGAGGTCAATCTAGGCTCTAACAGAAATAAAAGAAATAAGATATATGGAAACCTAATAAGAATTCAATAAAATCACAAGTAATTATCAAGTATAAGAAAATCTTTCTACCTTTTTTATTTTCTAACATCGTATCAGAGCTTTGGTGAAGAAAGAAGAAGAAGGTAGTCTCAAGCACTTGATCGAGGAATCATTCAAAAGGATTATTCAAGGGAGGAAGTCTACTATATTCAAATACAATGTATAACACTATCAAGGGAGAGAACAAACTTTAAGGAGCCTCAAAATACAGATCTTAGAAGAAGAGGATTGACTTCATCCTTGAAAAGAACAAGGTTCTATACATGGTAAAATGAAAAGTAAAGAATCCTACTAATGACTCCAGCAATGCTGATAAAGTAAAGTTAAAATAATTATAAATGGTGGCCATGACTCTAATGGTAGAAGGGTAAATGACAACCTTGTCCCATTTATAGTGAACATCAATCATGCTCAGGAAATGTATGAAGCCTTTTCAAAGTTATTCACTATTAAGAATATTGGTCAAGTAGCTAGCTTGAAGAATGAACTAAGGACCACAAAGATGACTAAAGAAGATATAGCGTCCTCCTTCTTTGTGAACATAGAAAGAATCAGGAATGATCTTTTGGTCATTGATTAAATTTCTCTAGACAAAGAATTCGTGATCACTGCTCTATTAGTATTACCACCTACTTGGGGTGCATTTGTTGCAGGACTTAATAGTTGGAAGGAAGCTCCCATGTTTGAAGAACTATGGACTGCCTACAACCAAGAATAATTAAGGATGTCACTAGTTTCAAATTCTAAAGGAGTTTCAAATGCCTACACTGCTCAACATAAAGGAAACTTCAAAAAATCAAAAGGACCAAGAAGGAAGGTAGATATGTCCAAGGTAGAATGCTATCAATGTCATAAGAAGGGTCACTACAGGAGTGACTATCCTAACAATCCAAAGATGCTAACTTGCACTACTAAGTCCTTTGAATTTAGTACTAGACATTGTATTTTGTCTTTTTGATGTTTTAGAATTTATAGTTTTTAACATATTTTTGGGAGATAAATTTTTCTTTTATGTTTGTAAGTATGCCTCAAGCTTTAGAGGGAGCCCTCAACATCTCCGAAAGATAATTTTATCGTTTCCTTCTATTTTTTGGTTTCATGTGCTCGTTTATGTTTTGATTATATTAAATACTAATCACCATTTTCCCTCTATTTTCTTGATTAGGAAAAACATATGTTATACCCTGAAGGAGTATGGGAGTTGTTAACACCCAGGTTGTTCCCTATGACTCCCAAGGGAATACGGCCGGGGTAACCACTAACCAATCTTTGGGTTACAGTTCCTAGCCTAACTGCAACCAGAGAGGGCTCTCTCTGTATGATTTATCTTTGTTATAATTGTGTTTTAGGCTAGCTATGATGCTTAGGTTTTGTTTGTGTTTTGGTTGAAGGATTTCTTTCAAGTCTTATGATGTACTATTCTGACTGTGAGTTTCCATTGGGCAATGGAGTCTAAATGCTGTGAGATGATCTTATACGTTGAGTAGTGTTCTAACTGCAAGGCCTATTGTGTATTTAACAGACAAGTTAAAATTTGAGTGATGATATATGTCAACTAGCAGAAATCTGTTAAGAATTTTCTGTTATGTTGGTGAGATGAAAGAGGACGCAGAGCACAGGAGCAAAGTATGAATTCCTGTGACAGTGGTCAATATGAAAGATGTATTCTGAAAGTGCAGCAGCTTAAGAATCACACTTTATATAGATTACATCTGAAGAAAACATTTAATAAACAACATAGACTGAACTCAGGGTGCTCAGTGAGCAAATCCTGTGAGTTATTCTTTTTCTCTGTTGATTAATATTGGAAATCAGATAATGTATATGGAACTATAACAAAATAAACTAAACATGGAGAAAGTTACAGAGACTTATTGCATGGTAAGATACGCAGGGATCCAGCAGTCATGAACAGGCACAGAACATCTTCAACACATCAAGCATCCACGAAATTCCATTGCTTCCTTTATTAACTTTCAGAAAACAATTACAGCATATCAGACTCTTCAGGAGAAATTCACAACAACCCTTGCTATCTTATGCGAAGGGGTTTATATAGAAATATGTATACAAAATATCTCAGGTATTGAGTCATTTGAGAGAGAGAAAATATCTTCAGTAGTGTTCAGAAAGTAGGCAAGAAGTTATTACAACGTTAAATGCAGCGTAAATGCCCTTTATATCTGTCAGAGAATTGTTTTGACTTTTAGGAGTCACTGAGGCGGTTGCATTACTCTGTATTAATCCTGTAGGTACGCATTTACTTTTGCCTACGCAGTGAGTTCTCGGACTTGCCAGCTGTGGTTCTCTTTTTCTGCTTTGTTGGCCGCTAGATCCGCTGAGTTGGCTCAGCTTTGATTTTATAATGCCTGCTGATTTTGTTGACTGTTCTTTTCATCAAAATTTGCTGAAGAAACAGAAGTTGGTGCATGAGTTACTGTTTACAAAATTCTCTGGATTGCATCTGTCCACCATTCCTGTGTAGGGAGATGATGCCTGAGGATGGCCTCCATTGTCTCTTCAGCTTCTGTATATTTGAAAAAATTTGGGGCTACATCAAACAAGTGATTGATTTCATTCATTACAAAAAGTAGATTTTCTATCTTACTATAGAAAATATGTCCTGTAATAGGCCCTGTGTCTTCTGAAGCGCTGGCCTTCTCATTGACCTGTGCTGAGGCAAAAACATTCACTCTTTTAGCATACTGTTCATGGGTGAATAACCTCCCTCCGCTGTTCAGCAAGCTAGGGAGTCCTTTATTCTGCAATACCTGGAATCTCTCCATGAACCTGTTTACCTCTGTGTGCATATCCTGGGTTCTTCTGTCCAATGTCTGTACCAGATTTCTAAGAGTAAGAACCCTCTTGATCATTTGAATAGTCTCAGTCCTATTTGCAATTCCCATGGTGGCCAGCTGAGAACTTGTTTTGTGATTGAGCACATTGATCATTCTTGTAGCAATTTCAGACATATTTCCCAATAAGGCCCTTGATGTTCTGATTTCCCTCTGTGCCTTTGGAATGAGCTCTAGTTGCTCATGGATTGTCTCAACGTATGGCCATTGGTTGTTGATGGATTTACCAATATTAGACCATATCATTGCTCTGATCTCAGCTATGATTTTATCTAGCTTGAGCTCATTTTCAAGCTCCTTGATCTTGTCTTTAAGGGCTTTGATTTCCCTGGCCTTCTCTCCCACTTCTCTTTTTGTCTTATAATGCATTTCATTTACCTTGTCCAGCTGTTCCTTAGTTTCATTCAGCTCTGTCATCTGGGCTTCCAACACTTGTATTTCATTCTTTAGCTTTTGCATGTCTAGGCTCTGATCTGTGCTGATGGGTGCTGCTGAAGTAGATGTGGCTGGTTGTTCAGCATGCTGAGGTGGAGGTACAGAAATAGGAACAGTCTCCTCAAGATTGATGACCTGTGGAGGGGGCTGAGATGTCTGCCCTTCTTGTGCTTGTTTTGATGATGCTTGTAGAGGTGCTTGTATAGCTTCATATTGCCCCAACTTTTCTTGTGCCTTCACAAGCTCTTTGTAAATAGAAACTAGCAGGGCAGTAGAATCCTGCTCATACCTTTGCTTTGCTACCTCATCAGTCTGTGGATGGATAGTGGCTGGAATTTTGATCTTCTTTCTTAGCGCAGCCATGTCAGCATCTCTAATTTTCAGGATCTCTTGTATCCCTTTGATGTCATTGGGATTGTGCCCAATTTCTATAATGATTTCCTCCAGGGATCTTATCCTGTTGTCTTTGGCCCGAGAAGAGGCCCTCTCTAGTTCCAGCTGGGAAGCTGTGGCATTCAGACTGCTTGTTAATTAATAATTGTCCAAATTCTTGTCGGCCAATGCAGCATACACCATTTCTCCAGTTTGCTTATGCAGCTCAATTTTGTCCATAGGGTGTATGTCTTTGGCAAGGACCTCTAGGTTGGTCCTAAGATAGTCAGCAGTGGATTGTGGCCGGAGTGCCGTGGGCATAAAGTGACTCATTGTCAATTTGCCTTCACTTACATCAAAAGCAGACATAAGTCTCTGCTGATTGGAAGGAGCCATGTTTAGCAAGTGATTATACAATTGTACTTTGATAGGGTCACTCCTCCTCTTAATGTCTATAAACTGCTGCTTGATGCTTACTTGTCCTTCTTTCTGCTGGCTAGAGGAGCTGACCTCCCCTCCCATGGTCCTGTCTTGTTCCTGCTGGAAGGAACTTGCTGAAGTTTCTCTGCTGGGTGGGCCCATGCCCAATGCTTCTCTTATCGCTATATCATCCTCTGGAAAGTCATTGAGTCTTTGCCTTTTCTCTCCTTGGTCTATAGAGGATGTCAAGGGAGTCTCTCTGTCCCTTTTTCTGAAGACAAATGTATCCTCCTTTTGAGGGGTTTGGAGGACCGAGGCATCAAATGTAGTGTCTTGTCTTGTAGGCACTGTTCTTTCAGTGGTTTGAGTAGTCTCCACTGTTTTCTTTTGCTGGGCAAGCTGCTCCTGCCCTTGTTCTTCTTGCTGTTGTTGCTCTTGCTGTCCTGATTCTTCTTGCTGCCCTTGCTGCAGCCCTTCTGCTTGCTGCTGTTGTTTTTGTTGTTGTTCCTGCTGTTGCTCCTGCTCCATCTCTTTCTCTGCCTCCATCTCCTTCTCTTTTCCCTTTTCTGATATCTTTCCAGCAACTCTTGTAGTTTGCTGTGGGGTGGTTGAAGAGGAGGCTGCTGCTCCAATTTGTGTGCTTGGCAGTGAGGGGACCTGTGAATAAAACTCAAGGTCAGCCATCTTCTTTTGGTTGTTTAGAGCTCTTTGATTAAGCTCTTCTTGAGTCACATTTTCTTCTAAAGTTCCTCTTTTCCACTTGCTTTGGTTGGCATATTTTTCTAAGCGAGGAAGGCTATAATGACCATAAGCAGACAGTTTGTATTTGAATCTCCTCATTGTGATGAAGTTGTTGGGGTCATAGGGTTTCCATATGAAACTGTATTTGAGACCAAAGCCCCCTAGTATTGTATCTGCTTCCTTCCACCCTTCATCCCTTTCATTGTAGAGGAAATGGCCAAGTTGACTTTTGACCTTTAGCTGTGCCTTTTTACCTCTGCCTGAGAAGTGGAACATATCCACAAAGCCAAACTGCCTGAAGTATTCTAAGGCAAATAGCCTCATAGGCACAAATCTGGGTAGTCTAAATGGGGGCAACTCACACCCATATATTCTAATGACGGTGTGGTGTTGGTAGAAATACCAATCCCCAATACTGTATACTTTTGATAAATGCAGGCATCTTTGCATTTCATCTGTCAGTCTGGGAGGAGGTGAACCCAACAGTAGAGTCAAGGCTGGATGGATGAAAAGATCAATAAATTCGCAGTAGGTGTATGGAGAGCAGCTTACTATGTGAAAAACGGATGTCCAATACACAACTGATCTCAGATTGCCCTGTGCATCTACTCTCTTCTTTGGGAAGGAGAACTTATCATGCTGGAAGTATAGGAGCAGATGATATAGGTAAGAGGTGTATCTAAATACCCTTTCTCTTGACAAATTCATCAACTGATCATGCATCTTGTCTGATATGTATGTGGCATAATCATAGTGGATTGGCTTCTTTCCTGGGGAAAACATAAGCATCATTTGTATAACTGTTTCATCCACATGTTCTATTGAATCATATCCCAGGATGGGACTGATCATGTCAACCAGGTCTAGGCCCAATTGGTTGAGGTAAACACAGTTGATAGGAGGAATTTGTAGAGTGTCAGCTTTGATGAACAGCTGGTTGATCTTTGTAATTTGGGCCTCTATGGTTCTGGCTCCCTGTACTATTAAATCAGCTAATGACAGAGGGACCAACTTTTGATCTGTCTGGAACTGCAACATCTCCCTGATGGCTTCAGGGGTAATGAGGAACAGAATTGAGCCTGCAGAGTCCAGCACTGCCCTCTGGGATGCATCATAGTGGTCAGCAACTAGGTGTACAAGCTCAGGGAATTGATTAACCTGAGGAAGCTTCAATATTGGGAGGAATGAATCCCAAATTCCCAGGATGTCTGTCCCCCTCTCATGTTTGATCTTTATTTCATTTAGGATTTGCAAATGAAACCTGCTTCTGCTCAACATCTCCTCTGATATCTTGTAGTCCAAGTCTGCTAATGCTCTGGTGTCCAATGTTCTATTAGGGACATTCAGGGGAGCCACATTGAGGGCTATAGGAGCTACAGGGGGGTCCATGACTCTTGTTTTAGGATTTCTGCTTGCTCAAGGACTGTGTTACTATGCAGAGTAACGCCACCAGAGTTCTCTTTGCACAGAATGAAAATGCCTGGAAAAAGGTGAATGCAGGGTCTATAGTAGTTCAAATACTGTTTGATAGCAACTAAGACCAAAGTTTTAGCTTTCTCTGGCGTCTTTTAATGGTGAAATTTGGTTTCAAATGCGCCTGCCGCGATTATGCAGACAGGGCCTGGTTTTTCAATAAATTGTAGCTGGGAAAAGGCTCGGCTGGTGTTTTTCGAGGTGATTGTTGGAAATTTAAAGCTCTGCCGAGGAATTCAGTGGTGAATTTCTAAGTTTTGACTTTCTTTAAGCTTTCAGAGTGTTTAACAGAGAATTGCAGGCGCACAGAGGACAGACGATGAAGAATACCTGGTAAAATAGTGAGCAAAGGTCGTAAATGCAGGTTGAACTCGTGCGCTGGAGGTCTCCTGGTCGATTTAGCAGGTTGACAGCAAACTTGGACGCGAGCGCATGAGGCAGAAATAACGACGAATGAGTGAAAAAAGAACGTAAAAACGCGATTTTGGCCATAATATAGATTTTTTAATACTTTGGCGCCTTTTTACAATGACGTCATTGGTGGGGTCAAGGTCGGATGACGTCATGCTGACGTCATCGGGTGACGTGGCGGGGTCTGGTTGGTCCACAGGGGCAGTGAGATGGCAGGACAGGTGGACCAATGGCAGGGCAAGAGACTGACGGGACAGCGTACCTGGGTGACGGAGCGATGACATGTTGATGACACGGAGATGACGTGAGCAGGCGGGATGGGGAAACCGGAAACCGCCAGTGGTTTCGTATCGCACCGCTTCCTGTACGGGGGCGGTATCCGTCAGTTGTACCTCTGACGCATTGTGGTGAGGGCGCGTGGCAGCGGAGTGACGTCCTCAAAATACGGACGTCGGGAGATAAGTTTCGGGCATCGGATGAGCTCCGACGTCATGGTGATCGTTAGATCTACGGATGTTGATCGGACGGTGGTCGGATGGCAGATATGACAGGGGGATAGTACAGGTAACTGTCGGACGTTGGAAGGAGTCCGACGCCATCAGGGCCGTCGGATCTGTAGGGCCTGATCTGACGGTCGTCGGGGAGGTGACATGGGCAGTGTATACGGAAGCGGGCGGAGGCAATAAAACATGTTTTGAACGGGTTTTCAATGTATTTCGAAAAAACGATTTGCATGCGCTTAACCTTGGTTATATGGCGGAAAGTGGGTTTTTCATGCTTTTTTGCCCTTTGAAGCGGGTAAAGGTGGAATTTAGGCCCTTTAGGGGTTGTTTATGTGTAAAAGTGGTAAAAATAGAGGAATTAGCTCATGAAGGGGAAGGGGTAGCTGGCATAGGTTCATCAACATGACCTGGTGTCATTTGATCCCTGACTCGAGACTTTATTGGCTATAATGCCAAGGGGGTGGGTATTTATAAGATTTTGGGGTTTATACACCTTGGTGTTAGTAATATTAGGGAAAAAGGTGATATAAGGGATTTATATAATAGAGTTAGTGTTAATATGGAGGAGAGGGTAAGTGGATGTGGAAACCATTGAGTTTATATGAAACAAACTTGGTTTTAAATGCAGATCAAAATGAAAAGAACTTTAGACAAGAAATGTGGCTTCTTAAAGATTTAAGAAACACCATGAAACCTTAGTCTTTTCCATGAATCTTAGCTGATAGGGGAATGTTAGAAATGAAATTGGAGGGGAATGAGGGAAATTAGTCATGCTTCCTGCTGAAATTTGATGAAGAAGGACACCTTTGTCACTTAATTAACTTTGCTTTGATACCCACCATCACCAATGCTTGCAATGGTAGGGATAGTCTTTCTGCAACCCCAACTACTTACCCAGCTACTTACCTAGCATTTTTATTTCTTCTTGGAGGGTGCACTTGGACTTGCAGACCCTTACTTGCCTTTTCTTTTCTTTGGCTTTTTCTTTTGCTTTCTCTATCTACTTCTACCCTTATCTCTTCCAAGGTCCCAGATTAGGCTGTTGGGATCCTTTTCTTCTCTACCTAAACTAGTTGTCTGCCAAGATTAAGCAGTTTGGACAGACTTCTTTCTCTAGTCTATAGCAGAAAATTGAAAACATGGCATGATCCAGATTAAACTGTTGGATCATCCATCAAAATTTGAAAATGAGGCCATCAATCATTGAAACACTTTACACCCCTCTTGTTTCCTAGGAAATATGGGATCTTTGTAAACTCAAAGCAGAGCATATTTGGACTTTCTCTTGCCAATCATGAAATATGAAACCTATTGCTATAGGTATCCAACAGTGGCTCCACATGGGGATGGTTTTTCTTTCGAAAGACCAAGAGCAGCAGGTCAGATTGCCTTATACTTTGGCTGCCCATACCATTCTTGAAATTTGCTGTATTGATGTGTCAAAATTGTGTGCTTCTTCCTTGGAAGACCTCTGATTCTATTTGCCTTTTGCTGGTTGGTGAATCACTTAGAAAACTGTATATTATAATCTAAAACAGAAAATGATATGTACATCTGCATATATACAAGGAATCCTTAGACTCCACTCATGGGGAATAGTCAAAGTAGTGCTTCAGCATCCTGCCATTAACAGGACCTTCATCCAAGTCAGTTTTAGTCAGACTTTTAAGGAAGTAGGTGTTGTTACCTTGTACTGCTTGGACAGCAAATGGTCCTCTCCATAAAGAATCAAATTTTCCATGTTTTCCTTTATCTTCTCTTCTTGCATCCCACTTTAAGACCTTGTCCCCCACATTGAAATCTTCTGCTTTGGTTCTTCTATCAAAGGCCTTTTTCAATTTTTCTTGTAATATCTGCACTCTGCTGAAAACTTGTTCTCTAGTTTGCTGTAGGCAAATTATCTGGTTAATCCTCCTTTGCATGTCATTTGGCTCTGCTTGACTTTCTTGCAGAAGCTTCATAACCGGCACTCCTAGTGATGAAGGAAATCTGGCTTCTAATCCATAGACTAACTCATATGGGCTGGTCCCAATTGATCTTTTTGTTGTTAGTCTATCTGCCCATAAAGCATTGACCAGTTTCTTATGCCAATTCTTTTTGTTCTCTTCCAGCACCTTCTTTATGATGTTTATTAAACTTTTGTTTGATGATTCAGCAAGGCCATTTCCTTGAGGATAGTAAGCAGTAGAATGGCCCAAAGTAATGTGAAATTTATGGCAGAAGTTCACCATCTTCTTGGATCTGAAGGCAGCAGCATTGTCTGTTATTATCTTGTCTGGACAGCCAAATCTAGCCAGTATATTGTTTTCCAAAAACTGGATGATTACTGAATCATTTGCTTGCCTACATGGGGCAGCTTCAATCCACTTGGTGAAGTAGTCTGTTGCTGTTAAAATCCATCTGTGTTGGCCTGAAGATGAGGGATGAATTTCCCCAATGAAATCCAAGCCCCATTGTTGAAAGGGTCTCTCTGTTGCAATGGGCCTTAAGGGAAGTGGCAGCAACTGTCTTTTGCCCTCAAACAGTTGGCATTTGTGGCATGAGGTTGTGAATTTCTTAACATCAGAGAACATGGTGGGCCAGTAATAACCGGCCCTCAATATCTTGTCCACAGTGGACTTCCAGTATAAATGTCCACCACAGTCTCCTGCATGGAATTCTTGCATGATGTTGTTAGTCTCATTCTCCATTAGACAGTGCAGCAAAATACCTTCATGGTTCTTCCAAAGTAAATTTCCATCCATCACACAAAATCTAGATGTTTTCATTTTTAGGAACCTACACTTAGTTTTGGACAGTCCTGGGGGAGCACACAGGTTTTGTAACACATAACAGATATCAGAGTACCAAGGAGATTGTTCAAAGGCTACATTGATCTTTGGAGTCGCCAGCTCTGTTTCACTGTCCAGTTGATTGATATCCAAGGCTTGGAAATTTGCTTCTGTCATTAGTTTGGCCAAACCTTGCCCTTTTATCAGCTTTGTAGGTTTTATTTCAATGTCAAATTCTAGTATGTTTGCAATCCATTTTCCTCTTCTGCCCTCTAAGTTTTCTTGGGTGAGAATGTCTTTGACAATAGGACTTGGTACATAAGCCACAACATGGGAGTAAAGGATATAGATCCTAAAGTCTTTGATAGCTTTAATCAAAGCATAGGCTTGCTTCTCCATAATTTGGTACTTTAGAGGGGCATCTCTAAGAGCTCTGCTGAAGAAGGCAATAGGCTTCTCATTCCCTTGGTCATCTTTCTGTAATAAAACAGCAGCAATAGTATGTTGGGAAGCAAAAGAGAAAATGATAAAGTCTCTGTCAAACTGAGGATTGGTTAACACTGGGGTTTGAGTCAATGCCAATTTTATACTTTCAAAGGCTTGTTTTGCTTCAACAGTCCACTTGACCTTTGAATCTTTCTTTAGCATATTGTTTAATAATCTGATTAGTTCTGCTAAGTTTGGGATAAACCTTCTTAAAAAGTTAATTTTCCCTAAGAATCCCTGCAACTCCTTGACATTCCTTGGATGAGGCATTTGTAGGATAGCTTGTATCCTATCCGGATCAATTCTTATGCCATCTTTTGAAATAATGTGCCCTAAGAGTTTCCCTTCTTCTAAGCCAAATAATGATTTCTTGGGATTTAAGGAAATGCCATATTTTCTACATGTTAGGAAAATTTGTCTCAAATGTTTCAGGTGTTCTTGGTCAGATTTTGAAAAGGGTGTAAGATCATCTAAGTAAATGACCAGGAAGTCATGAATCTCTTTTGCAAAAGCAATATCCATTGCTCTTTGAAACGTTGCCCCTGCGTTTTTCAATCCAAAGGGCATTTTTACATACTTGAAAGTTCCCCATGGAGTTGTAAATGCAGTTTTGTCTTGATCATCAGGGTGTACTAGGATTTGATTGAAGCCTGAGAATCCATCAAGCAATGACATCCTTGAAGCCCCTACTACTCTTTGAAGAATGTGATCCATTTTGGGTAAAGGATAGTTATCTTTGAGTGATACTTGATTTAAATTCCTTAAGTCTACACAGAGTCTAATCTCACCAGTTTTCTTTCTAGTAGGGACTAAATTTGAAATCCACTCAGAGAACCTGATTGGTGCTATGATACCAGCTTTGAACATTTTATGCAACTCTTTTTCAATAGAAGGAAGGAGCATAGGATTGATCCTTCTCAATTTTTGTTTGAATGGTTTTTGATTAGGCTTGAGGGGAATAGTGTGCTGGATGACAGAAGTATCATAGGACTTTAGATCCTCATAACCCCAAGCAAAAACATCTTGAAACTCTTTAAAGAGGTCAATGTATTTGGGTTTTTGATCGGGGGGCAAAGAAGCAGATAGTTTTATTATTTTAGGCTTGTCAATAGTACCAATGTTGCATTCTTCCACTGCTGCATCTAATGGCTGCATCTTTGGCTTCCTGGGGACATCATTTGAATCAAAAATGTCCTCTAGTGGGGTAAGGCCTACTGGAAGGAAATTGTCTTTGAGTTGTATGATTTCAGCTTCAGCGCTGCTCCCCTCTTCACCGTTAATTTGGTGAATTTGCTGAATGTTTTCATTGTTGAAAATGGTTGGACTCAGTAATTGTTTTGCTGTTCTAGGTGACATTGGGTGAACAAACTGTTGGAACTGTATTTGTGATTGACTTGCTCCATCAAGTATTTGTGATTGACATGCTGACTCAAGTATTTGTGATTGACATGCTGACTCAATGTCAATATTTAATCCCGTGAACTCTTGTTGCAAGGTTAAAAAATTGTTTATTTGCATGTCATCCTCAAATACTTGCCATTCTTTGACATTGTTTGGAATAGAGGGTCTGTATTTGACCTCGGCTGTGAAACAGTTATTGGGTTGTAATGGGAATTTGAAGGTGCTGGCAAATGTTGCCAAGCTGTGTGCATGGAGATTGTGGCCCCTTGAAATTTTTGTGATAACAAACTCAGAGAAAGTCTCCAATATTTCAATTACAGCAGACCTGTAGGACCTCAATCTTTTGTCATTGGTGACAAAACTTCCCTTTACTTGTTGAATTACTAGATCAGAGTCTCCCATGATGGAGAGCCTAGGTGCTTGTAATGACTTTGCTAGCTTGAGGCCTAGCAACAGAGCTTCATATTCTGCCATGTTATTAGTGCATCTAAAATTTAATCTATAAGCCCTGCCTTCTGTGTGGTCTTTCTCTTTGTTATGTATCCAAACTCCAGCTCCTGCCCCTAACTTGTTAACTGAGCCATCAAATTCTAGGACCCACAGGATATCCTGCTGGACAGGAGATTTAAAATTCTGTTCATGGGATGGCAATGTGAGCAGGAGTTGGGGTTTCTTCTCCCATTTGTTTTCTAGGACAGTTTCATCACTTGTTTGACAATCTTTGACAACTAGAGGAGGGATAATGTGTATTGTTGGGCTGATTGATGTTTTGCAGGTGCTACTTGCTTGATCAATGTTTTGTTCTTGTATGAGTGTTTCGGTCGTAATGTCATTGTTTGAGAGGCTTGTGCTGTCATTGAAAAGGATGAAGGAGTCTATGTCCGAATGGACAGCATATATTGGAAAATTTTGAGGCTTTTCTTCACTGATGACCATGTACTTCATGAGTGTTTCCCTGTAAAGTCTTTTTGGTTGCCCAAAGACAGAGATAGTGGCATATGACATATCTAATTGCAGGGAGCCTTGGAGCTTGGCCCCCCATGATCTTGATAACAGCATCCCATATTTGGGTGGGATATCAGCGACTACAACATCCATTAGAATGGTTTTGTTGGGATATTGAACCAGGGACACACATAAATCCTTTATTAGGCCCAAACATTTGACTTGGCTAGAATCAAAGGAAAACAGGTCTTTGTATGGTCTTGTTATATCCAGGTTCAATCTTTCCATGACTGCTTTTGGCATAAGGTTGTGAGAGGCACCTGAGTCGAACATTGCATTATGCAGTATTTTATCATGTATATGCAAGCTGACATAAAAAGGTAAAATCCCTGTGACTATTGTTTTTCCATCTACCTCTGGGCCAAACAGTAATTCTGGAGTGTCATCTAGCACATTTACATCATCTTTGCTATCAGTGAGTTGAAGGGATTTCTTGATCTGTTGTTTATAGATGTCATGCTTGGCTAGCTCTGAGAGGGGAATTGCTATCTTTAGCTTGCCAATCTCTGTGCCTAGGTCAAAAGGTTTGTCAACTTGGGTTTTGGAGTCACGGATAGCAGTCCTTTCTTTGTTCATTAAATCTTCTTGTTGGATTTCATCTTGACTTTGAGACCTGCCCCTTTTACTCATGTCTTGAGGGGTGATGTTTGAATCAGGGTGAGAGGATGAAGTTGCCATGGGCTGTTGTAGTGGGGACAGTAGTTCAGTAACCTCCTCAACTACAATTTCTTCTGCAGGCAAGTTTATTTTGTCATTAGGTTCTGTGACCATGGTTTCTTTCGACCTTTGTTTATCCTTTATCTTGTCTGGCTGATTTACATTCACAGTCCTACTCCTTAGTTTGTACTGTTTATGGACTTCATAGACAACAGTATCATATCCTTGTTTGAAATCAAAGGATTCTCCTGATTTAGTTTGGAATGTTTTGATTTCCTCCTCCTCGTGGTCTTCTTGTGTTAAGAAAACATGGCTTTTACCATCCAGACCCATTAAGTTAATTTCAGGATCTTGGTTAAGCTCATTAGATGTGGAATTTTCTGCATAATTTTCTTGAAAAGGGGGTCTAATGTCTTGGTCAGCACTTGTTTTTCCTATGTTAGGGTTCCGAGTTCTCCTAAAATTCGGATTTCTAGGAGGGTTGCTTTGTGATGCTTCCCATGATGATTTTCTTTCAACTGATTCCACTCTTTCACCCAATCTCTTCATGCTATTTAGTATTGCATCTAGCTTCTGATCAAAGCCCGAGGGTTCTTCTTTGAAGACAGTCTTCTTTTCCAACTTTGCCCTGTTTCTTTTGGCAATTAGGTTAGCCTCCACTGTGACAACAACCCTTTGAGCTTCTGCAAGGGTTGGAGGATCTCTTTCTTTCAACTGATAGGCCATATCAGGGTCAAAACCGTCAGGGAATTTATATAGGGCTAAATCAGGAGGGGGCCTTAAGTTCTGTGGGATAGCATTATATACATTGTTAAACCTGGCACAGTATTCCAAAAATGTTTCTTGGGGACCTCTCTTAATAGTGTCATATTCACCAAGTATGTGGAGTGGATCTTTCTTTTTCTCCCATCTATTTATAAACTCTTGGTAAAGCTCCTCAGGAGTGGTAATGGAATTTGCATTCAGGGATCTAAACCAAGTTCTAACATCCCCAGTTAAGCTTTGAACAAAAATTCTCATCCTGACACTGTCATCATCTATTTCATAGGTCTCAAAGTGGTCTTGCATCTTCTTAGCATGCTGGACAGCTGTCAAAGGGCCATTGGAGTCAAAAAATGAGATTTTGGTTTGGTAGTCTTGGGGTAGAGCTGCAGCATTAGCTGGTATCTGCAGAGGTGCATACCTGTTAGCCATGTTTATGAGGTTTAGAGGGTTAATAGGAACAAATGGAACAACAGGGATTACTGGTGTAACAGGGTTAATGGGATGGGTAACAAACGGGGGACTGGTTGAAAGAGTATGTGCAGTTGGTGAAGATGTGAAAGGAGGGCTTTGAGGTGTTGAAGGTGAACTAGGGGAACTAGGGGTGGACCGGAAAAGAACTTTGCAAGGAGTGGGAATGAGGATAGGTTGATCTGAACTTATATCTGAATCAGCAGGCTTCTCCTGCTTTTGCTGTCTCCTTATGTTCTTTGGAATGATATTTGGATTATCAACAATGATGGGTTGATTAGGGTCAGGGTTTGCCCTAGTGTGCCTTGGGTTTCTTTTGGGAGCCAGCTTCTAATTGTTCTTTTAGAATTTATATAGGAAGTTTTATATATACAAGGACTGAATGAGAATTTTGCAATGACTATATATGCTTCAAAGCTAGGATGAAGATTCCCTAATCAGCTCTTCCCTAAAGCTGTCCCTGAGTTGCAGAAACAGTTCTAAGGCCTCTTGATTGGTTTCAGGCTTGATGGTAGCTTTGGAAGATAGATAGTAGTTGAAAAATTTTAAGAAATCCCCAGTGGAGTCGCCAATTATGTTAACACCCAGGTTGTTCCCTATGACTCCCAAGGGAATACGGCCGGGGTAACCACTAACCAATCTTTGGGTTACAGTTCCTAGCCTAACTGCAACCAGAGAGGGCTCTCTCTGTATGATTTATCTTTGTTATAATTGTGTTTTAGGCTAGCTATGATGCTTAGGTTTTGTTTGTGTTTTGGTTGAAGGATTTCTTTCAAGTCTTATGATGTACTATTCTGATTGTGAGTTTCCATTGGGCAATGGAGTCTAAATGCTGTGAGATGATCTTATACGTTGAGTAGTGTTCTAACTGCAAGGCCTATTGTGTATTTAACAAACAAGTTCAAATTTGAGTGATGATATATGTCAACTAGCAGAAATCTGTTAAGAATTCTCTGTTATGTTGGTGAGATGAAAGAGGACGCAGAGCACAGGAGCAAAGTATGAATTCCTGTGACAGTGGTCAATATGAAAGATGTATTCTGAAAGTGCAGCAGCTTAAGAATCACACTTTATATAGATTACATCTGAAGAAAACATTTAATAAACAACATAGACTGAACTCAGGGTGCTCAGTGCGCAAATCTTGTGAGTTATTCTTTTTCTCTGTTGATTAATATTGGAAATCAGATAGCGTATATGGAACTATAACAAAATAGACTAAACATGGAGAAAGTTACAGAGACTTATTGCATGGTAAGATACGCAGGGATCCAGCAGTCATGAACAGGCACAGAACATCTTCAACACATCAAGCATCCACGAAATTCCATTGCTTCCTTTATTAACTTTCAGAAAACAATTACAGCATATCAAACTCTTCAGGAGAAATTCACAACAACCCTTGCTATCTTATGCGAAGGGGTTTATATAGAAATATGTATACAAAATATCTCAGGTATTGAGTCATTTGAGAGAGAGAAAATATCTTCAGTAGTGTTCAGAAAGTAGGCAAGAAGTTATTACAACGTTAAATGCAGCGTAAATGCCCTTTATATCTGTCAGAGAATTGTTTTGACTTTTAGGAGTCACTGAGGCGGTTGCATTACTCTGTATTAATCCTGTAGGTACGCATTTACTTTTACCTGCGCAGTGAGTTCTCGGACTTGCCAGCTGTGGTTCTCTTTTTCTGCTTTGTTGGCCGCTAGATCCGCTGAGTTGGCTCAGCTTTGATTTTATAATGCCTGCTGATTTTGTTGACTGTTCTTTTCATCAAAATTTGTAGAAGAAACAGAAGTTGGTGCATGAGTCACTGTTTACAAAATTCTCTGGATTGCATCTGTCCACCATTCCTGTGTAGGGAGCTGATGCCTGAGGATGGCCTCCATTGTCTCTTCAGCTTCTGTATATTTGAAAAAATTTGGGGCTACATCAAACAAGTGATTAATTTCATTCATTACAAAAAGTAGATTTTCTATCTTACTATAGAAAATCTGTCCTGTAATAGGCCCTGTGTCTTCTGAAGTGCTGGCCTTCTCATTGACCTGTGCTGAGGCAAAAACATTCACTCTTTTAGCATACTGTTCATGGGTGAATAACCTCCCTCCGCTGTTCAGCAAGCTAGGGAGTCCTTTATTCTGCAATACCTGGAATCTCTCCATGAACCTGTTTACCTCTGTCTGCATATCCTGGGTTCTTCTGTCCAATGTCTGTACCAGATTTCTAAGAGTAAGAACCCTCTTGATCATTTGAATAGTCTCAGTCCTATTTGCAATTCCCATGGTGGCCAGCTGAGAACTTGTTTTGTGATTGAGCACATTGATCATTCTTGTAGCAATTTCAGGCATATTTCCCAATAAGGCCCTTGATGTTCTGATTTCCCTCTGTGCCTTTGGAATGAGCTCTAGTTGCTCATGGATTGTCTCAACGTATGGCCATTGGTTGTTGATGGATTTACCAATATTAGACCATATCATTGCTCTGATCTCAGCTATGATTTTATCTAGCTTGAGCTCATTTTCAAGCTCCTTGATCTTGTCTTTAAGGGCTTTGATTTCCCTGGCCTTCTCTCCCACTTCTCTTTTTGTCTTATCATGCCTTTCATTTACCTTGGCCAGCTGTTCCTTAGTTTCATTCAGCTCTGTCATCTGGGCTTCCAACACTTGTATTTCATTCTTTAGCTTTTGCATGTCTAGGCTCTGATCTGTGCTGATGGGTGCTGCTGAAGTAGATGTGGCTGGTTGTTCAGCTTGCTGAGGTGGAGGTACAGAAATAGGAACAGTCTCCTCAAGATTGATGACCTGTGGAGGGGGCTGAGATGTCTGCCCTTCTTGTGCTTGTTTTGATGATGCTTGTAGAGGTGCTTGTATAGCTTCATATTGCCCCAATTTTTCTTGTGCCTTCACAAGCTCTTTGTAAATAGAAACTAGCAGGGCAGTAGAATCCTGCTCATACCTTTGCTTTGCTACCTCATCAGTCTGTGGATGGATAGTGGCTGGAATTTTGATCTTCTTTCTTAGTGCAGCCATGTCAGCATCTCTAATTTTCAGGATCTCTTGTATCCCTTTGATGTCATTGGGATTGTGCCCAATTTCTATAATGATTTCCTCCAGGGATCTTATCCTGTTATCTTTGGCCTGAGAAGAGGCCCTCTCTAGTTCCAGCTGGGAAGCTGTGGCATTCAGACTGCTTGTTAATTTATAATTGTCCAAAGTCTTGTCGGCCAATGCAGCATACACCATTTCTCCAGTTTGCTTATGCAGCTCAATTTTGTCCATAGGGTGTATGTCTTTGGCAAGGACCTCTAGGTTGGTCCTAAGATAGTCAGCAGTGGATTGTGGCCGGAGTGCCGTGGGCATAAAGTGACTCATTGTCAATTTGCCTTCACTTACATCAAAAGCAGACATAAGTCTCTGCTGATTGGAAGGAGCCATGTTAAGCAAGTGATTATACAATTGTACTTTGATTGGGTCACTCCTCCTCTTAATGTCTATAAACTGCTGCTTGATGCTTACTTGTCCTTCTTTCTGCTGGCTAGAGGAGCTGACCTCCCCTCCCATGGTCCTGTCTTGTTCCTGCTGGAAGGAACTTGCTGAAGTTTCTCTGCTGGGTGGGCCCATGCCCAATGCCTCTCTTATTGCTATATCATCCTCTGGAAAATCATTGAGTCTCTGCCTTTTCTCTCCTTGGTCTATAGAGGATGTCAGGGGAGTCTCTCTGTCCCTTTTTCTAAAGACAAATGTATCCTCCTTCTGAGGAGTTTGGAGGACCGAGGCATCAAATGTAGTGTCTTGTCTTGTAGGCACTGTTCTCTCAGTGGTTTGAGGAGTCTCCACTGTTTCCTTTTGCTGGGCAAGCTGCTCCTGCCCTTGTTCTTCTTGTTGTTGTTGCTCTCGCTGTTCTGATTCTTCTTGCTGCCCTTGCTGCAGCCCTTCTGCTTGTTGCTGTTGTTTTTGTTGCTGTTCCTGCTGTTGCTCCTGCTCCATCTCTTTCTCTGCCTCCATCTCCTTCTCTTTTCCCTTTTCTGATATCTTTCCAGCAACTCTTGTAGTTTGCTGTGGGGTGGTTGAAGAGGAGGCTGCTGCTCCAATTTCTGTGCTTGGCAGTGAGGGGACCTGTGAATAAAACTCAAGGTCAGCCATCTTCTTTTGGTTGTTTAGAGCTCTTTGATCAAGCTCTTCTTGAGTCACATTTTCTTCTAAAGTTCCTCTTTTCCACTTGCTTTGGTTGGCATATTTTTCTAAGCGAGGAAGGCTATAATGACCATAAGCAGACAGTTTGTATTTGAGTCTCCTCATTGTGATGAAGTTATTGGGGTCATAGGGTTTCCATATGAAACTGTATTTGAGACCAAAGCCCCCCAGTATTGTATCTGCTTCCTTCCACCCTTCATCCCTTTCATTGTAGAGGAAATGGCCAAGTTGACTTTTGACCTTTAGCTGTGCCTTTTTACCTCTGCCTGAGAAGTGGAACATATCCACAAAGCCAAACTGCCTGAAGTATTCTAAGGAAAATAGCCTCATAGGCACAAATCTGGGTAGTCTAAATGGGGGCAACTCACACCCATATATTCTAATGACGGTGTGGTGTTGGTAGAAATACCAATCCCCAATACTATATACTTTTGATAAATGTAGACATCTTTGCATTTCATCTGTCAGTCTGGGAGGAGGTGAACCCAACAGTAGAGTCAAGGCTGGATGGATGAAAAGATCAATAAATTCGCAGTAGGTGTATGGAGAGCAGCTTACTATGTGAAAAACGGATGTCCAATACACAACTGATCTCAGATTGCCCTGTGCATCTACTCTCTTCTTTGGGAAGGAGAACTTATCATGCTGGAAGTATAGGAGCAGATGATATAGGTAAGAGGTGTATCTAAATACCCTTTCTCTTGACAAATTCATCAACTGATCATGCATCTTGTCTGATATGTATGTGGCATAATCATAGTGGATTGGCTTCTTTCCTGGGGAAAACATAAGCATCATTTGTATAACTGTTTCATCCACATGTTCTATTGAATCATATCCCAGGATGGGACTGATCATGTCAACCAGGTCTAGGCCCAATTGGTTGAGGTAAACACAGTTGATAGGAGGAATTTATAGAGTGTCAGCTTTGATGAACAGCTGGTTGATCTTTGTAATTTGGGCCTCTGTGGTTCTGGCTCCCTGTACTATTAAATCAGCTAATGACAAAGGGACCAACTTTTGATCTGTCTGGAACTGCAACATCTCCCTGATGGCTTCAGGGGTAATGAGGAACAGAATTGAGCCTGCAGAGTCCAGCACTGCCCTCTGGGATGCATCATAGTGGTCGGCAACTAGGTGTACAAGCTCAGGGAATTGATTAACCTGAGGAAGCTTGAATATTGGGAGGAATGAATCCCAAATTCCCAGGATGTCTGTCCCCCTCTCATGTTTGATCTTTATTTCATTTAGGATTTGCAAATGAAACCTGCTTCTGCTCAACATCTCCTCTGATATCTTGTAGTCCAAGTCTGCTAATGCTCTGGTGTCCAATGTTCTATTAGGGACATTCAGGGGAGCCACATTGAGGGCTATAGGAGCTACAGGGGGGTCCATGACTCTTGTTTTAGGATTTCTGCTTGCTTAAGGACTGTGTTACTATGCAGAGTAACGCCACCAGAGTTCTCTTTGCACAGAATGAAAATGCCTGGAAAAAGGTGAATGCAGGGTCTATAGTAGTTCAAATACTGTTTGATAGCAACTAAGACCAAAGTTTTAGCTTTCTCTGGCGTCTTTTAATGGTGAAATTTGGTTTCAAATGCGCCTGCCGCGATTATGCAGACAAGGCCTGGTTTTTCAATAAATTGTAGCTGGGAAAAGGCTCGACTGGTGTTTTTCGAGGTGATTGTTGGAAATTTAAAGCTCTGCCGAGGAATTCAGTGGTGAATTTCTAAGTTTTGACTTTCTTTAAGCTTTCAGAGTGTTTAACAGAGAATTGCAGGCGCACAGAGGACAAACGATGAAGAATACCTGGTAAAATAGTGAGAAAAGGTCGTAAATGCAGGTTGAACTCGTGCGCTGGAGGTCTCCTGGTCGATTTAGCAGGTTGACAGCAAACTTGGACGCGAGCGCATGAGGCAGAAATAACGACGAATGAGTGAAAAAAGAACGTAAAAACGCGATTTTGGCCATAATATAGATTTTTTAATACTTTGGCGCCTTTTTACAATGACGTCAGCATGACGTCATTGGTGGGGTCAAGGTCGGATGATGTCATGCTGACGTCATCGGGTGACGTGGCGGGGTCTGGTTGGTCCACAGGGGCAGTGAGATGGCAGGACAGGTGGACCAATGGCAGGGCAAGAGACTGACGGGACAGCGTACCTGGGTGACGGAGCGATGACATGTTGATGACACGGCGATGACGTGAGCAGGCGGGATGGGGAAACCGGAAACCGACAGTGGTTTCGTATCGCACCGCTTCCTGTACGGGGGCGGTATCCGTCAGTTGTACCTCCGACGCATTGTGGTGAGGGCGCGTGGCAGCGGAGTGACGTCCTCAAAATACGGACGTCGGGAGATAAGTTTCGGGCATCGGATGAGCTCCGACATCATGGTGATCGTTAGATCTACGGATGTTGATCGGACGGTGGTCGGATGGCAGATATGACAGGGGGATAGTACAGGTAACTGTCGGACGTCGGAAGGAGTCCGACGCCATCAGGGCCGTCGGATCTGTAGGGCCTGATCTGACGGTCGTCAGGGAGGTGACATGGGCAGTGTATACGGAAGCGGGCGGAGGCAATAAAACATGTTTTGAACGGGTTTTCAATGTATTTCGAAAAAACGATTTGCATGCGCTTAACCTTGGTTATATGGCGGAAAGTGGGTTTTTCATGTTTTTTGCCCTTTGAAGCGGGTAAAGGTGGAATTTAGGCCCTTTAGGGGTTTTTTATGTGCAAAAGGGGTAAAAATAGAGGAATTAGCTCATGAAGGGGAAGGGGTAGCTGGCATAGGTTCATCAACATGACATGGTGTCATTTGATCCCTGACTCGAGACTTTATTGGCTATAATGCCAAGGGGGTGGGTATTTATAAGATTTTGGGGTTTATACACCTTGGTGTTAGTAATATTAGGGAAAAAGGTGATATAAGGGATTTATATAATAGGGTTAGTGTTAATATGGAGGAGAGGGTAAGTGGATGTGGAAACCATTGAGTTTATATGAAACAAACTTGGTTTTAAATGCAGATCAAAATGAAAAGATCTTTAGACAAGAAATGTGGCTTCTTAAAGATTTAAGAAACACCATGAGACCTTAGTCTTTTCCATGAATCTTAGCTGATAGGGGAATGTTAGAAATGAAATTGGAGGGGAGTGAGGGAAATTAGTCATGTTTCCTGCTGAAATTTGATGAAGAAGGACACCTTTGTCACTTAATTAACTTTGCTTTGATACCCACCATCACCAATGCTTGCATTGGTAGGGATAGTCTTTCTGCAACCCCAACTACTTACCCAGCTACTTACCTAGCATTTTTATTTCTTCTTGGAGGGTGCACTTGGACTTGCAGACCCTTACTTGCCTTTTCTTTTCTTTGGCTTTTTCTTTTGCTTTCTCTATCTACTTCTACCCTTATCTCTTCCAAGGTCCCAGATTAGGCTGTTGGGAACCTTTTCTTCTCTACCTAAACTAGTTGTCTGCCAAGATTAAGCAGTTTGGACAGACTTCTTTCTCTAGTCTATAGCAGAAAATTGAAAACATGGCATGATCTAGATTAAACTGTTGGATCATCCATCAAAATTTGAAAATGAGGCCATCAATCATTGAAACATTTTACACCCCTCTTGTTTCCTAGGAAATATGGGATCTTTGTAAACTCAAAGCAGAGCATATTTGGGCTTTCTCTTTCCAATCATGAAATATGAAACCTATTGCTATAGGTATCCAACAGGAGTGAGCCACCCAAGGTAAGGGTTGTCAAAGTTATGCATTAAACAACAAAAAATTGATTTATTTAAATATTTTATTCATTTGACAATCTGTTACCAACATTGTTATGTCTAGTTATATTGAATCCTATCGATTCTTATTTTGGGTGATTCATCATTTGATAAATCTACCCCGCTCATATTCTTAATTGATTTTACAGAACCCTACATAGGTTCTCTGGAAAACCCTACCCTAAGGATATGCTAATGTGAATTTCTAAAACCCTAAAAATACTTAGGGTTACTCAGAAATGTTATTTGGAGTTTTTGTTGAAGTATTGGTAATTTTTGGTTTTCTATGTTCCTATATTGAAACCCTAACTCATTAGGGTTTGGTGGAATGTGTAGGAAAGACCCTTATAATGTCTTAGAAATTATTTCCTTGGAATGTGTGTTTGTGTGATCAAACCCTAGTCTAATCAAGTTTGTTTGTCTAACTCTTATTGATATTTGTGAAGTTAGGTTTGACTAACACATGATATGAAATTTATATGCATGATGAAGTCCTAGATGTATGATTTGATATGTTTATTAGTGATCATGAATCCTAGGGTTTGGAACTAAGCCCTAGTCAATGTTTTTTTCTCTAGGATGTTAGTATTTGTGAAATTTGAGGATTTTGGAGTTAAACCTTAGTTCAAGTGAAAATATCTGATGTATGATGACAATGCGATAATTTGATATTTGTGTAAGATAATTGAAATCCGAGATTTAGTTGAGATTGATGTTTGATTAAAACTCTAGGGTTTGCAACTAGCCCTAGTGGAAGCTGGTCATGTTGATGACTAAGCCGTGGTTGGGTTTGATTAATTAATTCTCATTTATGAAATCTAGGATTTATGTGAAACCCTAGTGCAGAGTCTAGCATATCAATTCTGAAATTTGTTAGATGCTTTGTTGATATATATTTGTTTGTATTGTTTCTAGGGTTTTCTATGTGATAAGTTATGCCATACCTTTGGAAGAAACATTGAAACACTAGATATAATGAAAGTTGTTATAAAGTAGTCTACGGTTTATGACAAAGTCCCTAGTAAGATGTTGAAGAGTATGTGTCTTTTCTTTGATTTTGTA
Organism: Pinus tabuliformis; assembly: GCA_031772625.1. Taxonomy (NCBI): domain Eukaryota; kingdom Viridiplantae; phylum Streptophyta; class Pinopsida; order Pinales; family Pinaceae; genus Pinus; species Pinus tabuliformis. The sequence continues at coordinate 863,962,027 of CM062815.1, forward strand.
TCTGATATATATGTATATATAAGGTTGAAATGCTTCTGTAGTTCTAATATAACTAACTTCATGCTTCTATAGATTTTTTTTTACTTGATATCTAAGTTCTGTAGGTACAAATCTGCAATATGGTGAAGATGTTTGTTGATGTGATAAAAAAGATGTGGTTGGTGATGCGAATGATAAATCTAATGAAATAGTTAGAAGCCACAAAAGTTTCTATGATGTCAAAGTAAAGAAGTAAATCTCCCTATATTAAGAGGGAGCCCGAAAATCTCCCTGAGATTAAGTGGGAGCTTGGATATCTCCCTGGTTGAGAGGGAGGGCATAGTTTTGATTGGAGAAATATTTTTGGAAGATATGTTGTTGCATATGAAGTAGGAGATAAAAGTTTATGATTGAGGGATATTTTGTCCAATATTCAGTTGATTTTCCTGCTATGATGAGGAGAAACATTAGTTGTTTGGAAGACCCCAGAGGTTTGTATTTAAGTATGTACATGTGAAAGCATATTATTGATTGGGGTTGTGTTTGTATAGGTGAATCTCTCGAAGAATTTTTGATAGCATGCTAGTTACCAATTAGTTTGATTGGGAGAGATTGGTTATCCTTGATCTGCTGGATCAAGGACTATTGAGGCTTTGTGAGTGAAGCATTGCCTAGGAGGACATCTAGTCGGTACTTTGTGTTGATTTTTAGGTATCGAAGCTAGAAATGTGGTGTTGGTTATTGAGATATATTTTTGGATACACCCCTGGATCCCTGGGTTGATGGTTAGCAAGTAAGTCTAATGTTACCTAGAGAGGTTGAAAGCTTGAGTCTATTTTATTCCCATTTGGATATATTTCCATAGTTAGGAATCTAATCCATGGCATTGCGGTTCCTAAATTGTTGAGATACCAATGGATATATTTCCCTAGTTAGGAATCTAGTCCATGGCATTGTGGTGCCTTAAGTTCTTCATGGTTCATATAGTTGAGATCTTCCTTGTACTTTTATATATTGAATACATCCCTAGTTAAGAGGGAATGTTGGAAAATGTAACTAGGTTTGGTCTTCATTTAATGTATTTGAGTCATCTTATAATGTGCTTGTCAAAAGAATAAAGAAAATAATAATAATAATAATTATTATTATTATTATTATTATTAATTATTAAAGCATGGGTTTCATGATTGGGTCATCATGTTTTAGGTCAAAGTCCCCATTGAGGACTTCTAGGATATATTCTGAGTCAATAGAGTCATTTTACTTTTAAAGAGACCCTTATTAGGCTTTTGAATCATGTAAAAAGGTTAAGTATTGAGTCAAATATGAATTATGGTGCCTCCACACCAAGTCAACCTTAAGATGATCAAGTTAGCCTCAAAGAGGGTTATTCAACCTCACCAAAGGACTATAAATGAAGAAATTCAAACTCCATTTGAAGCACACTCTCATAAGGAAAAGGAAGTGCAACTCTGGTCTAGGAGAAGGAAAGAAAGGAAATCAAAACATTGGTACAACTATCTCTCTCTCTCTCATGCCCTATTTTAGGAGATATAAGTTCTCTTGTTGATTACTTTCTATGAGAGTTTACTTTTTGTGGATTAGTGAGGCATTTAATTGGCCATAGGATGATCCTTGGAGGTATTTCTATAGTGCCTCCAGACTCAATGATTCAATCAGTATAGCAAGGACTTTAAAGGCTGCTCTACAGACAACGAAGGCTCCAAAAGAGACAACAGTAGTAGGCTGCAATCCCATGCAATACAAGCGAAATAGGATGTTTGTTGACAATCCAAATGGAGAAAAATTCTTCAAAATGAAAGAATATCCTCTTATCGCAAAGGAAGAACAAACAATGGAAGAAAAGAGGAAGCAAAGGATACAAAGAGAAAAATGAAGGAAGAGTGAAAAGAGGAGGTTTTAGGAAGAAGAACTAAAGCTACATTAGACAAAGAAGAAGCAGGAAGAAGAACAATGGCAAGGAATTATGATAGAGGAAACACCACCAATATAGGTTGAAGAGACGGAACAATGTGAAGTTGAGTAGGAAGGTGAACAGATGCAGGATCAAGAGCTTTCTCAGCAGATTCAACAATTGATTGAAGTGATAGATATGAGTTGGAATAGGAGCCGTAACATGAACATGTTGACCTGATATTGAGAGCACCACAAGTCATCCCTCAGTCTCCAATACCTCAAGTGTTAGTTCCCTATAATACTAGTGTATTTCCCCATTATTATTGTTATTGTATCCCCTTATTGTTATTGATGTTCCCATGTTGTCCCCATATTGTTATTATTATGCCCCATATTATTCCATTATTTTTATTCTTGTGCCCTTACATTATTATTGTTATGTCATCTTTGATTATATTGTGACCCCTTAGACTCGTTATGAAACTAGCTCATAAAAACATAGACAAGATAGATGAACACCTTAGAAATAAGCCCCTTCGAGGGGGAAACCTCCTTTACATTACACAAATGAACAATTCTTAGATGATAGTAATGAAAATACCTCCTTTCTATATAGAGGAGTCTAAGGGGTCATAATATAATCGGAGCCGAAATAACAATAATAATGTAAGGGCACAATAATAACAATAGTGGGCTTCTATGGGGCACAATAATAACAATATGGGGACTACATGGGCACAACGATATAATAAGGTGGTTGTACTGATAACAATAACGGGTTACACTAGTAATATAGGGACCTAACATGCCCCTCTCCTTCAAAAAGTGTTGTCCTCAATGCTTGAGTAGTTCTTGATGCTTCTGTATAAATTCTTGTCCTCCGATGTGGAATATTTAGTGGGTAAGTTCTTCCACTCGATGAGATACTCTGAAATTGATCTATTTCGTAGCTATCAATTTCTTTGTTCGGTGACTACTTCAGGTTCCAATATGATTTTTCCTTCCTTGCCAAGTTATCACAATACTGTTTGAACTAGGATCTTTTGAAACTTTTGAATGAGTTCCCACTCCTTTGGGCATATGGATATTTGTAAGGCCTGATGTTTAGAGGAACACTTCCTGGATCAAATTAATAGCATGATCATGATCAAAAATAGGTGGTAGGCCTTTGGGAGTCTCAAATACGTTGGAATGATTGTTCAAAACATTTTGAAGATCTGGAGAAATACATGATTTCGATGTGGGATCCTCTAGTGAACATAATTGTGTAATTACGCCTTGTTGTTATTTATTTAGACGCTTTGTTATGCTATTAGAGTTGATTATATTTCCAGGTTTCCCTTCGATACCCCTCAATTCAACTTCCTTTCCTTCCCAAAAAAATTTCAAGAAAAGTTCTTGAAAATTAAAAGCTATCGTACCCAAATATTGTAGCTATTCGACTCCTGGTAAAACATCAGCACCACCCGTTGGAATGGAAAGCATTGGGCTATTCAATACATATTCTTCCATTTATAGCTTGATATTATGGGACTTTCTAGAGCAATTCATGGTTCCTCCACTTGCAACCATCACTTGGCACTCTGGTGCTGGATATAGGAAGCAATTCAATTCCTTGGCTATCATACAATGAATAAATTATGGGTACTACCCGAGTCAATCAACACTATTACCTTTTTCTTCTTGATATGTCCTTCTATCTTGATAGTTTGAGGAGTGGTAATTTATTCCAATACATTACAAGATATGGTCGGATTCATTTCTTCATGATGAATGTGATCTTTCGATTCTTGAACATTTTTCTTCTTTATATGTCCTTCTATATTGGTAGTTTGAGGAGTGGTAACTCCATCCAATGCATTACAAGATATGGTCAGATTCATTTCTTCTTTCGCGATGTGATCTTTCACTTCTTGAACCTTTTTCTTATTGATATGTCCTTCTATCTTGAGAGTTTGAGGAGTGGTAATTCTTTCCAATGCTTTACAAGATATGGTCAGATTCATTTCTTCTTTATTTGGGGTGGGTTCCTAGTGTATATCCTCTTCTTTTGATGTTTCTTGATCCTTTTCTTTCTCCTGGTCATAATCTATGTAAAATAATTTCTTCTCAGCATACTTATGAACTTTAGTGTATTTTCTATCACAATTGTAACAAAGCCATTTTCTCTTTTTCTTCCAATTGTTGTGGTGTAAACCTTGTAGGTTGTGGAAGGCTAGGATAAAAAACACTTCCATAATTATAGACGTGATTGGTGGGATTCCTTGTTTCCATAATTTTGCTTAAATTTTTTCTTGCCAACCTGAATGAATTCTCCAATGAATCAGGTTCCCAAAGACAAACCTCTTGTTGAATGTTATCCTTTAAAGTCCCTATGAAGACATCAACCATTTTCTTCTTTGGAATATCATTTACCCTTATATTCAATTGCTCGAAGTCCTCAATTTGCTCTGTTATTGAACCCTTTTGTTTGAGATTTATCAATTAGCTAAAGAAGGTGTTTCTCTTTGTATCCTCATAATGTGCTATCATTTCCTCTGTGAAAATTGACCACTTGAAGCATGGTTTACGAGAAAAAAGCCCTTTATACCCTAAAAATTGATTCGGTTCTAAATAATTAGATGCAATACATACCTTTTTTAATAGTGGTACACCATGTAGATCAAAATATTTCTCCATTTGTAGTATCCAATTTAGTGGATCCTTGCCATCAAACTTCCTCATCTCGCTTTTTCTTGATTTTATGAGCTCGAACTTGAAACGACCGTAACTCTATACTTTTGGATCTTTAAGTTCTAAAATTTCAGTTTGTAATATCCCTCTAAGTCCTCTTTCTAACTCCACAAGTTGGATTGCAATTGGATTCCTGAAGAAAAATCTATTCCTAATCTCCTGTGATGACCTAATTATAGACTAGTTCAGTAGAGTGAACTTGTACGACATGACACGTGTTACTGTTTCAACGTTAGGTTCTAAAAAGTATACCCAAATGAAACACAGGTTGTCCTCTTTCTGTAACTTCTTACGAAATTTCAATTTGATGCTTAGAGAGAACATTATGACAATTTTCCCAAGGTCACCTGTTTAGGATCTAATTCAGGATTCTGCAAAAACCCTACATTCCTCAAATCATATATCCAAAAATATAGCGAGACAAGATCTAAAATTTAGACCCATTGTTAAGAACAATTTGTTCTCAAATGGGTTTTGTTTTTAGATTCTGAAACTTCGTAGCGTAAACATTATAGTGAAAATTCCACGATGACAGGTTTGAGATGGAATTATGGATCTTGCACAAACCCTAAATTACTCAGATCATATCTTCGAACATATAGTGAGACAAGATCTGAAACTCAGACCCAAGATTTAGAATGATTTCTTCTCAAATGGTTTCTTTTTTAGCTTCTAAAACTTCATAGTGAAAAAGTTATAGCGAACATGCCACGATGACCTTTTGGAGCTGCGAAACATTGGAATCCAAAGCTCTGATACCAAATGTTATGAAATCAACTCACAAAAAGATAGAAAAGATAGATGAACACCTTATAAATAAGCCTCTTTGAGGGGGCAACCTCCTTTACATTACACAAATGAACAATTCTTAGATGATGAAAATGACAAGACCTCCTTTCTATATATAGGAGTCTAAGGGGTCATAATATAATCAAAGCTGACATAACAATAATAATGTAAAGGCACAATAATAACAATAGTGGGCTTCTATGGGGCACAATAATAACAATATGGGGACTACATGGGCACAAATATATAATAAGGGGGTTGTACTAATAAAACAACCATGCAAGCAAACTGACTAAAAGAAAACACTACTCCTACTCCTAAACTAACGGTGCATGGGCCTCATCAGGTGAAGTGATATTTCCAATGTAGCCACCCATGCATTGGTTGACCCATTTGGGTGAAGGCTTGGTCCGCGAGAAAACTAATTGTGCGAGCCACCAAGTAAGAAAGATATAACAATGAAGACACCCACACTTCGTGTTTCAAAGTGCCCATAGGACACAAGTGAATAAAAAAGCATGGCGAACAGTCTATCGACGGTGTTGTGTGAACCTGTGTGCAACTTTGAAGCATAATAACACTCTTGACTAAGGCATGTAAGAAAATGAAAGAAACAAATATAACTTGTGTCGTGCACGTGTACTTGCAATGTAAGATTCCTCCAATGCATGAGCGATGGGATCACGCAGTTCAAGTGGAGGAATCATGATATGTGTGTGAGATGGATCTTTAATGCATTTAGATGAGTGATGAGGAGCCTTAGGTGATTGAATAGTTTCCTGATCGGAAGTGAGACTAACCCCAAGGGAGTGAAGGTGTTACATAACCATTAGCTTGGGCTAAAGTGCCTCGACAGTCTTGGGTGTTTCAACTTCATCATTATATAGATCATCATAAACAGATGGCTTCGAAAGATCAATTGTGGTAGAGTCATGATCATGACCAAATATGGGAGTAAACGGACCACGACTGCCATGATCAGAAAAATCAATGATTTCATCGACATCCTCATGATCAGATGAATCAAACAGAGGAGTAGATGAAAAGCGAAAAAAATCATCCTCTGTGTTTCTTGCAAATATAGATGAAAGTTCAAGTGGATTTTCAATGAATAACTTATCCTCTATGTTGTCGAATGATGGACCAACATCCAGTGTGTCCTTCGAGTGGTCAACAATCGGTGCATACGTGGATTTAGACACACATGAAAGATCATGGATGACAGGTTCACCAAATATGTTAGGAAAGAATGGAGGGGGCTAAGATGAAAGGGAGTCATCCTTCACTGAGTGTTAATGCTCAAACTCCCACTCATACTATTCATGAATGACAATGCATGTTGGTTGTGCAACACTAGCTCCGTCAATGGATTGTTCCTCCTTCACAAAAAGTGAATAGTCTGGAATGGAAGAACATAATACAGGATCATCCAGAGGAACAACCGAGTGCAAAGACGAAGGTCGTGGAACAATATGCATATGACAACTCGATGGAATCACAACTAAATCTGCACAAAAATTAAGTGAAGCTATGTTGGGAAGATGTGAAAGATGAATAAATGTGTGAGCATGATCCTCAACATCACTTGGAAGTGGTGGAGCTTTTGGATGAAGGAATGGAGGATAGTCTGTACTCGTGATAGTGACCGCATCCAGTTGAGATTGCGTAGCTCCATCAGTGAAGAATGTTGAGCGAGGCTTGATTTCAAGCTTCTTCTTGGGATGAGCATATTTCTTAAGGAAATACTCGAATCGGTCCCTGATATAGGGAAATTTCATCTGGCTCCTCAGAGCTTGAAATTGCAAGTCATGGAAGCGCTGCCAAAACTCCATAATCAATTCAGGCAAATCCTTCCATTGCTGTAGTAGTTTTTGGTTAAGATAGTCTAGATCAGGATGATAAAAAGTGTCTTCAATGAGATCAAAGAAGTGCTCAAGTGAGTGCACGTTGTTAACCGGCAGGTTGAACAACCATTGAAGTGGAGATTCGCAAATTATGTATGCAAGCAGCAAGCTGGCCTAATCATCAGAACACCCATCTTCCTCATGAATCATGGAAAGAAATTCATGTAACTACTTAGGGCAGGCCACTTCACCTTCACCATCATACGTGTAAGTGGACAAGAGCTCAAAAAACTCCCTCATGATGGTGACATCTTCATGATTTGAAAACCATTGTGGAGGGAGAAGAGTGCAAGAATCGATGAAATATATGCAAGGTCAAAACAAGATGAGAGGACACAACTTGTCATCTGGCCTTCCTTCTATTGCAAGAAATGTTAACGGTGTTGGACCTGCCAACATGTCATAGGATCTCCATGGTAACAAGTCCCAATTAGACCTCAGATCGTTTTGTGTAAGAGTCCCAGCAGTGGGTCGTATGGTAATGCCTTGACTGCAATTTCACACAGAGGCAAGTAAGATAACTCTATTGGTAGCAAGGGTGTGACAGTTGTGTTGAGCTAAGGAAGGTGCATGAAAGGTTCTAACACATGGGGAGTGAGGTGAATGTGCCCCTTGGAAACATGTAATAGTACTCGGCTTTGGAAGGGAAAACATGCGCAAAGATGCATCACCGGGTAGAAACCAAGATTGCGAGCAATCCAAAGTGATGTTCAAACCAACAACACATCTATAACAAGATTCATACAATTGCATACAAATTAGTTCGTACACAAATATGTAAGTTAAACAACGTACAATACTACAACAACTAGAATCGTCCAACTACAATAACAACATATGCATGAAAATGTGATGGCTCTATTTTATTAAGTAGTGTAAGTTTCAGTCATACAATACATCCATGTACACCTGCTAGCTCCAATAGTGGAACATTACAGCCACAACCTCCTGCTCCTCCAAATAGATATACTAGCTCTGCATATTGGAGAAGCCAAGGCTCGTTACAATATTGTCCAATCTTTCTCTAAGATAGTCTTATTGAAGATTGGGTGATCAAAATCCATTACAATGAGTTATGAGGGACTATTTACAGCAAAGGTTGGGGCGACCCTTGACATTCCCCTTTGTGATAGTTAAACTACCCTCATGACTCTTTATCTACTCTATGATTGTTACATCCAACTATCGACATTTGACTTACACTTGGCATGACATTACATTACAATGCACATGTACTCATGTGAGACAAAATGGTTAGAGAAAGCCATGCAAGACATCACTGACACTCGGTCCGTTGTGGTGAGACCAACACTTTAACATGCTTGTCATGGTGAAGGTGGTGAGCTGATTTCCAAGCTTCATCATCTGTGATGATGCATGTGATCCATGTTGACATCTTGCTGAAGCAAACTCTTGCCTCCCTTGCATTTGGTGCATTGGTGTGGCTCCTTCATCTAACTCGTGTGTTAACATGAGCATGGTCATCTTGGGTGTGGCTGAACTAAAAACACATTGATGCATAGTGCCTGCATAGATATTCAAGTGTGTGCTAGTAGTCATGCACATCAACTTTCCAAAGTACATGTTTAGCTCCAGCTGGACTTTCTTCTTGTCTTTGCCTTGATGAGAGTGCAGAATGGGTTGGATCGCATCCATGCATGCTGCTGAATCCCTTGCATGCGATCAACAAAACTGCTCACCATGTCTTCTTCATTCCATCTGTTGGGATAGATCTATAACTTATACAGGCATGATTTCATCTACGAGTGCATGTTGCGCCCACTGCGATTCTTTTTCTTGCTGCAACTCATTCAGTTGTCAGTGTAGCTTCATGTTCTTTCCTGAGTTGTTTCTTTAGCACATCTAACTCCTTCTTTGTTCCATTCTCTGTATTCACGTGATCTTCATGTCGTGTTGTCACCTCATAGTCTAAGTCTCCAAAGTTTCTTTCATTAGAAGTGGATATGCTTGAGCTTGCAACTTTGTTTCGCCTCTGTGTTGTCATTAACCTTCCTCTTGCATTCATTTCATCTGGTATGCTTCCTCCAACTTATGTTCATGATGATGCTTGCTATGATGTTGTTGTTGTCATACCTTGATGTCATTATCTATGAACAACTTGATGTCTTCTTGAGTAGGCAAGCTCATAGACACTTGATCAAATTCATCTCCAAGTGTGCTTTGAACAGTGTCTTCGTCTCTTCTCTCTTGGAAACCATTGTACATATGTTGTTGAGAGGCAGATGAATACCTGCGATACCTAGAGACATGGCAGAACTCATGGCAAGCAATCTGTCAGTCAAAAACCAAAATGAGCTGATAAATGACTTGCAACATACCTGTGTGAAAGATCATGAAGGTCACACAATTTCTGCCAGGAGATCGGGAGACTGACTGCCAAGATTTCAAAAGGCACATTCCAGGTTGTCAAGTGGCTGAATGGCTGTTGAAAATACACAATGCATAGTCCAGCATGACTATTGACTGTTGGAATTGCGCAATGGACAATTTCAGCTAGAAATGACTGCAGGCTCAGTGACTACATTGTGCAAGCCTTGCCTCTCAGGATTATGCAATGTTATCTAGTGATGTAGAGTCCGGGCCAAGGTTGGCCAGACTTGTCAATAGGCAACTGAAAGAAAAAGTGAATGTGAATGCATGGAAATGCTGAGTGTAAGCATAAGTGAATGATCATGCATGTAAATGGTGAATGACAGATTCAGAAAATTGAACAACATGCATGTGAGTGAGGCAATTCACTAAATCAACGACCATTCGTGAAAAATAGTTTCATGATTGCGACAACAACAAGATGTCAACAAAAACTGAAATGGTGCTAGCTCAAGCTAGTATGTATCAAACTGACAACAAGTGATCACTGAAATCAAGTATACAACATTCATGTGAAGCGAAACAAAAAAATCACTAGAAATGCAACACAAGAGATGGAAAGAGGGCTTATCCCAAAAAAACTGAGTTGAATGTGTCCACATCCCCTAGATGAGATGTGGGATGTCAGAGCTGCAAGTTTGATGTGATGAATGAGCTTTGCAGCTTCTGGTTGATGAGTTTTGATAAAATCAAGGTTGTGACGCGCATGCCACAAATCTAATTAAAGGGAAACTTTGTGGGAGGTTTCGAAAATGATACTTGCATGTAACCTCCAGCTGCCAAGAATAGATTCCTAAAACAAGGGTTGCATTTGCATGATGCCTTGGGAGAAACAACCCATGTGTGCAAGTCTGTATTGCTTGGTCCCGGAGGGAACTGGTCAAATCAGCTACACACATGAGAGGCTGCTCAACTATTGGGAGAAATTGTGCATTTTTGGCTAGGAGTTGGGCTAGCTACCCAAGATATTTGTGTAATTTCTAGGCAAAGGAGCTAGCTACTACCAATATTTGCACAAATTTTGGGTTGAGTAGCCTTGCTGGGGAAAATTGTGTAATTTCACTACGAGTGTTGGTTGGGAGAATTGGACAATTCTAGAGCCCAACAAGCTACCAGACAAGATTCCTTAATTTCTGGAGCGAAGGCTGGTTTCCCTCCATAAATGAACAATTTCTTGGGGGAGCTTCTCAGCCTGTAGCTGGACTAAGTCTAGATGAATAGCCTGTGAGGGGAATGCATCAAGTTGTGATCGATAGGCTTCCTTTGTGCAAGAAAAACATTGAATCTTGTGTACTTAATGAAGCAAGGCAAGGTACTATGAAAATTTCGTAGGGAGGCTCCAAAACAAAGCTAAGGAAAAATTTTGGAGGGTGATTATATCCGCTACAACACTTGGTGACACGCTAGTAGAACTCAAGTTCTCTAAATGGACATTGTTCGTGAAAAGCAAGTCTAACACCTCCAGAAGTATTTTATAGTTCTCGACTCATCTTGGTTTCATAGTAGCTTGACAGTAATATGTACCATCTCCCAAGCTCTTGGTTGATTGACACACATTCCAAGCCAAGGGAACACAATTGTTTCCATTGGGGTTGAGGGGTATATTGGTGCACAAGCAGTATAGTCATCAGAGTCTTATTTTCATCTCTGGTGTTGCTCTGCTACAAGTAGGCCTAGATAGTACCTCGACAGAGTCACATAGGAACACAAGCATGGCTCTACTTCAAGCAAGCCTGGTCAGTACCTCGGCGGAGTCACATAGGAACACAAGGATGGCTCCACTATCAACGAGCCTGGTTAGTACCCCGATGGAGTCACATAACAACACATGCATGGATCTGCTGCTAGCAAGCTTGGTTAGTACCCCAGCGGAGTTACTTGCATCACCTCCCTGCACAGGAAGCCTTTCTCTTCTTTGGCCTTATTCATTCTTCATTTCAAATTTTTTTACTTTTCATTTTTTTCATTTTTCATTTCTTTAACTGTTCATAGCACTTATTCATTTCTGAGGCAGAAGAGGGATCTCGACTAGTTGAGAGTAGAAGAGGTTGTTCCAGCAAAGACTTATTTTATTACATCTCTGACGTGCTTATTAAACTTTTCTCCCTCACCTTACTCTACTTGACTGAGCTGAGAAGGGTTAACCCAAAAATAACCAACTAGAGTAGGTGACACTAGTTAGCATGCAAGTGTTGTGTTTTCACCAAGGTTCACTTCGAACAATATATATTTCCTTCGATGTATCATGGACTAAAAGTAACAAGTTCTTCATATAGAGGCAAGATGACAGATAACCAAGTAGTGATAGTTGTACAAGCCCACTTGTAATTCATCCACCCTGTTTCAAGAGTCATACATGGTTTCATTGAAACTAACCTACAAACAAAAGAAGTTAACTAACAAAAAACAAAGCAAATCCAGAGCAGAAGCAAAAGCAAAAGCAAAGCAAGTAAGCAAACAAGCATGCAAGAAAACTGACTGAAAGCAAACACTACTTCTACTCCTAAACTAATGGTGCATGGGCCTGATCACGTGAAGTGATATTTCCAATGTAGCCACCAGTGCATTAGTTGACCCATGTGGGTGAAGGCTTGGTCCGCGAGAAACCCAGTTGTGCGAATCAACAAGAAAGAAATATATAACAATGGTTACAACCACACTTCATGTTTCAAAGTGCCCACAGGACATAAGTGAGTACAAGTACATGGTGAGCAGTCCATGGACTTATGACAGTGTTGTGTGACCCTGCATGCAGTTTTGAAGCATAAGCACACTCTTGACTGAGAAATGCAAGCAAACGAAAGAAACAAAGATAACTTGTGTTGTTCACGTGTACTTGCAATGTAATATTCCTGCAATGCATGAGTGATGGGATTGTGTGTTTTGAGTGGAGGAAGCATGATTTGTGTCTGAGATGGATCTTCAATGCATTCAGATGAGTGACGAGGAACCTTAGGTGATTTAATAATTTCCTGATTAGAAGTGAGACTAATCCTAAGGGAGCGAGGGCCTGACATAACCGTCACCTTGGACTAAAGTGCCTCGACAGTCTTGGGTGTTTCAACTTCATCATTAGATAGATCATCATAAACTGATGGCTTTGAAAGATCAACTATGATAGAGTCATGATCGTGACCAAATATGGGAGTAAACGGACCATGAATTCCATGATTAGAAAAATCAATGATTTAATTGGCATCCTCATGATTAGATGAATCAAACACAGGGGTATATGAAAAGAAAAAAAAATCATCCTTTGTGTTTTCGGAAAAGACAAATGAAAGATCAAATGGATTTTCAATGAATAACTTATCCTCTCCGTTTTCGAATGATAGACCAAAATTTGATGTGTCCTACAAGTGGTCAACAATGGGTTCATCCATGGATGAAGACACACATACAAAATCATGGATGACAGGTTCACCAAAGATGTTAGGAAAGAATGGAGGGGGCTCAGACGAAATAGTTCAGAATGGAAGAACACAAGACAACATCATCTGGAGGAACAACCGAGTGTGAAGACGAAGGTCGTGGAATAGTATGCATATGACAACTCGATGGACTCACAACCAAATCTGCGCCAAAATTAAGTGAAGTGATGTTGGGAGGATGTGAAAGATGAACACGTGTGATCATGATCCTCAACATCACTTGGCAGTGGTGGAGCTTTTGGATGAAGGAATGGCAGACAGTCATTGTGACAGTGACCACATCCAACTAAGATTGTGTTGCTCCATCAGTGAAGAATGTTGAGCGAGGCTTGATTTCAAGCTTCTTCTTGGGACGAGTATATTTATTAAGGAAATACTTGAATCAATCCCAGAGATAGGAAAATACCATCTGGCTCCTCAGATCTTGAAACTATAAGTCACAGAAGGGCTACCAAAAATACATAATTGATTCAGGCAGAGCCTTCCATTGTTGTAGCAGTTTTTGGTCAAGATACTCTGGATCAAAATGATATAAAGTGTCTTCAATGAGATCACAGAAGTGCTCAAGTGAGTGCACGCTGTCAGCCAGTAGGCTACAAAACCATAGAAGTGGAGATTCATAGACTGTGTATGAAAGAAACAAGCTAGTTGTTTGTCAAAACACCCATCTTCCTCATGAAGCATGGAAAGAAAGTCATGTAAGTACTCAGGCTAGGCCACTTCACCTTCACCATCATAAGTGTGAGTTGAAAAGAGATCAAAAAACTCCCTCATGATAGGGACATCTTCATGATTCGAAAAACATTGTGGAGGGAGAAGAGTGTAAGAATCGATGAAATATATGCAAGGTTGAAAACTGGATGAGAGGACACAGTTTGTCATATGGCCCTCCTTCTAGCGCCAGCAATGTTGACGGTGTTGGACCCGCCAACATGTTAGGGGATCTCCCTCGTAAGAAGTCCCAATTATACCTCAGACCATTTGGTGTAGGAGTCCCAGCAGTGGGTCATATGGTAATGCCTTGATTGGGATTTCACACAGAGGCAAGTAAGATAACTTTGTTGGTAGCAGGGGTGTGATAGTTGTAGTGAGCCAAGGAAGGTGCATGAAAGGTTCTAACACATGGGGAGTGAGGTGAGTGCACCCCTTGGAAACCTGTAATATTACCTAGCTTGTAAGGGAACACACGAGCAAAGATGCATCATCAGCTGGAAAGAAAGATAGCGAGCAATTCGAAGTGATGTTTAAACCAACAACACATCTGCAAAAAGGTTCATATAATTGCATACAAAATAGTTCATACACAAATATGTAAGTTAAACAACATACAATGCTACAACAACTAGAATAGTCCAACTACAATAACAACATATGCATGAAAACGTGTTGGCTTTGTTTTATTAATAAGTGTAAGTTCTAGTCATACAATACACCGATGTACACCTGCTAGTTCCAATAGTGGAACATTACAGCCACAATCGCCTATTCCTCCAAAGAGATATACTAGCTCTATACATTGGAGAAGCCAAGGCTCATTACAATATTGTCTAAGCTTTCTCTAATATAGTCTTATTGAAGCTTGGCTAATCAAAATCCCTTACAATGAGTTATGAGGGACTATTTATAGAAAAGGGTGGGGTGACCCTTGACATTCCCTTTTGTGACAGTTCAACTACCCTCATGACTCTTCATCTACTCTATGACTGTTACATCCAACTATCGACATTTGACCTACACTTGGCATGACGTTACATTACAATGCACATGTACTCATGGGAGACAAAATGGCTAGAGAAATCCATGCATGACATCACTAACACTCGGTCTTTTGTGGTGAGACCAACTCTTTAACATGCGTGTGATGGTGAAGGTGGTGAGCTGGTTGATGAGCTTGGTCATCCATGATGGTGTGCATGTGCTCCATGGTGATATATTTCTAAAGCGAACTCTTGCCTCGTTGCATCTGATGCATTGGTGTGGCTCCTTCATCCAACTCGTATGTTAACATGCACATGGTCATCTTGGGTACGGATGAACCAAAAACATACTGATGCATAGTGTTCATGCTGATCTTTAAGTGTGTACTGGTGGTCATGTGCATCAACTTGCTGAAGTACATGTTTAGCTCCAGTTGGACTTGCTTATTGTCTTTGCTTTGGTGAGTGTGTTGAATGGGTTGGATCACATGCATGTGCACAATGGTATGCATGCTGCTAAATCCCTTGCATGTGATCAACAACACTGCTCACCATGTCATCTTTGTTGCAGCTATTGGGATAGATCTATAACTTTTACAAACGCGGTTTCATCCGTGAGGGCATATTGCGCTCGCTGCTTTTCTAGTTCTTGCTGCAACTCATTTGCTTATCCGTGCAGCTTCATCTTCTTTCCTGAGCTGCTGCTGCAACACAGTCAACTCCTTATTTGTTCCACTCTTTGTCTTCACGCGATCTTCATGTCGCGCCTTCATTTCATAGCCTAAGTATCCAAAGTTTCTTTCATCATCAGTGGATCTACTTGAGCTTGCAACTTTGTTTCGCTTATGTGTTGTCAACATCCTTCCTCTTGCATTTGTTGCATCCAGTATGCTTTGTTAAGCTTATGTTCATGATGATGCTATCTATGATGTTGTTGTTGTCATACCTTGATGTCCTTGCCTATGAACAACTTGATGTCTTCGAGAGTAGGCAAGCTCATAGACACTTGATAAACTTCATCTCCAAGTGTGCTTTGAACGGTGTCTTTGAGTCTGCTCTCTTGGAAACCATTGTACTTGTGTTACCGAGAGGTAGATGAAAACTTGCAGTACCTGGAGACGTGGAAACACTCATGGCAAGGAATCTTTTATTCGAAAACCAAAATGAACTGAGTGCTGACTTGCAACATACGTGTGTGACTCATCATGAAGGTCGCACAATTTCCATTGGGAGTTCGGGAGACCCGCTGCCAAGGCCACACAAGGCACATTTTGGGTTGTAAGGATGCTAACTAGCTGCAGCAACTGTGGAATGCACAGTCTAGCCTGACTTCTGATCGCTAGAATTGCACAATGTGCAATTTCAGCTAGCAATGACTGCAGGCTCAATGACTGCATTACGCAATTTTCTGGGCCAAAAGTAATTGTTCCTCACGATTGTGCAAAGAAGGTCTGGGAAGTAGAAACTCGACAGAAATGCCCATTTATAAAGAGGAAGGCATAACCTTCCCTCTCAGGATTGTGGAATGTTGTCTAGTGAGGCAGAGTCCAGGCTAAGGTTGGGTAGACTTGCCGATGGGCAATTTCAAGCAAAATTGAATGCAAATTCATGGAATTTTTGAGTGTAATCATAAGTGAATGATCATGCATGCAAATGGTGAATGAGAGATTCAGAAAATAGAGCAACATGCATGTGAGCGATGTGAGTTAGTGAATCGGTGACCATTCGTGGAAAAGAGTTTCATGCAAGCGACAACAGTGAGATGTCAATGAAAACTGAAACAATGCTAGCACAAGCTAGCATATATCAAAGCGACAACAAATTCTCACTAAAATCAAGCAGAAATCGTTCATACGGAGTGAAATATAAAAAGCTCCAGTAATGTAACACAAGGCATGGAAAGTGGGCTTACCCCAAAAAACTTAGCTGAATGTGTCGACTGCTCCTAGATGTGATGTGGGATCCCAGAGTTGCAAGTTTGATGTGATGAATGAGCTCTACAACATCCTGTTGATGAGTTTTGATAAAATCGAGGTTGTGATGCGCATGCCGCAAATCTAGGGAAAGCAACACTTGGTGGGAGGTTTCTTAAATGATCCTTTCCTGTAACCTCCAACTACCAAGAATATATCCCTAAAACATAGGATGCCTTTGCATGTTGCCTTGGGAGAAACAACCCATGCATGCAAGTCTATCATGTTCGGTCCCGAAGGGAACCAGTCAACTCAACTACACATGCAAGAGGTTGCTCAACTTGTGGGAGAAAATGTGCATTTCTGGCTGGGAGTTTGGCTGGCTACCTAGGAGAATTGCGCAATTTCTAGGGAGAGCAGCTAGTTGCTGTCTAGCTGGGGAAAATTTCACGATTTTCATTATGAGTGTTGACTGGCAGAATTGTACAATTCTGGAGCCCAGCAGGATGCCAAACAAGATTTCTTAATTTTTGGAGGGAAGGCTGGTTTCCCTCTAGAAATGCACAATTTCTTGGGGGATTTGCTCAACCTGTAGCTGGACCAAGTCTGGATGAACAACCTATGAGGGGAATGCATCAAGCTGTGATCGACAGGCTATCTTTGCGCAATAAAAACAATGAATCTTGTGTACTTGACAAAGAATGACAAGGTGTTGTGAAAAGTTGGTAGAGAGGCTCCAAAACAAAGCTAAGGAAAAATTTTGGAGGGTGGTTGTAGCCACTACAACACATCTACATCTACCTTGAAATGAGTGCATCTGGAATAAAAAATATTCTTCCTTCTCTCCTCCCTTCATATATATCTATATCTCCCTCCATCTCTTCTTCTTTGTTTCTCTATCTCACCTCCCCCAAACACACACACTCTATTCCTCCTTATCTATCTATCTCTCCATCCCTCTCTCCTTCTCTCTATCTTTCTCTTCTTCCCTCTCTTCACCTCCCATATATCTCTCTCTCTCACTCCACCTCTCCTTTTTCTCTATATATAACCCCCAAAACATACACACTCTTTCTCCATATTTGTTTATCTATCCCCCCCTCTTCGTCTCCCTCTCCCTCTTTCTTCCCTTTCTCCCTCTCTCTCCCCATTTTATCTCTCTTCCCTCCTAATCTCCTCTATCCCTCTCTCTCTATCTCCCTTATCACTCCCTCTCTCTCTCTCTCTCTCGCCACATTTATCTCTCTATGTATTTCTTCTTACCTCCCTCTCTCCTTCTCTCTCTCTCATCCTCTCTCTTCCTTTATCTATCTCCCTTTCTCTCCCACCTCCCTCTCTCTCTCTCTCTCTCTCTCTCTCTTTTCCCTTAAATTTAGTCACTATCTCCCTACCTCTCTCCTTCTCCCCCCTTCCTTCCATCTCTCCTCTATCTTTCTATCTCACCCCAAAAGATACACACTCTCTCTCCATCTCTCCCTTGTCACTTCCTCTCTCTCTCTCTCTCTCTCTCTCCACTTTTCTCTCTCAATGTATTTCTTCTTTAATCCCTCTCTTCCCCTCCAACTCCACCTCTTTATCCCTCCATCTCAAGTCCTCTCTCTGGTCCTTCCCCTCCCTTTCTCTCCTAAGTCCTTATCTCCTCCCCCACTCTCTCTCTCTCTCTCTCTCTCTCTCTCTCTCTCAAACCTTGTCACTATTTCCCTCTCTCCTCCTCTCTCCCCCATCCATCCTTGTGTCTCCATCTCTCTCTCTTACCCTTACCTCCCTCTCTCACTCCTCTCTTTCTCTCTCTTCATTACTCCTCTTGCCTCTCCTTCATTCTATCTCCATCTCTCCCTTGTCACCCCCTCTATCTCTCCACCTACATCAATCTATGTCTTTTTCTTCCCTCCATATATGTCTAGAGTTAATCATATATCATGATATATTAATATATATTATAATATAAAAAATATATATATTATATTAAATTTAATATTGTATAAATCCAAAGTTATTAAATTTAACAATATTAATATTATAATATATTAATACTAATATTTTAGCCCATGGAGCTTTGGATTGATGGTGAATGGGTGCACTGTTAAGGCACTCCTTGCGATAGGTCACTAGTTCAAATCCCCCGTGGGTGCTTACCTAACAATTTTTTTTTTTGACATAACATGATAACAAAATTTATAAAAAAAACTATATCAAATTAATATATATGGTTTTTCCTCTAAAGATTCATTTTACAAATATTTAATTAAAAGAAGTATTAAAAGATTTTGGAGTAGGATTTTCGATTCTTTGTGTTGAATTAACCTTTTTCCTTTTGAAATAATAAATGGTGTTGGCTTGAGTAAAGATGTTTAAACTTTTACCTAATTTGGAACTTTAATGTGGTGATTTTTTTTCTTAAAGGTAGATTTATGATCCATTCAATTCTAGTATATGGTGAAAGAGCTATTAAAGACATTAGCAATTTAAGATTCAAGTGAATGTTTTGGCCGACATTAACTAAAAATATTTTATTATTTTTTGAGGACTTATTATTTTTTGAGGACATGACACACTTACACATCGGGGTCATACTGGGTTATAGAATGCCCCTCTTCGTGCAAAAATGTTCAATACTTTGAAAGACACCTCGTAATCATAATAAACAATGTTCATGTATACATAATTTTTAAAATTCAAGGAAATTCATAACTTAGGAAGTTGGTGTTAGCAATCCATGACAATTCATCATAATGGACCAATATGTTCCTTTTAAATGATTGAATTTAGATAAAGGGGAGGAGAAATGAGTTGTTGTATAATTATTATATATTATGTAGTTTTTGAGGAAATATGAAGAAGTATTTTTTGGTTAAACATGATGTCAAGTTAATTAAAATGTATTTTTGGTTATATATATGAATTTAGCATTTTGAAATTTTTTTTTCATTAAACGTGATGTTTCATTATTTAAAATGAATTTTTGGTTATATATATGAATTTAGCATTTTGAAAAAATTTGGGGCATTTGAATTATGGAGAATTTACAACTCAAATTTGTGATTTTTTTAGATAGTGGAAAAATCTATCATAACTCAGTGGGGAAAACTTTTACCAACTATTATCTACGAATGCAAGTTGAGTTGTGAGTGTTATTCAAGGAAAACCAAGTATTGGTGGTCCTCAAGATAGCGGGTTATTCAAGGAAAACCAAGTATTGGTGGTCCTTAAGAGAGCAGGTTATTCAAGGAAATCCAAGTATTGGTGGTCCTTAAGAGAGCAAGCTTTCACTCTTGTCAAATACCTCTAGGTCTTGAAATGCAAGTTGACTCATGAGTGTTATTCAAGGAAAAGCAAGTATTGGTGGTCCTTAAGAGAGAAAACTTTCACTCTTGTCAAATATCTCTAGGTCTTGAACTGTTAACCTCTTTCCTTAAGTCTGAAAAATATAAAATCTTAGCCAAACAAAAGCAATTTTGAAAAATTTAAACTTGTTATGCCAACCCATCCTACCCAATTATAACAAATTTAACTCAAAAAAAATTAATATAATAATGCTTTCAACCACTTAAAATAACAACCGAGGATAGTGTTTATTCCAATATTGTAAACGAAGGGAAAGTATGATTCCAACCATTTAAGCTAACCCCATGAAAATGTTTATTCCATTATTGTAAATGAATGGAATAATACACACCTGCGTGCAAACACAATCTGATGAGGATGACGTGGAAGTCTAAGGAGAATAGACAATCATTGTTTGAATAAATTGGTATCTAAATCTGTTGCTCTCTTAACGACACCCAGTCGATTGCCTGGTAAATTAGCACGATACAGAAATCCCAAGACACCCTCTCCAACTTTGGTTGTGAAATTGTTAGTGGCAATGGCCAGTTCCTCCCTTGTATACGTGTGTATGCCCTCCTCCAAATTGTTCAGTTCCTCCACTATGTGTGAGCGTAAGTCTATAAGCTCCGTCTCCAAATAGTTCCCATTAGGGTTCGCAGGCTATTCGATTGCATAGGTTTGTGGATCTGTGCTCACTTCCAAAAGGTTCCCGCTAGGGTTGGCAAGTTGTTCCAGAGGGAATGTGCGTATTACTCTGTGATTGCAGGCAGCTTTCTTTTTCTTTAATCTCCTCATATCAGCTATCATATAAGCACTAAAACCAACACAGCTACTATAGTTAGAACAATGGTGATGGGTTCCCCTTTCTGTAGTAATATATGATGGATTGAATGAAATTCAAGACAACGTTTGTAGGGGGAGGAGAAGGGTTGGGAAAGGAATTGAGAATATCAGTGTGAGTGGGAAGGAAATGGTGGGCAAACGAAAGCAGAAAAATGATGCACGACAACAATAAGTGGTGATGATCCATCCCAATCGATGCCATCATCTTTGCAATTATGATTCAGCAGGCAAAGAACAATAAGCGATGAAGCGAAATCCACGGTCGACACGTCAAACATTACCTATTATATATTATATTTCAAATAATTCTATTAAATAATTATTAATGAAAATAATTACATTTTCTTCATATTTTTGTCTTGTTGCAAGGAAATCAGGACATTGACAAAACTACGTGGAATTAGCAACCCAAAAAAAAACATATTGTGTTGACCAAGTATTTATAAGGAGATAGAAAAGTATAGGTATTTAAATAACTATAAAAGGATTATACACTAGAATATGTAGATTAGAAAGAGAAAACTAACCAAAATTAACATGAAATTAGACATAAATAGAGTCAACTACCTCTGTGGGTTGATGTTTCCTTCAGTGTAGCCACTTGGTCTTGGAGTAGGAGCAATATGGGCTTCAATTCATCTCTGTCTCTCCTTCATTTTCTTTTGCTTGAGAATTACCTTGTCAAGCATTAGCAAGATCTCTTTCTTGGCATCATTTGTGTCCATAACTCTACCTAATAGCATCTTCATTCTCCAAAAGAGGTCAATAGGAAACATGTACTAGTTATTCTTATCCCGAGTTCTTTTTTTATATTTGTAACCCCCTCTGAATCAGATAGACAACATCTCTTGGACAAAACATCAACTTCAAATTCTCGTAACTCATCTTGAACCTTTACAGAGATTTGTTCCTCAAAAATGTGTGTTGAAGTCTCCACACTCAAGCGACCCTCAAAACCCTTGAATATTCCGCTGTTGATACTTCAATGCCTACATCTTTCTCATTGCCTAACCATAGTTGTGGGATTAGCAAACCGTATTCCATGCATGTTGCAAGACGAGGTGTGTGCTAGAATTTGGAGGAATATCCAAGATGCACAAAAAGCACACTTCAACTCATAATGTCCATAAAAGACAAGAGGTGGTAAGAATGGCAAGGACCATAGTAGGAGTGCTGACAAACAAGAGTGTAGAATTATAGTAAAAGCATAGAAGGTTGGCCACGACTCAGAGAAATCATAGCAAAATAAAGGGAGGAAGGGCATAAATGATCTCAACATTGGTGAAAGCACAAAAAAACAACATTTTCATAGAGCATCTAGGAGACATAACCAACAGAGGCAATGAGAAACGAATGCAAAGGACTAGCTAGATTCAAGAATTATGGAGAAGGAATAATGGCCACTACCAGCCTCCCTTCCTTGTGTACAAGCATCATGCAAATAAGGATGAAGACACCATGATAACCTCCACGTCATTGCTACACTATTGTTGAGTTCATACCACATTTTAAAATTAAGTTTCTTGAGGATGCAAGTTGTTTCCCTCAGTCATGAAAGGATGGGGCAATGCCCCTATCTCACCAAATCCCATAAAAATATGTTAATTAATATCACAACACACCTTTTTTTTTAGGTAAGTCAACAAAGAATCCTTATTACTAAATAACCATAGAGTACCAAAATGATAATTGTTCTGCTAGATTGGCAACTGGACCAACTGTAGAAAAATATAGTCTTAATTACACATTTGATGAGGCATGCCATCAAATTTTGTTGTCTCCGGTGTCCTTTTAACAGCTCAATCAAAATTCTCTTCCCAATACTACTATTTCCAAGTTTTTCTATCTTAATAAATAAACAACTTGGTTCATGAGATTTACACTTCTCAAAACAACTACCATAATGCTTATAAAGACATAAAAAAAAACTAAACAAAAGAGTAATCACCGTCATTAACTAATAATAGGGTTCATTAACATAGCTTTATTTAACTGGGGTTGCTTCCGATGCAACCCTTGCTCCTGGTTCTACTGTTGGGGATTCCCGTGGAGCCACCGGAGTTTTCGGATGACCGGCACCTAAAACACTCACCTAATGATGTCTGTCAACATCACTCGCTTCCCTAACTTGGTACTTTCTCAAACGCGACATATCTCCCCACCCTTCATGCAACAAGATATCCAGGTTATGGATGTACTTCAAGTAGATGGAGAACATCGTGTTCATCTCCCCGATCATGTCACCTTGCAATTTTTCTATGTTCATCAAACCCTTAAGATCCTCTTCGATACCTTGTAGTCGTTGGTTGATAGCTTTTAGTTGGAGTTGTATCTCATACTATCTCCTAGTTCTCTCCTCTTCTTTATATGTTTGCAGCTTCCCCAATAGAGTCTTGATATGGCAAGTTGTTTAAAGGGTCTTGTGGTACACCATCATCTAAGTTCTGGATTTCCCAATGGCAATGATCCAGTCCACCTCCTCCTGTATTTTTCCATCCTGAGCATAACAACAATGTCGTTTGACCTCATCTTCCAAGATTTCCACTATCTCCTTCCCTTTTTGTAGAACTCTCTTTCAATAATTGAGTGCAACCTCCCTCACTACATTCTCCTTACATGTTTGTTTGCTAGCCTCAGGACCTTGAACCTCCATTCAAGGTCTGCCTATTGGCCTGCCTCCAACACTGTGACTCTTAGCCATTGCACTCCCTGATACCTTAGCATCCCTTACGAAAATTTCCAACCCACACTCAAAGTTACACCACGTTCCAGTGTTCTACCTTATCTAGATAGTGTTTGATCCACGACTATGATTTAAAAGAAACAACCAGGATAGGACTTTCCTTGCCGAGTTAGGTTTAATTTCCTTCTCTGATTTCCATAACCCCAACATTCCAACGATGTCGTTGTTCGTTCGTGTGAGTTTATGGCCATCCTCCCTCTCATTCACCCCTTCAAGTAGTCTATACAGAATTATAAACGCCATGGTCCTACTCTTGTATGCCTCTCCTTGGGATGTCATACCTTCCCACTCTTCTCATCGTCCTTTCATAATAATGATTTGACCTGAGAGACGATCCATTACGAAGGAATTACCCTCCTTCCCGTCATCAACTGCCACCCCTTTCATGTACTGCAAACACCTACCCCTCCTCATTTCCCAACTAACCACTACCTATCTATCCATAATAAGGGTTAATCATTCACATTTCGAGGTCAGTTACTTCCCAGGTTTGGGCCCACCACTTTTCTATCAACCTACCTAAGTTACATAGAGTTATCAAAATTCGCCAACATTCAGCATTCCTCCTTCATCTGACCCTCAGATATCTCCTCCCAGGCCACATCAATTAGTGTGTGGGCATTCTCGATCCCTGCATTTGCCACCCTGTCCACCAATGCGTTCGTTGAAAAATGAACCAAGGAGAACTCCATAGTATTCAACACCTCCATATGTTTCTGGATGCATTGGATTAATTGGCCCAAGTGCCAGTTCCTCATTACTTTACTCAACTATGCACCACATTGAAACTAACATGTTTCTTGGATAGCTAACATAGAGTCCCCTTCATCTATCACATTCATCATTACTTCTCGAATTAACATTCCCACCCACGTTCCAGGGCCTGGAGTTTTGTTGCATTGTTTGAAGCATGGCCCAAGTTGATTAAATATTGCCTACATATTTTGCTTATCCAGTCGTGAATAACTCCTCAAACCCTTGCCTTGTGTGGATTCCTTTTCGATACTGTGTCAAAGTTTCGTTTCAAGAAACCTTAGGGGGGAGACAACCACACCATAGATCCCAATTGGATATGGTGTTCACTAGGATAATGGCCTAGTCGACGTAGGTATTCCAAATCTAAAAATTTTAGAATTCATGCTTCTTGAGGGGATGGTTGTTCCTATGAAGGATGGTTTCCTATGCTAGTAATAGTTTCTCTTAGATGGCATCTTAT
Organism: Pinus tabuliformis; assembly: GCA_031772625.1. Classification (NCBI taxonomy): domain Eukaryota; kingdom Viridiplantae; phylum Streptophyta; class Pinopsida; order Pinales; family Pinaceae; genus Pinus; species Pinus tabuliformis. The sequence continues at coordinate 863,986,910 of CM062815.1, forward strand.
TCCTCCCACCAGGTGCTCGGAGATGAGCTTCTAGTCAAAGAATATGCAGTGGTTGTGCTCCTTCTAGACTGCCCAGAGGATGAAATCGAATTAAATTCTAGGTCATGTTCACCACCTATTTTTTGTATATATTGCACCCGCTATTTCTTGATTATTTCCTGTATACTTTCACTGTTCCAATTTGTCTGACAAAATATGAAGGCCAACCAATCCTAGAGTGACTCTGTATAGTTGTAGGAATTTAGCAGATGATTAAGGTCATCTTCTACATTTTTGTAGCGGCAACACCAAGATGCACCTGTAAATCCTCTCTTTATTAGAATATCCCAGGTTAGAACCTTCTAGTGTAATATCATCCACATGAAAATTTTATTTTTTTCTAGTGTTGTGATAACCACACTTATCTCCATGTTCAGTTATTGAAACTAATGTGCCCCACATTGAGATATGTTTTGGCTTCCTTAATGTTGAAATCCCCTCCTTATTTCTTCCCGCATCTAAGTTGGTCCTGGTCATCATTAAACATAATTTGTTGATTGTTTGGTTCCTTCATTAAATGCTGAAAGGCTAAGTCGTTCAGGGTTGGATGATGAAAGATGTTCAAATTCCATCTCCTCCATTTGTTGATCTCTAGCCCTTGGTCCCAGAATTGTTGACTTCTCTATATCCTTGGATTTTCGTGCTTAGTTGAAAGGGACTCCATTCCTCTCTGACTAACTTGGAATGTTGCTACCACACATCATTCCAGAATAAGGCCTCTTCTCCACTTCTTATTTCCCAGAAACCATGTTGGTGTATGATATCTCTATTAGTCTATGCCAAATTCCAAATGGGAAACCCATGATATCTCTGTTAATCTTATCTTATGCTTTCAAAAAATCAAGTTGAATAACCATGCCCACCTTCCCTAGGTCTTTAACGAGTGATCTATTTCATGCACAATAATTACATTATCTAAGATTTGTCTTCCATCGACAAACCTAGACTATTCTACTGAGATCAGTCAAGGAAGGACCATCTTCATCCTATTTCCTATGACTTTGGATATTATCTTGTATAACGCATTGCATAGTGCTATTGGCCCGAATTTGTCGAAGTACTAACCCTTTCTCCCTTTGGGATAAGGGTGGTGAATGTCTAATTTAAGGCTTTCATAATGGTTGTTGAGTCTTGAAAGTCTTCTACCACCTCATATATATTGGTTTTAACTATTTCCCAGCATGCTTTAGAGAAATCAATGGTAAAACCATCTGGTCCCATGGCTTTACCATTAGAAATTTCAAGCACAACTAAAGACACATCTTCCATGGAGGCCGACTTATTCAAATTCTTATTTTCTTCCTCCATGATCAGCTTAGGGATATGCCTGACAATCATTCAAAACTTCTCTAACCATCAACTTGGGGATGCTCTGCTATTTTTTCGAAATTATGGACCAATATTTGTTCAATATCCTTATGCACTTCATAGGTGTTCCCCTTCTCATCCTTAATTCTTAGAATTTGGTTGGAATTCCTATGTTCAATGGTTGAGCGATGAAAGAAATTAGTGTTATTCTCCCCCTCCCTAAGATATAACACTAGAGATTTATATCTCCATAGAATTTCCTCCTATCTACATCTGTCCCTCCCACTGCTTCACTAGCTCTATCTCCTATTTTCTGCTTTCATATGAATAACCTTCTATTATCAGATTTTTTTGTAATGTTTCCATGTTTTGTTCCAATTCATTTTTTTCTTTGAAGATGTTTATGTATTCCATCTTATTCCAATGTTTCAATTTCCATTTAATAAATTTTAGCCTTGCCTGGAAAATGTATATCTTGGAGCCTCTGACTGGGATTTGTTCTCCCCACCATCTTTTGATATTTTCTATAAAGGCAGGGTGATATAGCTAGACTGCTTCAAATATGAATGGTTTATTGTTAGGGGTGCCAAACATCACAATCATGAATATCACCAGCTATTGATATGATCCTCAATAGGGAAGAATATTTTCTTCCCCATCAATCCCTCTCGTCATCAAATCCTCCAAAATAAAAAATTTGTCAAGTCTTGATGCAACTTGATGTTTCCCTATGCGCTTATTACTCCATGTGTAGCAATAATGTGCAATTTCCATGTTAATAAGATTGGCCTCCTCAATGAATTCCTTGAAAGATTTTGCTCTTTGTCTATGCGTTTTTGGCCTCCCTTTTTCTTCAATAGGAAGGTTATCATATTAAAGTCACCCCCAAAAAATAAGGGAGGTAACCTTTCTTGGATCTTATCTTTGTCAAATCTTGAAGGAGTTTGAGATTCTCCTCCATCATTTGAGGTCCATACACATTTGTAAACACGAGTGATCCTAGAGCCCCTATGACCTACATTTCCACTAATAAATAGGACCTCATCGGTTCAGCATCAAGTAGGATAAGAGATAGGAGGTTCCAACCAATCGCTAATCCCCTTGTAGAAAAATTCATTGCAAACTCCATAACTTCATAATTCCTACCTAATTTCCTACTTAATTCCTTGATTTTCTCTACAGAACACTTTGTTTCTTGTAAGAAAATAAGGTCCGGTTATTCTATTTTAATCTTCTTCTTAAGCAGTCTTTGTTTCTTGAGGCTTCTTAATCCTCTTACATTCCATGTTATAACTATCATGATTAACTACAATTAATAGGTTGCGGGATTAACACTCTCATCTTACATGAATTTATTAGCATGGCTCTCAACTCTTAGATGAAAACATTATTTGACTTCCTCCCTCTTTTCCAGTGTTTTGCAGTGGCACCAAGACAGTTTGAGAACCCATTGCTTTTACTCCCATCTCAACTATGTCCATGTGTGGCCATTTTTGACCTCTTATTTTTGCCTCTTCTCTCATCACGTATAGATATTGGATGTTATCCACTTGATCCACTGGTATGGCCTCCAATCCCTATTTTATGTCTTGTTCCACCATGTTCTGAAGGTCGATTCCTTCCCTTTCTACTATTTCCTGTAGATTTGGGTCCTTTGTTCCTACCTTGCTTGGGTCATCTCAGCGTCTCCTTAAAAATAATTTGATAGATCTGGGATATCCCTGTGCTACCCCATATCTTCTAGTGGTTGCAATGTTTCTTCTTCTTTTCCTTGTTCTTGCTCCTGAATTTTTTCCTCATCAACCCCATGATTCTCTAGATTCTCTTCAGACAAGATTTCAAATTTATTTCTCTATGTTTTTCTCCCTCCTTGACTTCTCTGTTGTTACCTTCGATTTTCGCTTCCCGTTGGGTTGGGTGTTACAAATCCATCTACATCCTTTCGTTTTGGTTCTTTTCCCCATTCTTCCATTTTATTCAAAGGGAATTCCTTGATTAGGTGGCCATCTTTATGGCACCTTCTGCACCTGAATGGAATCTACTCATAGTCCACATTTTGTAACCATCTTTCATACCTGAATTTCATTTTCACTGCTTTTGGTAGAGCACCAGATACATCCATCTCGACGAAAATCTTTCCATACAATGTGTATCTTCCCTGTAGCATTGCCCTCACTATTTTGATAAAATTTCCCAGTGTATCTTCTATCAACTTTAAGGTCAAAGGAAGCTAGTAATCTAGATGTAGGGAATATATTTTGACCCAAACTATAACTCTAGTAAAGTTCTCCTTCTCCGGAGTAAAGTTTTCGATCCATGGTTGCATATATAAACCAGCTGAAGCAAAGAAATAGCGATTACCATCAAAGATTCAGTCTCTATCTTCCATATTGTCAAAGCCCACTATAAAGAAACCTTTTGACCCTAGATGTAGCTCTATCTCCCCTCTTTATTTCTAATGACGGTTGATCCAATCACACAAAGGAGTTTCTATGGGCCAGAGGCCCATAAACTTGCATATGACCACATATGATCTCATACAATTCCTAAAGGCATGTATCTCGAGATCAATGTTTAATGTCATTAGGATCACCACTTTTTGTGTGTACACGGCCTTGCAGAAACATTTTCCTTTTATTTTTGTTGCTGGTCTGCTTGATTCCTGACATACGTTTTTCCTCATCTCTTTTTAGTCCTTTCTAGTCATGCCTCGGTCATTCCCTAACACATCTTTTGTCGAGATCCCAATTTTTTTTCTTTAACCCATTTCCCTTGTTCATTAACACATTCCAATAGGAGGGAGCTCCACCCCCTCCCCCTCTAAACACCATCAACATCAAACCCTAGGTGTACCTGTTGAGAAACCCTCACTCCTCTAGAAGCTCGAGATATTAAATATAATAACACATATTTCACCATACATCTCTTTTTATTTAATTAATATTCATATATATATATATATATATATATATATATATATATATATATATACATATGATATCCAACTAATCATTCGAAATCAAAGGGATGATTTTTTCTTCATGTCTTTGGCTTCAGAACTCACACTAATTTATTATCTCATCAACAAAGTGCTTCTATGTTCATCTTCCTTTTTATTGTACTCCCCAATGACTAAACGACATTTTACAATGGATTTATCATGTTTTTAAATGGGTATATAACATGAAAAAACCACAATTAAACTTGTGGGTTTTAAAAACCTTTAGTTTGTAAATTGCTAATAGTAAATTGATTATTTGATTGAGATAAAATTATCCTAAATACCATGAAAATTTTTATGAGGTTTAGTTTTAAGCTATTAGTTTTGGATTAAATCGTATAAAAGAACTTCACTTAATTTTAGTAATAACATTTTCTAAATAAATAGATAATTATTCCATTCAACATTTGATAATAATTCTAACTTAAATTCAATCTAATATATTAACACATAATATTTTTAAATAATTTGAAATGTAATTTTGTATCTTTTAACAACTCTTCTTGCAAATAAGAAATATTGTATTTTTTAATCATTTAAAATTTAACTTTTTTATTTTTACATGAAAGAGACTTTAATTTTAAAAAAATAATTATTTTAAAATATCTTCTATGTTGACAAATATAATGGAACCTTGTCATCCTAACCAGTATGTAAGACCAAGTATTGAACTTATCTAAATCTTATAAAAGTTTAATTAAATGAAAATAAAGTATTGAATTAGTAAAAAATAATATTCTTAAGAATATAACAATACTTTATTGCACAATGAAGGACAGGTTTTTTAGGATCGGGAGAGAGAGCATGATGGAATTCAAAGGTTTCGAACCCTCGTCGTTCACCAGTATCTGCAAGGAAATTTTGAGCTTCAGACTTTGACACCTCACACAATGGGGCCAAATTGTGTGAGCATGCAGGTCGGATCCAATGCTTGGAGCTTCGGAATTGAAGCAGGGAATGCATATAACATTTTGTTTTCAGGCAGCGGACGCTTTGGTTTGGCATATGACCCTTATAGTCTTGCACGATTTATTTTTCAAATACAGTTATTCCTTTGTGGACGATCAACAAAACACTCTCAGGTTGAAAATAGGAAATTGTCTTGCCTTCACTCTATCAAAAGGCCACCATGTCGAAAAAATCTCTTTCAGGCGAGACCGCAGCGGCTCAAACTAGGCCTAGGGCCAAAGGAAAGGAGGGACTTAGTTCAACGAGAGTTACGGCTCTCATTGTTGTTAACACCGGAGTGGATTTGGCGGTCCATAATAGGCCCAGGGCCAAAGGGAAAGATGAACACAATCCTGCGGGAACAAGGGTTTCGATTACAGTCATCGATGGTGTGGATTTGGCGGCAATCTTATGGAAGAAAACCAATAAAGAAACCATGCAAAGGAACTGGAAGCATGGTCTAGAGAAAATAGAAACGACGGTAGAAGAGACGACAATCTTGAATCCAAGGCAACAAGGCTATAGATTCTAGTGTGCCTCCATTAGTTCCAAATGAGCGATTTGGGTAGCTTTGGGCGCTCTGCGACCTCCATTTAGGTTTTTTCCCAACAGAGCATTGGGAGCAGCTCAACTGCGACCAACTCTCACCCCCTCAACATTCTTTCAGTGTACCCAGAAGGAAATATCTAGGAATACAAAGATGTGCGGCAAATCTGTTGCGGACGGGCAAAATTACTCTCAGACAGAACCAGAACCTGAATCACTGGTAAACCCTCTTCCCTTTCAAGTTTTTATAAAAACCCCTTCTGGGAGGACACATCTGGCTTGGGTACAGGTAACCAAATCAGTACAGCTTCTGAAGAACAGTATCTTCCAGCATACTGGATATCCTACAGGATCACAGGTTTTGATCTTTGGAGGCAGAGTACTCCAAGACTACAAATCTATTATGGATTACAAAATCTTACCTAAGTCTACCATCACTCTCAACCTGAGACTGAGGGGAGGCGCGATAGACCATCGCAAAACAAATCCTTCAGGTAGTGGCATAGGAAGCAGCACAACAAAAATCCCAGAAACACATCAAAAGAAAAAAAGTGCAGGGTTATCCTTCAAAGACATTCTTGAAGGAAATAAACCAACTACAACATCAAAAAAACAAGCTGGCATAGCACCCGCCCCATACATTGTGGAACAACTAAGTTACACCCCAGAATTAAATATGGATACACCAGAAAGAGATGAGTACTATTCTTCATTTGAAAAATAGGCATTAATTTGCAGATTCAACTGGTTTTGGCCCAAATCTATGGACCTCTTCCTTTGGGTCTTAAGGAACTGGACCAATTTATGTTACATTCATCTATTTTCCAAAGGGTTCTTCATTTTCAAATTTCATACAGAAGAGGAAAGGGACATCATTATGAGGGAAGGCCCATGGTTCATGGGATCCACGGGTTTGTTAATTACTCCATGGTTTCCAGAATTTGATCCAAATACAATGTTTGTATCTTGGATGGTGGTTTGGGTCCATCCTCACAACTTACCACTACATTTTTGGAGCCCTCAAGTCCTGTCTGGTATAGGCAACACCATTGGACGATTCATTAAAATAGACACAGAAAGAACAGAGGAAGGAGTCTCCACATTTGCACGCATATGTGTGGAAGTAGATATTAGCAAAGGACTTCCAGACCAAATATAACTAAAGTATAAATAGAGATGTTGGACCCATATACTAGATTATGAAAATACTACATTCAGATGCAGAGTTTGCCACCAAACAGGGCATCTTCAAAATACATGCCCAAAAGACAAAAAAGATACGCGTTGGAAGAATAAAGTAGGAAAAAATCCCAAGGGATGGAAATTCCCTCCACCAAAACCTGAGGATGTCCCTGTTGAGGAGGAAGACAAGGAAAAGGAACACCCCATTCCCAAAGAGAATAATCAGACACACAAGTAACCAAAAACTGACGAATTTGTATCACATGATCTGATGGAATCTTTCCCGGAGAAGATACCAGATACAATGGATACTAGCGGAGCCAAAAGACATCATACTTCAGACAACTCAGATTCAGACAAGGATAATCCTTGCCTTGTGGAGGACACTTCACTCACGTTGTTTTCGTTCTTACCGACTCAAGGGGAGCGACAAAAGGTCGAGAAGAAAAAAGGGAGAAAAGTATAATTTTGTCCCCAAATGTACATTATTTTCTTTCTCGTTATTTTCTTTTGAACTGTAGTCTTTGACCTGCTAATGGATATGTGCTTTTAGCATCTACAAAGTTTAATTTTGTTATTTTAATAAAATTACGAATTTTTCGAAGATCTTAAAATGTGTTTTCATCTAATATGAATGTTTAAGAAATTATGAGCGATTGTCCGTAGAGAGTTCTAGGGTTTAACTAAGCGAGTGACAGAGGGCAACAGGCACCCATGGAGGCACAGCAAGGAGGGAGTTCCACTCCCTCCTACAATAATATGGTAGCAAACAAAGGAAGAGGATGGAAAAAGAACAAACCTCCACAACCCTTGGAGGTCAAGACAAAAAACACCGAAACTTAGAAGGCGGAAGGCAGCAAAACCCATGCAGATCAAGGGGCCCACGAAGAAGATCGTCAGGAGGAAAAAGAGGAAGACAGAGGTCAGGGAACAGAGAACAGAGCCAAGATGGGGCCCTGTAAACCCAAGGCCATAACTAAACCTCGAGTTATTTTGAATGATCCAGCTTTGCAAATGCACAGGGATCACATGGCAAACTATGGCATCATATGCAAATTTATGGGAATCTGGCCATCAGAGAAAGCATTGTACACCTAGATAAAATACAACTGGAAACCAAAGGAGAAGTTAAATATGCATCTTGGATCCAAAGGTCTTTTTACTGTGGTGTTTATGAACATGGAAGACAGAGACAATATTTTTGAAGGAGGACTATACTTCATTGTAGTTGTTGGTCTCTATATGCGGCCATGGATGATGAACTCCATGCCAGAACGAGAAACCTTCACTTCGGTACCGGTATGGATTAGACTATACTCCTTACCTTTAGATTACTGGATGCTAGAATCTTTAAAAGCTATAGGCAATAAATTAGGTCATTTCTTAAAAATTTCAGAGGCAACTCTACGGGGAAAATATACATCCTATGCCTGTATATGTGTGGAGATGGACCTATCAGGAGCCCTTCCAAATGAGGTCATTCTAGAAGTCTATGACAAGGAATGGGTTCAAATAGTTGACTATGAACATATCCCGTTCAGATGTCACAAATGTCATGAGCATGGGCACCTATCCAGAGACTGTCCTCTTAATAGAAGGGAGGAAAACCTAAATACTAGCAAAGGGAAAGACCAGACAGGTTTCACCAAAGTAGGAGGAAAAGGAAAAGGAGGGGGAAGGAAGACACAAAAGAACCCTATTGCAAATGATAAAACAAAAAGTTACAACAGTTTTGAGATCTTAGGAGAAAAAGAAGCAGATGGAGGGGATCAAGAGAGTATAGAGAATCAGATAGCAAGGGGGAAAGGAAAAGAGACCAGCATGGAGTTCACTCAGGAACAGAATGAACACATGACGAACCCTTTAAGTACCATGGAAATAGACAAAGATCAGGATATGACTCAAAGTGAAAGTGGTATAGAGGATCAAGACTTACATGAGATCCTGGAAAGGGAGAACCTAGAGCTGGAAAAGTTTCTAGAACAAGGAGGAAAACTAGGAATAAACTCCATCCCTCAGGAGGATGTGGACAATGTCGAACATATATTCCTTAACAAGTCACATCAAATGGCTGCAGGAGTCAAAAGAGGACATGACAACCAGGAAAACAAAGGGACTTCCTCAATAGGATTAATAACAAGAAAACAAACAAAGAATCGAGGCAAGAGGAGGGGAAGAAAAGGATAGAAAGAACTACTACTAGAGTGTAACTCATGACTGACTTAGGAAGGATGAAATACCTTTCCAGTTACTCCTTTAAAACCCCACCTCAATGAAAATCACAACCTGGAACATTAGAGGACTAGGGAGCAGAAGAAAATAGAGGAATCTCGGTAAAAGGATCAGAGAGGAAAAACCTGACATAGGATTCATACAGGAAACAAAATGCTCAGTGGAGAAGATCTGTGAAAAACATAGAAAATGGTTAAATAGATATGAATACCTTGAAGTTAAGGCAAATAAATCTGCTTGTGGCATTCTCACTCTATGGGATCCACTCAAATTGGGTGTGATTGATGCGGAGGCATACAGACATCACCTTTCTCTCATTTTCCAACCAGTGCGTGACAAACAATATTACATGATCACCAATGTCTATGGTCCGTAGCCTATGGAGGACAAACTTCAACTCCTCGCAACACTAGAGGATATGAAGAAGAGATGCGCAGCTCTACCCTAGATTCTGGGAGGTGATTTTAACATAACAAAATCACTCATGGAGAAGAAAGGAGGAACTAGAACACTCAATAGAGACTCAGTCGCATTCCAGAACTTCATCACCAATATGAAATTGGTTGATATGGAAACAAGCAATGGAATCTTCACTTGGAATAAAAAAAGAGGGGCCCCTACCCAAGTAGCCTCAAAATTGGATAGATTTATTATCTCAGAGGATCTTCTTCTCAGGGGAAGCAACATCACTGCACTCATACTACCTTTTGGGGGTTTAGATCACTGGCCTATCCAATTGGAAGCTTCTCTTTTTGGTAAACCAAGGAACACCCCTTTAGGTTTGAGAAAACTTGGCTCACGCATTCATATTTCCTCACAAACATTGAAAAATGTTGGAAGGAAGAGCTTCACCTTCAAGGTACAAAGATCTTCCTTCTACATTGCAAGCTCAAACATATTAATGGTAGAATCAAAGAGTGGAATAAACATCAATTTGGTAACATCTTCAAAGCTAAAGGGGAGGTGGAAAAGAAACTAAAGGAAATAAACCAGATTCTTATCATAGAAGGATATACAGATGAAAGGAAAGAGATGGCAGAGTCACTCTAGTAGGAGTGGGACAACAAATGTCTTCAAGAGGAAATCTTCTAGAGACGGAAATCCAGAGTACAATTGATTAAAGAAGGGGAGAGAGACACCAAATTCTTTCACAGATCCACCATAGCTCATAGAAACAAAATTAGAATTGTGAAACTTACAGATCAACATGGAATAGAGAGAAACACTCATGAAGAGATGGAGAAGGTTCTACTCTAGCATTTTTAGAAAATTGTTGAGGAAACCTCAGAAGACAGATACTAGTTTACGCAAAGATTTACTCAACACATCCCTAAATTGGTTATCAGAGAAGATAATTTCAATCTCAACAGACCAGTAACAGAGGAAGAAATTGAGGAAGCCGTGAAAGAGATGCAAAATGGGAAAGCACCAGGCCCAGATGGCTTTAATGTGGACTTTTTCAAAGCTTGTTGGAGGATAGTGAAACAGGACATCCTGGAGGTAGTGGAAGACTCTCAAAGATTTAAGACAATCTTAAAGGCGCTCAATGAATCTTTCATAGCCTTAATCCCCAAACAAGAAATGGCCACCTCTCCAGACAGATTTAGACCAATAGCATTATGAAATGTGATATAAAAAATTATATCTAAAGTCATTGCCAACCGTCTCAAACCACTCCTCCCAACCCTAGTGTCAGAGTAGCACTCGGGCTATGTGGAAGGAAGACAAATTATATATCATATAATTCAAGCACATGAAATGGTTCATTCACTCATTACCAACAAACAGGCAGGAATGATAATGCAGCTAGACATAGCAAAGGCCCATGACAAACTTGGCTGGTTGTACATAAGAGCAATATTAAAAGCCTACGCTTTGATTACAATTGGATTAAGTGGGTTATGGCGCTATTTACCACCGCCAGCTGTTCAATTCTTCTCAATGGATCTCCTTCCAAAACCTTCAAGAATTCTAAAGGTCTCAGGCAAGGAGATCGTCTTTCTCTTTTCCTTTTTATTCTAATGATGGAAGGGTTAGGGAGAGTAATCAGAGCTGCTAAGGAGAAAGGGAGAATTTAGGGTCTGAGACTCACTCAAGGTGGGGACACGGTGACACATCAACAATTTGTGAATGATACTATGCTTCAAGGCACACCCACTGTCAAGGAAGCCAAAGCATTCAAAGAGATTCTGGGTAAGTTTGCTACGGCAGCAGGCACAGAGGTAAGTCTTACTAAATCAAAGATTTTCTTTTTCAATACAGATATTTCATTACAAAGAAATATTTCCAGAATTTTGGGTTTTCAAAGGGAGTCACTGCCTGTGAAGTACCTGGGAGTTCCTCTCACTGACAAATCACTACACAAGGATATCTGGGAGCCTGTTCTTAATAAGCTAAAAGATAAGATTAGCAAATGGACAAATAGAACACTAAATCTAGCAGGGAGATTGATTCTCACTAAAGCTATCCTCCAAAGTATCCCTATCTATATGTTATCTGTCATTCCAGGACCAAGTGGTGTAATTACTAATATAATAAACATTCAGAGAGACTTTCTCTGGGGGAAAGGTAAAGAAAAGAAGAAATGGGACCTCGTGGCATGGGATAGAGTATGCAAACTGAAGTCCCGTGGTGGCTTGGGTCTTCATGACCCATGAATTCTTAGCAGAGTTCTTGGTGCCAAAATCTAGTGGAGATGGCTAAAAGAAATACAAGCCCCCTGGGAAAAACATTGGAAGCAAAAATATGCTAGAGAATGGTAGGAGAAGAATATAATCAGAATGACACGACAAGTAAAAGGTTCTGCAATTTGGAATAGGGCATGGGAGAAGAGGACCCTAGTCCAAAATCATAGTTTCTAGGAGATCAGAAATGGAAACCTGGCTTGGTTCTCGGAGGATAATTGGCAGCATGAGGACAATCTCTGAAGTGAAGAATTAGTAGACATTCACATCGATACCATCAACAAAGGATTAAGGTGGGTAAGTGACTATTGGGACCAATCAAGGAACAATGGGAAATGGAGAACATGGAAACTTTCAGATTACAGTGGAATGGGCATGCTGCATACTCAAGTTATAGCCCTTAAAGGTCTTTTAGACAAGAGACAAATCTTAAACTCAAACTTGAACAATCAACTAAGATGGGGAAAGAACAAGGCAGGTCTCTTCAACCTTAAGGAATCCAAAAGGATAGATTGAGAGCTTAACCTTCCAAACACTGATAAGACGTGGAAGGGAATCTTGGAAAATCCTCATTGGATGAAAGTCAAACTGTTCAAGTCGCTGGTTCAATAGGGCAAGATTCTGACATGGGATAACCTAAGAAAAATAGGCTTTGTTGGCCCCTCAAGATGTCACTTATGTAGACAATAGGAAGAAACTACAAATCATCTCCTAAATAGATGCACTTTCACCTACAATACTTTAGAATTGGGTTGGAGAAGTCTTCGAGCAGACAGACAAAAATGTTAATGACATCATTACTACTTTGAAGAATTAGCGGAAATTTTTTTCGTACAATGAGATCATTAACTCTGCGTGGATGCTGACCCCAGGATTCATAATCTGGAATGTCTGGAATGAGCACAACAACAGGATTTTCAAGGAGAAATCGAGTCTGGTGAGCAAAATCCTTAAGCTAAACCTTAAACAACTCAAAGAGACTGTTCATATCCTAGGAGGTTCAGCTATTGGCAAACCCATCAGACAGAGAGAGGCTAGAATATTGGAGAAGTTAGAGCTCAAGGTTCATCCCCCTCAAGGTTCTATGCAGATTAACAATAATACCTCAACAGAAAAGTCTTCATGGCAACCCTCCTCTCATGGATTTTTAAAATTTAACATAGATGGGGCCTCAAAAGGGAATCCGAGAGAAGCAGGATATGGAGGGGTCTTGAGGGATGAGGAAGGAAACATACAAGTCATCTTCCACAATTATCTAGGAAAAGCAAAAAACAATATGGCGGAGCTCATGGTGATGGAATTATGCCTGGAAACACTGCTCAAGTACAACATTCACAATGTCATCATTGAGGCTGACTCGGAATTAGTCATTAACTCAGTGAAGAGGATAAATGCTGGTGTTGCTCCAGAGAAAATCTCATAACACTAGCGGCTTCTGCAAGTCTACCAAAGAATCCAAGCACACCTAAGAATGCTGAGAACTCTTAGGTTGGTGCATGTTCGCAAGGAAGCCAACAAAGTTGCAGACTGGCTTGCCAATTAGGGGGTACAAAACAAGCATATCAACTTGTGTTACTGGTGGGAGGAGATAACGGATGACAGGTTGAAGGAGGGATGCTCATCCAGGGCCCTCAGCGACCGACAATAGTATCAGGAAAAATCAAGAGACAAAATTTTACTCCATGAAAATGATGGATAAGTTCACTTCAGACGACCTATCAGTGGAGATGCATAGTAGGTTATCGAGACAGAAGATAACTGTTCACAGGAGGAATGTTTCCATGGAAGACGAAGATGTCAATGGAAGAAATCACTGGGGTCAAAACTGCCTGGAACCTCTGACCTGGGAGAAGTTTTCCCGGAAGACAAGCGATACCATTCAGAAGGTGACGCATGGAGATGGTTGGACAGTGATTAAAACCTTCATCGTTGGGTATTTCGTGAGCAGTTGTGTGGTCCATTTTGGTTTGTGGTCATCAGATCTGGAGATGGCAGATCAACAGCCACCTTTTGGTGTGCAGGTTGGTGGGGCCAGCAGAATAAAACAACTAATGGTTTACCATCTTCATCGGGTGCCTTCCAAACCAAACACAGTTTTCCTATGGAAAAGAAAAAACAATATGTAATTGCGTATGCAATTACATTATTAGAATGCTTTATCACTTAATTATGTTATGTTTGTCTGACTATAAAAGTGTTAAGAAAGTATCATCACCTTGGTCCATGGAGCTGGCTTAGGTTAAATACAGTCAAAGGTGTATTATTAATTATAAATTACAAAGTAATAAGTAATACACTTAACTGTGTTACGTGAAGAGATATGCTTATTAAATATCTTATTAATCATTTTATTTCGCAGTGTGATTTGTTTTATTTTTTATTTTTTATTTTATGGTTTTCTTTTTAAATACGTGATTATTGATTTGTTTTTTTATTATTTTATGCTTTGTTTTTAAGATCGTAATTATTAAAAAGAGGTGATTATTTTTGGATTATGGCGATTATTGTTTTAATTTAATGGTTTTTGGGTCGGGATTTGAATTGATTGATTATGTAATTAAATTTTATATTATCAATAAATATTTTGTTTTTGAAAAATTATGGGAAAAAACACATGAGTAATAGAGAATTCTTGTTATTTTAGAAAGTTGTTAAGTGTTTAAATCTACATGGTGGACCTTCCTAGATCTTCTCTTAAAAATTGTACCAAAAAACTAATAAGATAATGTAAGAGAGGTTATGTGAAAATTAGAACTTAGTTGGAGAGAAAAGCTAAGTTTGATGAAATCAAGAGAAAAGCATAGTGGAAAAAAGAAACACTTTAAAGTAAAATGAAATATTTTTCTAATAAAAAAGAAAACACTTAGGTAATTAAAGAGGTGCAAATCCTACAAGTAAAATGTTGATAAAGAAAAGTTTGCTCAGAAGAAATTATAAAAATACAACTAAAGAATATAAAAAAAGTTGTTATTCCTGAATCGGAGCTTAAGAATAATTGTGGATTTATATGAGATATTTTTTAATGCTTTAAGGTTGTATATATTATTTCCCATCTTAGAGAAAAAAAAGTTAACTAAATTGATGTATTAGAATTAATATAATTTTTTTAAACTATTTTAATAATAAATAAATAGATTATATCAATAACATTCTAAAATATTATATATTCCAAACCAAGAAAAAATTATACATTATTTGTTTTGAAAGGAAACTTAATGTTCCTTCCTTTTATATAAGAAATAGCGACGGACTAATAACCTGATAGTTTGTTTGAAGTATACATAAAAGAGAGAGCATTCATGGGTCCTCTGTGATTCATATAATAAAACCTGTCCAGGGTTTAGCAAAGTTATTCACCGTCATTATGAAAGATCAGTCAAATCAGTGCGCCTGTAAGATAAGATCAGTCAAATCAGTGCGCCTGTAAGATATATGGGTGCATTAACTTGGTCGCTCTTACCTAAATTCAGAACTTACTCGAGTAGCATTTTACTATATCTGGGTACATCACGCTGGTCGCTCTCCCCTAAAACTCGAACTGAAAAGTTACTAAACACAAGGCTTCAGGTCTTACATTCTGTAATATATTCATAATCCTCTTAATTTAAGATATGGAAGCATTATTGATCTCGAATTGAGTTCGATTCTGCATCATAGTCACAGTCTCCCTCATTGAAGGTCGCTAGTCAGTAATGTCCCGTAAACAGAGATTAGCAATTTGGATCATGTTCTGTAGCTCCATCGTGTGAATGCGATCTATCAAATTTCGATCAACAATTGTCATGAATACGTCAATGTTTTCTCTGAAACGATATGGCTGAGTCCATTTTGCCAGAGGTGTGTCCTCATGTAGTGCTTTTAAACTTGTAATTAGCTCGAGAAAAAGCACACCAAAGCTATACACATCACTTTTAGCTGAATATCTTCGTGTTTTCTCGTATTGGGGATCCATGTAACCATAACTCCCTCTAACAGCAGTGACTGTGAACTGCTTGTCTTTTGGGCCTAACTTTGACAGTCCAAAATCAGCCAATTTAGCACAGTTATCGTCCACCAGCAAAACATTTGCAGACTTAACATCACGGTGCAATATCGGGGGCCTTGCTTCTTCCAATGCCACGGCAACTTGACAGGCTATGTCCATACGAGATGACCAAGATAATGGACTTGCGAGACCTCTCTCCGTGTGAAGTCGATTATACAAACTCTCGTTGGAAATGAACTCGAACACAAGAATTCGCTCACCTGCACATGCATCATTCACAGAATTGTTATGAGAAAAATATAGCAATGGAATTATTTTATAAAAGGATTATTTAAGAATATATATATGTTTCATTCTAATAAAAAATTATAAATTTTGATTGTTCATTTTATTTATTTTGATTAAATAATAATATAAGGTAATAAAACTTATATTGCAATCTTACGAAAGATGGAAAACCAAAATCAATATTATGGATAAAAAAAATTATTGGTATTTGAAATTTTATTGTTCAAGTTTAGGAAAGTGTTTATTGTTTTTTTTTTAATTTATAATTTATAATTATATATATATATATATATATATATATACTCTTAGATTCATTTAAATTATATATTTTAATAATTTTGAATGGAAAACTTTAAAAAATAAATTTATGGAATATTAGATTCTATTTCACTACACATTGTATGTTATTGTATAATAGAATAGTTAGTTTTAATTTTATTATCAATCTTGAATCTATTTTAATTTTGTATGTATATCAGAAAGACAGATTAAAATTGGAGTTACAAATGTTTTCAAACTTAAAAAAAAAATGATATATAACAGTTGAATGTAGTTCAAATATTTTAAGTTTTTGGTTTTTTTGGATTTATTCTCTTGTGTGTTTGGTTTAAAATGTAAAGAAAATTATTGAAATAATAAATTTAAATTTTATATAACCTAATATTTTGAAGATTTTCCAAAAAATTAAATCAAATAACAAATGCTAATCATTTAATTAAAATTATATTTTTAAATTAAAAAATACACAAAAACTTAAAAAAACACTAAAATTGAAAAGAATTAATAATCCGAGAACTTGTACCAAATTCCAACCATTTATAATCCAACATCCAAAACAGAACTTTTCACAATGGCTAACATGAACATTATATCTTCACATTAAGAGGATACACAAAAACTCAAAAAAGAAGAAGATGAAATTGAGAAGAATTAATGATCTAGAACCTGTAATCCAACTTCCAACACAGAACTTTTCACAATGGCTAACATGGGCGTCTTGTAAGTGAGAATATTGTGGGATCCCACTAACCTGGGCAAGGTTAATTATTTGATTTTGTCTATGTATGTAGGAGTGAGATCTCAAAATATTCAAAAAACAATTGATCATAATGGTTAATATAGGCATTTTTAAGTCCAGGAGAATTGGGTAATACTTTGGATCAGACAAATATTAGTAATATTAATTATTAAACTTTGTTCATGTCCATCAAATTCCAAAATATTTCTGAAATTCAAAATCAACTTAAAGTGAGTCCAACATATCCTTTTGCAAAAAAATAGGCTCAGATAAGAACCCACCAAATGATGATAGAAAACCAATACCAAATGATAGTTAGCCAACACCAATACATGATGATAGTAAGTCCCAACACATGGGGAACTAACCACCTTAACCACCCAACGTATGGTTTAGTAGGCCATCCTTACTACGGTTTGGGGTTCCAACCACTGAACTAAGACCCGAGTACAGTGTTTATGGCAATATTGTAAACCAAGGGAATAAGAGCACACCTGCTCGTAAACACAATCCGATTAGATCCACCAGATGAGGATGACGTGGAAGTCTGAGGAGCACAGACAATTCCTGTTTGGATCTGAATTCGTTGCTCTCTTGACGGCGCCCACCCGATTACCTGGTAAATTGGCACGATACACAAATCCAGAGACGCCCTGTCCAACTTTTGTTGTGAAATTGTCAGTGGCGTTGGCCAGTTCCTCCCTTGTATATGTACATATTCCTATGCCCTCCTCCAACCAGTTCAGTTCTTCCATAAGCTCCATCTCCAAATAGTTCCCAATAGGGTTCGCTGGCTGTTCAGTTGCGTAGGTTTGTTGATGTATGCTCACTTCGAAAAAGTTCCCGGTAGGGTTTGCGAGTTGCTTCACAGGGTAAGTGCGTTTGCGGGCAGCCTTCGTTTTTTTCAATCTCATACAATGGCGATGACAATGAAAACTTATATTCCTATGGCGATGAAAACAATGGCGATGACAACAATGGCGATGGGGGTTGTTATTCCTATGGCGATGAAAACAATGGCGACGGATGTAAAACTCGCGGCACAGTTGGTAGGTGGAGGAACAATCGATGCCATGATTTCTGTAATTCTGATATTTGCTGCGTAAACGCATTGTGCGGGAACAATGGCGATGAAAACCGTGGATTGAGGAGAACTCGGGGCATCGTTGGGAAGGGGAGGAGAATAGTCCATATCGGTGCGAGTGGGAAGAAAATGGTGGGCAAACAAAAGCAGAAAAATAATGCACTATCGTTGCAACCCATAAGGAACCATGCCAATCGATGCCATGATTTCTGTAATTCTGATATTTGCTGCGTAAACGCATTGTCCAGGAACAATGAACAGCAAGCGATGCAGCGAACAAATAGCAATGAGCGATCAAGCGAAATCCGCGTTTGACCCGTTACCTACGAAAATGGGTTGTCAAATTCAGACTTTGGAATTTCGTTTACTGTCGCTCAGATTACGATTTGGCGGAGATGATTGCTCCTATTATTGGTCGTACCATGCATGCGTCTTGCAATTGTAGGTTTTTGAAATAAAAATGAGTGAGATGATGCAATAGTGCAGCGTCCGACGATATAATTTTTTGGCCTCTATTGTGTTTTTAAATATACTAAATTGACATGTAAGATAAGATAAAATTATAACTTTTGGATAAAATTTTTAATTTTTATTATTTAATTTAAATATACTAAATTGACATGTAACATAAGATATAGTTATAATTTTTATTATTTAAAATATGTATGGTTGGCAAAGACAAGGAAATTGGTAATTGCTTTGTCATGAAGTACTATGTAAACTATAAAATTCAAGGTTCAAATCTTTATGGATCCAACTAATAATTTGTTTTTTTATTAAATTGTGTTTTTAAACTTGCATAAACTAATGACATAAATACTTTGAAAATAAATCCTAGTCTTTGATTTGTGTATAGTACTCAAAATATTTCAAATATTTTATGGAGGTTAGATTCATGGCATCCACCTAATAATTATTCATAATTAAATTAAAATACTTTGAAAATAAATTCTAGTCTTTGATTGATTTGTGTATAATACTCGGAATATTGATATTCTATGGAGGTTAGATTCATGACATCCACTTTATAATTATTCATAATTAAATTAAGATACTTTGAAAATAAATCCTAGTCTTTAATTTGTGTATACTATGAATATTTTGAAATATTCTATGGAGGTTAGCTTCATGGCATCCACCTAACAATTATTTATAATTAAATCAAAATTTTGGAAGCCCTATTTTAAAATAGACATACTTTGTTAAGGAACTTTGAGGTGTAAACAACACCGGTTCAAAATTCCCTGGGAAAAATTCCAACCCTGGCATTAAACGAAATTATGCTCAAGAAAAAGTACCCCCTTCCCAAGATAGATGATATGTTGGATTAACTGCAACAAGAAAAATACTTCACCAAGATAGACTTAAAGTCTGGATATGACCAAGCTCAAGCCAAAGAAAAATATATTTAGAAACCAGGGAAGTTTTCTATGAGTGGTTAGTCATTATGTTTATCCTATGCAATGCATCAACTACATTTATGAGGTTAATGAATGATATAGTTTTCCCTTTTATAGACTCACTTTGTTATTGTCTATTTTGATGATATATTAGTATACAATCCTATCTCGAATGAGCACATATCACAATTGATGCAGGTGCTAGAGACACTGAAGAATCAACAATTGTTAGTAAATCTCAAGAAGTGTAAGTTTGCATAGTAATGTTTGGTGTATCTAGGGTATGTGATTGGTGGAGGAGGGATGAAGATAGATCCTACCAAGGTAGAGGCCATCATGAGGTAGCTAGTGCCTACTGACTTTTTAGAGGTTAGGAATTTCGTCGACATAGCATAGTACTTGAGGAAATTAATAGCCTCATTTTTAACAATAGAAGCACCACTTCATGTCATAACAATGATTGGTATTAGTTTCGAGTGGGGAAAGGACCAACAAAAGGGCTTTCAATAGTTTAAAATGAATATCAATTAAGCACCAGTTCTGGCATTATTGAACTTGGAAGAGCCTTTCAAAGTAGAGACATGTGCAAGTGGGTATCCTATGGATGTGGTCTCCATGTAGGGAAGAAGGCATGTATGCAACCATTCTAATGTATTTCATGGGCCAGTTCGCCACTGATCTACCTACAACAAGAAGCTTTATGCCATGGTGCAAGATACGAAGAAGTTGAAATACTATATAATGGGAAAGGAAATAATAATCCAAAAAGATCATCAATGACTATAATACCTACAAGCATAGAGTAAACTATAGTTGACCAATCATTGCAAGTGGATAGGGTTTCTAAAATAGTTTCATTTAGTGATCAAGTACAAGAAGGAGAGAATAAACAAGTTGATTGCAATGATTTTAAGTCCATCCACATCAAACATCATAACTTTGGGAACTCTTATGCACATGCATCCTTTCACAGATGATGCATATAGAGAGACATACATATAGGATGGGGACTTTAAGGATGCATTTTAGTAGTTGTAAATCTAGTGTCATGTACATGATGGTGATAGAAAAATTGACTATAATATCTAGAATGGGTTACTCTATAGGTTATATAAGTTATGTGTTCCTAAAGGTGAGTGACTGCAGCTGATCAGACAAGATCACACTTGTAAGGCTGCAGAGAATCTTTGTGTATGGAAGATATTGGCCAACTTCCAGATGTATGTGTACTTGCATCTCATGCAAGAAGATGTATTAGCTTCATAATAGGATGCATGATTTGTTGTACTAGGAAGCCTAGTAACAATAAACAAGGTCTATATCATCCCTTTCATGTACCCATTTGTCTTTGGGAAATAATTTACGTCGACCTTGTGGCATGTTTACCAACAACCAACAAGGGACATGAATACCTATTTGTGGTAATTGACAGACTTAGAAAGATGCATGTTCTAATGCTAATAATTAGTGAACTTATTATTTAAGCTAGTCTGGGTGCACTTTGGGATACATGGAGTAGCATCATTTCAAATAGACACACAAATTTTTTTAGCTCATTTTTGACTACATTATGGGAGAATATGGACAAAAATATAAAGAGATCTATAACATTCCATCCACAGAAAGATGGGAAAATAAAAGTAGTCAATAGGAATTCGATGCATCTTTAGATGGGTTAATTTTAGAAGAATTCGAAGACATAGGAAAAAAATATGGTGTATATATATATAACACTCTTATAAAAACGTAGTCCACACTTCTATTTGTAAGTCCCCATTTAAAACTTGTTTTGAATATTTTACACCTTCACCTTTGGATATTGCATATGGACAACAAGGATGACTAACAAATGTTATTGAAGGGGATGCTTTAAGGGAAGAAAAAATTGTTGAGAAGATGAGGGAAATCCATATATGGGTATAGGAGACACTATAGTAGTCGTACAAAAAATACAAATCCAAGCATGATCAACATAAAATAAAGAAGTTTTTTGAGGTGCGAGACAAAGTGTGGTTACAGGTGAATAATGAGTGGCTACAAGGTCCTAGTAAAAAAATTAATGCTCTATGATATGGACCCTTTCATATATTGGATACGGTGTGAGGTAACACCTATTAAGATAATTTACAAACATACATGTACATTTACTCAATGGTGAATGTAAAAAATTTGAACTTTTATGAGCTTTCCATGCCAGATTGGGACGAGGAATAGGTCCTACCTTCTTTAGAGGATTTGGCACCAAATGCTTAGTCATATTTGATAGATGTTATATATTTGTAGCAATGGCTGAAAAATACAAGTAAGGGGCAGAATGAACTTTGGAAAATTGGATTCAAATGATAGCTTCTAGCCAAGGCTAAATGGTACACCCAATAGAAGGTCAAGGAAAAATGTCCTCACCTCATTAAATAGAAGCTTTTGGGGACCAAAATCCTCCCAAAATTGGGAGGTACTATCCATATTGCATCACTATATTCTTTTTCATCCATCCTAATGCTTTTAAAGTGGAACAAGTGGAGGAATTCTTGGAAAATGTAACTAAGTTCGGTCTTCATTTGATGTATTTCAGTCATCTTGTAATGTACTTGTCAAAAGAATAAAGAAAATAATTATTATTATCACTTAATGCAGCATGGGTTTCATGCTTGTGTCAGCATGTTTTAGGTCAAATTCCCCATTGAGGATTTTTAGGATTTATTCTGAGTCAATAGAGTCATTGTACTTTTAAAGTGACTATTCTTAGGATTTTGAATCATGTAAAAAGGTTAAGTATTGAGTCAAATATCAATTATGTTGACTCCACACCAAGTCGGCCTTAAGATGATCAAGTCAACCTCAAAGAGGGTTATTCAACCTCATCAAGGGACTATAAAAGAAGTGGTTTGAACTCCAGTTGAAGCACACTATCAAAATAAAGTTTAATATATCTTGTATCTATAAAAAGTGTGAATTAGAAGAAGGAGGAAAAAGAAGTGTGAGTTTGGTCTAGGAGAAAGAAAGAAAGAAAATTGAAACTTTAGTATAACTCTCTCTCTCATGTGCCCTAGTTTGAGAGATCAAAGTTCTCTTATTGATGTTGTAGCTAGCTATCATGTGATGGTGTTTCCATTATATTTTGAAGTTTCTATTGATGGGTGTTGCTACCTTCGGAAGTTGTACTGGGCCAAGATCAAAGTTTAGAAGAGAAGATCAAAGTATTCCAGTGAAGATCGAAGTCTCCAAGGAAAGACAGAAGTGATTGGGTCGAAGAAAGTGTTGCCACTGCTGCTGCTACTGCTAGGACAAGAAGGATCATCTGCAAGAGAAGAGGAAGGATGACTTGGTGTGGAGGAAATTTTGTGTCAAGGTCTGATCTGATAATCACCCTATGAGTGCCATCAGTTAAGATTTATTAAACAAAAGGTATTATAGACTCATGTGCTGGTGTGTGTTCTGTGTTATTTAAGCAACGGATCGATCAGATTTCCAATACACAGACATTTAAATGGAAAGACAACAGAGAAATATAGTAAGTGACACAAAGACACAAACAATTTTAATAAGGAGTTCACCCTATTCTCCAGGGCTACGTCTCCGATCCAGCTTCAGTGGTGGCCTTGTTTTATTGTGTCTTTCAGCAGAGAAATTACAATACAGGGACTGAATATGAGTTCTCCTGAAGCAGATGTGCTTGGCAAGGTGGTTCTTGGATTCCCCAAGCCACTCAGAGTACACAGACTCTTGTTCTTCCTACCAGCTCTGTGACCCTCGGTCTACAGTGGAAAGAGCCAACTGTGATGCTCAATATGGATAGATTCCTCTATGGGAAGGCTTGAATCTTGAAGCTCTCTGGTGCTCGATGCTTCCTATGGTCAGCTCGGCCCTCTGTCTCCTCTGCTTGGCTTTACTGCTCTCTGTGCTCAGTGCTCCTCTCAGGGTTCACTGTTCACTGTCTCTCTTGGTCACTTGGACTCTTCGCTCTCTCTCTAAATCCCCATTCAACTGTCTCTGTTCATGGCTTTAGCCATTCGATCTCCATTCCTGTTCAGTTCCTCTCCCACCTACGTTGATTCACCTATCGCCTGTGTGCTTGGAGTTCCTGTTCGACATCAGCGTGAATGCTCGAGAAGTAGCCAAGCATCCTAATCAGAACAACGCTAGCCTGTTCGTCAATTTGTTTCTTTCTCCACCATTGTGGTCAACAGATTCCAGATCCCCTTAAATCGCTTCTTAATTCTCTGTCGATTCCGCTTCTATCTCGTAGGCGAAATCTCAGCCGTCTGATCTGGGCACCTCCAAATCCAACGTCATTCACACGCCAAGTGCGGTTTACTTGCTCGACCGATAATGTGCGATCACGACGGTTTTTCTCTCACCTCCGCTGCCACGCGTCAATCGCTGAGTGTGATCGCTCGGCTTCCTCCAAAACCTCTTACCATTCAAGGGCACCCCGATCAAACCATCAGTTTCCAGGTTGTGGGTGCCACCTTCGTACGATGGCACTTTTCATTTCTTCGCCCACGGTCCTCTGGCTCTCAACGTGACCGAGTGCTTAAGGCTCTACCATTTCAGCCCTGTTAACACTAATCGCGCATCGAAAATCAGCTCCTTTTCTCGTTCCAGGGCTCCTAGGGGCTAGATTGACCTCTTGCAGAGTCTCCATGGGCCTCGATCAGCGCTTTGACTGAGGTCCTCGTCGTTCCACACCGGTTGCCATGGCCACTGGTTCAGGGTGTTTTCGATTGTTGTTTTTGATTTCATTAGAGATTTGTTCAACCTGTTTTAGTCATGGTTCTTTGAAAGTCGTTTATGGATCCGATTTGGATCACGGCCTCCCTACTGAAAAAGCTTTTGGACCACCAAAAGTTGGTTTTCTTTAAGCATTGACTAAGTGAGGAAACTGTTGTCTCACTTGTCCAATATCAATCCACTTCGCACTGCTCGACTTCGAACCTTTAAGCCTAATCCTGAGGTATTTCACTTGTCCACTACACGTCGTCCTTACCTCCATGTCCAGTACTGTATCTTCCTGCAACTCATTAAGATATTCAGGTAGCAGGTCGTCAACAGAAGGTAATTGAGTCTTCTCTTCAGGGTCCTCAATCATTGAAGGCTCAAACAACCTCAAGCAATCTGTGTTCATGACTGAGTAGATGTGTATGTAAGCTGGCAGATCAAGGCGAAAAGCATTTTCACCAATCTTCTCAAGTATCCTGAAGGGTCCATACCTGATAGGTTTTAGCTTCTTACCTTCACCTTGAATCCTGTCCTTGCTGATATATAACCAGACTTGGTCTCCAACTTGAAAACTATGCTCCATCCGATGCTTACCATGCGTAGCCTTGTACTTCGCCTGGCTCTTTTCCAGCTGTTCCTGTACTGCCTGGTGGATCTCCTAGATCTGTTCAATGAACCTAGTTTCCCTGTCCACATCACTGTGTCCATCAACCATGATATCTTTACCAAAGACAAAATCCAAAGGAGACCTTGGTATGAAACCAAAGCAGGTCTCAAAAGGAGATCTCTGGGTAGAAGATTGTTTGGCTCTATTTTTAGCATGCTACACATAACACAAGTGTTCATCCCAAATCTTAGGGTGTTTGCTGCAATATCCTCTTAGTAATTGGATCACTGTCCTATTAACTACTTATGTCTGGCCATCTGTTTGTGGATGAAAAGCTATGATTTTCTTCAATTTGGTGTCCATTAGTTCCCACAGACTGGACCAAAACTTCCCCACAAATCGGGTGTCTCGATCAAATACAATAGAAGTGGGTAATCCAAAATGAACCATACATGTTCAAAGAATAATTTTGCAGTTTGTTCAGCTGTAATCTATTTACTACAGGGTATTAAAATACACATTTTGCTAAACCTATCCACAACAACATATAGATAATCATGGCCCTTCCTAGATTTAGGTAGTCCTCCAACAAAATCCATGGAAATGCTTTCCCAAGGGTGAGAAGGAACTAGCAAGGGAGTGTATAAGCATAGTTTTTTGTTGTTGTGCTTGCTTTTAGCACACATAGCACTCCCCTTTACATATCTAGAAACTGTCTCACTCATTCTCGGCCAATAACAGAACCTTTGCAGTTGTGCAACTATTTTACTTACCCCAAAGTGACCTGATATCAGAGAAGTATGTGCTTCCCTAATTATCTTTACTCTCTAAGTTTGTGGAATGCAGAGTTTCCCACAATGATATAAGAGTCGGTCCTTCACATGATAGTCCAATTCTTCTACTCTTTTTCCTTGACTCAAAGTTGCATATACATCTTTAAAGTCCATGTCCTGAGCATACTGTTTTCTGTAGCTTTCATGCAGCACAGAATTATGCTTAAGTATGGTAGATGCATTTATAATGGGTCTAGATAACATGTCTGTAATCTTGTTATGTATGCCCTTTTTATATCTGATGACCAAATGAAACTGTTGTAGAAAACCCATCCATCTGTAATGTCTTGATTGTTGCAACTTAGTTTGGGAGTGTAGATATTGAAGTGGCTGATGATCAGTATGTATTACTATTTCTTTGCCCATTAAATAATGTTTCCACTTTTTCACACTCTGAACTAATGCATACAATTCTTTATCATAGGTAGGATAGTTAACTACTGCAGGATTAAAAGTCTCAGAATGATAACATATGGGTTTACTGTGTTGTGTCAACACTGCTCCCATGGCATAGTCACTGGCATCAGTTTGGATCTCAAATGGTCTTTGTAGATCTAGCAATGCTAGTACAGGTGCTGTACTAATTTTTTCTTTCAAGGTGTCGAAGGCTTTCTGCTGTTTGCCTCCCCACTGAAACACCTTGTTCAATCCTGTCAAAGCATGTAAGGGAGCTGCAATTGAGGAAAAATTTGAAATGAACTTCCTCCAATATTGTGCTACTCCTAAGAAGCTTCTCACTTCTGTAGCAGACTTGGGTTTAGGCCAGTTTACAATGACTGGCACTTTAGAGGGATCTATTTTCAATTCACCTCCCCCTACTATATGACCCAAATAATTTAGAGAGGTTTGACAAATTCACATCTGGAGAGTTTAACATACAGTTTTTCTATTTTCAAAACATCTAATGCCTTCTTAACATGCTTTAAATGTTCTTCCCATGTTTTACTAAAAATCAGAATGTCATCCAGATACACATTAACAAAATCATCAAGAAAAGGTCTGAGTACATCATTCATTAATCTCATGAAAGTAGCAGGGGCATTGGTCAAGCCAAAAGGCATAACCAGCCATTCATACAATCCCTGCTTTGTTCTAAAAGCAGCCTTCCATGCATCTTGCTCTACAACTCTGACCTGATGGTATCCACTGTGAAAAACCAGCTTGGTGAAATAAACAGCTTCCTTCAGTTGATCTAAAAGGTCATCTATGCGAGGAAGGGGATAATGATTTTTGATTGTTATCTTATTCAGTGCTCGGTAATCAATGAACATTCCCCACGAGCCATCTTTCCTTCTCACCAAAACGATTGGTGACCCACATGGCAATGTGTTAGGCCTGATGAACCCTTTCTTGAGTAACTCCTGCACCTGCTTCTTGATTTCAGCATTCTCTAAAGTAGATAACCTGTACATCCCAATGTTAGGCAAAGGAACATCTTGCTGCAAAATAATATCATGTACTATTCCCTTTTTGGGTGGTAGACCTTCTGGTTCTTGAAATAAGACATCATACTCTGAAACAATCTTTTCTATATTAGCTTGCTGATCAGCATTACAGCCCTCAAATACATTGGTTTTATCAGATTTCTTTTCCTTTACAACCATTAGTAAGAATTGTTTGCATGAATTTATCATCCTTTTCATCTGTCCTGAGTTTATGAGAGTATAATTATTCTTGAGCTTATGAGCTCTTACAAAGTATTCGATTCCATCTTTAACAAGTAGATACTTGTTCTCAACTCTATAGAAAATAGCTTTCCTATCATACAAGTAAGGACTTCCTAAAACAATTCCACATATATCTAAAGGAATTATATCTAACTCAACCTCATCTACAAATGCTGACCCAAAAGAAAACTTTAGTTTACACTGTCTAGTCACTTGTAGTTGTGCTTTATCATTCAACCATCCTAATGGGTATGGTTTCTTATGAGGCGTAGTTGTTAATCCCAATTTCTTTACAATTGCTTCGGAAATCAGATTTACTTGTGAGCCACTATCAAACAAAGTATCAATCTTTTGATTTTTGGAAATAACTCGAATATGGAAAAGCTCACGTCTTTTTCTCTCATGTCCTTCATCAATAACAGATTGATAAAAATTACTAGTAGATGCTTTAGAATTCTTACCTTTTATACCTGTGGCTGCAACGATTGTTTCATCTCCCGAGTCTGACCCCAAATATTTCTGAATAGCTACAACAGCTTTCTTCTTCTTGCCCTCAAACTTCTTAGGTCTCAGCTCTGGATGCAAAATCCAACAGTGCTCGTCATCATGCCCCTCCTTTTTACAGTGAGTGCATGAAGCCTTGCCTTTTTGTGCAGTGTTAGCCTTCCTTGCTTTCCACTTCTGCTTTCTTTTCTCCTTGCTCTTGCTTATAGTGGGTTGGGATGGTCCCCCAACTTCTGGATTTCCATTCTTTCCTCTAGCTTCTAGATGAGTATCTTGTACAGATACCTCATCTATACTAGTGGGATTAAACATGAGGATGGTATGCCTCATGTAGCTGTGTAGACCACCAATGTACTTCAAAAGAGTCTCCCGTGAGTCTAATGAGATACCCAACATCAATGCTATTTTTCTGAACTCTTGACTATACCCTTGTACACTTTGCCCTTTCAACTACCGAAGAGTTTGCCAACTCATCATGGCTTGTTGCATGTAGGCCAATGGATAGAACTACTTTTTGATCGCAGAAACAAAGTCACTCCAGATAGAGATGGTCTCACCATGTCTTTTCATATTAGCTTGGGTTCTGCCTTCCCACCAAACCAAGGCAGTGCCTCCTAAGCATAGGCTTGCTAGCTGAATCTTACTCTTGTCTGAGTCTATGTTCTGTACTCTGCAATACACATCAATTTGTCTAATCCAATTGTCCAATTTTTCAGCATTTAGCTCTCCAACATATATAGGCAAATCAAATTTTACATCTAACTTAACCAAAGATGCTTTCTTATTATGCACAGGGCCACTAGGAGGTGTAGGGAAGCTTTCTTCTTTCCCCTTTCCTTTGGAGTGGTCATGGGAATGAGATTCATCTTCTTCTTTATCTTGCTTAGAGCCTGATGAATCTTCACCCTTATGCTTTCTAAAGTCTCTATACATTTCCTCTACCATAGACTTTATAGCTAGGAAAATTTCTATGAATTGAGGGTCTGGCCCTATAGAACCTTCTTCTAACATTGTCTTTCGAGAATAGACTCTCCAAATTTCAGGATTAGTTTCCACGAACTCTCCTTCTCCTAATTTGAGCTTTGATCTAGTGAGCATTCACAGCTAAACCAACACAAGCTTGTCTAACCTTACAGCCTAGAGATCTGATACCACTTGATCTGATAATCACCCTATGAGTGCCATCAGTTAAGATTTATTAAACAAAAGGTATTACAGACTCATGTGCTGGTGTGCGTTCTGTGTTATTTAAGCAACGGATCGATCAGATTGCCAATACACATACCTTTAAATGGAAAGACAGCAGAGAAATATAGTAAGCGACACAAAGACACAAACAGTTTTAATAAGGAGTTCCCCCTATTCTCCAGGGCTACGTCTCTGGCCCAGCTTCAGTGGTGGCCTTGTTTTATTGTGTCTTTCAGCAGAGAAATTACAATACAGGGACTCAATATGAGTTCTCCTGAAGCATATGTGCTTGGCAGACTGGTTCTTGGATTCCCCAAGCCACTCAGAGTACACAGACTCTTGTTCTTCCTACCATCTCTGTGACCCTTAGTCTACAGTGGAAAGAGCCAATAGTGATGCTCAATCCGGATAGATTCCTCTATGAGAAGGTTTGAATCTTGAAGCTCTCTGGTGCTCGATGCTGCCTGTGGTCAACTTGGCCCTCTGTCTCCTCTGCTTGGCTTTACTGCTCTCTGTGTTCAGTCCTCCTCTCAGGGTTCACTATTCACTCTCTCTCTTGGTCACTTGGACTCTTCTCTCTCTCTCTGAATCCCCATTCAACTGTCTCTGTTCATGGCTTTAGCCATTCGATCTCCACGCCCGTTCGATTCCTCTCCCGCCTACGTCGATTCGCTTATCGCCTGTGTGCTTGGAGTTCCTGTTCAGCATCAGCATGAATGCTCGAGAAGTAGCCACACATCCCCATTGGAACAACACCAGCCTGTTCATCGATTCGTTTCTTTCTCCACCGTGGTGGTCAACGGATTCCAAATCCCCTTAAATCATGGCTTAATTCTCTGTTGATTCCACTTCTATCTCTTGGGCGCAATCTCGGCCATCCGATCTGGGCTCCTCTAGATCCAACGTCATTCGCATGCTGAGCGTAGTTGACTTGCTCGACCGATAACGCATGATCACGACAGTTTTTCTCTCACCTCCGCTGCCACATGTCGATCGCTGAGTGTGATCGCTCCGCTTCCTCCAAAACCTCTTACCATTTAAGGGTGCCCCGATCAAACTGCCAGTTTCTAGGTTGTGGGTCCCACCTTCATACGAAGGAGCTTTTCGTTTCTCCGCCCATAGTCCTTTGGCTCCCAACGTGATCGAGTGCTTAAGGCTCTACCATTTCAGCCCTGTTCGCCCGCGATCATCGAAAATCAGCTCCTTTTCCTGTTCCGAGGCTCCCAGGGGCTACATCGACCTCCTGCACAGTCTCCATGGGCCTCGGTTAGCGCGCTTTGACCAAGGTCCTCGTCGTTCTACGCCGGCTACCATGGCCACTGGTTCAGGGTGTTTTCATTTTAGATTTCATTAGAGATTTGTTCAACGTGTTTTAGTCATGGTTCTTTCACAGTTGTTTATGGATCTGATTCGGATCAAGGTCTAGAGTCTTGGAATATCTCCAGAAAACTATTGAAGGAATAATTAGTGACTGGGTTTTCCCCTAATTGTGAGCCTATATCTATTGTCCACTTTTTTATATGCTTTTTCTGTGGTAATTGCTTGATAACTAAAAGAATGAAGATATATGGAAACCTAATAAGAATTCAAGAAAATCACAAGTAATTATCAAGTATAAGAAAATCTTTCTACCTTTCTAATTTTCTAACATGGTATCAGAGCTTTGGTGAAGAAAGAAGAAAAAGGTAGTCTCAAGCACTTGATCAAGGAATCATTCAAAAGGATTATTCAAGGGAGGAAGTCTACTATATTCAAAGACATTGTATAACACTATCAAGGGAGAGAAAAGACTTGAAGGAGCCCCAAACTATAGGTCTTAGAAGAAGAGGATTGACTTCATCCTTAAAAAGAACAAGGTTCTATACTTGGTAAAAGGAAAAGTAAAGAATCTCATTGATTACTCCAGCGACGCTGACAAAATAAAGTTCAAAGAATTATAAATGCTGGCCATGAATCTAATGGTAGAAGGATAAATGACAACCTTGTCCCATTTATAGTGAACATCAATCATGCTTAGGAAATGTATGAAGCCTTTTCAAAGTTATTCACTATTAAGAATATTGGTCAAGTAGCTAGCTTGAAGAATGAACTAACGACCAAAAAGATGACTAAAGAAGATATAGTGTCCTCCATCTTTGTGAACATAGAAATAATCAGGAATGATCTTTTGGTCATTGATTAAATTTCTCCAGACAAAGAATTCGTAATCACTACTCTATTAGTATTACCACCTACTTGGGGTGCATTTGTTGTAGGAATTAATAGTTGGAAGGAAGCTCCCATGTTTGAAGAACTATGGACTTCCTACAACCAAGAATAATTAAGGATGTCACTAATTTCCATTTCTAAAGGAGTTTCAAATGCCTACACTACTCAACATAAAGGAAACTTCGAAAAATCAAAAGGACCAAAAAGGAAGGTAGAAATTTCCAAGGTAGAATGATATCAATGTCATAAGAAGGGTCACTATAGGAATGACTATCCTGATAATCCAAAGATGCTAACTTGCACTACTAAGTCCTTTGATTTTAGTCTTAGACATCCTATTTTGTATTTTTGATGTTTTAGAATTTATAGGTTTTAACATATTTTTGGGAAAGACATTTTTATTTTATTTTTGTAAGTATGCCTGAAGCTTTGGAGGGAGCCCTTAACTTCTCAAAGATAATTTTATCATTTCCTTTCAGTTTTTGGTTTCATGTGCTTGTTTAAGTTTTGATTATGTTAAATACTAATCACCATTCTCCGTCTATTTTCCTGATTAGGAAAAACATATGTTATACCCTCAAGGAGTATGGAGGTGAGCCACCCAAGGTAAGGGTTTTCAAAGGTATGCATTAAGCTACAAAACATTAATTTATTTAAATTTTTATTCATTTGATAATCTGTTACTAACATTGTTATGTCTAGTTGTATTGAGTGCTATCAATTCTTATTTTGGGTGATTCATCATTTGATAAATCTACCCCACTCATATTCTTAATTGATTTTACAAAACCCTACATAGGTTCTTTGGAAAACCCTAACCTAAAGGTATGCTAATGTGAATGTCTGAAACCCTAAAACTACTTAGGGTTACTAAGAAATGTTATTTGGAGTTTTTGTTGATAATTTCATGTTTGGGATTTTGGTATGATCAAGAAAACCGAACTTGTTAGGATTTAATAATAAAGTCTAAAATCCTTAACCTTTGAAGTATTGGTAATTTTGGGTTTTCTATGTTCCCATATTGAAACACTAACTCATTAGGGTTTGGTGGAATGTGTAGGCAAGACCCTTATAATGTCTTAGAAATGATTTCCTTGGAATGCGTGTTTGTCTGATCAAACCCTAGTCTAATCACATTTGTTTGTCTAACTCTTATTGATATTTGTGAAGTTAGGTTTGACTAGCACATGATATGAAATGTCTATGCATGATGAAGTCCTAGATGTATGATTTGATATGTTTATCGGTGATCATGAATCCTAGGGTTTGGAACTAATCCCTAGTCAATGTTTTTTTTCTCTAGGATGTTAGTATTTGTGAAATTTGAGGATTTTGGAGTTAAACCTTAGTTGAAGTGAAAATATCTGATGTATGATGACAATGCGATAATTTGAGATTTGTGTAAGATTGTTGAAATCTGAGCTTTAGTTGAGATTGATATTTGATTAAAACTCTAGGGTTTGCAACTAGCCCTAGTGGAAGTTGGTCATGTTGATGACTAATCTGTGGTTGGGTTTGATTAATTAATTCTCATGTATGAAATCTAGGATTTATGTGAAACCCTAGTGTAAAGTCTAACATATGAATTCTAAAATTTGTTATATGCTTTGTTGATATATATTTGTTTGTATTGTTCCTAGGGTTTTCTATGCGATAAGTTATGCCATACCTTTGGAAGAAACATTGAAACCCTAGATATAATGAAAGTTGTTATGAAGTAGTCTACGGTTTATGACAAAGTCCCTAGTAAGATGTTGAAGAGTATGTGTCTCTTCTTTGATTTTGTATCTGATATATATACATATATATATATATATATATATATATATATATATATATATATAGATATCTATATCTATATATATATATATAGATATATATATATATATATATATATATATATAGATATCTATATCTATATATATATATATATATATATATATATATATATATATATATATATATATATATATATATATATATATATATATATATATATATATATATATATATATATATATATATATATATATATATATATATATATATATATATATATATATATATATATATATATAAGGTTGAAATGCTTCTGTAGTTCTGATATAACTAACTTCATGCTTCTGTAGATTTGTTTTTACTTGATATCTAAGTTGTGCAGGTACAAATCTGCAATATGGTGAAGATGTTTGTTGATGTGATAAAAATGATGTGGTTGGTGATGGGAATGATAACTCTAATGAAATAGTTAGAAGCCACAAAAGTTTCTATGATGTCGAAGTAAAGAAGTAAATCTCCCTAGATTAAGAGGGAGCCTGAAAATCTCCCTGAGATTAAGTGGGAGCTTGGATATCTCCCTGCTTGAGAGGGAGGGCATAGTTTTGATTGGAGAAATATTTTTGGAATATATGTTGTTGTATATGAAGTAGGAGATAAAAGTTTATGATCAAGGAATATTTTCTCCAATATTCAGTTGATTTTCCTACTATGATGAGGAGAAACATCAGTTGTTTGGAAGACCCCAGGGGTTTGTATTTAAGTATGTACATGTGAAAGCATATTATTGATTGGGGTTGTTTTGTACAGGTGAATCTCTTGAAGAATTTTTGATAGCATTCTAGTTACCAATCAGTTTGATTGTGAGAGATTGGTTACCCTTGATCTGTTGGATCAAGGACTGTTGAGGCTTTGTGAGTGAAGCATTTCCTAGGAGGACATCTAGTCAGCACTTTGTGTTGATGTTTAGGTATCGAAGTTAGAAAGGTGGTGTTGGTTACTGAGATCTGTTTTGGATACACCCCTAGATCCCTAGGTTTATGGTTAGCAAGTAAGTCTGATGGTACCTGGAGAGGTTGAAAGCTTGAGTCTATCTTATTCCCATTTGGATATATTTCCCTAGTGAGGAACCTAGTCCATGGCATTATGGTGGCTTAAGTTCTTCATGGTTCATATAGTTGAGATGTTCCTTGTACTTTTATATATTGAATACATCCCTAGTTAAGGGGGAATGTTGGAAAATGTAACTAGGTTCAGTCTTCATTTAATGTATTTGATTCATCTTGTAATGTACTTGTCAAAAGAATAAAGAAAATAATAATAATTATTATTATTATTAATTATCAAAGCATGGATTTCATGATTTGGTCATCATGTTTTAGGTCAAAGTCCCCATTGAGGACTTCTAGGATATATTCTGAGTCAATAGAGTCATTTTACTTTTAAAGAGACCCTTATTAGGCTTTTGAATCATGTAAAAAGGTTAAGTATTGAGTCAAATATGAATTATGGTGCCTCCACACCAAGTCAGCCTTAAGATGATCAAGTCAGCCTCAAAGAGGGTTATTCAACCTCACCAAAGGACTATAAATGAAGCAATTCAAACTCCATTTGAAGCACACTCTCATAAGGAAGTTCGATATCTCTTGAAGCTGGAAAAAGTGCGAATTGGAAGAAGGAGGAAAAGGAAGTGCAAGTTTGGTCTAGGAGAAGGAAAGAAAGGAAATCAAAACTTTGGTACAACTATCTCTCTCTCTCATGCCCTATTTTAGGAGATAGAAGTTCTCTTGTTGATTCCATAGCCATTTTCCATGTGATGTTGCTGCCATTATAGGCCGAAGTTGTTGTTGTTGGGTGTTGTTGCCTCAGGAAGTTGTACTGGGCCAAGATCGAAGTTTCTAAAAGAAGATCAAAGTATTCTAGTGAAGATCGAAGTCTCCAAGGTAAGATAGAAGTGACTGGGTCGAAGAAAGTGTTGCCATTGTTGCTCCTACTAGGTCAAGAAGGATCATCTACAAGAGAAGAGGAAGGTTGACTTAGTGTGGAGGAAAGTTTGTAACGAAAATTACTAGTTGGGTTTTCCCCTAGAGAGGGGTTTTCCCGTGGCTATGAGCATATATATGTTATCCATTGTTTTATGTGCTTTTTATTTGGTAATTGCTTGATGAACTAAAATAAAGAATATATAAGGAAACATAATAAGAAGTCGATAAAATCAAAAGTAATTATCAAGTATAAGAAAATCTTTCTACCTTTTCGATTTTCTAACAAGAATTATCTCACCAAACCACTTTTACTACCATATACCAATTTAGAAATTTTAGGTCTTAAACCTTCCAAAAGAATTTTGAGGCATGAAATGGAATTTTTTTGGAGTAAAACTTTGTCACCTAATCATGAACCCCCTACCACTATTCTACACACAAATACCTTTCCAACTTCACAATAATCACCTTAATCAGAGTCTATAAGTAAAATTTATGCCACCTAAAATTTCACATTATTGTTTTGACAACCATGATTTGAGAGGATGGCACATTAGCCCCCATCATTCATGGAAAATCGACTATAAAAGTGATCACGATGAAAAAGATTTTAGAAGAGCCAATATTGAAACTCTAGTTACCAGTTGAAGGAGTGAAACTTAACCACTAGTAGGCTATTAGGTTGTCTTAAAACTAGGCCACTAGGAGGAAAAGGGGTTCCATTGTATTTGAGTGCATTTTTGTTCCATCTATGAGTAAATTAGTCGAGAGTGTAAGGGGAGAGAGAAAAAATAAAGGGTTTATGCACTGTAGCAGTGCATGGGCCACATGTCTCACTTTTTTTTAATTGCATCCATTTACATTTAGAGAAAGGGAGAACAAGGTAGCGTCACCTTCGAGTTAGGTTTTCTCCTGAAAGTGTTTTCCAGGTCATATATTGTGTCATTGTAGTTTATGAGTGATTGTCCTATATTTTCTCTATTTTTTTGCATAATTATAATTTTTATGCTTACACAATAAATAGTAATTAATATATCCATAAATGTAAGGAGAAATAAATCCTCATAGTGTAAATTTCATATTTTATAATATATTTTAGTAGATCTATTGTGAAAAACTTTCCAATATAATATCCATCAAAATTTACCGATCAATTATATGAATTTACAAAAAAAATGTCTAATGCAATGGAAAAACCTTCAAATTTCTCAATACAATATAGAATGGGGAAAGCATGGAAAGAATTTCGTCACAATGTGAAAAAGATATAAAGAGGTAGCCAAATTGAGCAAGAACACTTCAAAATGATTCAATAGAAACAAATAGTCCAAAATTTGAATGAAAATGGAGTAATGAAGGACTACATTTTAAAAATTGTCTACAAAAAAATAGACACAATCAAGCCAAATTTCTTATTAAATATGTTATAGGCTATTAAATTCCTGTCTTGGTGGCTAGCATGCATCGTTAATGATAGTAGAAAAAGAATCCACATTTTCTTAAGAATGCACATGTGTTCTTGAGAAAATATAGACATTTTCAATAACATGCACACATTCTTGAGACCGGGATAATTTCCTCTCTCACCTAGCTCAATATTGGTAGGACAATGCACAAATTATAGAATGCATGCGTTATTCTATCTCTTTCTCCCCCCATTCTATCCTTCCTCTTCCCCGCTCTCTCTCTTTTCCCATAATAACTTTGTTTGTCTCTCCCTCTCTATCCCCCTTCCATACTTGTCTCAGTATCCCTCCCTCTATCTATCTCTCTCTCTACATTACTCCCCCACTATCCCTCTAACTCTCTCCCCCATCACTCTCGCTCTCCCTCTCTTTTCCTCTCCCTCTCTCTTCTTGCATCTCTATCCCCCACCAACTTTCCTTTTATTTCTCTCTCTTCCCCATCATCATATCTCCCTCTCTCCACCTCTCCCTCTCTATGTTTGTATCTCTCTTCTTCCCCCTCCACTCTCTCCATCCCTCCATCTATCCTTCTCTCTCACTATTTTTGTTGTTTCATTCATCATCTTCCAATTAATTCTCGAACCAATATTTTGAACCATAGTTCCCTTGCCAATTCCCCTTCATGCCATTTAATTAATCCTTGTAGCTAAATAAAATCACTTTGTTGAATGTAAATTGGGGGCTTCAATGTGTAGAGAGGGTTTTTGTGTCATTTAATCTGAGACAATAGGCCCCTGTCTCAAACCATATAAGCTACTTATCCCCTCGATTAGTCTTCAAGATAAAAATGTCTCTTGTTCGAATCCCATCATGATGTTGCCATTTTTTTCGCAGGATCGATCTGTATAGATTGTTCACAACTTGGATCAACATTGGCGGGAACTGAAGCCGAATTACACCTCCTCAAGCTTAGACTGTTGAAGAAGTAACTAGGTTCGTTATTCATTTATTATGCTTGGGTCGTGACTTGATGATGAGCTTGTCAAAAGAAAATGTAATTATTGATGTACTTGTCAAAAGAAAAGAAAAATAAATTTATTTTGTAAAAGAAAATTATTATTATTAAAATGGGTTTCTTGCCCACCATGTTGTGGTCTTAGGTTAAACACTCAATGTGTATTTTTGACAAGTCAAAGGGTCAAGTTCATGATGTACTATCCCTTTGAGGGCTCATGTAACAAGAAATAAATATTATTAATGTATTTTTTGGAGTCTAGAAGCCTTCAAGTGATGGGTCAGCCAACCAGCTACATGTCGGCCTAGTGAGGGATAATTCACTTCCTAAGAATCCTATAAAAGAAGATCCACTATGCTCATTTGGATAGACAACATTCAATCTATTTCATCTTAGATCCAAGCAAAGGAGAAGGCATCTCGCCCAACGAATTTTCTGAAGAAGGAGAAGTGAAAATTTGGAGATTAGCAAAGAAGTGATATTTTGTTTTTGTGACTCACATGTGTGATTTATTGGAGGAAGACCTGGTGTTTCCTCGGTCTATTTTGCAGAGAATTGATTTAGGGTTTGGCTGGCTCATCACTTGTTTTGGTTTGGGTATTGGTCTTAGAAGTCTTCATTAGATATATTTTATAAGAAGATATATTTTTTTTGGTTTCCCCTCTTGGGGATTTGGCCCTGGCTAGCAACCTACATCTAGTCCTCTTCTGTTTGCATTGTGATATTATTATTGGTATTTATATTGATGATAAACATAAATAAATAGTGATGAAAATTTCCTAATATAAATCACAAGAAAATGTGAAGGATGAAGGAGGAATTGAGTTAATAAATACTCTAACTTGATGCCCTACATTTCTCAACATGGTTTCCGAGCTAGGAATTTGAAAAATGGGAAGAAAGAATATCAATTTGGAATCATTTCACTTCAAGGAAGACATTCATGCTAGGACAAATTTGTGGAGGCATCAATATCAATTTTTGTGTATGAAATCAAGATCAAATCGCAGAGATGGGGCCACAGACCCTTCTCAAGGTTAGTTATGGTGTTTGAATATTAATTTAAGTTTATTCGAGGAGACCAAATTACTAAGAGGAAAAACCTATAAAGGTCACACTCCTTGGATGGCAGATCGATGAATTTTTTGTACCTACATTAGCCCATAATCACTTCATTATGGCTGTAGACCTATTACAGCTACATCGAGAGCATAAAAGGCATATTTTTTAGGAACAAAGGGGTTATATTCAAGCCTAAGGGAGGCCACATTCACTAGAATTGGAGTGAAGATCCAAGGAATAGCACAAGGTATGAAATCACCCTTCTTTCCAAGAGAAAATTTGCATCTTTCGTATGTATATATGAGTCATTGTGTATTAGCAGTTTTCAAAATTCTTATGTGGAATTCAATAATTTTTTGTTGGCATCTATTCTAACCCTAAGAAAGAAGAAAAATTCTCCATATATAATAAAATTATCTAAGGTATGATTTCAGTGCATAATTGATAATTAAAAACTTTTTGTAGAGGCTAAAACCACCCTCCAAAATTTTGGAGCCTTCCTTCTTAACCATAGTAGTTCATCTCGCACTAATCCATGTATTCGTGCTTCGACTGAGACTTGTATTTTCATTTTGGTTTGTGTTTTCTTACTTTGTTGATTTTCTAACTCATAATGTGATCTCCTAACTTGGTCCCACAGCAGTTTTGGGCTTGCCCCCCATAAACTGCAGAATTCTTAAGGGAAACTAGGCTTGCTATTGGGAATTGCATAGTCCTAACTACTAGTGAGCCTTGAGCTTAGAAAATGTGTAGTCATGAGGAGGAAACTCAACACTGAGCCCAAAAATTGAAAAACCCTCATTGAGCTAAGAAACTATGCAGTGCATTGAGCCGAGAAGTTTCCCAGTTCCCAGAACTGCGTTATCTTTCTCAGCAACGTGCATGAAATGTTTCCATGGAAAAAAGGAAGAAGCAAAAAGCATCCCTAAAAAATAGGGATCTATTTTAGTATCCCAAAGGAGACACTTGCACTATTTTAGAAACTTCCTGCAAGTGACTATTTTTCCTTGATTTTAGGCATGCACGTCATAAACCCTAATTTATCCAAATCTATTTAATTGATGCTACTATATCTCATTTTCACACTAGATCTTGGAGCTCTAACATTCTCGAGGAGATCAAGGAGCCTTCAGTGTGATTGTTGTCTCTTTTTTGGGTGATTTTTCTTTTGTCATCTTTTGTAGCTTTTTTTTGTTACTTTTTGTTATTTTTCTTGTGTGAGTGCTTTTTCACTTGCTTATCTTCATGGTTGCTAACATATTAACTTGATTTAACATGTAGAAGTGTTGTTTCAAGTTCTAGATTTCATTTACCAAGTGTCACATTAGATTTCATGTTTTTACACCAATAGTTGTTGTTGGGACGACCCTCCTCACTTACTTCATCTTCCTTCCATTTGATCAATTTCTACACTTGATTCACATGCATCCACCCACAGTTAGTCAGATCTGTACTCAGCTTCACACTATCTCTCAGATCTTCTTGTTTTTCCCACTTCCCTTGTGCATATCTTAGTTTGCCTTGGCCATATCTCACTTTCCATAGATGGCACTATGCAATATGGAGGCTCGACCCACAAGCTTGGCCTCTGGAAATGCACAATTAACAATCTATATTGGCTCCAACTATTGACTGCGTAGTTCCAGGAGCTAGCCTCTCAGCTTGGCCTCTAAGACTGCGTAATGGGCAATATCTCCCAAGCCCTTTCCCAGGCTAAGCTACACATTACGCAGTTCCAGTCATCAAGCTTCCACCTTGGTTGTTGAGACTGCATAGTACGTAGTTCCCATGGTCATCTAGTCCCCCTTGTCAAGTAAAATTTCACAATTCCTCACATCCAGTGCCTGACTTGTTACTTGAACTTTCCTTGAAGGTGTTTTTCTTTAATCTAACATTTGCTTGCAAAGACACTTTTGCAAAGGACTTTGAGGTAGATTTGGAGGACCGACATGTCTATCTTAGTATTAGGTAGTCAAGGTTATACATAGTTTTATGCAGGTACCCCATCATCAACTGGATTGGATCATTACTGATGAATGAATTGTGACATTGAGCAGTGCCAATGATCAAAATCTTGCCACCTTCAGGGAAGAAGACTTTCAACAAATGTATCATTTTCCCGAACCAGTGAAATGCATGGACTCACTCGCCTATTCCACCCACATCTACGTGAACACGAGAGACATTGTCAAGCACTGAGTGAAAGAGCCATCAAAGTTTCGATAAACACCCACCCATGTCGACAAGATAAAGTCCCTATGGAAGGCTTATGATTTATTGATTATATTTTATTTTAGAATCCATGGTCAAGGGAGCACAAAATCCTTTCATACTTACTAGATGCAATCTGTTCACAACAACAGTTCCCTAGGATGAACTCGACATTGATACCATGAGAGACTGTCATGAAAATCTATTGCAAGTTTCTTTTAGACTACAATTATTGAGGAGTGATGGAACAACTAACTGACCTCTTTATCATCCTACTATACAAGCTTATATTTGAGCAAGATCCACCTTACATGTCCTGAGAAGAAATCAAGGTGATAATAGACATTGCAGATTAGTATGACTCACCATGAGGCACCTTAATCAAAGTCTTTGGTGGAGAGAAGCCTCCACATGTATTACCAAGTTATGCCACTGGAAAACTGATCATGCAAGAAGTATTATACCATCTCGCTACAGGGTTGTCAACAATGTTGCATAGGAAGAATAAAGAACCATGGCCCACTCTTCCTTTGTGGATCATATTATACGAGATAAATAAATTCAAAGTTGTATATTTCGAGGCTAAGGATATAGTGAGATTCGAATTCTACAATAAGGACTTCAATTCGAATGATTACCACAGTATTTTCAATGAACACTACACAAGAGTTTACTTTTTTTGGATTAGTGTGGCATTTAATTGGTCATAGGAGGATCCTTGGAGGTATTTCTATAATGCCTCTAGACTCAATGATTCGATCAGTATAGCAAGGACTTTAAAGGATGCTCTACAGACAACGAAGGCTCCCAAATAAACAACAGTAGTAGGTTGCATTCCCCTGCAATACAAGGGAAAGAGGAAGTTTGTTGATAATCCAAAAGGAGAAAAAATCTTCAAAATGAAAGAATATCTTCTTATCGCAAAGGAAGAACAGGTAGTAGAAGAAAAGAGGAAGCAAAGGATACAAAGAGCAGAACGAAGGAAGAGTGAAAATAAAAGGTTGTAGGAAGAAGAACTGAAGCTACATTAAAGAAAAAGAAGAAGTAGGGAGAAGAACAAAGGCAAGCAATGATGATAGAGGAAACAACACCAATACAGGTTGAAGAGACAGAAAAATGTGAAGTTGAGTAAGAAGGTGAACAGATGCAGGATCAAGAGATTTCTTAGCAGATTCAACAATTGATTGAGGTGACAAACATGAGTTGGAATAGGAGCCGCAACATGAACATGTTGACTTGATACTGAGAGCACCACTAGTCATCCTTCAGTCTCCAATACCTCAAGTGTTAGTTCCCTATAATACTAGTGTATTTCCCCATTATTATTGTTATTATATCCCCTTATTGTTATTGATGTTCCCCTGTTGTCCCCATATTGTTATTATTGTGCCCCATAGAATGCCATTATTTTTATTCTTATGCCCTTACATTATTATTGTTATGTCAGCTCTGATTATATTGTGACCCCTTAGACTCCTTGTTATGAAACCAGCTCAGAAAAAGATAGACAAGATAGATGAACACCTTAGAAATATGCCTCTTCGAGGGGGAAACCTCATTTACATTACATAAATGAACAATTCTTAGATGATACAAATGACGAGACCTCCTTTCTATATATAGGAGTCTAAGGGGTCATAATATAATGAGAGCCGACATAACAATAATAATGCAAGGGCACAATAGTAACAATAGTGGGCTTTTATGGGGCACAATAATAACAATATGGGGACTACATGGGCACAACGATATAATAAGGGGTTTGTACTAATAACAATAAGGGGTTACACTAGTAGTATAGGGACCTAACATGTCTCTCTCCTTCAAAAAGTGGTGTCCTCAACACTTGAGTAGTTGTTGATGCTTCTGTATAAATTCTTGTCCTCCCATGTGGAATATTCAGTGGGTAAGTTCTTCCACTTGAT
This sequence comes from Pinus tabuliformis, assembly GCA_031772625.1. Lineage (NCBI taxonomy): Eukaryota > Viridiplantae > Streptophyta > Pinopsida > Pinales > Pinaceae > Pinus > Pinus tabuliformis. Next base: position 864,029,731 of record CM062815.1, read on the forward strand.
GACATACTCTGAAATTGATCTATTTCATAGCTATCGATTTCTCCGTTCGATCACTACTTCAGGTTCCAATATCATTTTTCCTTCCTTTCCAAGTTATCGCAATGTTGTTTGAACTGGGATCTTCTAAAACTTTTGAATGAGTTCCCACTCCTTTGGGCATATGGATATTTGTAAGGCCTGATGTTTAGAGGAACACTTCCTGGAAACAAATTAATAGCATGATCATGATCACAAATAGGTGGGAGGCCTTTGGGAGTCTTAAATACCTTGGAATTATTGTCCAAAACATTTTGGAGATCTGGAGAAATACATGATTTCGATGTGGGATCCTCTAGTCAACATAATTGTGCAATTACGCCCTGTTTTTCTTTATTTAGAAACTTTGTCATTCTGTTAGAGTTGATTATCTTTCTAGGTTTCCCTTCGATACCCCTCAATTCAACTCCTTTCCTTCCCAAAAAAATTTCAAGAAAAGTTCTTGAAAATTAAAAGCTATCGTACCCAAAGATTGTAGTTATTCGACTCCTCGTAAAACATCAGCACCACCCATTGGAATGGAAAGCATTGGGCTATTCAATACATATTCTTCCAATTATAGCTTGATATTATGGCACTTTCCAGAGAAATTTATGGTTCCTCCACTTGCAACCATCACTTGACACTCTGGTGTTGGATATAGGAAACAATTCAATTCCTTGGCTATCTTACAATGAATAAAATTATGGGTACTACCAGAATCAATAAACACTATTACCTTTTTCTTCTTGATATTTCCTTCTATATTGATAGTTTGAGGAGTGGTAATTTATTCCAATACATTACAAGATATGGTCGGATTCATTTCTTCATGCTCGAGGTGATCTTTCAATTCTTGAACATTTTTCTTCTTGATGTGTCCATCTATATTGATAGTTTGCGGAGTGGTAACTCCGTCCAATGCATTACAAGATATGGTCGGATTAATTTCTTCTTTCTCGTTGTGATCTTTCGCTTTTTAAACCTTTTTCGTATTGATATTTCCTTCTATCTTGAGAGTTTGAGGAGTGGTAATTCTTTCCAATGCTTTACAAGATATGGTCGGATTCATTTCTTCCTTCTCCGGGGTGGGTTCCTAGTGTATATCCTCTTCTTTTGATATTTCTTGATCCTTTTCTTCCTCCTCTTGACAATCTATGTAAAATAATTTCTTCTCAGCACACTCATGACCTTTAGTGTATTTTCTATTAGAATTGTGACATAGCTCTTTTTCTCTTTTCTCTTCCAATTGTTGTGGTGTAAAACTTGTAGGTTGTGGAAGGCTAGGAGAAAAAACACTTCCATAATTATAGTCGTGATTGGTAGGAGTCCTTGTTTCCATAATTTCACTTTCAATTGTTCTTGTCAACTCAAAAGCATTCTCCAATGAATCAGGTTACCAAAGACAAACCTCGTGTCGAATTTTATCCTTTAAAGTCCCTGTGAAGACATCAACCATTTTCTTCTCTGGAATATCATTTACCCTTATATTCAACTTTTAGAAGTCCTCAATGTGCTCTGCCATTGAACCCTTTTGTTTGAGATTTATGAATTAGCTAAAGAAGGTGTTTCTCTTTGTATCCTCATAATGTGTTATCATTTCCTTCGTGAAAATTGACCACGTGAAGCGTGGTTTACTAGAACAAAGCCCTTTATACCATAAAAATTGATTCGGTTCTAAATAATTAGATGCAATACGTAACTTTTGTAATAGTGGTACCCCATGTAGATCAAAATATTTCTCCATCTGTAGTATCCAATTTAGTGGATCCTTGCCATCAAACTTCCTCATCTTGCTTTTTCTTGATTTTATGAGCTTGAACTTGAAACAACTATAACTCTATACTTTTGGATCTTTAAGTTCAAAAATTTCAGTTTGTAATAACCCTCTAAGTCATCTTTCTAACTACGTAAGTCTGATTGCAATTGGATTCCCAAAGAAAGATCTATTCCCAATCTCCTATCATGACCTAATTATAGACTAGTTCAGTAGAGTGAACTTGTATGATGTGCCACATGTTACTGTTTCAACATTAGGTTCTAAAAATTATACCCAAACAAAATACAAGTTGTCCTATTTTTGTAACTTCTTATGAAATTTAAATTTCATGCTCAAAGAGAATGTTATGACGATTTTCCCAAAGTCACCTGTTTAGGATCTAATTCAGGATTCTGCAAAAAACCCTACATTCCTCAGATCATATATCCGAAAATATAGCGAGACAAGATCTGAAATTTGGACCCGTGGTTTAGAACGATTTCTTCTCAAATGGGTTTTTCTTTTAGATTCTGAAACTACGTAGCTAAAATGTTATAGCAAAAATTCCATGATGATAGGCTTGAGATGGAATTATGGATCTTTCACAATCCCTAACTTCCTCAGATCATATCTCTGAACATATAGTGAGACAAGATCTGAACTTTAGACCCATGCTTTAGAACGATTTCTTCTCAAATGGGTTTTTTTTTAGCTTCTGAAACTTCGTAGAAAAAAAGTTATAGTGAACATGCCACGATGACCTGTTTGGAGTAGCGAAACCCTGGAATCCAAAGCTCTTATACCGAATGTTATGAAACCAACTCATAAAAAGATATAAAATATAGATGAACACCTTATAAATAAGACTCTTCGCAGGGGAAACCTCCTTTACCTTACACAAATGAGCAATTCTTAGATGATACAAATGACAAGACCTCCTTTCTATATATAGGAGTCTAAGGGGTCATAATATAATCAGAGCCAACATAACAATAATAACGTAAAGACACAATAATAAAAATAGTGGGCTTCTATGGGGCACAATAATAACCATATGGGGACTACATGGGCACAACAATATAATAATGGGGTTGTACTAAAAAACAATCATGCAAGAAAAATGACTAAAAGCAAACACTACTCCTACTCCTAAACTAACGATGCATGGGCCTAATCAGGTGAAGTGATATTTCCAATGTAGCCACCTGCGCATTGGTTGACCCATGTGGGTGAAGGCTTGGTCCGTGAGCAAACCAATTGTGTGAACCAGCAAGAAGGAAAGATATAACAATGAAGACAACCACACTTCGTGTTTCAAAGTGCCCATAGGACATAAGTGAGTACAAGTGCATGGCGAACAGTCTATGGACTTATGACAGTGTTGTGTGACCCTGCATGCAACTTTGAAGCATAATAACACTCTTGACTAAGACATGCAAGAAAATGAAAGAAACAAATATAACTTGTGTCGTGCATGTGTACTTGCAATGTAAGATTCCTCCAATGCATGAGTGATGGGATCGTGCAGTTCAAGTGGAGGAAGCATGATATGTGTGTGAGGTGGATCTTTAATGCATTAAGATGAGTGATGAGGAGCCTTAGGTGATTGAACAATTTCCTGATTGGAAGTGAGACTAACCCCAAGGGAGCGAAGGCCTTACATAACCATTAGCTTGGGCTAAAGTTCCTCGACAGTCTTGGGTGTTTCAACTTCATCATTATATAGATCATCATAAATAGATGGTTTAGATAGATCAACTATGGTGGAGTTGTGATCGTGACCAAATATGGGAGTAAATGGACCACGACTGCCATGATCACAAAAATCAATGATTTCATCGACATCCTCATGATTATATGAATCAAACAGAGGGGTAGATGAAAAGTGAAAAAACTCATCCTCTGTGTTTCTAGCAAAGATAGATGAAAGATAAAGTGGATTTTCAATGAATAACTTATCCTATTTGTTTTCGAATAATGGAACAACATCCAGTGTGTCCTGCGAGTGGTCGAAAATGGTTGCATCACTGGATTTAGACACACATGCAAAATCATGGATGACAGGTTCACCAAATATGTTAGGAAAGAATGGAGGGGGCTCAAATGAAAGGGAGTCATCCTTTGCTGAGTGTTGATGCTCAAACTCCCACTTATACTATTCATGAATGAAAATGCATGTTGGTTGTGAAACACCAACTTCATCAATGGATTGTTCCTCATTCACAACAAGTGAATAGTCCAGAATGGAAGAACACAAGACAAGATCATCTAGAGGAACAACTGAGTGCAAAAACGAAGGTCGTGAAAAAATATGCATATGACAACTCAATGGAATCATAATCAAATCTGCTCAAAAATTAAGTGAAGTTGTGTTGGGAGGATGTGAAAGATGAATAGATGTGTGAGCATGATCCTCAACATCACTCGGGAGGGGTGGAGCTTTTGGATGAAGGAATGGAGGATAGTCTTTACTCGTGATAGTGACTGCTTCCAATTGATATTGCCCAGCTCCATCAATGAAGAATGTTTAGCGAGGCTTGATTTCAAGCTTCTTCTTGGGACGAGCATATTTCTTAAGGAAATACTCGAATCGGTCCCTGACATAGGGAAATTTAATCTAGCTCCTCAGAGCTTGAAATTTTGAGTCACGGAAGCGATGTCAAAAATACATAATCGATTCAGGCAGAGCCTTCCATTGCTGTAGCAGTTTTTGGTTAAGATAGTTTGGAATAAATGATAAAAGGTGTCTTCAATGAGATCAAAGAAGTTCTCAAGTGAGTGCATGCTATCAGCCGGTAGGCTGAACAACCATTGAAGTGGAGATTTGTAAAGTGTGTATGCAAGCAGCAAGCTGGCCTATTCATCAGAACACCCATCTTCCTCATGAAGCATGGAAAGAAAGCCATGTAAGTTCTTAGGCTAGGCCACTTCATCTTCACCATCATACGTGTAAGTGGACAAGAGATTGAAAAACTACCTCATCACGGTGACATCTTCATGATTCAAAAACTATCATGGAGGGAGAAGAGTGCAAGAACCAATGAAATATATGCAAGGTCAAAACTGGATGAGAGGACACAACTTGTCATTTGGCCCTCCTTCTAACGCTAGAAATGTTAACGGTGTTGGACCCGCCAACATGTCAGGGGATCTCCACAACAACTGGTCCCAATTAGATGTCAGATCATTTGGTGTAGGAGTCGCAGTAGTGGGTCATATGGTAATGCCTTGACTGCGATTTCACACAGAGGCAAGTAAGATAACTCTGTTGGTAGCAAGGGTGTGACAGTCGTGGTGAGCCAAGGAAGGTGCATGAAAGGTTCTAACACATGGGGAGTGAGGTGAATGTGCCCCTTGGAAACATGTAATAGTACTCAACTTTGGAAGGGAACACACGTGCAAAGATGCATCACCAGCTAGAATGCAACATAACGAGCAATATAAAGTGATGTTCAAACCAGCAACACATCTGCAACAAGATTCATACAATTGCATACAAAATAGTTCAAACACAAATATGTATGTTAAACAACATACAATACTAAAACAACTAGAATAGTCCAACTGCAGTAACAACATATGGATGAAAACGTGATGGCTCTATTTTATTAAGATGTGTAAGTTCTAGTCATACAATACATCCATGTATGCCCGCTAGTTCCAATTGTGGAACATTACAGCCACAACCTCATGCTACTCCAAATAGATATACTAGCTCTGCATATTGGAGAAGCCAAGGCTCGTTACAATATTGTCCAAGCTTTCTCTAAGATAGTCTTATCAAAGCTTCGGGTGATCAAAATCCATCACAATGAGTTATGAGGGACTATTTACAGCAAATGGTGGGGCAACCCTTGACATTCCCCTTTGTGACAGTTCAACTATCCTCATGACTCTTCATCTACTCTATGAGTGTTACATCTAACTATCGACATTTGACTTACACTTGACATGACGTTAGATTACAATGCACATGTACTCATTTGAGACAAAATGGCTAGAGAAAGCCATGGAAGGCATCACTAACACTTGGTTTGTTGTGGTGAGACCAACACTTTAACATGCCTGTGATGGTGAAGGTGGTGAGCTGATTGCCAAGCTTCGTCATCCGTGATGATGTGCATGTGCTCCATGGTGACATCTTGTTGAAGCGAACTCTTGCCTCTGTTGCATCTGGTGCATTGGTGTAGCTCCTTCATCTAACTTGTGTGTTAACATGCGCATGGTCATCTTGGGTGCGGCTAAACTGGAAACAAACTAATGCATAATGTCTGTGCTGATCTTCAAGTGTGTGTTGTTGGTCATGCACATCAATTTGCCGAAGTACATGTTTAGCTCCAGTTGGACTTTCTTCTTGTCTTTGCCTTGGCGAGAGTTCGGAATGGGTTGGATCGCATGCATGCATGCTGCTGAGTCCCTTGCATGTGATCAACAACACTACTCACCATGTCTTCTTCATTCCATCTGTTGGGATAGATCTTTAACTTATACGGGCGCAGTTTCATCTGCAAGTGCATGTTGCGCCCACTGTTGTTCTTGTTCTTGCTGCAAATCATTCACTTGTCTATGCATCATCATGTTCTTTCCTGAGTTGTTTCTTTAGCACATCCAACTCCTTGTTTGTTCCATTCTCTGTCGTCACACGATCTTCATGTCATATTATCACCTAATAGTCTGAGTCTCCAAAGTTTCATTCATTGGAAGTGGATCTACTTGAGCTGGCAACTTTGTTCTGCCACTGTGTTCTCAATAACCTTCCTCTTGCATTCGTTGCATCTGGTATGATGCCTTAAGTTTCTCTTCATGATTATGCTCGCTATGATGTTGTTGTTGTCATACCTTGATGTTCCTGCCTATGAACAACTTGATTTCTTCTTGAGTAGGCAAGCTCATAGACACTTGATCGACTTCATCTCCAAGTGTGCTTTGAACGGTGTCTTTGACTCTTCTCTCTTGGGAACCATTGTACCTATGTTGTTGAGAGGTAGATGAACACCTGTGATACCTAGGGACATGGCAGTACTCATGGCAAGCAATCTATCAGTCGAAAACCAAAATGAACTAAGAACTGACTTGCAACATACCTGTGTGACTGATCATGAAGGTCGCACAATTTCTGCCACAAGGTCGGGAGACTCACTGCCGAGACTGCAAAAGGTACATTCTAGGTTGTCAAGTGGCTGAATGGCTATTGAAAATATGCAATGCACAATCCAGCCTGACTACTGACTACTGGAATTGCATAATGTGCAATTTTAGCTGGAAATGACTACATGGATAGTGACTACTTTGCATAATTTTCTGGCCCAGCAGTCACTGTCCCTCAGTATTGCACAAAGCAGGCCTAGGAAACAACTGCTGGGTAGAAATGCAAATTTTTGGAGAGGAAGGTAGAGCCTTCCCTCTTAATATTACACAATGTTATCTGATGATGCAGAGTCCAGGCCAAGGTTGGCCAGACTTGCGAACAGGCAACTGAAAGAAAATTTGAATGTGAATGCATGGCGATGCTGAGTGTAAGCATAAGTGAATGATCATGCATGTAAATGGTGAATGAAAGATTTATAAAATCAAACAACATGCATGTGAGTGAGGTGATTCGCCGAATCAGCGACCATTCATAAAAAATAGTTTCATGATTGCGACAATAGTAAGATGTCAACAAAAACTGAAATGGTGCTAGCACAAGCTACTATATATCAAAGCGACAACAAGTGCTCACTGAAATCAAGCAGACAACATTCATGTGAAGCAAAACAAAAAAAATCACCAGAAATGCAACAAAAGAGATGGAAAGAGGGCTTATCCCAAAACAACTGAGTTGAATGTGTCCACAGCTCATAGATGTGATGTGGGATGTCAGAGTTGCAAGGTTGATGCGATGAATGAGCTCTGTAGCTTCTCATTGATGAGTTTTGGTAAAATCGAGGTTGTGATACGCATACCATGAATATAGTGAAAGCTACACTTGGTGGGAGGTTTTTGAAATGATACTTGCATGTAACCTCCAGCTGCCAAGAATAGATTTCTAAAGCAAGGGTTGCATTTGCATGTTGCCTTGGGAGAAACAACCCATGCGTGCAACTCTATCTTGCTTGGTCCCAGAGGGAACCAGTCAAACCAGCTCCACATGCGAGAGGTTGCTCAACTATTGGGAGAAAATTTGTATTTTCGGCTGGGAGTTGGGCTAGCTGCCTAAGATATTTGCACAATTTTTGGGCAGAGCAGCTAGCTACTGTCCATATTTGCACAAATTCTGGGCTTAGTAGCCCTGCTAGGGAAAATTGTGCAATTTCATTATGAGTGTTGGCTGGCAGAATTTCACAATTCTGGATCCTAGCAAGCTGCCAGACAAGATTCCTTAATTTCTGGAGGGAAGGCTAGTTTCCCTCCATAAATGAGCAATTTCTTGGGGGATCTGCTCAGCTTATAGCTAGACCAAGTCTGGATGAATAGCCTGTGAGGGGAATGCATCAAGTTGTGATTGATAGGCTTCCTTTATGCAAGAAAAACACTGAATCTTGTGTACTTAACGAAGCAAGACAAGGTTCCATGAAAATTTGGCAGGGAGGCTCGAAAACAAAGATAAGGAAAATTTTGGAGGGTGGCTATATCCCCTACAACACTTGGCGACATACAAGAAGAACTCTAGGTCTTTGAATGGACCTTGTTCGTGAATAACAAGTCTAACACCTCCGGAAGTATTGTACAGTTCTCAACTCATCTTGGTTTCATAGTAGCTTGACTGTAATGTGTACCATCTCCCAAGCTCTTGGTCGATTGACACACATTCCAAGCCAAGGAAACATAGTTGTTTCCATTCAGGTTGAGGGGTATATTGGTGCACAAGCAGTATAGTCATCAGAGTCTTATTTTCATCTCTGGTGTTACTCCACTACAAGTAGGCCTGGACAGTACCCTAGTGGAGTCACATAGGAACACAAGCATGGCTCTGCTTCAAGCGAGCCTGGTCAGTACCTCGGCGGAGTCACATAAGAACACAAGCATGGCTCTGCTACCACCAAACCTAGTTAGTACCCTAACGGAGTCACATAGGAACACAAGCATGGCTCCACTACCAGCGAGCCTGGTTAGTACCACGACTGAGTTACTTGCATCACCTCCCTACGTTGGAATCCTTTCTCTTCTTTCCCCTTATTCATTATTAATTTTGATTTTTTTTACTTTTCATTTTTCATTTTTTCAACTGTTCATAGCACTTATTCATTTCTAAGGTAGAAGAGGGATCCCGACTTATTGAGAGCAAAAGAGGTTGTTCTAGCAAATACTTGGTTTATTACATCTCTGATGTGCTTGTTAAGCTTTTCTCCCTCACCTTACTCTACTTGACTGAGCTGATAAGGGTTAACCCAAAAATAACCAACTAGAGTAGGTGACACTAGTTAGCGCGCAAGCGTTGTGTTTTCACCAAGGTTCACTTCGAATAGTATATATTTTCCTTCGACGTATCATGGACTAAAAGTAAGAAGTTCTTCATACAGGGGCAAGATGAAAAATAACCAAGTAGTGATAGTTGTACAAGCCCACTTGTTCTTCACCCAGCCTGTTTCAAGAGTCATACATGGTTTCATGCGAAACTAACCTATAAATGAAACAAGTGAACTAACAAACAATAAAGCAAAGCCAGAGCAGAAGAAAAAGTAAACGCAAATCAAGTAAACAAACAAGTAAGAAGAAAAACAAGCAAAGAAAGCAAGTAAGCCATCGGTGCATTGGTTGACCCATGTGGGTGAAGGCTTGGTTCGCGAGTAACCCATTTGTTCGAATCAACAAGAAAGAAATATATAACAATGAAGACAACCACACTTCATGTTTCAAACCGCCCATAGGACTTAAGTGAGTACAAGTACATGGCGAGAAGTCCGTGGACTTATGATAGTGTTGTGTGACCCTCCATGCAGTTTTGAAGCATAAGCACACTCCTGACTGAGAATGCAAGCAAACAAAAGAAACAAAGATAACTTGTGTCATGCATGTGTACTTGCAATGTAAGATTCCTCCAATGCATGAGCGATAGGATCATGCGGTTCAAGTGGAGGAAGCGTGATTTGTGTGTGGTATAGATCTTTAATGCATTCAGATGAGTGATGAGGAGCCTTAAGTGATTGAATAGTTTCCTGATCAGAAGTGAGACTAACCCCAAGGGAGTGAGGGCTTGACATAACCATGAACTTAGGCTAAAGTGCCTCGATAGTCTTGGGTGTTTGAACATCATCAATAGATAGATCATAAACTGGTGGTTTTGAAAGATCAACTATGATAGACTCATGATCATGACAAAATATGGGAGTAAATTGACCATGAATTCCATGATTAGAAAAATCAATGATTTAATCGACATCCTCATGATTAGTTGAATCAAACAGAGGGGTAGATGAAAAGAAAAAAAACTCATCCTTTGTGTTTTCGGAAAAGATAATTGAAAGATCAAATGGATTTTCAATGAATAACTTATCCTCTCCGTTTTCAAATGATGGACCAAAATTTGATGTGTCTTACGAGTGGTCAACAATGGGTTCATCCATGGATGAAAACACACATGCAAAATCATGAATGACAGGTTCACCAAAGATGTTAGGAAAGAATGGAGGGGGCTTGGAGGAAAGGGAGTCATCCTTTGCCGAGTGTTGATGCTCAAGCTCCCACTCATAATCTTCATGAATGACAGTGCATGTTGGTTGTGCAACACCAACTCCATCAATGGATTTTTCCTCGTTCACAACAAGTGAATAGTTCATAATGGAAGAACACAAGACAACATTATCTAGAGGAACAACCGAGTGTAAAGATGAAGGTCGTGAAATAGTATCCATATGACAACTCAGTGGACTTACAACCAAATCTGCGCAGAAATTAAGTGAAGTGATGTTGGGAGGATGTGAAAGATGAACACATGTGTGAGCATGATCCTCAACATCATGTTGGGGGGAAAAGTATCCGACTCGGAATGACCCTATCCCTACTCTAAGGGTGATAGTTCCTTAGCAACAACAGAAAGTAAAGCTTTGATGTTTCTTCTTTATGAAAGTACAAAGAAGGAAGAAAAGATTGACCAACCGATATCTTTCGCTTTTGTCAATCCTATCTTCTATCTTTGCCTCTTGCTCCTAGCTCCTTGTTCTCTTGCCGGCCCAGCTACACAAAGATCCTGCAAAAACAAGAGAGGGAAACTACAAGAAACATGTACTCATAACTGATGCATGGATTAGAGTGAATCAGATATACAAGTAAAAACAATACATCAATGCAATACAAGTATATAGGAGAACATTCAAAGCTTTATTGATAGAAGTAAAAGGTTCTGAGAAGGTTACAACCATCAATGGCTCCAATCCAGCAACACCTCCCCAGCAGCAAGAAAATCCCCTCTTCTCCTCTATAAAAACAATCACCCAATAGCTCTAACTGTAAACCAACAGCACTTCCTTACTTGCACAAAATTCCAGCCTCCATAGACCTCATAGAAGAGCTCTATATATAGGAGATTTGGAGAAAGGATGAGTCAGCTTGAGGTTGGCATAAAGCTGACTAGTGTCCTCTCCCACTTTAGTTAATCTTCAGTTCTTGAGTCCACTTGGAGAATCTTGCTTCCACTTGGAGATCAAGACCTTCTTACTCATCATAGGTCGAATTCCTTGAACCAAGTGTCAGTTTGGAAGCTTCCTGGGCAGTTGACACCTTGCAGAATGACTGTGCCACTTGGCCAATCTCGCCCAGCGCAGGTAGCCTTCATTAGATTTGACTTTCAGCGCAGGTACAAGGAGGAGCAGTTGACATTCAGCGCAGATGCTCAGTGGAGAAGCTGACATGATCCAAAAATAGCCTGTTTTTGAGTGTTTTCAGGTGGAGAACTGATTGGAAGTGCTGTGGTTTGCTGACCTTGTTCCTCTAGGGGTAAGAACAACAAGTTTAGGGATTGAGGATCCCTGTAATTATTGACATTTCATGCTCCATGCTGCGAGGCACAAAAATGTCTATAACAGTTGCCCCCTAAAGTATGAGGTCGTTTATCGGGTGAAATGCTTTATCCAGAGGGTCCGAAGTTCATTCAAGTGCTGGGAGGTGCCCTGTAATACAATACAATACAATACATTATTTTTCATTCTGTTTTCATGATCTAGCTGAGGCGGGCATTCCCATGCTCAGCTTTATAAATACATTTTGGTACATATAATAGACGACCGTCTGATGATAGACTGATAACTCTCTGCTGAAATTATCATCCTTTGAATAGGATGATCATCTGCTGCAATGATGTACATGGCAAATGTTTTTATATTTCCTGAATATATATCGCAGCCCGGATGGATGAAACTAGATCCGGGGTCTTCAAACTCGTTCGATCTTCACTCTAAGTACAAGTCGATCCATGTGAGAATTGCGCTGAAGTCAAACATGGAAAGACATCGCTTGATTACCGGTCAATGATGAAAACCGTTAACAAGCGCGAGAGGAATCACCGATAATGATAATGACCCTCAAGGTACTGCAGTACAATTCACGTGGCGTGAATAAAGGACTTGGCGTCGAACGCCACGCAAAATCTTCTGGTCGAAGGTCATTGATGTATACCTGTCGCCGGAAGTGAGAAACTTACCATTGAGGCATGCAAGCTTCAAAGTACTGAAGGGGGTGTTCCTAGATCAACTTCTTGGATAATGAGCTAAAGTCGACAAGAAGCGATCCGTCAAAGGAGGGCCTTAATGAATCCCACATCAATGACACGGAACGGAGCTAATGATTTTAGTGGAGGTGAAAACAAACTGTGACATATGATTCAGGGTGGCGGTCATGAACGGATGAAGGATAATGTATGGCAGTGGATGGGACACGGTTGAAACTTTCAGAATGACCTCTCTTGAACATATAACGACACTGATGTGATGGATCGGTAGCATTACCCCAAATGTGGATGGTTTGGCGAGGACCATGGTGATGAGACCGGTGAATGAAACAACCCAACCCGACGTGGTACGGAAGAAAAGTGTCATGTTCAAGAGCGACTTGCTACCATAAAGCTTCGAGATTCTCCCAATTTTTCCCCAGTCATTTCTGACCAGTACCTCTTTATTTTTGTCAAGCTTGAGGAGGATAACATATGCTTGTTCTATAACCTTCCCTTCGGGCAAGCCCATCACTATGATTTAACGAGCTTAGTGATAGGGAAACTCGTTCTCGTCTAAAGACAAGTTTGTCGCTATTTAATCATTTTAACGAGTCTAACGACAAGGAAAACTCGGTCCTTTTCAATTTTAGAGAGTCTAAAAAGGTACAAAAAGTCAACTCCAAAATTTCTTTTTCGTCATCTAATCCCTTAAGTCCGAAAAAGTATAAAACAATACAAAAGGGATGGGTGTTCGGTACTTTTAACGAGCCGAACAAAACAAGCGCTCGATCTTTTTGTGTAATAATCCCTCAGGTCCAAAAAGATTAAAGTCTAAATGAGGGATAGCTCTTCCGGTCCCTTTAACGAGTTGGAAGGCCAAAACTCGGCAAACTTTTCATATTTTACGAGTCTGAAAAGAGCTCAAAGAGGACTCGTCTTCTGAGGAACGAGTGATAAACAGGGATAGCAACTGATTCCATGTACAATTTGGAATTTTCCAATCACGGCAGTGTCACAAGGATGGCTAGGTGAAATCACTCTTTGCAGATGTTCCTCAAAATGGGTAAACAATCATATGGGGGTGAACGATTGGCCAAATGACGGTGGAGGTGGTGGATGAAAACACGACCAAGGTTTTTAAGGCTAACAAAATACGATCGCAATGGTTATTTACCGGGATAGGTTCATTTTTTAATGAGCTCGAACTCTGGTGGAAACCCTTGCTCACGCTTTTCTATTTTTTAACGAGCATAAATTCCGCGATAAAACTACTCGAAGACATGGTCAAATTTTGATTTTTACTATTACTAGCTTTTCTCTTTTCAAATATAGTACTTCACCTTCAATTGCTGCAACAAACTTTGTTAGAAATGGACAATATTTGCATGAAAATGAGATTATAACCCTAATATTTAACTTTAAACTGTGTAAAAAGTCATAAAAAGGTGTTTTTACCTCTCATTTACCATTTCATTTGCATTTGGCTTGTTGGAGCTCTGGAGGTGCCTCTTCTTCCTTGATTTTCACCAGCTGATTCCCGGAGATTCTGTGGACGATTTTCGACGCCGTTTGGACTAGGTAGGAGCTAAACCCTAGCCCTTGACTTTCATGGTTTCCTTTTTCGGTTTCATGCACATTTTTCAGGGTTTCTGAGCCTCAGGGGTTTCATCAAGGCGCCCTGGCATCAGCGCAGGTTCTCCTTTCGAAACCTGCGCTGCATGCCAGGTTGTCTTAAGGCAAACTGCGCCTCAGCGCAAGGGAGAGACTCTCTGCCTGCGCTGGGCCTAGAAAACTGATCCTGCATGTGATTTTTGATGATTTTTCGCCAGTTTCTCATCAAAATCAGGAACTTACTCCTTCTCTTGTTTGCTTGCAGGGAACTTTGAACAAAATGTCCCTTACATGGCGAGAACGAGAACATGAAGCAGAGGACATGGTTGCACTCCATGACCCGGTCATGGTGAACGCGCTTCGGAACTGTGGCCTACTGAAGTTCTTCCGTATCTCTAGCATGAGAGCACAGATTTCTTTACTGCAGTATATGCTTGACGCTTGGGATCCTGTTAACCAAGTATTCCAGATTAGGGGGAAAACCATCCCCTTCACCATAGAGGACATGTACTTCTTGACAGGGTTGTCAAGGCGGGGTGCCCCCATTTCCTTGTCAGGTACGGCTCGAGGGACTAATTCCACCAGAGATTATATCCGTCAGTATTGCCGGGAAGGTTCACAGCCGAGCAGAGATGGCAAGATCAATATCCGTGACATCACTGACAGGTCTCTAAGGTCCATTCTGTTCACTATTGGTAGGATGGCCGGTAGCGCAGCTTTACATGTTGCCAACAGATCTTACATGCAGCACGCCTTGGAGTGTCTCCAACCGAAAGTGTTTAACTGGTGTGATGTAGTACTTGTTCAGATGAAAAGTCAATTGACCAAGGTAAAGGACGGGAGGCTGAAGAACTTTGGATTTGGTTCTATTCTGACTGCCTTTGCCTTGGAGAAAATCCCATTGATGCAGCCTCAGTACATCATACTTGACTTGCCTTCTCCGACCGAGCCACGCATGCAGAGGTGGGTTGACCACATGTCCCGACATGCTGGTCAACCTCAGATTACTTTCACTGAGGCCTTCTTTAGGTGGTTCGAGCGTCAGGAGATGGTGTTTTCTGAGTATCCATATGTGGGTATGGACTACCAAGGTGATCCGGACTTGGTGCTACCGGATGGCGAGCAATGGGGTGCTGTTGGTAAAATCTCTGACCATATCACTGTTTATTGTTTTTATTCATGATGTTGCTGTGCAAAACTTTTAAAATCAAACTCTTGGGTGCATGCAGATGTTGGTCCTGTTCGTCCAGCAGCTCGTCCACGATCGCCAGCTGCTGCCCCAGCAGCAGAGCCTGCTAGGAGAGTTGTTATCCGCGACCTTGGTGATACTGAGACACTTACAGCTGTGCAGGAGCAGGTCGAGAGCCTTACTCGTGGTCTTCCGGATGTACAGATTGACGAGTTACCTTTACAGTTGCAGCGGCACACTATTGGCGTGCCTAGACGATGGACTCGTCTCTTGCGCATGATTTCACAGACCGTGACGTACTATCATGAGCACCACTAGGCTAGGGTGCCCCCTAGCATCTTTTTTTTCGAGTTCTCGGTCATATGACCAATTTTGTTTTGATTACAGCACATTATGTACAAACTATGAACAGCTTGATATATTTTGATTTTCGGGGTTTATTTTGGTTTATTCGTGATCCACTTGCATAGCACCGATGCATCTCTTTTTATATATGTCGTAAATGTCTATCTAATACATAGTTTGCTAATGAATCTGTTAATGTGTTCAAGTTTCTGGAAATATGTTGGTATTGAATTGAATCAAACTCTCTTTCCAAAATCTTAACCCTTAGAAACATTCGATAAATAGCTGGATTGCGGACTGAATATATACCAGTGAGTTGTAGTATCACAAGCTGTGAGTCTAGCCTAACAATTAGTCGGCGTATACCATGAGCGATGGTATCAGAGAGGAGTTCAATCAACGCGCTATACTCAGCGATGTTGTTCATCGATTGCCCAATACACACACCTCTGAAACTCACTAACTCGTCGCTTGGATCAAAAATGGCCCAGGCTGCGGAGGACAAATTCCGCGTACTACGACTCGCTCCGTCGGCATATCCTACATATGTCTCAGAAAAATTCGACATCTGCAACAAATGAGAAAGGTGGATTACTAAACCGAAACAAACACTTTAGCGAAAACAAAATACAACAAAACCACTCAGGTGACTATTCAGGCATAGTAATGCTTGAGGTACAACCCGTTGCGGGGTTGCGCCAGTGGTATCCCGTCATAATCCATTAACTCGTAGGCTCCTTTTGCTAACACCCTTTTAACAATATAGGGTCCCATCCATAAGGACTTAAATTTTCCTGATCCTAACTTGTCGGATTCTTGGTCGTAAAGCAAAACCAAGTCACCCTCAGAGAAGACACAAGGTTTGACATTCTTGTCGAACTGCGCCTTGACTCGTTTCTTATGGGCTTCGTTCGCCAAAGCGGCGTCACGACGGTTTTCATCCAACCGGATCAATTCCAGGAAACGAGCTTCTTCTTCTGAGGTTCCGGGGAGGAGGTCAATTGCGAGTTTAAGAGACGAAATTTCGCACTGGATTGGTAAGACTGCCTCCAGGCCATACACCAATTGGAATGGTGTGAACCCAGTGGCGTTCTTTACCGAGGTTCGGTAAGCCCACAAGGCTGAGTACAGGAGTAGGTGCCATCTTCTTTTATGAACCCCAATCATCCTCTGCAACATACGCTTCAGGACCTTGTTGATTGCCTCAACTTGTCCGTTGGCTTGTGGATAATATGGGGTAGAGTTGTCGTGAGATAGCCCTAGCTTGGCAGCTAATTCAACCATCATGTGATTGCGAAAATGCGATCCATGATCTGTCACTATTGCCTGCGGAACGCCGAACCTGGCGACTACATGATTGAAAAAGAAAAGGGCAGCTGTTTCACCAGTGTTATTCAATGTAGGCATTGCCTCGGCCCATTTGGTAAAATAGTCAACAACGACTATAATATACCCATGCCCCCCGGTCGAGGTGGGGTTACATTGCATGAAATCGATGCCCCACTTGGCGAAATGCCCAACAGCAACTATAGGCTGTAAAGGTGCGGGTGGTCTCCTAGTTTTGCTATCAAAGATCTGACACGCATGGCAACTTCTGACAACTATTATGCAATCTTTAAACATAGTTGGCCAGAAATACCCTGCTCTTAAGATTCTTTGTGCTGTTGCATATCCATATTGATGCCCCCCGCACGCGCCTGAATGACAATCATTCAGGGCTTTCTCGGCCTCCTCATGGGTAAGGCACCTCCTTAGAATTGTATCGACACCACGACGGTAAAATGTATCACCGATGATCATGTAGTCTTTAGATTGGTATCGTATACGCTTCTATTCCGAGTGTGAGGTATTAGGTATTTTTGGGTTTGGAGATAAACAATGATGTCTCCATACCACTCATCGCTCACGGATATCAGAAACAAATTTTCATCCACGATTGACTCTTCCGATGTTTCATCGTTGGACGACGATGGGAGATCGCACAATAATTCCGCGAAAACTAGAGCTTTCTTCGATTTGGATTTTACAAAATCCAGATCAAACTCTTGAAGGATCGCTATCCATTTTGAATATTTGCCCCCCAGCAACTGTCGCGACAGTATATACGTCATGGGGTTGCAATCTGACAGAATGGTAGTTTTCCTAAAGAGGACATAATGTCGAAACCTTTGAATCGCTTGAACAGCAGCAAGCGCTAGTTTTTCAACATAGGAATATTTACTTTCTGTGTCATTTAAGTTTTTACTTAAATAATAGATAGGATGTTCAATTCCATCGACTTCTTGCACTAAAACCATCGCAATGGTCGTATCTGCTGCAGCTAGATACAGGTTAAAATCTCTTTGATAGTCTGGGGCATACATTAATGATGCTCTTACTAGAGAATCTTTCAGAGCCTCAAAGGAAGCTTGCGCAACCTGGTCCCAGACAAAAGGTACATCCTTTTTCAAAAGACGAGTATAAACTTTGGCAAGTTCTGCGTAATTTGGAATGAACCTCCTCAGAAAGTTTGCTTTCCCTTGGAGTTTCTGAATCTGAAGCAAATTCGAAGGTGGAGGCAAATTAATGATTGCCTGAACCTTACAGGGGTCGAGACGAATCCCATCTTTAGAGACTACAAAGCCAAGTAAACGACCAGAACCGACGCAAAACACACACTTGTGTGGATTGAGTCTTATCTTGTAGTGTCGGCAACGTAGAAATATCGCTCTGAAATGCCGCGGATGATCAGTCCGCTTTCGCGAATGAGCCGGTAGATCGTCGAGATACGGTTGAACGATGTTCTTAATGTCATGGAAGGCATAATTCATTGCCCTCTGAAATGTCGCCCCTGCGTTCTTTAAACCAAAGGGTAATTTTCGATAAGTGAATGTGCCCCATGGACAAATAAATGCAGTCTTAGACTGGTCCTGTGGGCGGATATTTATTTGATTATACCCGGAAAATCCGTCCATAAAGGAAAAGATTTCACATCCGGCGCATTCATCAATTATCTGGTCGATGAAGGGTGTAGGGTAGTTGTCCTTTGGACAAGCTTGGTTTACATCCCTATAGTCGACGCACACCCTTATCGTCCCTTGTTTTTTCATAATAGGGACAATATTCGATACCCAATCGGTTAGAGGAACCGGGTAGATGAATCCAGCATGGAGAAGTTTCTCAACTTCTGCTTTAATGGCAGCGGCTTTCTTGGGGTGCACCTGCCGAAGCCGTTGTCTTACTGGTTTGACATCAGGATACATTTTAATTTCATGTTCAACTATGCTCGAGTCAATGCCTGGCATTTCATCATATGACCATGCAAAGACATCTCTAAATTCGCGAAAGAGAGCACCATATATTTCCAGTTCTGAAGGGGAACAACTTTTGCCGACATGAATATTCTCTACAACATCAGGTTTTGTCGGGGTATTTATGGCTACAGTCTCTTCAATATTGGATAGGTTTTGCTCTGAATCCACCGTATTTATAGTATTTGTTAGGAATTCAAACACTGAAGGGTGGCATAGGTTGTGTTGAGAATCTTCTTCATAATCCAGAAGAAGGGAACGATGATGGTGATCGTTCCATGGTGCCCCCTCAATCATCATTGATTGCAAGATTCCTTCGTCAGTCCCATGAACTTTTGACCAGGGATCTAATGGGGTGCCATATTCTCCAGACCTATCCACCCAAACGCTTGACGAGCGTTGATTTGGGCTCGCCTCCCATGCCTGAAACATTGATTGCTACAATATTTCTATAGGGCTAGGTGGCAAAACCACTTGATAATCCATGACGACTTTGTCTCCTGCGACCTTCGAAGAAGATACCATGTTGCATGTTGCTAAAAACGGGATATCCCCTACATGGAAAGGAGGTGGCAACGCGAAAGTTCCCATCATCATGGGGTCTTTCAATAGGCCTACTCCGATAACTTGGATTGAATGGTCGCTCCCATGGATCATGGGAATGCTTCCAGTAACTTGTGAACCATTAGGGAGGAAGTTCTGTTGGTCGACGATCGTAATACCTCCTTCAAACGGGAATGCGATCTTCCTAAAATAAGTCGACACTACAGCTACCATGGCATATATCCAGGGTCTTCCCAGTAGGATGTTATAGTCAAGATTGCCATCAATGACTTCAACATCAATTTCCACTGTTTTTCCTCCTAGTTCAACCTTAAAGTTATTTAGGATGCCGTACGGAGTGTACGTCCTACCGTCAAATGCTTTCAATGTCGTCGAAGATCGTGAAAAAGTTGGAGATCCAAGAGTTCTCCAGCAACTCATCGACATGATACATGTCGATGCTCCCTCATCAATAATCGTTCTATGAACAGTTTTGTTGAGTGCTTTCACTTGAATAAGGAAAGCTAGTTGTGCTGGTAACTGAGGATCATACCCTCTGTGATCAAAGGATACAAGATTGGAATCTTTAGGATGCACTCCACCAATTGCTGATAACAATGCCTACCTTTGGGATGGACAATTTTGCAGTACCTCAAGAGTCGACATAGCAGATGGCGATTGGGCCAAATCTTCTACTATGTTATAATGCTGCGCCGCTCTGGCGCGAGGATTAAATGTCGACTTGTGTACTACTCCCTTAGGTGGCTTTATTGTTAATTCATGCGTGAGGGGGGGTACAACTTCTGCCAAAGTTGTTGTCGAACTACTGGGTTGATCTTTCCCTTTGTCGTTCGACTCCTGCGGATTCCCATAATCTTTATTTCTAGTCGAGATCAAAGCATCATTTTGCTCAGAAACCGACAACAAAAGCACTTGTGACGGGGAAGCATTTCCATTATCAACCATATTTTGACTTGGGTTGGGAAATGGATCAGTCAACACAACTGAAGTTTGGGAACTTTTAAAGAACCTTTTTAACTCAGCTTTGAACGGACAGTTCTTTGTCGAATGATCCTTTTCATCACATATCTGACATGGATAAATTTGTTTCCCTTGCCCAGGAGGGTTTGAAGAAGTTTTTTGAGGGGATGACTCACCCTGTTTCTTCTTCTTCCCTTTGTTTTGTTTCTTCTTGCTTCCTGGTTGATTGAAGTTTTTGCCTTTATCCGTAGATACATCATTTACCTCCGAAGCAAGAATCTCTTGATTTGCTTTTTGATTCGAAGTCTTACGGGCTTTCTTATTCAAATCCCTTGTCGACTTAGCATTTGTAGTTCCAATCACGCCATCACCAGCATGAGAGTCACTATTTGATCCAGGAGGAGGAGGGATTGAAAATTCCGGTCTGGGGGCGTTAGGTATCTTATCATAGAGCGTGCCCGACTGAGTATATACTAAGTCCAAATACTGGGCACGAGCAATAACCTGCTCCTCAGTTACGACGCCTCCCTTAGCCACATCTTCTGTTATAGCCGGAAGAAGCGACTTTATAAACCACTCAGCTAACAGCTGATCTGGAACATAAGTCTTTACCATTCTGCGACGACGACGCCACTCATGTATATGATCTGATATATGTGTGGCCGTTGTCTGCTTGAAATTGGTTAAGATCTCTGTTCCAGTTTCGTACCTTATAGGTAACTGAAAGTGTGTTAAAGAAGTCATGGCTAGGGAACTAAAATTGTCGAAAGAGGCTCTAGGTAATTCAATATACCATTTAGCCGCCGGACCAGTCAATGTCCTATGGAAAAGGCGAAGCCTTATCGAATCATCATTCAAGGTATTCGACGAACACCATAGATGGAATGTCATCACATGATTCGACGGGTCTTCGCCAGGATTTCCATTGAATTTAGGAATGACCGAAGGAAGTTTGTGAGGAATCGCTGGCCACCAATGGGCATAGGCGATTGGATCGTTCGTCAATCGATGTAAATCTGGTAATTCTAGAGTCGCCACGAATGGCAACTACTGATTCAGGTTTGGCGAGGCGTATCCAGGATACGATGGAATCGCCTGAGCAGTAGGTCTTTGCATACCAGCATAATGCAACTGATGTTGATATGACTGATATGGCTGGTGGGCTTGGCCACTGTAAAGTGGTTGATTTAACCCGTTCTGAATATAGGGTTGCCCACTATTCACAAAGATCTGTTGCTCAGATCCCTGGTACACCTGTTGAAACTGAGGTTGTTGGTATTGCACCATCCATGGTTGTGAAGCCATGTTTTGCTGTGCGACACTAACCGACGGACCAAGATGCAGGGTTATGGTTCCCGTTTGTATCTGTGTCGTCCCGGCAGTTGGCGATTGTGGTTGTGTTGCAGGGTCAATGGGCTGTTGCATTACAACTTGGGGTTGACATACAACAGGGATCGATTGAACTTGCGACACGGTTACAATTGCTGGCGTCGTCGGGATACTAGACATAGGTACACACTGTTGCATGGAATATACAACTCTCGGTTGTTGGGGTAACATAGGTACCCAACCACTCATCGTTACTTCTGTCAAACCTGAATGTTGTTGAAAACTGCCGTATGGGTATCCCCCGGAAGGGGAAGTGAAAGGGCATATTGCCCCCCATACGGTAACAATCCGGAGTTCAAGGGTATAGATTGTCTTTGAGGACTGGATGGCCTAAACTGATTTCCAAAGGGATCAATTTGTCTAGTTTCAACATAAGAATTACGGGTATTATACCGGAAGAACAAACTGGAACAGACCAAGTTGTCGTAATAGGCCCTGGGGGGACTCCTTCTAGCTCATGAGAGCTAGTCGGGACAACTGGTATGCCGGAAAACATCGTTGGAGTGACAGCAGGAGCTTCTGCTGTCGCTGTGTCATTTGGCACAGTCCTAGATGTCGACGGTTTCTCAGACATTTTAAGTCTATCCAATAAACTGCCTAACGATTCTACAGGAACTTCCAGTGGCGATGGACAAACTTCTGATGCAGAAGGAAAAAGAGTGACGCCTACTCCAAAATGAGTTGGAGTACTTTCTTGCTGGTCCTCTACGATTTCCTCTATTGCAATCAGACCAGGAGGAAGAGGAAGACCGTCAGGTCCGTAAAAGATTTCTGGTGCCGAAGAAGGGGTTGTTTCGACAGCGACAGTTGTTTGAGTGACAAGACTCTGTGGACCAGTTTCAGATGGAACTGGTTCAGTTATGCAAGTACTTGTTCTCAGACCAGGATCAATACAACTGTCCCTCTGTTGCTGTTGAACTTCTTCAATAGGGGCAGGGTTTCCAGAAATACTAGGAGTGACCAGAATCTCAGATGTTGTTGGAACTGTTGTTCTAACTTTAATGGGAGATTTTGACCCGGTCAAGCGAGTTCGCTTCGTCTGTACTACTCTCGGTTCCAGAGACAAAGACGGTTGACTCGCGAGTCTCCTCGAACAACGGAGTTTTAATTGACTTTCCTCCATGATTGCGGATTACTCGATCAACTAAAATACAAAAGGGGGAATTATGTTTCCGTATTGAATGAATTTTATTAGACGCTTTTAGACACAACTTTGCTTTTTCATGTTTTAAGAGTCGAGAAAAAGCTAAAGATGACTCTAGTCGCCTTCGATGTATTAATGAGCCCGAAGTGACAAATGCTCGGTCGGACTTTTTCAGTTATAGAGTTTGAAAAAGGCCAAAAGAAACTGCTCTGGAGATCTAGGCAGAGGGTGTGCCAAACTTTTCGCGAAACCATAGAATACGTTTTACGGTACGGGTGGTCGATCTTCGTGAATGTTATGTTCACTGCATCGCGATCAGTAGGGCGGCCGACATGGTTTCCTAAGGATAAAGGATAAATGCCTATAGGGGTCTCCCAATATACGCGACGGTACGCGGGAGCACAAGTCCGTATTAGTGCTATCGTCCCTCAGGAGGAATCACCCACCTTCGTAGAGATCGACAGTCACTACGTTTAATGACGCCGGAACACGTCTCTACCTAGACCTCTACTGTGAGCGTTATGTTACAAAGCGTTTTTAGATTCATTCAATATATTTTAAGTTGATCTTGTTTAGCAGTTTGTCTTTCAGGATCACCACGAGATGTATTGGTACAAATTCCTAAATGCAGCTAAAATGATAAGCAAGCTTTACAATCTTTTTAGCTTTGAAAATCCTAACTACTGAGGGGAGAGAAAAACATTATCTTTCCACATAGAGCACAAAGCACAAACTAATGCACTTTCTCCTAGATCAATCACGCAAACTTATCAAAAATGCAAATGCAAGATGCATGTATTTCTTTTCTTTTCCTTTAATGTTGATGTAAGACAAAAAGGAAACTGTCGTATAATTTTCGAATTCAATTTGAAGCGTAAACAAACAAGTTTTGTCTAAAATCAAAAGACACCTTACAGGTACTTGTTTCGACACTAAAAATGTATGAATTCAAACCATAAGATGAAAAACAAACAAACTCAAACAGCCATGAACAGTAATAAAACTAGCTCTTAAGATCACAAAGACACTTTTACAGTTCAGGATCTAAGAGGCCACAGCTATACTGGTTTGCTTTTCACAATGGGAAACCGTAAATGAAACAAGAAATACTGAAAGAAAAATTACAGTTTCATCATACAACTGAGGCAGAATAATGTCAAGGAAAGTTGGTTTACAGCAAGTACAAATGACAAGCAATCAGAAACAAAATAACAGTGAAAACAGGGCCAAGACTCAGTAGGAAACCTCAGAAAGACATTGGCTAACTGGTTCAGCGCAGGCTCTAGTCTATCAAACTGACTTTCAGCGCAGTTCCCGAAGGGAGTACCTGCGCTGAAATGCAGACTGCCTTTGGGCAGCCTGCACTGAGACACGAGAGTTGCGTTTACAAGGGTTTCTGGGTCATAAAAAGCTCAAAAATTCACTGTTTTTGCTGAAATAAAAAGCTATAGGTCAAGTACAAGCCAAGGGATGATCAAGAGGATGAAAAGCTATCACAAAGAGCACAAGAGTCCTTGTGGATCAGCTCTTCAAATCACAAACTTGCTCAGAAACTGAGCCAGAGCAGCTGCCCTCTACTTTGCAATTGAAGAACTCAACCGCAGTTCGATTTGGTGCTCTCCTTGTTTATGAGATGAATAGCTAGAAACACAACAAACCAACAAGATACAGCTTCCCCAGCGGAGTCGCCAGTTTGTTGGGGGGAAAAGTATCCGACTCGGAATGAACCTATCCCTACTCTAAGGGTGATAGTTCCTTAGCAACAACAGAAAGTAAAGCTTTGATGTTTCTTCTTTATGAAAGTACAAAGAAGGAAGAAAAGATTGACCAACCGATATCTTTCGCTTTTGTCGATCCTATCTTCTATCTTTGCCTCTTGCTCCCAGCTCCTTGTTCTCTTGCCGACCTAGCTACACAAAGATCCTGCAAAAACAAGAGAGGGAAACTACAAGAAACATGTACTCATAACTGATGCATGGATTAGAGTGAATCAGATATACAAGTAAAAACAATACATCAATGCAATACAAGTATATAGGAGAACATTCAAAGCTTTATTGATAGAAGTAAAAGGTTCTGAGAAGGTTACAACCATCAATGGCTCCAATCCAGCAGCACCTCCCCAGCAGCAAGAAAATCCCCTCTTCTCCTCTATAAAAACAATCACCCAATAGCTCTAACTGTAAACCAACTGCACTTCCTTACTTGCACAAAATTCCAGCCTCCATAGACCTCACAGAAGAGCTCTATATATAGGAGATTTGGAGAAAGGATGAGTCAGCTTGAGGTTGGCATAAAGCTGACTAGTGTCCTCTCCCACTTTAGTTAATCCTCAGTTCTTGAGTCCACTTGGAGAATCTTGCTTCCACTTGGAGATCAAGACCTTCTTACTCATCATAGGGTGAATTCCTTGAACCAAGTGTCAGTTTGGAAGCTTCCTGGGCAGTTGACACCTTGCAGAATGACTGTGCCACTTGGCCAATCTCGCCCAGCGCAGGTAGCCTTCATTAGATTTGACTTTCAGCGCAGGTACAAGGAGGAGCAGTTGACATTCAGCACAGATGCTCAGTGGAGAAGCTGACATGATCCAAAAATAGCCTGTTTTTGAGTGTTTTCAGGTGGAGAACTGATTGGAAGTGCTGTGGTTTGCTGACCTTGTTCCTCTAGGGGTAAGAACAACATGTTTAGGGACTGAGGATCCCTGTAATTATTGACATTTCATGCTCCATGCTGCGAGGCACAAAAATGTCTATAACACATCACTCGGTAGTAGTAGAGCTTTTGGATGAAGGAATGGCAGACAGTCAGTCATGACAGTGACCACATCCAGCTGAGATTGTGTAGCTCCGTCAGTGAAGAATGTTGAGCGAGGCTTGATTTCAAGCTTCTTCTTGGGACGAGTAGATTTCTCAAGGAAATACTCAAATCAATCCCAGAGATAGGAAAATTTCATCTGGCTCCTCGGAGTTTGAAACTGCAAGTCACAGAAGCACTGCCAAAAATACATAATCGATTTAAGCAGAGTGTTCCATTGTTGTAGCAATTTTTGGTCAAGATAGTGTGGATCAAAATGATAGAAAGTGTCTTCAATGATGTCACAGAAGTGCTCAAGTGAGTGCACGTTGTCATCTGATAGGCTACAAAACCATCGAAGTGGAGATTTACAAAGTGTGTATGAATGCAACAAGCTGGCCTACTTGTCAGAACACCCATCTTCCTCATGAAGCATGGAAATAAAGTCATATAAGTACTCAGGCTAGGCCACTTCACCTTCACCATCATAAGTGTAAGTGGAAAATAGATCAAAAAGCTCCCTCGTGATAGGGACATCTTCATGATTCGAAAAACATCGTGGACGGAGAAGAGTGCAAGAATCGATGAAATATATGCAAGGTTCAAAGCCGGATGACAGGACACAGCTTGTCATCTGGCCCTCCTTCTAGTGCTAGAAATGTTGACGGTGTTGGACCCGCCAACATTTCAGGGGATCTCCCTCATAAGAAGTCCCAATTAGACCTCAGACTGTTTGGTGTAGGAGTCCCAGCAGTGGGTCATATGGTAATGCCTTGACTGCGATCTCACACAGAGGAAAGTAAGATAAATCTTTTGGTAGCAAGGGTGTGATAGCTGTAGTGAGCCAAGGAAGGTGCACAAAAGGTTCTAACACATGGGGAGTGAGGTGAGTATGCCCCTTGGAAACCTGTAATATTACCCAGCTTGGAAGGGAACACACGAGAAAATATGCATCACCGGTTGGAAAGCAAGATAGCAAGCAATCCAAAGTGATGTTCAAACCAACAACACATATGCAGCAAGATTCATACAATTGCATACAAAATAGTTCATACACAAATATGTAAGTTAAACAACATACAATGCTATAGCAACCAAAATAGTCCAACTACAATAACAACATATGCATGAAAACGTGTTGGCTCTGTTTTATTAAGAAGTGTATGTTCTACTCATACAATACACTGAAGTACACCTGCTAGTTCCAATAGTGGAACATTACAGCCACAATTGCCTGTTCCTCCAAAGAGATATACTAGCTCTACACATTGGAGAATCCAAGGATCATTACAATATTGTCGAAGCTTTCTCTAAGATAGTCTTCTCGAAGCTTGGCTGATCAAAATCCCTTACAATGAGTTATAAGGGATTATTTATAGCAAAGGCTGGGGTGACCCTTGACATTCCCCTTTGTGACAGTTCAACTACCCTCATGACTCTTCATCTACTCTATGACTGTTACATCAAAATATCGACATTTGACTTACACTTGACATGACATTACATTGCAATGCACATGTACTCATGGGAGACAAAATGGCTAGAGCAATCCATGCAAGACATCACTAACACTCGGTTCGTTGTGGTGACACCAACTCTTTAATATGCTTGTGATGGTGAAGGTGGTGAGGTGGTTGCCAAGCTTGGTCATTCGTGATGGTGTGCATGCACTCCATGGTGACAGCTTCATGAAGCAAACTCTTTCCTCCATTACATCAAATGCATTGGTGTGGCTCCTTCGTGGAACTCATATGTTAACATGCACATGGTCATCTTAGGTGTGGCTGAACCAAAAACACACTGATGCATAGTGTTCATGTTGATCTTCAAGTGTGTGCTAGTGGTCATGTGCATCAAATTGCTAAAGTACATGTTTAGCTCCAGTTGGACTTACTTCTTGTCTTTGCATTGGTGAGTGTGTTGAATGGGTTGGATCACATGCATGCGCACAACCGTATGCATGCTGTTGAATCCCTTGCATGTGATCAACAAACACTTCTCACCATGTCTTCTTTGTGCCAGCTATTGGGATATATCTATAACTTGTACAGACGTGGTTTCATCCGTGAGGGCATGTTGCGCTCCCTGCTTTTCCAGTTCTTACTGCAACTCATTCGCTTATCCATTCAGCTTCATCTTCTTTCTTGAGTTGCTGCTGCAACACATCCAAATCCTTCTTTGTTCCATCCTCTATCTTCACACAATCTTCATGTTGTGCCTTCACCTCATAACCTGAGTCTCCAAACTTTCTTTCATCATTAGTGGATCTGCTTGAGCTTGCAAATTTGTTCTGCTTATGTGTTGTCAACATCCTTCCTCTTGCATTCATTGCATCTAGTATGCTTCCTTAAGTTTATGCTCATGATGATGCTCACTATTATGTTGTTGTTGTCATACCTTGATTTCCTTGCCTATGAACAACTTGTTGTCATCGTGAGTAGGAAAGCTCATAGACACGTGATCAATGTCATCTCCAAGTGTGCTTTGAATGGTGTCTTCGACTCTGCTCTCTTGGAAACCATTGTACCTGTGTTGTTGAGAGGCAGATGAAAACCTGTAATACCTGGGGACATGGCAACACTCATGGCAAGAAATCTATTATTCGAAAACCAAAATGAATTGAGTACTGACTTGCAACATACATGTCTGACTAATCATGAAGGTCGCACAATTTCCGCTGGGAGTTGGGGAGATTGGCTGCCAAGATTGCGCAAGGCACATTTTAGGTTGTTAGGAGCTTGACTGGCTACTGAAGCTATGAAATGCACAGTCTACCCTGATTTTTGACTACTAGAATTGCGAAATGTGCAATTTTAGAAGGTAAAAGCTGCATGCTCAGTGACTACATTACGCAATTTTCTAGGCTAGGAGTAACTGTCCCTAAAAATTGCGCAAAGTAGGTCTGGGGAATAGAAACTCTATAGAAATGAACATTTCTAAAGAGGAAGGCATAACCTACCCTCTCAAGACTGTGCAATGCTGTCTGGTGAGGCAGAGTCCAAGCTAGGGTTGTCCAGACTCGCGGACCGGCAATTGCAAGCAAAAGTGAATGCGAATGCATGGTGATTTTGAGTGTAAGAATAAATGAATGATCATGCATGCAAACAGTGAATGAGAGATTCAGAAAATAGAGCAACATGCATGTGAGCGATGGGAGTCGTCGAAGCGGTGACCATTCATGGAAAAGAGTTTCATACATGCGACAATAGAGAGATGTCAATGAGAACTAAAACAGTGTTAGCACAAGCTAGTATATATCAAAGTGACAAAAAATGCTCACTGAAATCAGGTAGACATCGTTCATATGGAGTGACATATTAAAAGTGCCAGTAATGCAACACAGGACATGGAAAGTCGGCTTACCCCAAAAAAACTGATTTGAATGTGTCGACAGCTCCTAGATGTGATGTGGAATCTCAGAGTTGCAAGGTTGATGTGATGAGTGAGCTTTGCAGTGTCTAGTTGATGAGTTTTGATAAAACGAGGTTGTGATGCTCATGCCACAAATCTAGGGAAAGAAACACTTGGTGGGAGGTGTTTGAAATGATCCTTTCATGTAACCTCCAACTACCAATAATATATCCCTGAAGCACAGGATAGCTTCACATGTTGCCTTGGGAGAAACAACCCATGCATGCAAAGTATATCATGCTCGGTCCCGAAGGGAACCAGTCAACTCAGTTGCACATGCAAGAGGCTGCTCAATTTGTGGGAGAAAATGTGCATTTATAGCTGGGAGTTAGGCTAGCTACCTAGGAGATTTTCGCAATTTCTGGGCAGAGTAGCTAGTTGCTATGCAGATTTGCACAAATTCTGGGTTGATCAGCCCTACTGCGGAAAATTTCGCAATTTTCACTATGAGTGTTGACTGGCAGAATTCAGCAATTTTGGAGCCTAGCAGGATGCCAGATATGATTTCTCAATTTTTGGAGGGAAGGTTGGTTTTCCTCTAGAAATGAGCAATTTCTTGGGGAAGTTGCTCATCCTATAGCTGGACCAAGTCCGGATGAACAACTTGTGATGGGAATGCATCAAGCTATGATTGACAGACCGCCTTTGTGCAATAAAAACAATGAATCTTGTGTGCTTGACGAAGCAAGACAAGGTGCTATGAAAATTTGGTAGGGAGGCTCCAAAACGAAGCTAAGGAAAAATTTTGGAGGGTGGTTGTAGCCGCTACAACACATCTATACTGAAATGAGTGCATCTAGCATAAAAAATATTCTTCCTTCTCTCCTCCATATATATCTATATCTCCCTCCATCTCTCCTTCTTTGTTTCTCTATCTCACCTCCCCCAAACACACACACTCTATTTCTCCATATCTATCTATCTCTCCATCCCTCTCTCCTTCTCTCTATCTCTCTCTTCTTCCCTCTCTTCACCTCCCATCTATATCTCTCTCTCCCTCCACCTCTCCTTTTTCTCTATATATAACCCCCAAAACATACACACTCTTTCTCCATATCTATTTATCTATCCCCCCCTCTTCATCTCCCTCTCCCTCTCTCTTCCCTTTCTCTCCCTCTCTCCCCCTTTTATCTCTATTCCCTCCTAATTTCCTCTTTCCCTCTCTCTCTATCTCCCTTATCACTCCTGCTCTCTCTCTCTCTCCACATTTATCTATCTATGTATTTCTTCTTACCTCCCTCTCTCCTTCTCTCTCTCTCATCTTCTCTCTCTTCCTTTATCTATCTTCATTTCTCTCCCACCTCTCTCTCTCTCTCTCTCTCTCTCTCTCTCTCTCTCTTAAATTTAGTCAATATCTCCCTACCTCTATCCTTCTCTCCCCCCTTCCTTCCATCTCTCCTTTGTCTTTCTATCTCACCCCAAAACGTACACACTCTCTCTCCATATCTCCCTTGTCACTTCATCTCTCTCTCTCGCTGTCTCTCTCTCTCCACCTTTCTCTCTCAATGTATTTCTTCTTCAATCCCTCTCTTCCCCTCCAACTCCACCTCTTTATCCCTCCATCTCAAGTCCCCTCTCGGGTCCTTCCCCTCCCTTTCTTTCCTACGTCCTTCTCTCCCCCCATCTCTCTCTCTCAAACCTTCTCACTATTTCCCTCTCTCCTCCTCTCTCCCCCATCCATCTTTGTGTCTCCATCTATCTCTCTTACCCTTCTCTCCCTCTCTCACTCCTCTCTTTCTCTCTCTTCATTACTCCTCTCCCCTCTCCTTCATTCTATCTCCATCTTTCCCTTGTCAGCCACTCTATCTCTCCACCTCCATCAATTTATGTCTTTTTCTTCCCTCCATATATATCTAGAGTTAATTATATATCATGATATACTGGTATATATTATAATATAACAAAATATATATCATATTAAATTTAATATTGTATAAATCTAAAGTTATTAAATTTAATAATATTAATATTATAATATATTAATATTAATATAATATTAATACTAATATTTTAATATTATGATGTTTTTGACATAACATGATAACGAAATTTATAAAAAAACTACATCAAATTAATATATATGGCTTTTCCTCTAAAGATTCATTTTAAAAATATTTAACTAAAAGAAGTATTAAAATATTTTGGAGCAGGATTTTCGATTCTTTGTGTTGAATTAACCTTTTTTCTTTTGATATAATAAATGGTGTTGGCTTGAGTAAAGAGTAAAGATGTTTAAACTTTTACCTAATTTGGAACATTAATGCTGTAATTTTGTGTTAAAGGTAGATTTGTGATCCATTCGAATTCAAGTATATGGTAAAAGAGCTATTAAACACATTATCAATTTAAGATTCAAGTGAATGTTTTGGCCGACATTAACTAAAAATATTTTATTATTTTTTGAGGACTTATTATTTTTTAGGATGTGAAACACTTAAACATCAGGGTCATACTGGGTTGTAGAATGCCCCTCTCGGCGCAACAATGTTTAGTACTTCGAAAGACACCTCGTAATCATAATAAACAATGTTCAGGTATAAATATTTTTTAAAATTCAAGGGAAGTCATAACTTAGGAAGTTGGTGTTAGCAATCCATGACAATTCATCATAATGGACCAATATGTTCCTTTTAAATGTTTGAATTTAGATAAAGGGGAGGAGAAATGAGTTGTTGTATAGTTATTATATATTATGTAGTTTTTGAGGAAATATGTAGAAGTAGTTTTTGGTTAAACATGATGTTTAGTTAATTAAAATGTATTTTTGGTTATATATATGAATTTAGCATACATGGAATTTTTTTTGGTTAAACATGATGTTTCGTTATTTAAAATATATTTTTGGTTATATATATATGAATTTAGCATTTTGAAAAAATTTGGGGCATTCGAATTATGGAGAATTTACAGCTCAAATTTGTGATTTTTTAGACAGTGGAAAAATATATCGTTACTCAGTGGGGACAACTTTTACCAACTATTATCTGTGAATGCAAGTTGAGTCATGATTTTTATTGAAGGGAAACCAAGTATTGGTGGTCCTCAAGGCAGTAAGTTATTCAAGGAAAACCATGTATTGGTGGTCCTTAAGAGAGCAGGTTATTCAAGGAAAACTAAGTATTGGTGGTCCTTAAGAGAGCAGGCTTTCACTATTGTTAAATGCCTCTAGGTCTTGAAATGCAAGTTGAGTCGTGAGTGTTGTTCAAGGAAAACCATGTATTGGTGGTCCTTAAGAGAGCAGACTTTCACTCTTGTCAAATACCTTTAGGTCTTGAATGTTGGCAATATGGCTAAAGTGTTGTCCTTGATGGCAACTCTTACAGGTGATGGAGCACTGTACATCAGGTGATGGAGCACTGTACATCAGGTCAGTAGCAGAGATTGATGATCAGCTATCAAATATTGAAGAAAGTAAGGAGTACGCAGGTACTCAGTACAAAAGGCGTGTACACGCAGGCAGCTGTTACATAAAGTGTGTACATGCACGCTGTTATCCCGTTCAGGAGGTGCGTACCCCCAGTGCACACATTTCAAGGCAAAGAAATTCACATGTGGGGTTTCTTATGTTTTACCCTTGGTATTTAGCCGACGATATTTGTGTTATTATGGTGTCGGCCCGTGGTATTAATCCATGATTTAAGGAAGAGATTTCCTATATAAAGCAAAGGAGATCATTTGGCTTGATGTGTGCTTGGGTTGAACATCTTATGAGAGCTAGATCTGAAAGATGATGATCTCTTGGGAGTAATGTCTAGATCTAAATAAGGCGAATCTACTGATGGATTGAGATCTCTTCAGCGCATGATCAGATCTGTAGATCTGACTGTCTGGGTTATTCTTGAAGTCTTGAAATCATCTATGCCCGAAGGTACGCAGGTACAGTGAAAGAAAAGTGCGTCGGTATGCAGGCACAGAAGCGTTGCAGGTGCGCTGGTACGCAGGCACAGAAGCGTTGCAGGTGTGGAGGTCCGCAGGCAGTTCAATGGACTCAGAGCGAGGTACGCAGGTGATCAGTTGACTACAGTGCGTACGTAAGCAGGCGAGCAGTTGAGCAGGGTGCGTAGTAAGCAGGCGAGCAGTTAAGCAGGGTGCGTACGTAAGCAGGCGAACAGTTTAAAAGGGTGCTTACTGTAAGCAGGCAGTACATGGGTGAAGCTGCTTACTTCTCTTAAAATCTCTGTTTATCATTTTTATGATCTGGGTTGTTGAAGTGAGGTTTGGTTCTGATATTATGTTCAGATAACAACAGTAATTGAGTGAATGATTATGATTAACTTCAGTTTTGGATCATGTGATCTGATGTACTAGATCTGGTTGATAACTCTCATAATATCATTGTATATGTATGGATCTGATGATTGGGTGATTCAGAAGGTTGTTTGATTATGAGCTTCAAAGTTTTTGTTGGGTTCAGTATGAAAATTGGATGAAATGTGGCCCTTCAGATTATGTGTTGTGCTTCAGCGTATCCAGTCTGAAAATTGATGAAACGTGGTACCTGGAGGAGAGAAGATTGTAGGTCAGCACCTACGTACTAGTATCTAAGCTAGTACAAGAGCTAAAGGAAATATTTGGAGCATTGTAGCAGGTAGTAGCCTGCGTACTAGTAAATGGATCGGCTAGTACAAGAGCAAAGGGGGTTGTAGCTCCCGTGCTGGTATAAGACTGCACGAGTACAAAATATTGTAAAAGGATTTTCTTATTAAGAAGAAAATTGAGATGACTTGCAGCAGGTGGTTTTCTCCCGCATTGGGTTTCCACCTTATATCATGGTGTTCATGTGTGTGCCTTATGTGTGATGATCTATTCTATGTTACTGCATTTGTTAACTGATAATATGGTTGATAAAGTTCTAATGCACTCATTGAAGATTAATTAACTTAATCATAAGGAGTTGTGGAAGTAGCATATATGAATCTGATTATGGAAATGAAAAAGTTTTATTAATGTGATAATACTGATTCACCCCCCCCCCCCTCTCAGTGTTATTTCCAACAATTGGTATCAGAGCCAAGTCCTTTGATAGAAGCTTGATCGCTTGAAGGAGATCCGTGGAACAATGGGAAAGAAGCTTAAGAAGAAAGCACCTAAGAAAAAGAAGTCATCTCAGAAGAACTATGACAGTGGGAGAATCGATTGGGGACTAGGCATAAGAAGCTCTTCAGATTCAGAATCAGATTCAGAATCATTATCAGGTATGAATGTGTTATCCTCTGATGTTCCAGCTATATTTCCTTGTGAAAGAGATGAAAGTGATAGCGAAACTACTGAATTAGTTCTTATGGGTGAACAAGAAAGAAATGAGATAGAGGCAGAATTTAAAAGTCTTACAGACAAAATTAGAATCCAGCAAGATCTGTTGGACAAAAGGAACCGTGCCTTTGAAAGGATGAATGCCGAGCTAAAAGCTTGTCATGAGAGAGGAAGCAAGATAAGGAAGCTATTTAAGGACAAATATCAAAAGTTGTTGGATGAAGTAACATCACTAAGAAATGAAGTCATTGAAAAGGACACAACAATCAAGGAGATCAGAGATCGATCTAGTTATTATGAAAATCTTGAAGCCACAATCCGCTCACTAAAGGAAGACCTTGAAGAATCAAAGAAGCAGAATAAAGATCTAGTCCAAGATATTGAAAAACAAGGAAACGAAGTTATCAGCTTAAAATCTCAACTAGAATGTGCCTTCAGAATTCGTCAAATGCAGCAGGATCTGAATGAAGAACAAGAAAAGGAGATACTCAAACTAAGGCAACAAATGGAAGAAGGAAGAAGATTTGAAAAAGAAATCTCTTGAAAAGGAAGAACAGCTTCAGGTTGAGGTAAATATCTTGAAAGGTAAAATAGAAGAAAAGGATAAGCTTTTACGATTTCAAGATAGCTCTATAGTCTTGGATGATATTCTTAGTAGTCAAAGGTCTCCTGCTATAAAGACTGGTCTTGGTTTCCATGAATCCGTTGAAGGTGAATCTAGTTCACAAGGTGAGGCAAGGAACACTAAAGAGAAATCTAAAGTGATCAACGAAGAAATGAAAGATCAATCTCATCATCTACCAAGGAAAGAGATTCCTCAAAGAAAATCCTTTACTACTCCTATGAATAATGTTGAATTTTATGTATGTCATAATCTTGGACAGGTTGCAGCTAGATGTAGAAGAAGAAGGGTTCAAGATCATCATGCAGAAAGGTCATCTCAATCAAGGTACTTTTATGGATATTGCTTTGCTTGCAATATGTATGGTCACAAAGCTGCTGAATGTTACAGGAGGAATATGAAACATGTAAGATGTTATGCATGTAACAAGCTTGGGCATATAGCAAAGGAATGCAGGAACAAAGCACGGACACCACATCAAAAGGAGAAATCATCATCACGCTTGAAGATATGGAGGAAAAAGGAAGTACAGTCAGAAAAAGGCGGCACAGCACAACGTACAGACAGACCTGAATCAGAGGGAGCTGAAAGTACAAAACTTCAGTGTCCTGAATCTCATATGCAAACTCCATGAAGGAAAGTCGCGTATATACGCGAGTTGGATACTGCTCAATCGCGTATATGACTGTTTGAAGGAAGGCAGTTAGAGGTGAATCTATGATCAGGAAATCTGAATTGGGTACGCAGATCATTCACTGTAAAAGTGCGGGCGTACGCAGCAGAGCATAAGACCGGATGCGGATGTACGCAAGTAAATGCACAGTTCCTTGCGGAGGTACGCGTCTCATCAGAAGAACACATGCGGACGTACGCGGTCAGCCAGAAGAAGAGGTGCGTACTTACAAAGGAGTACGCGGCGCGATAGAAGCAAAGAGTGCGTGCGGTACGCGACGCGATAGAAGGATATCCTGCGGACTTACAGAAAAGTACGCGGCGCGATAGAAGAAAAGGTGCGTGCAGTACGCGGCGCGTCTGATGGAACATGTGCGTGGGTACGCTCTGTAATAGAAGACTGTCTGCGTATATACGCAGTGAAGCAGAAGGACATCTGCGGGTGTACGCAGGGGAGCAGAAGATGAAGTGCGTACCTGTCTTAAGGCATTTATTGGCTGACTCTTCTTATTGATATGCATGATCAGATCTGACAGATGGCACAGGTTCAGGGGGAGCATATGTTCTGAATGCATTGTTGGCATTATGGTCCTTGGTGACGATGCTTATGATTCATCTTGCTATGGTTATAAGTTGTTCACATGATCAGATTTGTGGTTGATTCTCTAATGATGCTTGCATGGAGTCTTTATTGTTCTTGGCACATATATGGATGAGGATTGTTGGCTGAATTCATGGATGATTATTCAAAGTTGCATTGTTGGAGACATGATGATGATGAGTCACTCATATGCTGCTGTTGACATGTGCATGATGCATGACTCCTTTCTTGGCACAAATGGATGAGGATTGTTGGCTGGATACAGGGATGATTATTCATACATATGATGATTAATGCAGATTGTTGATACTTCGTCATGATGGCTATGGCATGAAATTGTGTTGATGTGGGCATACCTTGATGATTCATGATTCATGCAAGTTGCCGGTCTAGTTGCTGATGATAGATGCTATGGAACAGATCATACAATGTTGTTGCTGATGTTTATCATGATCTTATTTAAGTGTTTGGTCTAAAAAGTCATGTATATCATTCGATGTAAGGTCATATCAAGACTCATGATGTAATAGTGTGTCTCTATTTCTTGTAGTCATTTGATGAGATCTCTTCAGGTCATGTAACGGCCTATGTTGGTTTCCCCTCTATGCCTGGGATGAATGATGTTATTCCTTTATGATTATCATATGTAAACTTTTGGTATATCACCATTGTGATAGGTGATGGATGTATGTATGAGTCTTTGGTGACAGGAAGGTCATTTATGATAGAGTCATGTTCTTCGTGTAGAACATCCTTTTGCAGGCCTTGCTTATTGTCAGGGGGAGCTTGAGCAGCACTATATAGCAGAGCAAACATCTCAGCTTGTTCTCAGAAAGAGCATTATCAGATTGGAGCACCATGGCACATACAAAGGGGGAGTTCATTCAGAGACTTCAGCAGATCTGGTTTATAGTCAAGGGGAGCATGTTCTTAGGGGGAGCATAACCCTTTGCCCTTGATGTCAAAGGGGGAGAGTGATTTGGTGTTGTTGCCATCAAGTCCAAAGGGGGAGATTGTTGGCATTATGATGCATGTGTTGTACTTGATGGCAAACCACTCATAGAAGAACATCTCATTTATATACATTCAGATGAATCTATAGAAGAGATATCAGATGTGACATAATACATAGATGCAAGACAGTTCAAAGGAATCAAATGGCAAGTTCTTAGTAAGCTTTGCCATCCAGTCCAAAGGGGGAGATTGTTGGAAATATGGCTAAAGTGTTGTCCTTGATGGCAACTCTTACAGGTAATGGAGCACTGTACATCAGGTGATGGAGCACTGTACATCAGGTCAGTAGCAGAGATTGATGATCAGCTATCAAATATTGAAGAAAGTAAGGAGTACACAGGTACTCAGTACAAAAGGCGCGTACACGCAGGCAGCTGTTACATAAAGTGAGTACATGCACGCTGTTATCCCGTTCAGGAGGTGCGTACCCCCAGTGCACACATTTCAAGGCAAAGAAATTCACATGTGGGGTTTCTTATGTTTTACCCTTGGTATTTAGCCGACGGTATTTGTGTTATTATGGTGTCGGCTCGTGGTATTAATCCATGATTTAAGGAAGAGCTTTCCTATATAAAGGAAAGGAGATCATTTGGCTTGATGTGTGCTTGGTTTGAACATCTTATGAGAGCTAGATCTGAAAGATGATGATCTCTTGGGAGTAATGTCTAGATCTAAATAAGGCAAATCTACTGATGGATTGAGATCTCTTCGGCGCATGATCAGATCTGTAGATCTGACTGTCTGGGTTATTCTTGAAGTCTTGAAATCATCTATGCCCGAAGGTATGAAGGTACAGTGAAAGAACAATGCACCGGTACGCAGGCACAGAAGCGTTGCAGGTGCGCCGGTATGCAGGCACAGAAGCGTTGCAGGTGCGAAGGTCCGCAGGCAGTTCAATAGACTCAGAGCGAGGTACGTAGGTGATCAGTTGACTACAGTGCGTACGTAAGCAGGCGAGCAGTTGAGCAGGGTGTGTACGTAAGCAGGCGAGCAGTTGAGCAGGGTGCGTACGTAAGCAAGCGAACAGTTGAGCAGGGTGCTTACTGTAAGCAGGTAGTACATGGGTGAAGCTGCTTACTTCTCTTAAAATCTCTGTTTATCATTTTTATGATCTGGGTTGTTGAAGTGAGGTTTGGTTCGGATATTATGTTCAGATAACAATAGTAATTGAGTGAATGATTATGATTAACTTCAGTTTTGGATCATGTGATCTGATGTACTAGATCTAGTTGATAACTCTCATAATATCATTGTATATGTATGGATCTGATGATTGGGTGATTCAGAAGGTTGTTTGATTATGAGCTTCAAAGTTGTTGTTGGGTTCAGTATGAAAATTGGATGAAATGTGGCCCTTCAGATTATGTGTTGTGCTTCAGTGTATCCAGTCTGAAAAATGATGAAACGTGGTACTTGGAGGAGAGAAGATTGTAGGTCAGCACCTACGTACTAGTATCTAAGCTAGTACAAGAGCTAAAGGAAATATTTGGAGCATTGTAGCAGGTAGTAGCCTGCGTACTAGTAAATGGATCGGCTAGTACAAGAGAAAAGGGGGTTGTAGCTCCCGTGCTGGTATAAGACTGCACCAGTACAAAATATTGTAAAAGGATTTTCTTATTAAGAAGAAGATTGAGATGACTTGCAGCAGGTGGTTTTCTCCCGCATTGGGTTTCCACCTTATATCATGGTGTTCATGTGTGTGCCTTATGTGTGATGATCTATTCTATGTTACTGCATTTGTTAGCTGATAATATGGTTGATAAAGTTCTAATGCACTCATTGAAGATTAATTAACTTAATCATAAGGAGTTGTGGAAGTAGCATATATGAATCTGATTATGGAAATGAAAAAGTTTTATTAGTGTGATAATACTGATTCACCCCCCCCCCCCTCTCAGTATTATTTCCAACATTGAACTGCTAACCTCTTTCCTTAAGTTCGAAAAATATAAGCTCTTAGCCAAACAAAAGCAATTTTCAAAAATTTAAACTTGTTATTCCAACCCATCCTACCCAATTCTAACAAATTTAACCCAAAAAATTTAATATAACAATGTTTCCAACCACTTAACCTAACAGCCAAGGATAGTGTTTATTCCAACATTGTAAACGAAGGGAAAGTATGATTCCAAACATTTAAGCTAACCCCAAGACAATGTTTATTCCAATATTTTAAACGAACAGAATAATACACACCTGCTTGCAAACACAATCCGATGAGGATGACATGGAAGTCTAAGGAGAACAGACAATTGTTAGTTGAATAAATTGGGATCTAAATCCGTTGGTCTCTTAATGGTGCCCACTCAATTGCCTGTTAAATTAGCACGATACACAAATCCCAAGACACCCTATCCAACTTTGGTTGTGAAATTGTCAGTGGCGTTGGCCAGTTCCTCCCTTGTATACGTGTGTATGCCCTCCTCCAAACTGTTCAGTTCCTCTGATTTGAAATCACCCCTAGGTGACCTTAGGAAATTAATGAAGGTATTACAGACTCATGTGTTGGTGTGTGTTTCTATGTTATCTTAGGCAACGGATCGATAAGATTGCAAAATAAAAAAACACTTGAAACAGTAAGAGATCACAATAAGAAAAACATAAACACAACAAAATTTAATAAGGAGTTCACCCAATCCTCCTGGGCTACGTCTCATGGTCTAGCTTTCAATGGTGGCCTTTTCATTATGTTTTTAAAGCAGAGTCTTACAATAAGGAGCTCAATCTGAGTTTCACTTGACAGAGGATGATCAATAGTATGGCACTTGGAATTCCCAAGTCCATAGAGTTCACACACTGCCCTTACTGAATTTCAACCTCAATTGGTCTATGTTTGCTCAATGTTGCCCTTACTCTGATGGTCAGCTTGACTTCTCTTTTCTCTGCAATTTTGCCTTTCTTTCTGTGTCTCTCAGCCTTTGACTTCTTCACTGCTTCTCTACCTCACTGTCTCTCTGTCTTGTCTCTGCCAGCTCGTGGCTTTAAAGCCAGTTCGTTTCTTCGACTGTTCGCTTCGTCTTCCCAGCTCTCTGAATCGCCTGCCTTTGTCTGTTGGGACTCCTTTGCCCTGAATCATCATTGCTGCATAATTCTTCACGGAGAGGTGGCCACTTGTCTTCTTGCAAACTGAGTGTCAGTTCTTCCTAAACGGTTGTTTTTTCCGTTATTTCCCAGGTGCCTGCCAAATGGATCCTTCTATCGAATCATTGGTCAAATTGGACTTCAAATCTTTATGCGTCGTAGCTTATTTTTCCCTTGGGTCTGGTCATCCATTGGGTTGAACCTCCGTCATTTGATCTGGAGCCCCCAGATCCTATGGTCTTTGCTTATATCATGTGGTTGAGTTGCTCGACCGTTAGCCCGTGATGTAAGTGGTTTTTCTCTTTCCCCGCCGGATGCACGTCACTTGTTGTATGGTATCACTGGGTCTTCGGCCAAACCCACTTACCGCCCGAAATGCCTCTGATATTCCATCGGTTTTGAGCACGGGACCCGCCTATTGGTTTTAGCGCTTTCCCATGGTTTTTGGTTTCCCTTATGACCGAGCGCTTGGGGATTTTCCTTCTTGAGGGTTTTTGCCCAATGATATGTGTGCTAATTGCATATTAGAAACAACCTCTGTTTCTAGGTTTGAGCTTCCCAACTGCCACTTTTGCGCCATGCATAGTCTCCATGGGCCAACGGTCAGTGCACTTTGACCGAAGGTCCTCGTTGCTCCATGCTAGCTGCAAATTATCATATTCAGAGGTTATTTATGATAGCTATAGTATTTCTTGAAGTCTGTAATTCATTCTTAACAATCATGGAATTGTTTGAGGATCCAATTTGGATCATGACCTTCCCACTGAAAAAGCTTTTGGACCACCAAAAGTTGGTTTTCAAGCATCGACTAAGTGAGGATACAACTTTTTCACCTGTCCAATCTCTATCCATTTTGCACTGCTTGGCTTTGAACCCTTGAGCCCAATTATGGTTGATGAGTTTTGATAAAATCGAGGTTGTGATGTGCATGCCACAAATATGGTGAAAGAGACACTTGGTGGGAGGTTTCTGAAATGATACTTGCATGTAACCTCTAGCTTCCAACAGTAGATTCCTAAAACAAGGGTTGCATTTGCATGCTACCTCGGGAGAAACAACCCATGTGTGCAAGTCTGTCATGCTCGGTCCTGGAGGGAACCGGTCAAATCAGCTACACATGCGAGAGGTTTCTCAAGTATTGGGAGAAAGTGTGCATTTTGGGCTGGGAGTTGGGCTAGCTTCCCAAGATATTTGTACAATTTTTGGGCAGAGCAACTAGCTACTGCCCATATTTGCACAAATTCTGGGCTGAGTAGCCCTGTTGGGGAAAATTGTGCAATTTCACTGTGAGTGTTGACTGGAAGAATTGCACAATTCTGGAGCCCAACAAGCTGCTAGATAGGATTCCTTAATTTCTGGAGGGAAGGTTGGTTTCCCTCAATAAATGAGTAATTTCTTGGGGGAGCTACTCAGCCTGCAGTTGGACCAAGTCTGGATGAATATCCTATCAGGGGAATGCATCAATTTGTGATCAATAGGCTTCCTTTGTGCAAGAAAAACACTGAATCTTGTGTACTTAACAAAGTAAGAAAAGGTGCTATGAAAATTTGGTAGGGAGGTTCCAAAACGAAGCTAAGGAAAAATTTTGGAGGGTGGTTGTATCCACTACAACACTTGGCGACACAATAGTAGAACTCGAGCTCTCTGAATGGACCTTGTTCGTGAAAAGCAAGTCTAACACCTCCAGAAGTATTGTACAGTTCTCAACTCATCTTGGTTTCATAGTAGCTTGACTATAATATGTACCATCTCCCAAGCTCTTGGTTGATTGACACACATTCCAAGCCAAGGAAACACAGTTGCTTCCATTGGGGTTGAGGGGTATATTGATTCACAAGTAGTATAGTCATTAGAATGTTATTTTCATCTCTGGTGTTGCTCCGCTATGAGTAGGCCTAGGAAGTACCCCGGCGGAGTCACATAGGAACACAAGCATGGCTCTGCTTCAAGAGAGCCTGGTCAGTACCTCGGCGGTGTCACATAGGAACACAAGCATGGCTCTGCTACCAGCGAGCCTGATTAGTACCCCGACGGAGTCACATAGGAACACAAACATGGCTTCGCTACCAGTGAGCCTGGTTTGTACCCCGGTGGATTTACTTGCATCACCTCCCTGTGCAGGAAGCCTTTCTCTTCTTTTGCCTTATTCATTCTTCATTTTGAACTTTTTTACTTTTCATTTTTTTCATTTTTCATTTTTTCAACTATGCATAGCACTTATTCATTTTTGAGGCAGAAGAGGGATCCCAACTTATTGGGAGTAGAAGAAGTTGTTCCAACAAAGACTTAGTTTATTATATCTCTGACGTTCCTATTAATATTTTTTCCCACACCTTACTCTACTTGACTGAGCTGACAAGGGTTAACCCAAAAATAACCAACTAGAGTAGGTGACACTAGTTAGCATGAAAGTGTTATGTTTTCGCCAAGGTTCACTTCGAACAATATATATTTTACTTCGATGTATCATGAACTAAAAGTAACAAGCTCTTCATCCAGAGGCAAGATGATAGATGACCAAGTAGTGATAGTTGTACAAGCCCACTTGTACTTCACCCAGCCTATTTCAAGAGTCATACATGGTTTCATTCGCTTACAAATGAAACAAGCGAACTAACAAACAACAAAGCAAAGCCAAAGCAGAAGAAAAAGTGAAAGCAAAGAAAGTAAGCAAACAAGGAAGCAGAAAAACAGATAAACAAAGCAAGTAAGCAAACAAGGAAGCAGAAAAATAGATAAACAAAGCAAGTAAGAAAACCAGCATGCAAGAAAACTGACTGAAAGAAAACACTACTCCTACTCGTTAACTAATGGTACATGGGCCTAATCATGTGAAGTGATATTTCCAATGTAGCCACTGATGCATTGGTTGACCCATGTGGGTGAAGGATTGGTCCACGAGCAACCCAGTTGGGTGAATCAACAAGAAAGAAATATATAACAATGAAGACAACCACACTTCATGTTTCAAAGTGCCCACAGAACATAAGTGAGTACAAGTACATGGTGAGTAGTATGTGGACTTATGATGGTGTTGTGTGACCCTGCATGTAGTTTTGAAGCATTAGCACACTCTTGACTGAGAAATGCAAGCAAACGGAAGAAACATAGATAACTTGTGTCGTGCACGTGTACTTGCAATGTAATATTCCTCCAATGCATGAGCGATGGGATCATACAGTTTGAGTGGAGGAAGCATGATTTGTGTGTGAGATGGATCTTTAATGCATTCAATTGAGTGACAAGGAGCCTTAGGTGATTGAATAGTTTCCTAATCAGAAGTGAGACTAACCCCAAGGGAGCGAGGGCCTGACATAACCATCATCTTGGGCTAAAGTGCCTCGATAGTCTTGGGTGTTCCAACTTCATCATTAGATAGATCATCATAAACTGGTGGCTTTCAAAGATCAACTATGATAGAGTCATGATCATGACCAAATATGTGAGCAAACGGAGCATGAATGCAATGATTAGAAAAATCAATGATTTAATCGGCATCCTCATGATTAGATGAATGAAATAGAGGCGTAGATGAAAAGAAATAAAACTCATCATTTGTGTTTTTGGAAAAGACAAATGAAAGATCAAATGGATTTTCAATGAATAACTT
Source organism: Pinus tabuliformis (assembly GCA_031772625.1). NCBI lineage: Eukaryota > Viridiplantae > Streptophyta > Pinopsida > Pinales > Pinaceae > Pinus > Pinus tabuliformis. The sequence goes on from CM062815.1 coordinate 864,073,681, forward strand.
ATCCTCTCCGTTTTGGAATGATGGACCAACATTTGATGTGTCCTATGAGTGGTCAACAATGGGTTCATCCATGGATGAAGACACACATGCAAAATCATGGATGACAGGTTCACCAAAGATGTTAGGGAAGAACGGAGGGGGCTCAGACGAGTCATCCTTCGCCAAGTGTTGATGCTTAAGCTCCCACTCATAATCTTCACGAATGATAACGCATGTTGGTTTTGCAACACCAACTCTGTCAATGGATTTTTTCTCATTCAAAGCAAGTGAATAGTTCAGAATAGAAGAACACAATACAACATCATCCGGAGGAACAACCGAGTGTGAACACGAAGGTCATGGAATAGTATGCATATGACAACTCGATGGACTCACAACCAAATCTGTGCCAAACTTAAGTGAAGTGATGTTCGGAGAATGTGAAAGATGAACACATGTGTGAGAATGATCCTCAACATCACTCAGCAGTGGTGGAGCTTTTGGATGAAGGAATAGTAAACAGTCAGTCGTGACAGTGACCACATCCAACTGAGATTATGTAGCTCCATTAGTGAAGAATGTTGAGTGAGGCTTGATTTCAAGCTTCTTCTTGGGATGAGTAGATTTCTCAAGGAAATACTCGAATCAATCCCAGAGATAGGAAAATTTCATCTGGCCCTTCAAATCTTGAAACTGCAAGTCACAGAAGCGCTGCCAAAAATACATAATCAATTCAGGTAGAGCCTTCCATTGTTGTAGCAGTTTTTTGTCCAAATAGTCTGGATCAAAATGATAGAAAGCGTCTTCAATGAGATCACAAAAATGCTCAAGTGAGTGCATGTTGTTAGTCGATAGGCTAAAAAACCATCGAAGTGGAGATTCACAAAGTGTGTATGAAAGCAACAAGCTGGCATGTTTGTAAAAACACCCATCTTCCTCATGAAGCATGGAAAGAAAGTCATGTAAGTACTTAGGCTAGGCCACTTCACCTTCACCATCATAAGTGTAAGTGGACAAGAGATCAAAAAACTCCCTCGTGATAGGGACATCTTCATGATTCGAAAAACATCGTGGAGGGAGAAGAGTGAAAGAATTGATGAAATATATACAAGGTTCAAAACTGGATGAGATGACACAACTTGTCATCTGGCCCTCCATCTAGTGCCAGAAATGTTGACAGTGTTAGACCTGCCAACATGTCAGGGGATCTCCCTCGTAAGAAGTCCCAATTAGACCTCAGACCATTTGGTGTAGGAGTCCCAACAGTGGGTCGTATGGTAATGCCTTGATTGCGATTTCACACAGAGGCAAGTAAGATAACTCTGTTGGTAGCAAGGGTGTGACAGCTGCAGTGAGCGAAGGAAGGTGCATGAAATGTTCTAACACATGGGGAGTGAGGTGAGTGTGCCCCTTAGAAACTTGTAATATTACCCAGCTTGGAAGGGAACACACAAGCAAAGATGTATCACCAGTTGGAAAGCAAGATAGTGAGCAATCCAAAGTGATGTTCAAACCAACAATGCATCTGCAACACAATTCATACAATTGCATACAAAATAGTTCATACACAAATATGTAAGTTAAACAACATACAATTCTACAACAACCAAAATAGTATAACTATAATAACAACATATGCATGAAAACGTGTTGGCTTTGTTTTATTAAGAAGTGTAAGTTCTAGTCATACAATACATCGATGTACACCTACTAGTTCCAATAGTGGAACATTACAGCCACAATCGCCTGTTCCTCCAAAGAGATATACTAGCTCTACACATTGGAGAAGCCAAGGCTCATTACAATATTGTCGAAGCTTTCTCTAAGATAGTCTTATCGAAGCTTGGATGATCAAAATCCGTTACAATGAGTTATGAGGGATTATTTATAGCAAAGGGTGGGGTGACCCTTGACATTCCCCTTTGTGATAGTTCAACTACCCTCATGACTCTTCATCTACTCTATGACTGTTACATCCAACTATTGACATTGGACCTACACTTGACATGATGTTACATTACAATGCACATGTATTCATGGGAGACAAAATGGCTAGAGCAAGCCTTGCAAGACATCACTGACACTCGATTCGTTGTGGTGAGACCAATTCTTTAACATGCTTATGATGGTGAAGGTGGTAACCAGGTTGCCGAGCTTGGTCATCCATGATGGTGTGCATGTGCTCCATGGTGACATCTTGCTGAAGCGAACTCTTGCCTCCATTGCATCCAATGCATTGGTGTGGCTCCTTCAACCAACTCGTATGTTAACATGTGCATGGTCATCTTGGGTGCGGCTGAACCAAAAACACACTGATGCATAGTGTTCATGCTGATCTTCAAGTGTGTGTTAGTGGTCATGCGCATCAAATTGCTGAAGTACATGTTTAGCTCTAGTTGGACTTGCTTCTTGTCTTTGCCTTAGTGAGTGTGTTGAATGGGTTGGATCACATGCATGCACACAACGGTATGCATGCTGCTGAATCCCTTGCATGTGATCAACAACACTGCTCACCATGTCTTCTTTGTGCCAGCTGTTGGGATAGATCTATAACTTGTACAGACACATTTTCATCCGTGAGGGCATGTTGTACCCCCTGCTTTTCCAGTTCTTGCTGCAACTCATTCACTTATCCGTGTAGCTTCATCTTCTTACCTGAGTTGCTACTGCAACACATCCAACTCCTTCTTTGTTCCATTCTCTGTCTTCACGCGATCTTCATGTCGTGCCTTCACCTCATAGCCTGAGTCTCCAAAGTTTCTTTCATCATCAGTGGATCTGCTTGAGCTTGCAACTTTGTTCTGCTTATGTGTTGTCAACATCCTTCCTCTTGCATTCGTTGCATCTAGTATGCTTCCTTAATCTTATGTTCATGATGATGCTCACTATGATGTTGTTGTTGTCATACCTTGATGTCCTTGCCTATGAACAACTTGATGTCTTCATGAGTAGGCAAGCTCATAGACGTTCTATCAACTTCATCTCCAAGTGTGGTTTCAACGGTGTCTTCGACTCTGCTCTCTTGGAAACCATTGTACCTGTGTTGCTGAGAGGCAGATGAAAACCTGCAATACCTAGAGACATGCCAACAATCATGGAAAGAAATATATTATTCAAAAACCATAATGAGCTGAGTACTGACTTGCAACATACTTGTGTGACTAATCATGAAGGTCGTACAATTTCTGCCAGGAGTTCAGAAGATTGGCTACCAAGACTGCACAAAGCACATTCTGGGTTGTCAGGAGGCTGCCTAGTTGCCAAAACTATGCAATGCATAGTCTAGCCTGAGTTCTGACTGTTGTAATTGCGCAATGTGCAATTTTAGCTGGCAATGACTGTAGGCTCTGTGACTGCATTACGCAATTTTCTGGGCCAATAGTAACTATCCCTCAGGATTGCGCAAAGTAGGTCTGGGGAACAGAAACTCGACAGAAATGCGCATTTCTAAAGAGGAAGGCATATCCTTCCCTCTCAAGATTGTGCAATGTTGTCTGGTGATGTAGAGTCCAGGCTAGGGTTGGCTAGACTCACCGACAGGTAATTTCAAGAAAAAGTGAATGCGAATTCATGGCGATTTTGAGTGTAAGAATAAGTGAATTATCATGCATGCAAACGGTGAACGAGAGATTCAGAAAACGGAGCAACATGCATGTGAACGATGTGAGTCGTCGAATTGGTGACCATTCATGGAAAAGAGTTTCATGCATGTGACAACAGTGAGATGTCAGAAAACTGAAACAATGTTAGCACAAGTTAGTATATATCAAAGCGACAACAAAAGCTCACTGAAATCAAGAAAACATCATTCATACAGAGCGAAACATAAAAAGCGCCAGTAATGCAACATAAGACATGGAAAATGGTCTTACCCCAAAACAACTAAGCTGAATCTGTCAACAGCTCCTAGATGTGATGTGGGATCTCAGAGTTGCAAGTTTGATGTGATGAATGAGATCTGCATTGTCCAGTGATGAGTTTTGATAAAATTGAGGTTGTGACGTGCATGCCACAAATCTAGGGAAAGAAACACTTGGTGGGAGGTTTCTGAAATGATCCTTTCATGTAACCTCCAACTACCAAGAATATATCCCTGAAACATAGGATGCCTTTGCATGTTGCCTTGGGAGAAACAACCCATGCATGCAAGTCTATCATGCTCGGTCCCGAAGGGAACCGGTCAACTCAGCTGCACATGCAAGAGGCTGCTCAACTAGTGGGAGAAAATGTGCATTTCTGGCTGGGAGTTGGGCTGGCTACCTAGGAGATTTGCACAATTTCTAGGTAGAGTAGCTACCTGCAGCCCATATTTGTGCAAATTCTAGGTTGAGCATCCCTATTGGGGAAAATTTCGCAATTTTCACTATGAGTGTTGACTGGCAGAATTGCGGAATTTTGGAGCCTAGCAAGATTCCAGACAGGATTTCTCAATTTTTGGAGGGAAGGCTAGTTTCCCTCTAGAAATGTGCAATTTCTTGGGGGAGTTGCTCAACCTGCAGTTGGACCAAGTCCGGATGAACAACCTGTGAGGGGAATGCATCAAGCTATGATCGACAAGCTGCCTTTGTGCAATAAAAACAATGAATCTTGTGTACTTGACGAAGCAAGACAAGGTGTTGTGAAAAGTTGGTAGGGAGGCTCCAAAACGAAGCTAAGGAAAAAATTTGGAGGGTGGTTGTAGCCGCTACAACACATCCATACTAAAATGAGTGCATCTGGCATAAAAAATATTCTTCCTCCTCTCCTCCCTTCATATATATCTATATCTCCCTCTATCTCTCCTTCTTTGTTTCTATATCTCACCTCCCCAAAACACACACACTCTATTTATCCATATCTATCTATCTCTCCATCCCTCTCTCCTTCTCTTTATCTCTCTATTCTTCCCTCTCTTCACCTCCCATCTATATCTCTCTCTTCCTCCACCTCTCCTTTTTCTCTATATATAACCCCCAAAACATACACACTCTTTCTCCATATCTATTTATCTATCCCCTGCTCTTCATCTCCCTCTCCCTCTCTCTTCCCTTTCTCTCCCTCTCTCCCCCTTTTATCTCTCTTCCCTCCTAATCTCCTCTATCCCTCTCTCTCTATCTCCCTTATCACTCCCTCTCTCTCTCTCTCTCCACATTTATCTCTCTATGTATTTCTTCTTACCTCCATTTCTCCTTCTCTCTCTCTCTTCCTTTATCTATCTCGCTTTCTCTCCCACCTCCCTCCCTCTCTCTCTCTCTCTCTCTCTCTATCTCTCTCTCAATGTATTTCTTATTCAATCCCTCTCTTCCCCTCCAACTCCACCTCTTTATCCCTCCATCTCAAGTCCTCTCTCTGGTCCTTCCCCTCCCTTTCTCTCCTATGTCTTTCTCTGCCCTCCATCTCTCTCTCTCTCTCTCTCAAACCTTGTCACTATTTCCCTCTCTCGTCCTCTCTCCCCCATCCATCTTTGTGTCTCCATCTCTCTCTCTTACCCTTATCTCCCTCTTTCACTCCTCTCTTTCTCTCTCTTCATCACTCCTCTCCCCTCTCCTTCATTCTATCCCCATCTCTCCCTTGTCATCCCCTCTATCTGTCCACCTCCATCAGTCTATGTCTTTTTCTTCCCTCCATATATATCTAGAGTTAATTATATATCATGATATATTAATATATATTATAATATAACAAAATATATATTATATTAAATTTAATATTGTATAAATCCGAAGTTATTAAATTTAATAATATTAATATTATAATATATTAATATTAATATAATATTAATACTAATATTTTAATATAATGATGTTTTTGACATAACATGATAACAAAATTTATAAAAAAAAACTACATCAAATTAATATATATGGTTTTTCCGCTAAAGATTCACTTTACAAATATTTAATTAAAATAAGTATCAAAAGATTTTGGAGCAGGAGTTTCGATTCTTTGTGTTGAACAAACCTTTTTTCTTTTGATATAATAAATGGTGTTGGCTTGAGTGAAGAGTAAATATGTTTAAAATTTTACCTAATTTGGAACTTTAATGTGGTAATTTGTTTTGTTAAAGGTAGATTTATGATCCATTCAAATTCAAGTATATGGTAAAAGAGCTATTAAACACATTAGCAATTTAATATTCAAGTGAATGTTTTGGCCGACATTAACTAAAAATATTTTATTATTTTTTGAGGACGTGACACACTTACACATCAGGGTCATACTGGGTTTTAGAATTCCCCTCTCTATGCAACAATGTTCAATACTTCGAAAGACACCTCGTAATCATAATAAACAATGTTCATGTATAAATATTTTTTAAAATTCAAGGGAATTCGTAACCTAGGAAGTTGGTGTCAGCAATCCATGACAATTCATCATAATGGACCAATTTGTTCCTTTTAAATGATTGAATTTAGATAAAGGGGAGGAGAAATGAGTTGTTTTATAATTATAATATATTATGTAGTTTTTGAGGAAATATGAAGAAGTAGTTTTTGGTTAAACATGATGTTTAGTTAATTAAAATGTATTTTTGGTTATATATATGAATTTAGCATTTTGAAATTTTTTTGGTTAAACATTATGTTTTGTTATTTAAAATGTATTTTTGATTATATATATGAATTTAGAATTTTGAAAATTTTTTGGGGCAATCGTATTATGGAGAATTTACAACTCAAATTTGTGATTTTTTTAGACAGTGGAAAAATCTATCGTAACTTAGTGGGGACAAGTTTTACCAACTATTATTTGCGAATGCAAGTTGAGTCGTGAGTGTTATTCAAGGAAAACGAAGTATTGGTGGTCCCCAAGAGAGCAGGTTATTCAAGGAAAACTAAGTATTGGTAGTCCTTAAGAGAGCAGGTTATTCAAGGAAAACAAAGTATTGGTGGTCCTTAAGAGAGCAGGCTTTCACTCTTGTCAAATACCTCTAGGTCTTGAAATGCAAGTTGAGTCGTGAGTGTTATTCAAGGAAAACCAAGTATTGGTGGTCCTTAAGAGAGTATACTTTCACTCTTGTCAAGTACCTCTAGGTATTGAACTATTAACCTCTTTCCTTAGGTCCGAAAAATATAAGCTCTTAGCCAAACAAAACCAATTTTAAAAAATTTAAACTCGTTATTCGAACCCATCCTACCCAATTCTAACAAATTTAACCCAAAATAAATTAATATAACAATGCTTCCAACCACTTAAACTAACACCCGAGGGTAGTGTTTATTCCAATATTGTAAAGGAAGGGAAAGTATGATTCCAACCATTTAAGCTAACCCCATGACAGTGTTTATTCCAATATTGTAAACGAACAGAATAATACACACCTGCTTGTAAACACAATCTGATGAGGATGACGTGGAAGTCTAAGGAGAACGGAAAATTATTGTTTGAATAAATTGGGACCTAAATCCGTTGCTCTCTTAACGGTGCCCACTCGATTGCCTGGTAAATTAGCATGATACACAAATCCCAAGACACCCTCTCCAACTTTGGTTATGAAATTGTTAGTGGCATTGGCCAGTTCCTCCCTTGTATACATGTGTATGCCCCCTCCAAACTGTTCAGTTCCTCCACTGTGTGTGAACGTAAGTCTATAAGCTCCATTTCCAAATAGTTCCCATTAGGGTTTGGAGGCTGTTCAATTGCGTAGGTTTGTGGATCTGTGCTCACTTCCAAAAAGATCCCGCTAGGTTTGGCAAGTTGTTCCATAGGGTATGTGCGTATTACTCTGCGATTTCAGGCAACTTTCTTTTTCTTTAATCTCCTCATATCAGTTATCACAATTAGCACCAGAACCAGCAAAACTATTACAATCAGAACAATGGCGATGGGGTTACCCTTTTTGTAGTAATATATGACGGATTGAATTGAATTCAAGACAATGTTTGTAGGGGGAGGAGAAGGGTTGGGAAAGGAATTGAGAATATCGGTGCGAGTGGGAAGGAAATGGTGGGCGAATGAAAGAAAAAAAATGATGCACGGTAGCAGTAAGTGGTGACAATCCATGCCAATCGATGCCATCATCTCTGTAATTCTGATTCAGTGGACAAAGAATAATAAGCGATGAAGCAGACAAAGAATAATAAGGGATGAAGTGAAATCCGTGGTTGACACGTCACACGTTTCCTTTTATATATTATATTCCAAATAATTTTATTAAATAATATTAATGAAAATAATTCCATTTAATTCATATTTTTGTCCTGCTGCAAGGAAATCGGGACATTGACAAAACTATGTGGAATTAGCAACCCAAAAAAGAAACAAACATATTGTCTTGACCAAGTCTTTATAAGGAGATAGAAAAGTATAGGTATTTAAATAACTATAAAAGGATTATACACTAGAATATGTAGATTATAAAGAAAAAACCTAAACCAAAATTAACATGAAATTAGATAGAAATAGAGTCAACTACCTTTGTGGGTTGATGTTTCCTTCAATGTTGCCACTTGGTCTTGGAGTAGGAGTAATATGGGCTTCAATTCATCTCTGTCTCTCCTTCATTTTCTTTTGGTTGAGCATTACCTTGTCAAGCATTAGCAAGATCTCTTTCTTGGCATCGTTTGTGTCCATAATAACTCTACCTAATAGCATCTTCATTCTCCAAAAGAGGTCAATAGGAAACATGTACTAGTTTTTCGTATCCTGAGTTGTTTTTTTGTTTTGTTTTTTTTTTTTTTGCTTTTTGTTTTTGTTTATATATATATATATATATATATAGATATATATTTGCAACCCCCTCTGAATCAGATAGACAACATCTCTTGGCCAAAACATCAACTTCAAATTCTCGTAACTCATCTTAAACCTTTACAGGAATTTGTGCCCCAAAAACGTGTGTTGAAATCTCCACACTCAAGTGACCCTCAAAGCCCTTGTATCTTCCACTATTGATACTTCAATGCCTACATCTTGCTTATTGCCTAACCATAGTTGTGGGATTATGAAACCATATTGCATGCATGTTGCAAGACGAGGTGTGAGCTAGAGTGTGGAGGAATAGCCAAGATGCACAAAAAGCACACTTCAACTCATAATGTCCATAGAAGACAAGAGGTGGTAAGAATGGCAAGGACCATAGTAGGAGTGGTGACAAACAAGAGTGTAGAATTATAGTAAAAGGACAGAAGGTTGGCCACCATTCAGAGAAATCCTACAAACTAAAGGGAGGAAGGTCATAAATGATCTCAACATTGGTGAAAGCACATAAAAAACAACATTTTCATAGAACATTTAGGAGACATAACCAACAGAGGAAATGAGCAATGAATGAAAATAACTAGCTAGATTCAATAATGATGGAGAAGGAATAATGGCCACTACCAGCCTCCCTTCCTTGTGTACGAGCATCATGAAATTAAGGATGAAGACACCATGATAACCTCCACCTCATTGCTGCACTATTGTTGAGTTCGTACCACATTTAAAAATTAAGTTTCTTGAGGATGCACATTGTTTCCCTCAGTCATGAAAGGATGGGGAAATTCCCCCATCTCACCCAATTCCATAAAAATATGTTAATTAATATCACAACACATATTTTTTCTAGGTAAGTCAACATAGAATCCTTATTACTAAATAACCATAGAGTATCAAAATGGTAGGTGGTATACTAGATTGGAAACTGGGCCAACTACAGAAAAAGATAGTCTTAATTACACATTTGATGAGGCATGCCATCAAATTTTGTTGTCTCTGGTGTCCTTTTAATAGTTCAATCAAATATCTCTTCCCAATACTACTATTTCCAGGTTTGTCTATGTTAATAACTAAACAACTTGGTTCATGAGACTTACACTTCTCAAAACACCTACCATAATGCCTATAAAGACATAAAGCAAAACTAGACAAAAGAGTAATCACTTTCATTAACTAACAATAGGGTTCCATAAAATAACTCTATTTAATTGTGGTTGCTTCTGATGCAACCCTTGCTCCTGGTTTTTTTGTTGGGGATTCCCATGGAGCCACTGGAGTTTTTGCATGACCTACGCCTACAACACTTGCCTGATGATGTCTGTCAACATCACTCACTTCCCGAACTTGGTACTTCCTCAGACGGGACATATCTTCCTACCCTTCATGCAACAAGATATCCAGGTTATGGATGTACTTTAAGTAGATGGAGAAAATCATGTTCATCTCCCCAATCATGTCATCCTACAATTTTTCTATGTTCATAAAACCCTTAAGAACCTCTTCGATACCTTACAGCCATTGGTCGATAGCCTTTAGTTGGAGTTGTATCTCATACTATCTCCTAGTTCTCTCCTCTTCTTTATATGTTTGCAACTTCCCCAATAGAGTCTTGATATGCCAAGCTGTCTGAAGGGTCTTGTGGTACACCATTGTCTAAGTTCTGGATTTCCCAATGGCAATGATTCAATCCACCTTCTCCTGTATTTTTCCATCCTAAGCAGAACGACAATGTCTTCTAACCTCATCTTCCCAGATTTCCACTATCTCCTTCCCTTTTTGCAGAACTCTCTTTCAATAATTGAGAGCAACCTCCCTCACTGCATTCTCCTTACGTGTTTTTTTGCTAGCCTCAGGACCCTGAACCTTCGTTCGAGGTCTGCCTATTGGCCTACCTCCAGCACTGTGACTCTTATCCATTGCACTCCCTGATACCATAGCAGCCCTTATGAAAATATCTAACCCACACTCGAAGTTACACCAACTTCCAGTGTTCTACCTTATCTAGATAGTGTCTGATCCATGACTATGATTTGAAAGAAACAACTAGGATAGGACTTGCCTTACCGATTTAGGATTGATTTCCTTCTCTGACTTCCATAACTCTAACATGCCAACAATGTTGTTGTTCATTCGTGTGAGTTTATGGCCATCCTCCCTCTCATTCACTCCTTCAAGCGGTCTATACAGAATTATAAATGCCATGGTCCTACTCCTGTATGCCTCTCCTTGGGATGTCATACCTTCCCATTCTTCTCGTCATCCTTTGCTAATAATGATTTGACTTGAGAGGCGATCCATTACGGAGGAATTACCCTCCTTCTTGTCATCAACTATCACCCCTTTAATGTACTGCAAACACCTACCCCTCCTCATTTTCCAACTAACCACTACCTATCTATCCATAATCAGGGTTAGTCATTCACATTTCGAGGTCAATTACTTCCCAGGTTTGGGCCCACCACTTTTCTATCAACCTACCTGAGTTACATAGAGTTATCAAAATTTGCCAACATTCAACATTCCTCCTTCATCCGACCCTCAGGTATCTCCTCCCATGCGACATCAATTAGTGTGTGGGAGCTCTCGATCCTTGCATTTACCACCTTGTCTGCCAATGCATTCGCTGAAAGATGAACCAAGGAGAACTCCATAGTATTCAACACCTCCATATGTTTATGGATGCATTGGATTAATTTTCCTAGATGTCAGTTCCTCGTTACTTTACTCAACTATGCGCCACATTGAAAATGACATGTTGCTTGGATAGCTAACATAGAGTCCCATTTGATTATCACATTCATCATTACTTCCTGAATGAACATTTCCAGCCCATGTTCAAAGCCCTGGAGTTCTGTTGCATTGTTTGAAGCATGGCCCAAGTTGATTAAATATTGTCTACATATTTTGCTTATTTGGTCATGAATAATGTTGAGCCCTGAAACTACATCTCTCCTACACACTTTCCTAGACTTTTTCCCCTCACCAGTACCTCATAAGCTGTCAAACATCATTACATATTGATTCTAAAAGAGAATTTAAGTGGTTTTATAACTATGTTTTTGTTTTTTCTATTTGACTTAGATTTTGCTCATCAGCTACGGAATGCAGCGACTTTCCGCAGCTGTTTTTATTGATCTTTGGGTTACAGGTGTCATCAAGCAAAACGAGGCACGTGGGCAGTTTAGGAATGATTTGGACATGGATTAGGTCCTATTGGTTCAGTTAAATTTGTAGAAGGAAACATTGGTAAAATGGTGGTCAAACGAGGAGTTCTACGGCAAACAGGTCTCTGTTTTCAACACGTGAAAGGTCCGAGACCATTCCTAGATCCATGGGTTCATTTTGACAGCTGTAGACTGCCTCCATGATGCAAATCCAATAGCCACCTTTTGATAGATTGAATGTTCTTGGAAACCATCATGCTAGGCTCACGGATGTTGTCTTTTTACATGTCCCCTGCTGAAGGTGTTTCATAGGAAAATAGTTATGTAATTTCCTTTATAAATAATGTGTTTGCAAACGCATAGAGCTAGTTAGTTTTTGATGTCGTTTTGTTGTTAGTCCTTGTACTGTGCCGTGAACTGGTCCTGTTGTTGTAACGAGAGGATTCTTCCTCTGTTTTGCAATATAACAAGACTCTATTGGATATGACTATGTGAGCGTAATTCTAGACTGATAGCGTGTTGACCAAGTCCGTGCAGAGGGCCCCTACTGGCTGAGGTTTTGTTTCCTTAATTCTGTAAAGTTTTTTATGTGTTGTTTCCTTATTTCTGTTGCACATATTTCATAATTGTTCACCTGTGTATATTTTAAAAGTTAGTTATGATGTTAACGTTTCATTCTTGTACATGATTTTTCAAGCATTGTATATTTTTGCTAACACTGATCAGTGTGTGTTTCAGGATAGGATATGCTCCGGCATTTTCATACATTTTTTACAATAACTAGTGACATGAGATTAGCCTCTCTGCTGACTTTGTTTTTCTTAGCTTTTCAATTTCAGTTATTCTTTGATTTCAGTATTATTCATTTGCTTTGTTAGTTAGTTTAGATATCAAATTCTTCATGTCATTGACGTTATCTCCAGAGCCATAGATTAACCCTGAAAAGACTACTTGGCGAGCTATCAGACTATGAGTGATGTGATTTGATTTTAGTTTTATTTTTCTACAATTAGATATCAGGTTCTTCATGTTATTGACGTTATCTTCAGAGCCATAGGTTAACCCCGAAAAGAGTACCTGGAGAGCTATCGGACTATAAGTGAAGTGACTTGATTTTATTTTCGTTTGAAAGTAGGTAATTTAGATATCAATTCCTCATGTTATTGACGTTATCTCCAGAGCCATAGCTTAACCTCGTAAAGACTACCTGACGAGCTATCGGACTATAAGTGAAGTGAATTGGTTTTAATTTTATTAGTTTGTAGTTTTTGATTTGTTTGAGTGCAATAGATTAACTTTTATTTCTGTATTTCGATAAGCAGCAGAGATAGTGATTTCATGATCAGTATTTCATCATTTATTTGATTTGAATAGCAGCACATTTCCATTCTTGTTTAAGTACTAATTTCATCACTAGTATGTTTTGAGATCTTCTGAAGTGTTAAGCTCTGGAAATCAGCATAAAGGACATAATTGCCTTAAAAATCTATATCCATACTTTCCTTCTAAGGTATTCTTAAAACTCAGGAATAGGATTTTCATTCACATTAGGAGATAAACGAAGGTAAAACCCCCAAAACAAAATAAAAATTGAAAACAATAAAAAGTGAGAAAGAGGTTGTCTTGCACATATAGTGCGCCACACTTCATCAGTTTACAACTCCCAGATTGATAATTAATGTAGCAATTTAGGACATGCTAAATTGACTAAAGATTTTGGCACCATTTCCGGGGAAGTGTAATTAGGTAGCCGATCTCTTACATAAAAAAGAAAAAAGAGGAAAATAAGGGAAAAATTGATAACTTCTTGAAGTATGCTCTCCTCTTGCACCTAGTGTGATCTGGAGGATCAGAAAAGAGAGTTATTAGTTCAATAATTTCTTGATTATGCTCTCTTCTTGCACCTAGTGTGATCTGGAAGATCAGAAAGAGAATTATTAGCCCGAATTGAAAAATAAAAGATAAAAAATAAATGACATGCATAGAGCAAGAGATTCTAGGGGAAGTTTTATAGCTAGGGCCAAGAGTTCGATTTTCACAACTCCAGCTACTTCAAGGAATAGACAAGATACACCTTCATCTACTCCCAGCCTTAGGATTCTGGAATTCAAGGAGAAACAGCCGAATTAGAATATTCTCCCACACTATCTACTAAATCTGATTTAGGAGAAGAACCTTTCTTAACTTCTACAGGGGAACATATTGTAATCAAAGAATTAGAATCACCTAAAGAAGAGGAAAAGGGAGAAAATCTCTCTCATACACCATTAATAGAAGAACCAGAAGACTCTGAGGAAACTATCATGACAGAGGAAGTAGTAGATGGATTTGGAGGAGGGGGTAGAGGTAGAGGAAGAGGAAATAATGGAGGCAACACTGGAGGAGGTAGAGGTAATAATGGGGGAAATAGGGAAGGAGATAACTCATTTGGATTCCGTATATTCGATGAGGAAACTCATACAACAATGAAAAAATTTCACCATCTGTCCTCCAAAACTTTTATGGGTTGCGAAGTGAGGCTCCTGAAACATTTCTATTTGAGTTTGAAGTCTTGTGCCGAACCTATTACTATATTGAAGACTCTCAAAAACTCAAATTGTTTCCTTCAACATTGAAGGGAGCTGCTTCGAAATGGTTCATGGGATTAGTCACTCAATCTATTAGGACTTGGAATGATATGAATCAAACATTTTTGGATAGATACCTCGACTATTGTATGCCCACCAATAATAAGGATGAGGTATTCAAAATGATGTAAAAAGAAGATGAAAACTTGGAGGATTTGCTTGAAAGATTTCAATACAACTTAAAGAGAGCGAAAATGAGTAATTTAGACGAGGAAACCTTGAAAGCCCTTCTATTGAAAGCCATTAGAGATGAATGGATAGATATTTTAAACATGATGGGGAAGGGAGACATTTCTCAACTTCCACTTCATGACATAGAAGAACTATGTGTCCATCTCTCAAGGGGAAAATCTAAAACGGGAAAAGGGCCTAGAGATCCTTCTCTTATTAGAGCAAACAAATCTGCAACTGGATCAGTAAGTAGGGCAGAGATTGGCAATATGCTTGATGAGTTCAAAACTGATATTCTAGGGAGCCTTAGTGAACAACTAGACACCCTTAAAATACAAAAAAACCAGAAAGCAGAAGTTGATGCTTTGGCCATCTTTTGTCCAAAATGTAGAAAGAAGCATGATCTAAGGGAATGCCCCTTAGATGCAAAATTTGTAGAAACATGTATGATTTTCTCAGAAAGTCAGGAGACCAAGGATTGTCCTTCAATTCCTGGGCTCAAAGCTATCTTTCAGGAAAATCCAAATTTAGTAGAATCCCTTTGCTTTGTTTCAAGAAGATCTTGGCAGGGGCAACAAAATCAAGGATTTAACAATCCTATGAACTTTCAGCTGCCGCCAAATTGGAATTCTTGGCAACAACCTTGGCCCCAACCTCAAAATTCATATCAATCATGGGCACAAGGGATGCAAAATCCTTATGGGAGATTTGCTCAATTTTATCAATATCCTCCATCTTTTTAAAATCAACAAAATACACAACTTCCAAATCAAAACCCACAACTTTCATTGCCCTTTCCACAAGAACAACCTTCTCAACAAAATCCAAATTCTCAACTCTTGGTTACATTTCAATGAAAGACAAATCAACTGCCAACCCAGCCATTGCCAAATTCCAACAACAAAAATTCTCAGAATGCTTACATGATAGAAGGATAACAATTTCCTACCTATATGAGTGTTCCTCTTAATGATGTTCAACTCTGATATGGTAGAGTTTTAGAAAAACCTTCTATAGATGTTCAAGAGCAAGGTACCTCTAAGGAAGATTCTCTTAAAGTCAATAGAGGTTCTGAGGAAGCATCTCTTCAAAACCCAATCATTCAAAAAGAAAAAGAAAAAGAGTCAACCCCTACAACTCCTATAGTTGAGCAACCTGCATCTTCATCAACACCTCCTTTTCCTGAAAGATTACAAATTGACAAAGGGGTGGAAAAACAAATCTTGTTGCCTGACTATGATTTTCTAGATGAATTAAAGAATGCCTGTATCAATATTCCCTTGCTGCAAGCCATTAGAGAGATTCCTATTCTAGCAAAAACAATAAAGTAGTTGAGTCTCAAAAGACCAGGAAGGAAACCAAGAGATACAAGAAGAATCCACTTGGTAGGAAAAATTTCAGATATCATGATGGGAAAAATTACCATGCAGAAATATGTGGATCCAGGTAGTCCAATCGTCAAGACACATATAAATGGGATAGAAATTCCAAATACTTTGATTGACTTAGGGGCTTCTATAAACATTATGAGTAGACAGACTATGGAACAGCTTAAACTTCCTAACCTTCTTTTTACACCCACATTACTGCAACTTGCAGATAGATCAATAATCAAACCAGATGGTGTACTAGAAGATGTTTCAGTCTCCTTAGATTCTTGGAAATATCTAGTAGATTTCATGATTTTGACTCCCAAGAGTAATTTAGGAGGGCATCCACTCATTTTAGAAATACCTTGGCTAGCCACAACTGATGCTTTCATTAGTTGTAGATCTGGGATATGTACATTTCTAATGGTAGTTCAACGAAGAAATTCAATTTGTATCCTCCAGCAAAAGCAATTACAGAAGTAGGAGATAATGAATGGGTCGATGATGAAGATATTATACAACCTGTCTTTACTATCTTTGAAATTAGTGAAGATAGTCAAATTTTGAATACATTAGAAAATTTTGAAACATCTTCAAAATATGACCACACACAATTTCAGTTAGATTTTGATATTGAATATTTATCGTCAAGACAAATGTCTCTTTACTCTATGGAAGAGTTTGGTAGTTCCACCATTGAGATTTTTCTAGGTAAAACACTGAATATCAACAAAAATTTGGAAAAGTCACAACATGAAGAACTAACCAAAATCTTGCAAAAGCATTCTACTACATTTGCATGGGAGTATACTGATATGAAAGGTATTGAAACTAAGACTTGCATCCATCATATCTATATTGAGGAAAACAGTAGACCAATCAGACAACCTCAGAGAAGGATGAATCCAAATCTTAGGGAGATAGTGAAAGAATAGCTCCAAAAACTACTCAATGTAAACTTCATTTACCCAATTTTAGATAGTTGATGGGTTTCTCCTTTGGTTATAGTACCAAAAAGGAATGGTGAATGGAGGGTATGCATTGATTACAGGGAATTGAATAAAGCAACATTGAAGGACCATTTTCCTTTGCCCTTTATCGATCAAGTATTAGATACATTAGCAGGCAAAAAGTACTTTTCATTTCTGGATGGATTTAGTGGTTATAATCAAATTCAGGTAGCACCTGAAGATCAGGATAAGACCACATTTACCTGTTCATGGGGAACTTTTTCTTATCGAGTGCTTCCTTTTGGATTATGTAATGCACTCGCAACATTTCAAAGAGCAGTACTAGGAATTTTTCTGATCTAATCCATGATTGTGTAGAGGTATATATAGATGATTCTACAGTTTATGGTGATTCGTTTGAAGAGGCATTAGAAAATTTGGAAAAAGTCCTTATAAGATGTAAAGAGACAAACCTTTCATTAAGCCATGAAAAATGCTTTATGATGTTTACTGAAGGTATTGTTTTAGGACATCATATTTCAGGGGATGGGATTAAAGTTGATAGATCAAAAGTTGAAGTCATCTCCAAGTTACCTATTCCAAATTGTCAAAAAGATGTTAGAAGTTTTCTGGGATTTACTGGATATTATAGAAGATTTATAGAAAACTTCACCAAAATAGCATCTCCACTCTTCAAACTGCTTACAAAAGACTGTGAATTCAAATGGGGTCCTGATTGCCAATCAACATTTGAAACTTTGAAAACAAGAATATCTGAAGTGCCTATCTTGAGAGGACCAAATTGGAAACTCCCTTTCCATATTTCTACAAATACTTCAGATACTGCTCTAGGGGTTGTGTTAGGACAAAAATATTTAGTTCCTTATGCCATTTACTATACCAGTAAAAATTTATTTCCTACTGAGTTGAACTATACTGTGACTGAAAAAGAGTTCTTAGTTGTTGTTCATGCAATCAATAAGTTCAGACATTATATAACAGGCTATGAAACTTTTATTCATACTGATCATTCTGTAATTAGATATCTAATGAACAAACCCATTACTAATGGCAGAGTTACAAGGTGGCTCCTGCTTATATAGGAATTCAATATTACTGTGTTAGATAGACTAGGGAAACAAAATTCAGTAGCTGATTTCTTGTCTAGGATTCAGAATACTAAAGAAGATTCTCCTGTAGAGGACAAGTTTCCCGATGAATATTTATTTGTAGTCACTACTAAGACTCCTTGGTATGTAGATATAGCTAACTATTTGGTTACAGGGAAACTACCTCCACATTTATTTCCTGGTGAAAGAATAAAGATTATTCAGGAGAGTTCAAAATATTCATGGATTTCTAACGAATTGTTTAAAACAGGGCCAGATTTTGTGATCAGAAGATGTGTTAGGGAAGATGAAATGCCTGATATTCTCAAAGCATGTCATGATGAACCATGTGGTGGACACTTTGCTGACAGAAGGACAACCTATAAAATCCTCTCTTTAGGATATTATTGGCCATCCCTCTTCAAAGATGCAAAACAATATGTCAAAAGGTGTGACAGCTGCTAAAGAGTAGGGACACCTACCCTCTCAAATGAAATTCCAATACAACCACAGGTACTCATCGAACCCTTTGAAAAACGGGCTTTAGATTTCATTGGACCTCACTCACCATCTAAATAAAGAAAGTATATATTGGTATGTATTGATTATGTCACTAAATGGTTAGAAGCCAAAGAATTATTTTCTGCTACTGAGCATTCAGTTGTTAGTTTTCTTTATGATGATATTTTTACTCGCTTTGGTGTTCCAAGAGAAATTGTGACAGATCAGGGGGGTCAATTCACATCCAAACTGGTGGAGAAGCTGATGGAAGAATACAAGGTCAAGCACAAAAAATCTACTCCTTACCATCCGCAATCAAATGGTCAAGTGGAATCTACAAACAAAGTTATTGAAGGCATCATTACCAAGACTGTTCATCTACACAGAAGAGATTGGATTGAAAGGCTTCCCGAAGCCTTATGGGCCTACAGAACTACATGGAGGAATACAACAGGACATTTTCCGTATGAGCTTGTTTATGGGAAAGAAGTCCTGCTCCCCATTGAGTTCCAAGTTAAAACTTTCAAGATGGTAGTTTAGTTGGGAATGGATCTATCAGAAGCCCAAAAGTGTAGAATGGAGCAGTTGAATGAACTAGATGAGATCAGATAAGAAGCAATCCTAAGAACTGATCTAGTTCAATACCAAAGAGCTAAGTGGCATGACAAATACATCAAGGAGAAAAAGTTTCAAGAAGGAGATTAGGCATTGCTATTTGATTCCAAGTTCAAAGATTTCAAAGGTAAATTTCAGACTCATTGGCTTGGACCATATGAGATCGACGAATTATTTAGCAATCGAGCGGTAAGAATCAAAACCATTGATGAATATCAAACTCCTATTATTGTGAATGTTCATAGATTAAAGATCTATCATAAGCCACTCTCAAAGGAGGAATTTGTCAAAATCTTTTAGGATAATTCTGCAATAAGGCTGGTGAAGAAGAATCCTTCTTCTCCACCAGCCTAGTCCTTGTTCTTCTCTGTTGTAAAAAAAATAAAAATAAAAATTGTATAAGCCTAAAAACCAATCACTGATTGGCAATCTTATACAAAAAATACAGGGCAAAAATCAGAAACTTCTGACGCCCTATATTTTCCAAAAAAAATCTCTCTCTCATTTCATAGTTTCATGTCACTTCACTTCATTTCACTCCATTTCACTTCATTTCACTTCACTTCACCTCATTTCATTTCATTTTATCATCATATTCCGCCAATAAAAGCCCTTTCATGACCAGTTTTCATTCACTCAGTCATCATTCATCCATCTCCATTCAGTCATATGTTCACTGTGTCAGTTTCCATAGCTAAAACTGATTCCACAGCTGATTGTTGATTTTGCAGCTAACACTCTGATATTCAGCACTAACAGTCAGATGTTAGCCAAATAATAATGAAAACCAAATGCAGGTATGACAAAGGAAGATATTTTGAAGATATAAAGCATCTAGAAGCACCAACAGGAAGCAGCCAATCAAAGGTCAGTGGACGGAAGTGGTAAGATTCTAAGGTATGAGCAAAATTCATTTCAAATAGCATTTTAAAGCACATTCTATATAGTTATGAAACCACCGGCTCCATTATGTGTAATGATTCGCCTTGATAGCTTTCATAACCACTCCATGGCCTTTACATAATTCCACCACGAACTTTGCATTAATTTTTAATGGCCTCATGATCCACCTCCAAATTTAACTCGTGTTTAATTGTACTTTGACATTCCACCTGTTGAACCGGGTAATTATGAGGACGTAATCTATTTGATCACGGCTCTTTCCTGCCGCACAAATTCCGCAGCCATTTTGTGAGCATGCTAACGTCTATTCCGCAGCCTTCTAATTCAAAGCTCTGCCGAGCTCACTCTATTCCCATACTATCCCATTGAAGTTGCATTTTTTATTGCTGGTCTATTCACATAAGCCTTCTCTCTGTGAACTCATTCTCGCTACCTATTCTCTGTTCTTCCATTTACAACCACTGGTTTTTCTCCACAGTCCTTCTCCATCTCCCACTAACACAACCATTTCACCTCCGTCAGTCCATTACTCACAGTCCATCACTCACAGACGTATTTTTAAGGCAGAGGAAAGAATTGGCCTACTGGTGCGAACAGAGCCGGACGGGCCTAACTTCATGGAGGGTTACCCACAATTGAAAAGTGTATTAAGGAAGGCATGGTGGCTGCAGTTCATCCGGAAATTCAGAGGTCACAATAAAGAAGTTACGAAGACATTTGCAAGGTCTTTTAATGGCGTGGAAGTTGAGGTTGGAGATCTTAAATTCTCAGTCACGGAGGCATCTATCGCAGTAGCAACGGAACTCCCACAGGAAGGGGAACGGTGGTTCAAAAACAAAAATTTTGATGAGAAGGCCTGGAGGATTATTTTGTGTAACCCAGGTATGGATATAACTGTCTTCAAACGTGGAATCCCTGTTTCTGCTCTAGAGGAAAAGTGGACTAGTTTATTATTGATAATCCAGAAGTTTATTACATGTGAAGGATGGTTTGGGTCCATGTACATGTACCACACCCGGCTGCTAATGAATTTTCTAGAAAATCAAACCATCAATTTGCCTTATTTTCTGTTGAATAGCCTGAAAAAGATGTCCACAACTGTACAAAAGAACCTGGATGACGTAGAGCCCCACCTTTACCATCATGGCCTTGTTAAAATGTTGATTGAAAAATAGTTGAAGGAAAGAAAAGATACTTGGGAACAGTTTTTGATTAGAAACTTCTTTCAGGACCCACCTGAAACACCTGAAAGTAGCTCAGCAAAGAAAAGTAGGAGAAAGAAAACAAGTATGAACATTCAGGACACTCCTACTAACATAGCTAAAGACACTAATAAGGAAGAGAAGTTGTCTGAAAGTAGGAAGGAAAGAACTGAGGGTAGGAAGCAAGGGAGACTAAAGGAGAAAAGAAATATTGAGGCTACCTATCAAACCCCAGAACCTTCCTCAGAAGAAGATCAAATACTCTCTGAAAGACTAATCTACCTTAAGGAACAATCAGCTGCAGCAAAGAGGAAAGGGAAAGAAAAACAAAGTGTGGAGAAAGGAGACCCCAGCTCATAGAATCTAAGGAGGAGCTCCAGACTTAAAGGAAAACTGAAGAAAGTACAAGTTAAAGGGGCCCACTTCATTGACTTAGGAGAGGAAACAACAGAACAGTCTCCAACAATCTCTCCTGGCTGTAGCCCACCACATTCGCCTTTTTCTCAACCAAATAATGAGATCAGTCCTTCTCAACCAGACTTTGGGGTCAGCCCAAGAAAGACTACACCTGAGATAGATCCAAACCAGCAAGAAATGTATGATTTTATTGAGTCGTTGGAGAAGACTGCCACAGATCCAGGCACTTCATCTACCCAGCCTAATACAGCACAGGAAGCTCTAATCCAATCACTAAAACAAGAAGTTTTTGAACTGGAAGTCTTGAATAGACACATCAAAAGAGAAAATGAAACATTGAAGGAACAAAGCAGGTTGGATAAAATTATTCACGACAACACCATGTTGCATCTTGGGCTGTGGCAGAAGAAGAATAGGAAATTGAAGAAAAAGAGCAGGAGGTTGAGCAGAGCTCTTATCAACCTCAAATTCAGGTGCCTAATGAGAAAGCCTAGGATGACAGTGGTACCAAGAAAGAAGAGAAGAAGGCTGGATGTGTTAGCAGAGGTCTCAGAACACATGAACTGAAGGGAGGATGGTCAAAGTTTTGGTTGCATGGGGACATGCAACACCTTCATAGTGGGGGTATGTTGAGCCCTGAAACTACATCTCTCCTACACATTTTCCTAGACTTTTTCCCCTCACCAGTACCTCATAAGCTATCAAAGATTATTACATATTGATTCTAAAAGAGAATTTAATTGGTTTTCTAACTATGTTTTTGTGTTTGCTATTTGACTTAGATTTTTCTCATCAGCTGCGGAATGCAGTCACTTTCCGCAGCTGACTCGACTTTCCGCAACTGTTTTTGTTGATCTCTGGGTTACAGGTGTCATCAAGCAAAACGAGGCATGTGGGCAGTTTAGGAATGATCTGGAAATGGATCGGGTCCTATTGGTTCAGTTAAATTCGTAGAAGAAAGCCTTGGTCAAACAGTGGTCAAACGAGGAGTTCTACGACAAACAGGTACCTGTTTTCAACATGTGAAGGGTCCGAGACCGTTCCTAGATCCATGGGTTCATTTTGACAGCTGTAGACTGCCTCCACGACGCAAATCCAACAACCACCTTTTGATAGATTGAATGATCTTGGCAACCATCATGCTAAGCTCATGGATGTTGTCTTTTTACGTGTCCCCTATTAAAGGTGTTTCATAGGAAAACAGTTATGTAATTTCCTTTATAAATAACACATTTTCAAACGCATAGAGCTAGTTAGTTTTTGATGTCATTTTGCTGTTAGTCCTTGTACTGTGTTGTGAATTGGTCCTGTTGTTGTAACGAGAGGATTCTTCCTCTGTTTTGCAATATAACAAGACTCTGTTTTATATGACTATGTGAGCGTAATTCCAGACTGATAGCGTGTTGACCAAGGCCGTGCAGAGGGCCCCTGCTGGCTGAGGTTTTGTTTCCTTAATTCTGTAAAAGTTTTTATGTGTTGTTTCCTTAATTCTGTAAAGTTTTTATGTGTTGTTTCCTTATTTCCATTGCACATATTTCATAATTTGTTCACCTGTGTATATTTTATAAGTTAGTTATGATGTTAACGTTTCATTCCTGTACATGATTTTTCAAGCATTGTATATTTTTGCTAACACTGATCAGTGTGTGTTTTAGGATAGGCTAGGCCCGGGCATTTTCATACAATTTTTACAATAACTAGTGACATGAGATTAGCCTCTCTGCTGACTTTGTTTTTCTTAGCTTTTCAATTTCAGTTATGCTTTGATTTCAGTCTTATTCATTTGCTTTGTTA
This sequence comes from Pinus tabuliformis, assembly GCA_031772625.1. Classification (NCBI taxonomy): domain Eukaryota; kingdom Viridiplantae; phylum Streptophyta; class Pinopsida; order Pinales; family Pinaceae; genus Pinus; species Pinus tabuliformis. The sequence continues at coordinate 864,097,162 of CM062815.1, forward strand.
GTTAGTTTAGATATCAAATTATTCATGTCATTGACGTTATCTCCAAAGCCATAGTTTAACCTCGAAAAGACTACTGGGCGAGCTATCAGACTATGAGTGATGTGATTTGATTTTAGTTTTATTTTTCTGCAATTAGATATCAGGTTATTCATGTTATTGATGTTATCTCCAGAGCCATAGCTTAACGTCGAAAAGACTACCTCGTGAGCTATCGGACTATAAGTGAAGTGACTTGATTTTATTTTCGTTTGCAAGTAGGTAATTTAGATATCAATTCCTCATGTTATTGACATTATCTCCAGAGCCATAGCTTAACCCTGAAAAGACTACCTGGCGAGCTATTGGACTATAAGTGAAGTGAATTGGTTTTACTTTTATTAGTTTGCAGTTTTTGATTTGTTTGAGTGCAATAGCTTAACTTTTATTTCTGTATTTCGATAAGTATCAACGATAGTGATTTCATTATCAGTAGTTCATAATTTGTTTGATTTGAATAGCAGCACATTTCCATTCTTGTTTAAGTAATAATTTCATCACTAGTATGTTTTGAGATCTTCTGAAGTGTTAAGCTCTGGAAATCAGCATAAAGGACATAATTGCCTTAAAAATCTATATCCGTACTTGCCTTCTAAAGTATTCTTAAAACTCAGGAATAGGATTTTCATTCACATTAGGAGATAAACGAAGATAAAACCCCCAAAACAAAATAAAAATTGAAAACAATAAAAAGTAAGAAAGAGGTTGTCTTGCACAAATAGTGGGCCACTCTTCATCAGTTTACAACTCTGAGATGATAATTAATGTAGCAACTTAGGACATACTAAATTGACTAAACAAATAACTCCTCCAACCCTTGCCTTGTGTGGATTCCTTTTCGATACTGCGTCAAAGTTTCGTTTCAGGAAACCTTAGGGGGGAGACAACCACACCATAGATCCCAATTGGATATGGTGTTCACTAGGATGATGGCCTAGTCCACTCAGGTATTCCAAATCTAAAAATTTTAGAATTCATGCTTCTTGAGGGGATGGTTGTTCCTATGAAGGATGGTTTCCTCTGCTAATTATAGTTTCTCTTAGATGGCATCTTATTCCTCCCACCAGGTGCTCGACGGTGAGCTTCTTGTCACAGAATATGTGGTAGTTGTGCTCCTTCCAGACTGCCCAGAGGATGAAACCGAATTAAATTTGAGGTCATGTTCACCACCTATTTTTTGTATATATTTCACCTACTATTTCTTGATTATTTCCTATATACTTTCATTGTTCCAGTTTCTCTGAAAAAATATGAAGGCCAACCAATCTTAGAGTGTCTCTGTATAGTTGTAGGAATTTAGAAGATGATTAAGGTCATCTTCTACGTTTTCGCAGTGGCAACACCAAGATGGACCTATAAATCCTCTCTTTATTAGAATATCCTAGGTTAGAACCTTATAGTGTAATATCATCCACATGAAAATTTTATTTTTTTTCCAGTGTTGTGATAACCATACTTATCTCCATGTTGGGTTATTGAAACTAGTGTGGCCCGCATTGAGATATGTTTTGGCTTCCTTAATGTTGAAATCCCCTCCTTATTTATGCCCGCATCTAAGTTGGTCCTAGTCATCACTAAACATAATTTGTCAATTGTTTGGTTCCTTCATTAAATACTAAAAGGCTAAGTCATTCGGGGTTGGATGATGAAATATTTTCAAATTCCATCTCCTCCATTTGTTAATCTCTAACCCTTTGTCCCAGAATTGTTGACTTCTCTATATCCTTGGATTTTTGTGCTTAGCTGAAAGGGACTCCATTCCTCTCTGCTTAACTTGGATTGTTGCTACCACACATCATCCCAGAATAAGGCCTCTTTTCCATTTCTTATTTCCCAGAAACAATGTTGTTGTATGATATCTCTATTAGTGAATGCCAAATTCCAAATGGGAAACCCCTGAAATATGCCTTAGAGTCAGACTAATTCTTTTTTTGGCAGTTAGGTGCATAATTTGATTTCCACAACCTTTCCCATGGTGTCAACCCCCCTTTCAACCATCTCCACCATAATTTTGCTCCATTTTCTTTGTTGGTTATCTCTAGATCCTTAAGACCAAGGCCCCTTACGTCTTTCGATTTGCACATTGTATTCCAAGCCACTAGCACCCATTTGCATTTTTCCTCTACCCCTCGCCACAGGAAGTTTCTTTGAATATTCCCAATCTTTTGGATCACTCCCTTAGGAGTTGGAAGGATATATAACATGTAACCTGGTATAGCTTGTAGCATCGTCTTTGTGAAGACTAGCTGACCAGCCAAGTTCAAGGCTCTTACAGTCCACTGTTTAACCCTGTATTCAAGATTTGAAATCAATTTCTCCCAATTGGATTTCTTCCAATATTGTACTATTATGGGGACCCCAACATACTTTAATGGGATAAACTTTATTTGGAACCCTAAAATAGTAGTTAAATTCCTCTGGATAGAAATATGAGTGTTATGTAAAAAAACCATTGACTTAGACTGATTTATCTCCATACTTGAGGGATAGGTGAAGGTGTCTAGGATGAATTGGAATGAACATACCCCCTTTACTGTGGGGATACCGTGCAACATGGTATCATCAACAAACTCTTGGTGAGATGTTACATGATATTCTTCACGCAATTTAAGGCCCTTTATATCTCCTTCTTTGTTTTCAAGAGCAATCATAGTCCCGAGGCCTTCGATCATAATGATAAACAAGAAGGGAGACATAGGGTTCCCTTACTTAAACCACTTAACTGGAAGAAAGGATTTGTCAGGGATCCATTCACCAATATTGAAAAACTTGGCGATGAGACCATGGCCATAATCTATCTGATCTATCGTTCATCAAAGTCAAATGCCTTTAATACCAATTTCATATTGTCCTAACTAATCAAGTATATTATGCTTTCGAGAAATCAAGTTGAATAACCATACCCACCTTTCCCTAGGTCTTTAACTAGTGATCTATTTCATGTGCAATAATTACATTATCTAAGATTTGTCTTTCATCGACAAACCTAGACTATTCTACTGAGATCAGTCAAGGAAGGACCATCTTCATCCTATTTCCTATGACTTTGGATATTATCTTGTATAACACATTGCATAGTGCTATTGGCCTGAATTTGTCGAAGTACTAACCCTTTCTCCCTTTGGGATAAGGGTGGTGAATGTCTAATTTAAGGCTTTCATAATGGTTGTTGAATCTTGAGAGTCTGCTACCACCTCTTATATATTGGTTTTAACTATTCCCCAGCATGCTTTAAATAAATGAATAGTAAAACCATTTGGTCCCATGGCTTTACCATTAGGAATTTCAAGCACAACTAAAGACACCTCTTCCATGGATGTCGACTTATTCAAATTATTATTTTGTTCCTCCATGATCAGCGTAGGGAGTTGCCTGACAATCATTCAAATATTCTCTAGCCATCAACTTGGGGATCCTTTACTATTTTTTGGAAATTATTGACCAATATTTATTCAATATCCTTATGCACTTCATAGGTGTTCCCCTTCTCATCCTTAATTCTTAGAATTTGGTTGGAATTCCTATGTTCAATGGTTGAGCGGTGAAAGAAATTAGTGTTATTCTTCCCCTCCCTAAGATATAACACTTGAGATTTATATCTCCATAGAATTTCCTCCTATCTACATCTGTCCTCCCACTGCTTCACTAGCTCTATCTCCTATTTTCTGCTTTCATATGAATAACCTTCTATTATCAGATTTTGTTGTAATGTTTCCATGTTCTATTCCAATTCATTTTTTTCTTGGAAGATGTTTCTATATTCCATCTTATTCCAATGTTTCAATTTCCATTTAATAAATTTTAGCCTTGCCTGTAAGATGTATATCTTGGAGCCTCTGACTAGGATTTGTTCTCCCCACCATCTTTTGATATTTTCCATAAAGGCAAGGTGATCTAGATAGACTGCTTCAAATATGAATGGTCTATTGTTAGGGGTGCCTAACATCACAATCATTAATATCACCAGCTATTGATATGATCCTCAATAGGGAAGAATATTTTCTTCCCCATCGATCCCTCTCATCATCAAATCCTCCAAAATTAAAAATATGTCAAGTCTTGACGCAACTTGATGTTTCCCTCTGTGCTTATTACTCCATGTGTAGCAATAATGTGCAGTTTCCATGTCAATAAGATTGGCCTCCTCAATGAATTCCTTGAAATATTTCACTCTTTGTCTATGCGTCTTTGGCCTCCCTTTTTCTCTGATAGGAAGGTTATCATATTAAAGTTGCCCCCAAAAACTAAGGGAGGTAACCTTTCCTGGATCTTATCTCTGTCAAATCTTGAAGGAGTTTGAGATTCTCCTCCATTATTTGAGGTCCATACACATTTGTAAACACGAGTGATCCTGGAGCCCCTATGACCTACATTTCCACTAATAAATAGGACCTCATAGCTTCAGCATCAAGTAGGATAAGGGATTTGTGGTTCCACCCAATCGCTAATCCCCTTGTAGAAAAATGCACTGCAAACTCCATAACTTCATAACTCCTACCTAATTTCCTACTTAATTCCTTGATTTTCTCTGTAGAACACTTTCTTGCAAGAAAATAAGGTCTGGTTGTTCCATTTTCATCTTGTTCTTAAGTAGTCTTTGTTTCTTGAGGCTTCTCAATCCTCTTACGTTCCATGTTATAACTATCATGATTAACTACAATTAATAGGTTGCGAGATTAACGCTCTCATCTTACCTGAATTTATTAGCATGGCTCTCAACTCTTGGATGACAACATTATTCGACTTCCTCCCTCTTTTCCGGTGTTTTGCCGTGGCACCAAGACAGTTTGAGAACCTATCACTTTTACTCCCATCTCAACTATGTCCATGTGTGACCATTTCTGACCTCTTATTTTCGCCTCTTCCCTCATCAAGTATAGATATTGGATGTTATCCACTTGATCCGCTGGTATGGCCTCCAATCCCTATTTTTTGGCTTGTTCCACCATGTTTTGAACATCGATTCCTTCCCTTTCTACTATTTGTTGTAGATTTGGGTCCTTTGATCCTACCTTGCTTAGGGTCATCTCAACGTCTCCTTCAAAATCATTTGACAGATCTGGGATATCCCTGTGCTACCCCATATCTTTTGGTGGTTGCAATGTTTCTTCTTCTTTTCCTTGTTCTTGCTCCTGAATTTTTTCCTCCTCAACCCCATGATTCTCTAGATTCTCTTCAAACAAGATTTCAAATCTATTTCTCTATGCTTTTCTCCCTCCCTGACTTCTCTATTGTTACCTTCGATTTTCCCTTCACGTTGGGTTGGGTCTTACAAATCCATCTGCATCCTTTCGTTTTGGTTCTTTTCCCCATTCTTCCATTTTATTCAAAGGGAATTCCTTGATTAGGTGGCCATGTTTATGGCACCTTCTGCACCTGAATGGAATCTACTCATAGTCCAGGGGTTGTAACCATATTTCATGCCTGAAATCTAGTTTCACTACTTCTGGTAGAGCACCAGAGACATCCATCTTGACGAAAATCTTTCCATAGAATGTGTATCTTCCCTGTAGCGTTGCCCTCGCTATTTTGATAAAGTTTCCCAGTGTATCTTCTATCAACTTTAAGGTCGAAGGAAGCCAGTAATCCAGAGGTAGGGAATATATTCTAACCCAAACTACAACTCTAGTAAGGTCTCCTTCTCCGGAGTAAAATTTTCCATCCATGGTTGCATATATAAACCAGCTGAAGAAAAGAAGTAGCGATCACCATCAAAGATTCAATCTCTATCTTCCATATTGGCAAAGCCCACTATAAAGAATCATTTTTACCCTAGATGTAGCTCTATCTCCCCTCTTTATTTCTAATGATGTTTGATCCAATCACACAAAGGTTTTTCTATGGGCCAGAGGCCCATAAACTTGCATATGACTGCATATGATCTCATACAGTTCCTAAAGGCCTGTATCTCGAGATCAATTATTAATGCCATTATGATCACCGCTTTTTGGGCGTACACAGCCTTGCAGAAGCATTTGCCTTTTATTTTTGTTGCTGGTTTACTTGATTCCCGATCTACTTTTTTCCTCATCTCTTTTTAGTCCTTTCCCACCTAATCTAGTCATGCCTTGGTCGCTCCCTAACACATCTTCTGTCAAGATCCCAATTTTTTTTCTTTAACCCATTTCCCTTGTTTATTAACACATTCCAATAGGAGGGAGCTCCACCCCCTCCCCCTCTAAACACCATGAACATCAAACCTTAGGTGTACCTGTTGAGAAACCCTCACTCCTCGAGAAGTTTGAGATATTCAATATAATAACACATATTTCATCATACATCTCTTTTTATTTAATTAATATTCATACATTAAATAATATTATATATATAAATTAATATAATATCGAGCTAATCATTCGAAACCAAAGGGATGCTTTTGGCTTCATGTCTTTGGCTTCACAAATCACACTAATTTATTATCTCATCAACAAAGTGTTTCTATGTTCATCTTCCTTTTTATTGTACTCCCTAATGACTAAACGACATTTTACAATGGATTTATCATGTTTTTAAATGGGTATATAACATGAAAAAACCACAATTAAACTTGTGGGTTTCAAAAACCTTTAGTTTGTAAATTGCTAATAGTAAATTGATTATATGATTGAGTTAAAATTATCCTAAATACCATGACAATTCATATGAAGTTTAGTTTTAAGCTATTAGTTTTAAATTAAGTCATATAAAAAAACTTCACATAATTTTAGTAATAACATTTTTTAAATAAATAGATAATTAGATAATAATTCTAACTTAAATTCAATCTAATATATTAAGATATAATATTTTAAGTAATTTGAAATGTAATTTTGTATCTTTTAGCCACTCTTTTGGCAAATAAGAAATATGGTATTTTTTTAATCATTTAAAATTTAACTTTTTATTTTTACATTAAAGAGACTTTAATTTCAATTAAATGAAAATAAAATATTGAATTAGTAAAAAATAATATTCTTAAGAATCTAAGAGTACTTTATTGCCTATGCGATTACATTATTAGAATACTTTATCACTTAATTATGTTATGTCTGTCTCACTATGAAAGTTTAGGAAAGTATCATTGCCCTGGTCCGTGAAGCTGGTTTAGGTTAAATCCATAAAATATTACGGTCAAAGGCATATTATTAATTATAAATTACAAAGTAATAAATAATACATTTAACTGTGTTACGTGGACGTGAAGAGATATGCTTATTAAATATCTTATTAATCATTTTATTTCCCAGTATGCTTTTCTTTTTAAATACGTGATTATTGATTTGTTTTTTTTATTATTATTTTATCTTTTGTTTTTAGGTCGTAATTATTAAAAAGAGGTGACTATTTTTGGATTATGGTGATTACTATTTCAATTTAATGGTTTTTTGGTCGGGATTTGAATTGATTATTATGTAATTAAATTTTATATTATCAATAAATATTTTGTTTTTGAAAATTTATGGGAAAAAATATATGAGTAATAGAGAATTCTTGTTATTTTAGAAAGTTGTTAAGTGGTTAAATTTATATGGTGGATTTTCCTAAATCTTCTCCTTAAAAAATGAGGAGAAAACTAATAAGATAATGTGGTCAAGTTTATATGGTGGACCTTCCTAAATCTTCTCCTAAAAATCCTACCAAAAAACTAATAAGATGATGTATGAGAGGTTATGTGAAAATTAGAACTTAGTTGGAGAGAAACCTAAGTTGGATGAAAGCAAGAGAAAAGCATAGTGGAAAAAAGACATACTTTGAAGGAAAATGAAATATTTTTCTAATCAAAAAGAAAAAACTCAGGTAATTAAAGGGGTGCAAACCCTATAAGTAGAATGTTGATAAAGAAAAGTTTGCTAAGAAAAAAATATAAAAATACAACTAAAGAATATAGAAGAAGTTGCTATTCGTGGATCTAAGCTCGAAAATAGTTGTGGATTTGTGTGAGATTTTTTTTTTAATGCTTGAAGGTTATATATATTCTTTCCCATCTTGGAGGATGGAGGTTAACTAAATCGATTTATTGGAATTGATTTGCTTAGAAAAAAATATAAATATATTACTAAAAGATATAGAAGAAATTGAAGGAGGTTAACTAAATTGATGTATTGGAATTGATACTATTAAAGAATATAGAAGAAATTGAAGGAGGTTAACTAAGTTGATGTATTGGAATTGATCTGCTGGGAAGAAATTATAAATATACCACTAAAAATATATTGAAGAAATTGTTATCCCTAGATCTAGGCTCGAGACTAGTTGTTGGTTTATGTGAAATTTTTTATTAATATTTTAAGATGATAATATCTATATCTATATCTATCTATATTCTTTCTCATCAAAGATAGTTATTGGTTTATGTGAGATCTTTTGTTGATGCTTTAAAGATATATATATCTATATTTATATATTATTTCCCATTTTAGGAAGGAGGTTAACTAAATTAATGTATTAGAATTAATATATTTATTTTTTTAAACTATTTTAATAATAAATAAATAAATTATATCAATAACATTCTAAAATATTATTCGACCACCGGTCATGGAGCTAATCACTGTGCTCGACTTCTGTGGGCATGAGACATTGGGATGGCTGCATATTTACAAGAGCAATCTAGAATTCGGCAGCATATACCAGACACTCCTGGAAGGAAAGACAGTTCCAAATTTTCACCTTCAGGATGCACTATTATGCCACTTGGGACACACATTGTTCCTTCAAGTGAGCGTGCCAAGATGATTTGGGAGGCGCACTACAGTCGCGTCGTTGGACATTTCAGAGTAGAGAAAATCGTGGTGATATTGCAGAAGTATTTTTATTGGCCGAAACTTCGTCAGGATGCTGGGAAGTACATTAGATCCTGCATCGCCTGCACCATTGCCAAACCAACCATCAAGAAGAAAGGCTTGTATGCTCCTCTACCTACTCCTAGTCGGCCTTGGGAATCTGTCTCGATGGATTATATGTCGGGCCTTCCTTCTACTAAGCACGACAACTATTTCGTTTTCATGGTCGTCGACAGATTCTCTAAGATGACCATCATGGCGCTCTGCAAGAAGAGTATCACAGTAAAGGCCACTCCTAAGCTCTTCTTTGAGTGAGTGTGGGTACACTTTGGGATCCCACAGTCCATTATCTCATATCGGGACAACAGATTCTTGAGTACATTTTGGTTAAGTCTTTGGTCGATGCTGGATAAAAAACTCACTAAGTACATGGCTTTCCATCCCCAAACTGATGGCCAAATAGAGGTTGTCAATAGGATGGTCATACACATTCTGCGCATGCATAACTTGAAGCATCCATGCACATGGGATGAAGTTCTCCCCTATGTCCAAGACAACTACACCATAGCTCTCCACAACTCAATAGGCCATAGCCTGTTTCATGCAGGGCTAGATTTCAACCATTATGCCCCATTGATGTGGCCATATCATTTGCAACCACTTAGGTAGATTCGGCTCACATGCAGTCCGAAGCTAAAAGGGCTAATAGCTTCATTGAGCTCATTCAAGACATCTGCCAATAGGTACATGATATATTGGATAGATCGAATTCTAAGTACAAGCAATGCCATGATCATCATCGAGTGCCGCACAAATTCCAAGTGGACGACCAAGTTTGGCTACATTTGCAGAAGGAGCGCCTTGTTGGACCCCACCACAAGCTTCACCCACTCTGATATGGGCCATACATGATCACCAAGGCTGTCGGGGACAATGCCTTCGAGCTCGGTATCCCAACATTCCTTGGTCTGCACCCAATGTTCAATGTAGATCACCTTCGGCCATACTTTCCACCATTGTTGGACACATCTGACATTGCATAATAACTCACACCAACAGATCTCAACCCAGACTGCATGGAATAGGCCACAACTAATGGATCATAGACACACAGATCAAGAACACTCAGTAACAGAGGATACAACTATATTGAGTTGTCAAAGTAGACCAACTCCTTCACCAAGGCAAATGTTTCACCATGGACCAAGTTCAGCAAAAGTTTCCTCAACTCATGGAGAAACTCAACACAATGGGGACCATTGCTTCTTATGGGGGTAGGATTGATCTAGGTGGATATTGGTGGCCACCCGACTATTCCACTTGGACCCTCGCCATTGTTTCTTTCAGTTTTTTAGTTTTCTTAATTATAGCACAATTTACTATTTTTGGTAGTTTTGAGGTCCTAAACTTCCGGAGTCGTTTTGAGGCCCTAAACGACGTTTTTGGCATAATTCCTTTCATAATTACAAAGGCAATCGCATGTGAAGTTGTAGTCCTCGGAGAGATCTTTCCAACAAGGTATCATACGCGTCAAACGAAGATAATATGACCATGTTACGAACCCAGGAAGTTGGTTGCCCAACTAACCCCAACGGGGTCCATAAACTCTTGGCGTTACATCTCCTCGGGGTAGGGTTTTTGTTGTTTAGGGTTTTCTCTTATTGTTCAATAATAAAAAGGCCCTTGAGCCTCATTGTAACTCAGTTCAAAGGCATTTAGCCGTCACATCTCTTCTGAAAGATAAGGTACCATCACTCGAGCTATCTTATTTCCATTATGTTTGTAAGCATAATTCAATATTTTTCTATTAATGAAATAAAGAGATTTTCTACTACATCTCTGTGTTTATGAATATATCTATAAGTTGTTGTGTCCCTGTTTAAATTTGGATCAATAATCTATACTATTATTAAACTCATACCACATTTAAAATTTAAATCTCTACCTCATCGGATATCATAAAAATATGATAAATTAATAACTATTCTTACTAACAATTTGAAACCATTATAAATTAATAATAAATCCTACTCATCATTTGAAACCAAAGGGATGCTTTTAGCTACATATATTTACCTTCGCAACTCACACAAATTTATTATGTATCAACGAGGGTTTTTGTTCATCTTCCTTTTCTCTAGCTTCATCTTACTTCTTACTATGCCTCAATAGTGACTAATTAAGAAATCTTACAATGAATTTATCATATTTTTAATTGGCTATATAACATGAAAAAATCTTAACTAAAATTGTGGGTTTCCAAAATGTTTAGCTTGTAAATGGCTAATAGTAAATTAATGATACGATTAAGTTAAGATTATCTTAAATACTCTAGCAGTTTGTATAGTTTAATTTTAAGTTACTAATTTACACTTCACATAATTCATAATTTTAGTAATACGTTAGATCAATTTTTTATTAATGATAATCTTAACTTAATATATTAACATATAATAGCTTTTAAATCATTTGAAATGTAATTTAAAATTTAATTTTTTACATGGAAGAGACAATATAATTTTAATTTTAAAAAATAAATATGTTCAATGTTGAGAAATATAACGGGAGCTCGTCATCCTAACCATTATGTAAGACCGAGCATTTAACTTATCTGAATCTTAAAAAAAATTAATTAAATAAAAATAAAATATTGAATTAGTATAAAATAATATTCTTAAGAATGAAGCATACGTTATTGCGTATGCTATTACGTTATGTCTATGTCTCACTATGAAAGAGTGTGGAAAGTATCATCGCTGTCGTTGTTGGAGCTGGCTCACGTTAAATCCATAAAATATTATGGTCAAAGATGCATATTATTAGCTATAAATTACAAACTAGTTAGGTTAAATCCATAAAATATTAGCGTATGTAATTACATTATCATAATACTTCATCACTTAATTATGGTTATGTCTATGTCTCACCATGAAAGAGTGTGGAAAGTTTCATCGCCGTCGTTGGTAGAGCTGGCTTAGCTTAAATCCATAAAATATTATGGTCAAAGGCATATTATTAATTATAAATTATAAATAAATCAGTAATACAATTAAGTGTGGTCAAGGTGTATTATTAGTTATAAATTACAAAATAATATAATTAAGTGTGTTACTTTGAAGAGATATTAATAAATTTATTTGATAGTATCATTAGTTTTTTTGTGATATTCTTGTGTTTTACCTTTTTAATTTTTAGAGACATCATTATTTTTATACTGTGATTATTGTCCTAAAACTTTTTGGGTAGTTGTTAGGCAGTTTTCCAAGTAGGTATTGTTTTTTGGAGATCAAGATTTAATTTGATCTCCAGTATGGGTTTTTATCAGTGGATAAAAAAAAAAATATTAATATGAAATGGATTTAACTTTTTTTTATTGTGCATATTGATCAGTAAGCTAGACTCATACTGCGCGTTGTCTCATGTCATAAATAAACAAGTACACTCAAGAAATCTGTTGGACAAGCGGATTCACACCGCACCGCTTACAACCTGCGCAGTCTTCTGTTCTTGTAGCAGAAGCAATTTGCTTAGCTTTACATCCTTGCCAAGGTATTGATTGATTATGTAATTAAATATGATAAATAAATATTTTGTTTTTGAGAAATGACGAGAAAGAATACATGAGTGAGAATAGGATAATAAGAGAGAAAGACTATGTTAAATGAAAAGTAGAATTTAGCTCCACTAGTTAGGTGAAAAACTAGGGAAAAATACTGCACAAAAAAGTGGAAAGCCTAAAAGCAAGATTTTACCATATCTGGGTACATCATGCTCTCCCCTAAAATTCGAACTCAAAAGTTACTAAACACAAGGCTTCAGATCTTACATTCTGTAATATATTCATAATCCTCTTAATTTAAGATATGGAAGCATTATTGATCTCGCATTGAGTTCGATTCTGCATCATATTCACAATCTCCCTCATTGAAGGTCGCTCTTCAGTAATGTCGCGTAAGCAGAGATTAGCAATTTGGATCATGTTCTGTACCTCCATCGTGTGAATGCGATCTATCAAATTTCGATCAACAATTGTCATGAATTTGTCAATGTCTTCTCTGAAACGATATGGCTGAGTCCATTCTGCCAGAGGTGTGTCTTCATGTAGTGCTTTTAAACCTGTAATTAGCTCGAGAAGAAGCACACCAAAGCTATACACATCACTTTTAGCTGAATATCTTCGTGTTTTCACGTATTGGGGATCCATGTAACCATAACTCCCTCTAACAGCAGTGACTGTAAACTGATTGTCTTTTGGGCCTAACTTTGATAGTCCAAAATCAGCCAATTTAGCACAGTTGTCGTCCACCAGCAAAACATTTGCAGACTTAACATCACGGTGCAATATCGGGGGTCTTGCTTCTTCATGAACGTATTGCAATGCTACAGCAACCTGACAGGCTATGTCCATACGAGATGGCCAAGATAACGGACTTGCGAGACCTCTCTCCGTGTGAAGTCGATCATACAAACTCCCGTTGGAAATGAACTCGAACACAAGAATTCGCTCACCTGCAGATGCATCATTCACAGAATTGTTAGAGAAAAATATAGCAATGGAATTATTTTATAAAAGGATTATATATATATATATATATATATATATATATATATATCATTCTAATAAAAAATTAATTATTTAAGAATAAATTTTGATTGCTCATTTTATTTATTTTGATTCAATAATAATATAAGGTAATAAAACTTATATTGCAATCTTATGAAAGATGGAAAACCAAAATCTATATTATGGATAAAAAAAATTATTGGTATTTGAAATTTTATTGTTCAAATTTAGGAAAGTGTTTATTGCTATTTTTTTTCAATTTTGAATTTATAATTTCTCATATATATAAATTTTAAATTGAAAACTTTAAAAAATAAATTTATGGAATATTCAATTCTATTTCACTACACACTGTATGTTATTGTATAATAGAGTAATTAGTTTTAACTTTATTATTAATCTTGAATCTATTTTAATTTTGTATTTATATTGGAAAGACAGATTAAAATTGGAGTTACAAATGTTTTCAAACTTTGAAAAAAATTGATATATAACATATCATGTGTGTTGAGTGTAGTTCAAATATTTTAAGTTTTTGGTTTTTTTGGATTTATTTTCCTGTGTGTTTGGTTTAAAATGTAAAGAAAAATATTGAAATAATAAATTTAAATTTTATATAACCTAATATTTTGAAAATTTTCCAAAAAATTAAATCAAATAACAAATGCTAATTATTTGATTAAAAATTATATTTTTAAATTAAAAAATATAAAAAACTAAAAAAAAACACTGAAATTGAAAAGAATTAATAATCTGAAAGCTTGTACCAAATTGCAACCACTTATAATCCAACATCCAAAACAGAACTTTTCACAATGGCTAACATGAACATTATATCTTCAGATTAAGAGGATACACAAAAACTCAAAAAAGAAGAACATGAAATTGAGAAGAATTAATGATCTGAGAGCCTGTACCAAATGTTAACAACCTGTAATCCAACATCCAACATGGGCATCTTTTTAAGTGAGAATATTGTGGGATCCCACTAACATGGGCTTCTTTTAAGTGGGTATATTTTGGAATCCAATTAACCTGGAGAAGGTTAATTATTTGATTTTGTCTATGTATATAGGAATGATATCTCAAAATATTCAAGAAACAATTTATCATAATAGTTAATATAAGCATTTTTAAGTAGAGGAAAATTGTGTAATTCTCTGGATCAGACAAATATTAGTAACACCAATTAAAACAAATATTAGTAACACCAATTATTTGAACCTGTTCATGTCCATCAAATTCCAAAATATATCCTTTTGCAAAAATTAAACTCGAAGGGAAAAGAAATTGGGGTTCCAACCACTGAACTAAGACCCGATGACAGTGTTTATGGCAATATTGTAAACCAAGGAAATTGCGAAAGAAGGGAATAAGAGCACACCTGCTTGTAAACACAATCCGATTAGATCCACCAGATGAGGATGACGTGGAAGTCTGAGGAGCACAGACAATTCCTGTCTGAATAAAGCGGGATCTAAATTCGTTGCTCTCTTGACAGCGCCTACCCGATTACCTGGTAAATTGGCACGATACACAAATCCGGAGACGCCCTGTCCAACTTTTGTTGTGAAATTGTCAGTGGCGTTGGCCAGTTCCTCCCTTGTATATGTGCATATTCCTATGCCTTCCTCGAACCAGTTCAGTTCTTCCACTGTGTGTGAGCGTAAGTCTATAAGATCCATCTTCAAATAGTTCCCAATAGGGTTCGCTGGCTGTTCCCTTGCGCATGTTTGTGGATGTATGCTCCCTTCGAAAAGGTTCCCGCTAGGGTTTGCGAGTTGCTTCACGGGGTAAGTGCGTTTGCGGGCAGCCTTCACAATGGCGATGACAATGAAAACAATGACGATGAAAGCAATTTCGATGAAAACAACGACAATGGATGTCATGATATCTGTCATCACAATAAGCCCAACTACTACCATTACAACAGTGGCGATGAGGATTCCTTTTGTCGCGGCACCAACGGTATGGGGAGGAGAATTGTCCATATCGGTGCGAGTGGAAAGAAAATGGTGGGCAAACAAAAGCAGAAAAATAATACGCTATCGTTGCAACCCATAAGGAACCATGCCAATCGCTGCCATGATTTCTGTAATTCTGATATTTGCTGCGTAAACGCATTGTCCAGGAACAATGAACAGCAAGCGATGCAGCGAACAAATAGCAATGAGCGATCAAGCGAAATCCGCGTTTGACCCGTTACCTACGAAAATGGGTTGTCCCCACTGCGGAATCCGCGTTTGACCCGTTACCTACGAAAATGGGTTGTCACACTTTGGAATTTCGTTTACTGTCGCTCAGATTATGATTTGGCGGAGATGATTGGTCCTATAGTATGCATGCGTCTTGCAATTGTACGTTTTTGAAATAAAAATGAGATGATGCAATTGCGCAGCGTCTGACGACAATTTTTATTATTTAAAATATGTATGGTTTACAAAGACAAGGGCATTGTTAATTGTTTTGTCACGAAGCAAATCTTCATAGATCTAATTAATAATATATTATTATTATTATTAAATTGTGTTTTTAAATTTGCATAAATTAATAATATAAATATTTTAAAAATAAATCTTAGTCTTTGATTTGTGTATAGTACTCAAAATATCTTGAAATATTTTATGGAGGTTAGATTCATGGCATCCACCTAATAATTATTCATAATTAAATTAAAATACTTTGAAAATAAATCCTAGTCTTTGATTGATTTGTGTATACTACTTAGAATATTAATATTTTGTGGAGGTTAGATTCCTGGCATCCACCTTATAATTATTCATAATTAAATTAAAATACTTTGAAAATAAATCCTAGTCTTTAATTTGTATATACTATGAATATTTTGAAATATTCTCTGGAGGTTAGGTTCATGGCATCCACCTAACAATTATTTATAATTAAATCAAAATTTTGGAAGCTCTATTTTAAAATAGACATGCTTAGTGTTTTGTTAAGGCACTTTGAGGTGTAAAGGACACCGGTTCAAAACTCCTTGGGAAAATTCCAACCATGGCATTAAACAAAATTATGCTCAAGAACAAGTACCCCCTTCCCAAGATAGATGATATTTTGGATTAACTGCAACAAGAAAAATACTTCACCAAGATAGACTTAAAGTCTAGATATCACCAAGCTCAAGCCAAAGAAAGATATATTTAGAAGATTGCCTTCAAAACTAGGCAAGTTTTGTATGGGTGGTTAGCCATTATGTTTATCCTATGCAATGCATCAGCAACATTTATGATGTTAATGACTGATATAGTTTTCCCTTTTATAGATTCATTTGTTATTGTCTATTTTCTTGATATATTAGTATACAATCCTATCTCGAAGGAGCACATCTCACATTTGATACAGGTGCTAGAGTCATTGAAGAATCAACAATTGCTAGTAAATCTCAAGAAGTGTAAGTTTGCATAATAATGTTTGGTGTATCTAGGGTATGTGATCGGTGGAGGAGAGTTGAAGATAGATCCTACCAAGGTGGAGGCCATCATGAAGTAACTGATGCCTACTAATATTTTTGAGGTTAGGAATTTCATCGGGGTAGCATAGTACCCGAGGAAATTAATAGTCTCATTTTTAGCAATAGAAGCACCACTTGATGCCATAATAATGAGTGGTAAGAGTTTCGAGTGGGGAAAGGACCAATAAAGGGTATTTCAAGCTTTTAAAAAGAATATCAATTAAGCACCAGTTCTGGCATTACTGAACTTGGAAGAGCCCTTCAAAGTAGAGACATGTGCAAGTGGGTATCCTATGGAAGTGGTACTCATGTAGGGAGGAAGGCATGCATGCAACCATTCTAGTGTATTTCATGGGCTAGTTCGCAACTAATCTACCTACAACAAGAAGCTCTATGTCCTGGTGCAAGCTACGAGGAAGTGGAAATACTATATAATGGGAAATGAGATAATAATCCAAAAAGTTCATCAATGACTATAATACCTACATTCCTAGAGTAAACTATAGTTGACCAATCATTGCAATTGGATGGGGTTTCTAAAATAGTTTCATTTAGTGATCAAGTATAAGAAGGAGAGAATGAACAAGTTGATTGCAATGATTTTAAGTCCACCCACATCAAACATCACAACTTTGGGAACTCTTATGGACATGCATCCTTTCACAGATGATGCATACGGAGAGACATGCATATAGGATGGGGACTTTAACGATGTATTTTAGTAGTTGTAAATCTAGTGTCATGTGCATGATGTTATAGAAAAATTGACTATAATATCCAGAATGGGTTACTCTATAGGTTATATAAGTTATGTGTTCCTAAAGGTGAGTGACTACAACTCATCAGACAAGATCACACTTGCAAGGCCACTGAGAATTTGTGTATGGAAGATATTGGCCAACTTCCAGATGTATGAACTTTGGAAAATTGGATTCAAATGATAGCTTCTATCCAAGGCTAAATGGTACACCCAATAGAAGGTGGAGGAAAAATGTCCTCACCTCATTAAGTAGAAGCTTTTGGAGACCAAAATCCTCCCAAAATTGGGAGGTACTATCCATATTGCATCACTATATTCCTTCCCATCCATCCTAATGCTTTTAAAGTGGAAAAAGTGGAGGAATTTTTGGAAAATGTAACTAGGTTTTGTCTTCATTTAATGTATTTCAGTCATCTTGTAATGTACTTGTCAAAATAATAAAGAAAATAATTATTATTATGACTTATTAAAGCATGGGTTTCATGCTTGTGTCGTCATGTTTTAGGTAAAATTCCCCATAAAGGACTTTTAGGATTTATTCTAAGGGATTAGAGTCTTTGTACTTTTAAAGTGACCCTTCTTAGGATTTTGAATCATGTAGAAAGGTCAAGTATTAAGTCAAATATGAATTATGCTACCTCCACATGAAGTCGGCCTTAAGATGATCAAGTCAGCCTCAAAGAGGGTTATTCGACCTCATAAAGGGACTATAAAAGAAGTCGTTTGAACTTCATTTGAAGAACACTCTCACAAGAAAGTTTGGTATATCGTGAATCTATAAAAAGTGTGAATTGGAAGGAGGAAAATGAAGTGTGAGTTTGGTCTAGTAGAAGGAAAGAAAGAAAATTGAAACTTTGGTATAACTATCTTTCTCTCTCTCGTGCCCTGGTTTGGGAGATCAAAGTTATATTATTGATGTCGTAGCTAGTTTTCGTGTGATGTTGTTGCCATTATATGTCGAAGTTGCTATTGATGGGTGTTTCTACCTTAGGAATTTGTATTGGGTCAAGATTGAAGTTTATAAGAGAATATCGAAGTATTCTAGTGAAGATCGAAGTCTCCAAGGCAACATAGAAGTGACTGGGTTGAAGAAAGTGCTGCCACTACTGCTGCTACTGCTAGGTCAAGAAGGATCATCTACAAGAGAAGGAGAAGTTTGACTTGGTGTGGAGGAAAGTTTGTTTCAAGGTCTAGAGTCTTGTAATATCTCTGGAAAACTATTGAAGGAATAATCACTGACTGGGTTTTCCCTTAGAGAGGGGTTTTCCCCTAGTTGTGAGCCTATATCCATTATCCATTTTGCTTGATGAACTAAAATAAAGAAGATATATGGAAACATAATAAGAAGTCAATAAAATCACAAGTAATTAGCAAGTATAAGAAAATATTTCTACCTTTCCAATTTTTTAACATGGTATCAAAGCTTTGGTGTAGAAATAAGAAAAAGGTAGTCTCAAGCACTTGATCAAGGAATCATTCAAAAGGATTATTCAAGGGAAGAATTATACTATATTCAAAGACAATGTATAACACTATCAAGAGAGATAACAAACTTGAAGGAGCCTCAAACTACAGGTCTTAGAAGAAGAATATTGACTTCATCCTTGAAAAGCACAAGGTTCTAGACTTGGTCAAAGGAGAAGTAAATAATCCTACTGATGACTCGAGTTATGCTGACAAAGTAAAGTTCATAGAATTAGAAATGGTGTGCACGACTATAATGGTAGAAGGAATAAAGGACAGCCTTGTCCCATTTATAGTCAACATCAATCATGCTCAGGAAATGTATGAAGCCTTGTTAAAGTTATTCACTATTAAGAATATTGGTCAAGTAGAAAGCTTGAAGAATGAACTAAGGACCACAAAGATGACTAAAGAAGATAAAGTGGCCTCCTTCTTTGTGAACATAGCAAGAATCAGGGATGAACTTCTGTTCATTGATGAAATTTCTCCAGACAAA
This sequence comes from Pinus tabuliformis, assembly GCA_031772625.1. Classification (NCBI taxonomy): domain Eukaryota; kingdom Viridiplantae; phylum Streptophyta; class Pinopsida; order Pinales; family Pinaceae; genus Pinus; species Pinus tabuliformis. Next base: position 864,116,713 of record CM062815.1, read on the forward strand.
GAATTTGTGGTCACTGCTCTATTAGGATTACCACCTACTTGGGGTGCATTTGCTACAGGACTTAATAGTTGGAAGGAAGTTCCCACTTTTGAAGAACTATGGATTGTTTGCAGCCAAGAAGAATTAAGGATCTCACTAGTTTCCAATCCTAAAGGAGTTTCAAATGCCTACACTTCTCAACATAAAGGAAACTTCAAAAATCGAAAGGACCAAAAAGGAAGGTAGACATGCCCAAGGTAGAATTCTATCAATGTCATAAGAAGGGTCGCTACAGGAATGACTATCCTAACAATCCAAGAAATAATAAGAGAGAAATAGATCATGCTAACCTTGCTAAAGAACAAGATCCAAATATGCTAACTTGCACTACTAAGTCCTCTGATTTTAGTCTTAGATGTCCTATTTTGTATTTTTGATGTTTTAGAATTTATAGGTTTTAACATATTTTTGGGAAAGACATTTTCAATTCATTTTTGTAAGTATCCCTCAAGATTTGGAGGGAGCCCTCAACATCTCGTAAAGACAATTTTATCGTTTCCTTCCAGTTCTTGGTTTAATGCACTTGTTTAAGTTTTGATTATATTAAATACTAATCACCATTCTCCCTCTATTGTTTTGATTAGGAAAAACATATGTTATACCCTCAAGGAGTATGGAAGTGAGCCACCCAAGGTAAGGGTTGTCAATGGTATGCATTAAACTACAAAACATTGATTTATTTAAATATTTTATTCATTTGAAAATCTGTTACTAACATTGTTATGTCTAGTTATATTGAATCCTACTGATTCTTATATTGGGTGATTCATCATTTGATAAGCCTACCCCACTCATATTCTTAATTGATTTTATAGAACCCTACACAGGTTCTTTGGAAAACCCTAACCTAATGGTAGGCTAACGTGAATGTATGAAACCCTAAAACTACTTAAGGTTACTAAGAAATGTTATTTGGAGTTTTTGTTGATAATGCCACGTTTAGGATTTTGGTATGATTAGGAAAACCTAACTTGTTAGGTTTTAAAGATAAAGTCTAAAATCCTGAACCTTTGAAGTATTGTTAATTTTGGGTTTTCTATGTTGCTATATTAACACCCTAACTCATTAGGGTTTGGTGGAATGTGTAGGCAATACCCTTATAATGTCTTAGAAATTATTTCCTTGGAATGCGTGTTTGTTCGATCAAACCCTAGTCTAATCAAGTTTGTTTGTCTAACTCTTATTGATATTTGTGAAGTTAGGTTTAACTAACACATGATATGAAATGTTTATGGATGATGAAGTCCTAGAAGTATGATTTGATATGTTTATTTGTGATCATGAATCCTAGGGTTTGGAACTAAGCCCTAGTCAATGTTGTTTTCTCTAGGATGATAGTATTTGTGAAATTCTAGGATTTTGGAGTTAAACCTTAGTTGAAGTGAAAATATTTTATGTATGATGACAGTGTGATAATGTAATAATTTGAGATTTGTGTAATATCGTTGAAATATGAGATTTAATTAAGATTGATGTTTGATTAAAATTCTAGGGTTTGCAACTAACTCTAGTGGAAGCTGGTCATGTTGATGACTAACTCGTGGTTGGGTTTGATTAATTAATTCTCATGTATGAAATATAGGATTTATGTGAAACCCTAGTACAAAGTCTAACATATGAATTCTGAAATTTGTTAGATGCTTTGTTGATCTCTATTTGTTTGAATTGTTTCTAGGGTTTTTTATGTGATAAGGTATGTCATACCTTTGGAAGAAACATTGAAATCCTAGATATAATGAAATTTATTATGAAGTAGTCTAGGGTTTATGAAAAATTCCCTAGTAAGATGTTGAAGAGTATGTGTCTCTTGTTTGATTTGGTATTTGATATATATAAGGTTGAAATGCTTCTGTGATTCTCATATAACTAACTTCATGCTTCTATAGATTTGTTTTTACTAGCTATCTAAGTTGTGCAGGTACAAAATCTGCAATATGGTGAAGATGTTCGTTGATGTGATAAACATGATGTGGTTGGTGATGGGAATGATAACTCCGATGAAATAGTTACAAGCCACAAAGGTTTCTATGATGTCGAAGTAAAGAAGTAAATCTCCCTAGATTAAGAGGGAGCCCGAAAATCTCCCCGAGATTAAGAGGGAGCTTGGATATCTCCCTGGTTGAGAGGGAGGGCATAGTTTTGATTGGTGAAATATTTTTGGAAGACATGTTGTTGTATATGAAGTAGGAGATAAAAGTGCATGATTGAGGAATCTTTCGTCCAATATTCAGCTGATTTTCCTACTATGATGAGGAGAAACATCAGGTCTTTAGAAGACCCTAGAGGTTTGTGTTTAAGTATGTACATGTGAAAGTATATTATTTATTGGGGTTGTGTTTGTACATGTGAATCTATGGAAGGATTTTTGATAGCATGCTAGTTACAAATCAGTTTGATTAGGAGAGATTGGTTATCCTTGATCTGTTGGATCAAGGATTGTTCTGGCTTTGTGAGTGAAGCATTGCCTGGGAGGACATTTAGTCAGCACTTTGTGATGATGTTTAGGTCTCGAAGCTAGAAAGGTGGTATTGGTTATTGAGCTCTATTTTTGGATACATCCCTGGATCCCTAGGTTGATGGTTAGCAAGTAATTCTGATGGTACCTAGAGAGGTTGAAAGCTTGAATCTATCTTATTCTCTCTTTTATATATTTCCCTAGTCAGGAATCTAGTCCATGTCATTGTGGTTCCTAAACTATTGAGACACCAATGGATATATTTCCCTGGTCACTAGTCCATGGCATTGTGGTGCCTTAAGTTCTTCATGGTTCATATAGTTGAGATCTTTCCTTGTACTTTTATATATATGAATACCTCCCTAGTTAAGAGGAAGTGTTGGAAAATGTAAATAGGTTTGGTGTTTATTTAGTCTATTTGAGTCATCTTGTAATGTACTTGTCAAAAGAATAAAGAAAAGAATTATTATTATTATTATTATGACTTACTAAAGCATGGGTTTCATGCTTGGGTCATCATGTTTTAGGGAAAAGTCCCCATTGAGGACTTCTAAGATATATTCTGAGTCAATAGAGTCATTTTACTTTTAAAGAGATCCTTATTAGTCTATTGAATCATGTAAAAAGGTTAAGTATTGAGTCAAATATGAATTATGGTGCCTCCACACCAAGTCATCCTTAAGATGATCAAGTCGGCCTCAAAGATGGCTATTCAACCTCACCAAAGGATTGTAAATGAAGTAATTGAAAATCCATTTGAAGCACACTCTCATAAGGAAGTTCGATATCTCTTGAAGCTGGAAAAAGTGCGAATTGGAAGAAGGAGGAAAAGGAAGTGAGATTTTGGTCTAGGAGAAGGAAACAAAGAAAATCAAAACTTTGGTACAACTATCTCTCTCACATGTCCTATTTTGGGAGATATAAGTTCTCTTATTGATGCCATAGCCATTTTCCATGTGATTTTTCTTCCACTGTAAGCCAAAGTTGCTATTGTTGGGTGTCGCTGCCTCAGGAAGTTGTATTGGGCCAAGATCAAAGTTTTTAGAATATGATCAAAGTAGTCTAATGAAGATTGAAGTCTCCAAGGCAGGATAGATGTGACTGGGTCGAAGAAAGTGTTGCCACTACTGCTGCTTCTAGGTAAAGAAGGATCATCTACAAGAGAAGAGGAAGGTTGAATTGGTGTGGAGGAAAGTTTGTGTCAATGTCTAGATTCTTGGAATATGTTCGGAAATATATTGAAGGAAGAATTAGTGGTAGGGTTTTCCCCTAGAGAGGAGTTTTCCCGTGGCTATGAGCATATATATGTTTTCCATTGTTTTATGTTCTTTTTCTTTGGTAATTTCTTGACGAACTAAAATAAAGAAGATATAATGAAACCTAATAAGAAGTCAAGAAAATCACAAGTAATTGTCAAGTATAACAAAACCTTTCTGCCTTTCCGATTTTCTAATAGGAATTATCTCACCAAACCAATTTTACTAGCATATCCCAATTTAGAAATTCTATGTCTTAACCTTCCAAAATAATTTTATGGCATGAAATGGAATTTTTTTTAGTAAAACTTTGTCACCTAATCATGCGCCCCTACCACTATTCTACACACAAATACCTTTCCAACTTCACAATAATCTCCTTAATCAGAGTCTATATGTAAAAGTTATGCCACCTAAAAGTTCACATTATTTTTTTGAGCACCATGATTTGAGAGGATGCCACATTAGCCCCCATAATTCATGGAAAATTGACTATAAAAGTGATCATGATGAAAAATATTTTAGAAGAGCCAATATTGAAACTCTAGTTACAAGTTGAAGGAGTCAAACTTAACCACTAGTAGGCTATTGGGTTGTCTTAAAACTAGGCCACTAGGAGGAAAAGGGGTTCCATTGTATTAGAGTGCATTTTGTTCCATATATGAGTAGAGTAGTCGAGAGTGGCTAGGGAGAGAGAAAACATAAAGGGTTTATGCATTGTAACAGCGCATGGGCCACATGTATCACTTTTTTGTAATTGCGTCCATTTCCATTTAGAGAAAGAGAGAACAAAGCGACGTCACCTTCTAGTTGGGTTTTCTCCTAAAAGTGTTTCCGAGGTCATATCTTGTGTCATTGTAGTTTATGTGTGATTGTCCTATTTTTTCTCTATTTTTTGCACAATTATAATTTTTATGCATACACAATAAATAGTAATTAATAGATCTATAAATGTTTCGAGAAATAAATCCTCATAGTGTAGATTTCATACTTTGTAATATATTTTAGTAGATCTATTGTGACAAACTTTCCAATATAATATCCATCGAAATTTACCAATTAATTATATGCATTCACAAAACAAATGTCTAATGCAGTGGAAAAACCTCCAAATTGCTCAAGACAATATAGGATGGGGAAAGCATGGAAAGAATTTCATCACAATGTGAAAAATATATAAAGAGGTAGCGAAATTGAGCAAGAACACTTCAAAATGATTCAATAGAAACAAATAGTCCAAAATTTGAATGAAAATAGAGTAATGAAGGAATACATTTTAAAAATTGTCTACAAAAAAAAATAAACACAATGAGACAATTTTTTTTATTGAATATGTTATTGGTTATTAAATTGTTGTCCTAGTGGCTAAAATGCATCGTTGATGATAGTAGAAAAAGAATCCACATGATCTTAAGAATGCACATGTGTTCTTGAGAACATACAGACATTTTCAATAATGTACACACATTATAGAATGCATGCATTATTCTATCTCTTTCTCCCCCCATGTTATCCTTCCTCTTCCCCACTCTCTCTATTTTCCCCTAATCACTATGTTTGTCTCTCCCTCCCTATCCCCTGTCCATATTTGTCTCAGTCTCCCTCCCTCTATCCTTCTCTCTCTCTACCTTACTCCCCCACTATCCTTCTCCCTCTCTCCTCGATCACTCTCTCTCTCACTCTCTTTTCCTCTCCCTCTCTCTTCTTCCATCTCTATCCCCCCACCATCTCTCTCTTTATTTTCCTCTCTTCCCCATCACCATATCTCCCTCTCTCCACCTCTCCCTCTCTATGTTTGTATCTCTATTCTTCCCCCTCCACACTCTCCATCCCTCCATCTATCCTTCTCTCTCACTGTTTTTGTTGTTTCATTTATCATCTTCCAATTAATTATCGAACCAATCTTTTGAACCATAGTTCCCTTGCCAATTCCCCTTCATGCCATTTAATCAATCCCTATAGCTAAATAAAATCACTTTGTCGAATGTAAATTGGGGGCTTCAATGTGCAGAGAGTGTTTTTGTGTCATTCAATCTGATATAACTGGCCCCTGTCTCAAACCATATAAGATACTTATCCCCTCAATTAGTCTTCAAGATAAAAATTTCTCTTGTTCATATCCCATCACAATGTTTCCATTTTATTTGGAGCATCGATCTGTATAGATTGTTCACAACTTGGATCAACATTGGTAGGAACTGAAGCCAAATTACACCTCCTTAAGCTTAGATTGTTGAAGAATTAACTAGGTTTGGTCTTCATTTATTATGCTTGGGTTGTGACTTGATGATGATCTTGTCAAAATAAAATGTTATTATTGATGTACTTGTCAAAAGAAAAGAAAAATAAATTTATTTTGTAAAAGAGAATTATTATTATTAAAATGGGTTTCTTGCCCACCATGTTGTGCTCCTAGGCCAAACACTCATTGTGTGCTCTAGGTGTGTTTTTGACAAGTCAAAGGGTCAAGTTCATTATGCACTAGCCATTTGAGGGCCCATGTAACAAGAAATAAATATTATTAATGTATTCTGTGGAGTCTAGAAGCCTTCAAGTGATGGGTCAGCCAACCAGCTACATGTCGGCCTAGTGAGGGATAATTCACTTCCTAAGAATCCTATAAAGAAGATCCAATATGCTCATTTGGATACACAGCATTCAAGCTATTTCATCTTAGATCCAAGTAAGGAGAAGGCATATGATCCAACGTATTTTCTAAGGAAGGAGAAGTGAAAATTTGGAGATCAGAAAATAAGTGATATTTTGTTTTTGTGACTCACATGTGTGAGTTCTTGGAAGACCTGGTGTTTCCTCAGTCTATTTTGCAGAGAATTTATTTAGGGTTTGGTTGTCTCATCACTTGTTTTCATTTGGTTATTGGTCTTGGAAGTCTTCATTGGATAGACTTTATAAGCAGATATATTTTTTTGGGTTTCCCCTCTTAGGGTTTTGGCCCTGGCTAGTAGCCTACATCTAGTGCTCTTATGTTTGCATTGTGATATTATTATTTGCATTTATATTGATGATGAACATAACTAAATAATGATGAAAATTTCCTAATATAAATCACAAGAAAATGTTAAGGATTAAAGAGAAATCGATTTAATAAATACTCTAACTTGATGCCCTTGATTTCTCAACATGATTTTAGAGCTAGGAATTTGATCAATGGGAAGAAAGAATATCAATTTGGCAATATTTCAGTTCAAGGAAGACATTCATCCTAAGACGAATTTGTGGAGGCATAAATATCAAAATTTTGTGCATGAAATCAAGATCAAATCGTAGAGATGGGGCCACAGACCCTTTTCAAGGTTAGTTAGGGTGTTTTAAGATTAATTTAAGTCTATTCAAGGAGACTGGATTATTAAGAGGAAAACCCTATAAAGGTCGCACTCTTTGGATGGCAGATCGAAGAATTTTTTGTACCTACATTAGCCCTTAATCACTTCATTAGGGCTTTAGACCTACTATAGCTCGATCAAGAACATAAAAGTTATATCTTTTAGGAACGAAGGGGTTATCTTCAAGCCTAAGGGAGGCCACATTCACTAGAATTAGAGTGAATATCCAAGGAATAGCACAAGGTATGAAATCACCCTTATTTCCATGAGCAAATTTTCATCTTTGGTATGTATATATGAGTCACTGTGTATTAGCAATTTTCCAAAGTCTTGTGAGGAATTCAAGGATTATTTTGTTGGCATCTATTCTAACCCTAAGAAAGGATACAAATTCTCCATATATAAGAAAATTATCTAAGGTATGATTTCAGTGCATAAGTGCTAATTAAAAACTTTTTGTAGAGGCTACAACCACCCTCCAAAATTTTGGAGCCTTCTTTCTTAACCATAACAGCTCATCTCGCACTGATCCATGTATTCATGCTTCGACTGAGACTTGTATTTTCATTTTGGTTTTTTTTTTCTTACTTTTTTGATTTTATAACTCATAATTTGATCTCTTAAATTGGTCCCACAACAGTTCTAGGCTTGCCCCCCAGAAACTACGCAATTCTTAAGGGAAACTAGGCTTGCTATTGGGAATTGCATAGTCCTAATTACTAGTGAGCCTTGAGCTCAGAAAATGTGTAGTCATGAAGAGGCATCCCAACACTGAGCCCAGAAATTGCACAACCCTCACTGAGCTAAGAAACTACGCAGTGCACTGAGCCGAAAAGTTTCCCAGTTCTGAGAACTACATTGTCTTTCTCGGCAATGTGCATGGAAATTTTCCATGGAAAAAAAGAAGAAGAAAAAAGAATCCCTAAAAAATAGGGATCTATTTTTAGTATCCCGAAGGAGTCACTTACGCTATATTTATAAACTTCCTGCAAGTGTCTCTTTTTCCTTGATTTTAGGCATGCACGTCATAGATCCTAATTTATCCAAATCTATTTAATCGACGCTACTATATCTCATTTTCACACTAGATCTTGGAGCTATAACATTCCCAAGGAGATCAAGGAGCCTTCGATGCAATCGTCATCTCTTTTCTCGGTGATTTTTTCTTTTATCGTCTTTTGCTGCTTTTTCTGTCATTTTTTATTGTTTGGCTTGTGCGAATGTTGTTTAACTTATTTATATTCATGGTTGTTGACGTATTAACTTGATTCAACTTGTAGAAGTTTTATTTCAGGTTATAGATTTCATTTCCCAAGTGTCAAATTAGATTTCATGTTTTCACACCAACAATTGTTGTTGTGACGACCCTCCTCACTTACTTCATATTCCTTTCATTTGATCAATTACTACACTTGATTCACATCATCCACCAATAGTTAGTCAGATTTGTACTCAGCTTCACGCTATCTCTTAGATATTATTGTTTTTCCCACTTCCCTTGTGAAGATCTGAGTTTGCGTTTGCCAGATCTCACTTTGCATAGATGGCATTGTGCAATATGGAGGCTCAAGCCATAAGCTTGGCCTCTAGAACTACACAGTTGATAGTCTAAGTTGGCTCTAACTATTGACTATGCAGTTTCAAGAGCCACCCTCTCAGATTGGCCACTAAGATTGCGCAATGGGCAATATCTCTCAAGCCCTTGCCCAAGTTGAGCTGAACATTGCACAGTTCCAGTCACCAAGCTTCCACCTTGGTTGTTGAGACTGCATAGTACGCATTTACCATGGTTAACTAGTCCCCCCTATCAAAAAAAAATTCACAATCCCTCACATCCAGTGCCTAACTTGTTGCTTGAACTTTCCTTGAAGTTGTTTTTATTTAAAGTAACATTTTCTTGCAAACATGCTTTGTAAAGGACTTTGAAGTAGATTTGGAGGACTGACATGTCTATGTTAGTATCACGTAGTCAAGGTTATACAAATTTTTATGCAAGTACCCTGCCTTCGTATGTACATACATCATCAACTAGATTGTCTCATATACGAATGAACGAATTATGAATTTGAGCAGTGCCAATGATCAGAATCTTGCCACCTTCAGGGAAGAAGACTTTGAACAGATGTATCATTTTCTCGAACCAGTGAAATGCATGGACTCACTCTTCTATTCCACCCACAGTTACGTGAACACAAGAGACATTGTTAATCACTGAGTGAAAGAGCCATGAATGTTTCAATAGACACCCACCCATGGCGACAAGATAGAGTCCCTAAGGAAGGCTTATGTTTTATTGATTATATTTGATTTTATAATCCATGGTCAAGACAACACAAAAACCTTTCATACTTACTATATGGAATCTGTGTGCAACAACAGTTACCTGGCATGAACTGGAAATTGACACCATGAGAGACTTTCATGAACATCTATTGCAAGTTTCTTTTAGATTATAGTTATCGAGGAGTGATGGCATGACTAACTGACCTCTTTATCATCCTACTATGCAAGCTTATATTTGAGCAATATCCACCTTGCTTGCCCCAAGAAGAAATCGAGGCGATAGTAGACATTACAAATTAGTATGCCTCACCAAGAGGGACCTTAATCAGAGTATTTGTTTGAGAGAATCCTCTGCATGTATTACCAACTTATGCCACTGGAAAATTGATCATGCAATAATTATCATACTATCTTGCTATAAGGTTATCAACAACGCTGCATAGGAAGAAGAGAGAAACATAGCCCACTCTTCCTTTGTGAATCAGATTATAAAATATAAAGAAATTGAAAGTTGTAGATGTCGACGCTAAGGAAATATTGAGATTCAAATTCTGCACTAAGGACTTCAATACATATGATTACCATAGTATTTTCAAGGACCACTGCACGAGAGTTTATTTTTTGTGGATCAATGAGGCATTTCATTGGCCAAAGGAGGATCCTTGGAGGTATTTCTATGATTCCTCCAGACTCAATGATTCGATCAGTATAGAAAGGACTTTAAAGGCTGCTCTACAAACAATAAAGGCTCCAGAAGAAACAACAGTAGTAAGCTACAATCCCATATAGGACAAGGGAAATAGGAAGTTTGTTGACAATCCAGAGGGAGAAAAAAGATGAAAAATGAAAGAAGATCCTCTTATCGCAAAGGAAGAATTTAAGCAGTGGAAGAAAAGAGGAAGCAAAGGATACAAAGAGTAGAACGAAGGAAGAGTGAAAAGAAGGGGTTGTAGGAAGAATAATAGCTATAGGAGACAAAGAAGAAGCCGGAAGAAGAACAAAGGCAAGGCATGATGATAGAGGAAACAACACCAATACATGTTGAAGAGTCGTAACAATGTGAAGTTGAGTAGGAAGGTGGACAAATGCAAGATCAAGAGCTTTCTTAGTAGATTCAACAATTGATTGAAGTGACAGACATGTGTTGGAAGAGGAGCAAGAACATGAAGATGTTGACATGATACTGAGAGCACCACAAGCCATCCCTTAGTCTCCAATACCTCAACGAGTGTTAGGTCCCTATAGTACTAGTGTATTTCCCCACTATTATTGTTATTGTATCCCCTTATTGTTATTGATGCTCCCTTGTTGTCCCCATATTGTTATTATTGTGCCCTGTAGAATCCCATTATTGTTATTCTTGTGCCCTTACATTATTATTGTTCTGTTGTGACCCCTTAGACTCCTATATGTAGAAAGGAGGTTTTGTCATTTGTATCATCCAAGAATTGTTCATTTTTGAATGTAAAGGAGGTTTCCCCCTTGAAGAAGCTAATTTTGAAGTTTTTGATCTATCTCTTATTCTATTTTGTGAGCTGGTTGCATAACATTTGGTATGAGAGCTTTCAATTCTAGGGTTTCGCTACATCAAACAAATCAACATGGTATTTTTTCTATAAATTGCTTTCTAAAAAGATTCATATACTAAAATTAAAACCCATTTGATCCAAAATCGATATGAACCTTGTGACCGAATTTCAAATCTTTTCTATCTACATTTTTCGAAATACAAACTAAGCATGTTCGGGTTTTTATAGGCTCCAGAATTCGATCTTAAACAGGTGTCCATGGGAAAGTAGTTATAACTTTCTCTCTGAGAATTAGATTTAAATTTCGTAAGAATTTACATAAATCAGATGGATTTTGGTTTGTTGGGTATCAGTTTTAGGGTCAAAGGCCGAAACAATCACATGTGGCAGTTTGTATAATTTGTCTCTATTGAACAAGTCTATAATTGGGTCATCGTCGAAGATTTGGAAAAAATCCTTCTTGTAGAATCCAACCTCAATCAGACCTATGCGATTATAAATAGGACTTGGAGGGCTACCATAAAAAGAAATTTCAGACCCTGGAGATTCGAAATTGCATAGATACATCAGGTTCAATATCGAACTCCTAGAAAGTGAAAAAAAGGGTGTGTAGTTTTTCAAAAATTTGCATAAGTTTTGTTTGAAAAATCATTTTGAAGTGATTGAAAGTGAATTGTGAAGCATAATTATCATTAATTGCTGACTCAAAGAAAGAAAATGGAAACACCTAATAAGCAACCCAAAATCTCTACTATGACACATGAAGAAGAAGAAGAAATACAACATGATATACAAAATTACAAGACCAAGTGCAACAACTTTCGCTCTCACAAAAAGTAACAGAAGCTAAGATGGATGGTTTGAAGAATGGAATAAATGGTATAGACAACAAATTTAAAGAAAAAACTGAACATTTGAAGAAGGACATGGAAGGTTTGATGGAAGGTTTGGAAAAATTGTGACAAGAAAGGGTTCCTAATTGCGAAAAGGAATTAGAGGAAACTCATGATGAGAGAAAAAGAAATGATAATCATGATTTCGTAGACTCTAATGTTGGATTGAAGACCCACCACATTCCAAAGATTGATATTAGAAATTTTGATGGCAAGGATCTCGTAACATGGATACTACAGGTGGAGCAATATTTCGATCTCCATAATGTGAAAAATACACAAAAGGTACGCATTGCTACTTTATATTTGGAACCCAATCATTTTTTATGGTATCGATGGCTTTTCTCTCCTAAACAAATTTTCACTTGGTTAATTTTTATAGAGGAAATGATAGAACATTATGAGGATACAAAGAGCAACACCTTCTTTAGCCTATTGATAAATCTCAAACAAAAGGGTTCAATGGTGGAGCACATTGAGGACTTAAAAAAATTGAATATAAGGGTAAATGATATTCGAGAGGAGCAAAGGATTGATGTGTTCATAGGGACTTTAAAGGATAAAATCCAACATGAGATTCACCTTTGGGAACTTGATTCAATGGAGAAGGCATTCAAGTTGGCAAGAGAAATTGAAAGCAAAATTATGGCAAGGAAGGAAGCCTACCACTCACAACTGTAAAGATGGAAGTGTTGTTGCCCATAACCTTCCACAACCTATAAGGTTGACACCACAACAATTGGAAGAAAAAAGAGCAAAAGGGCTTTGTTACAGTTGTGATAGAAAATACACTAAAGGTCATAAGTGTACTGAGAATAAATTATTTTACATAGATTGTGAAAAGGAGGAAGAAAAGGAACAAGAAACATCAAAAGAAGAGGATATACATTAGGAACCAACCCTAGTAAAAGAAGAAATGAATCCGACCATATCTTGTAATGCATTGGCAAGAATTACCACTCCTAAAACTCTCAAGATAGAAGGACATGTCAAGCAGAAAATGGTAATAGTGTTGATTGATTCACGTAGTACCCAAAAGTTTATTCATTGTAGGATAGCCAAGGATTTGAATTGGTTCCTATATCCAGTACCAGAGTGTCAAGTGATGGTTTCAAATGGAGAAACCATAAATTTCTCTGGAAAATTTCATAATATCAAGTTATCCATGGCAAAATATGTATTGAATAGTTGAATGCTTTCTATTCCATTGGGTGGTGCTGATGTTGTACTAGGAGTTCAATGACTACAATCTTTGGGAATGATAGCTTTTAATTTTCAAGAAATTTTCTTGAAATTTTTTTGGGAAGGAAAAGAAGTTAAATTAATGGGTATCGCAGGGAAACTGGGAAAGATAATCAGCTCTAACAGCATGAAACATCTTCTAAAGAAATAACAAGGGGGTGTAATTACACAATTATGTTCATTAGAGGTTCCGAAATCAAAATCATCTATTTTTCCATATCTCCAAAAATCCTTGGACAAACATTCCAACTTATTTGAGACTCCCAAAGGCCTCCAATATTCTTATCCAATATTCTTATCTTGATTATATATAGTACAATGTTTCAAAATATTTACAAACATGAACCAAAATCCACCATTTGACTTCAGTAGTTTATTACATTACAAAAATATTCCAAAATTAGCATTGTAATATTCCAAAATTTGCAATGCTAAGGTCCACAACCTAGCCATCATGGAGATATCTTAGTCTAATTACATAAATTTAAAGTGGCAGTTGTTTTGAGTGTTGTAGTTTTGATAAAGCGGGATATAACTCCCCCAAAAGATGCATATATTAAAGTCTGGGTTGTGAAAAGTGTTGGGGATGTTCTGCTTGAAGAGTAGCTTCTCTCACATGTAATTCCATCCACGTGGTGAAGCACGCTGAAGTTGAATCGTATTTCCAAAGTATTCACCCACTCTCATATCATGTCATTCTTACAACTATCGAGAATGGATGCGATTAATGTAACACTTTGGATTTTTGTTTGAATATCAGGGAATTAGGAAAGGGCTCACCACATGAGACCAGAGGAGATCAATGGACAAATGGATTCATACATTTTTATTTACGTATTTGATGTTAGTGGGAATCGTTCTTCTTTTCTAGCTCCTTTTGGTGTTTCTTAAGTAAGATTTAATGGTTCTAGTTTTGCTCGACTTCATGTTTATTTAAGTACTCTCGCAATATAGATATTGTTGGAATTTAATTCCAACTGCAACATAAACAGCTGGACAGAAATCTGATTTTCTGTAGATATTCCAGGCTGTTCGATGTATCAAAGTAGCGCTTGATATTTTGCACATTAATGTGCATTAAATTCTCAGAATTGAATTCCCCTGCAACCGGCGACTTAATTTCTTGAGAAAGGCATCACCGCTTTGCTGCATTCAATACGCAGATAAGCGTTAAGAGATATTTTGATTATTTTATTGTTTAAATCAGATATGTTTTAACATATAAATGTATCACACAGCAGTTCTGTTTAAGGTTAGAAGAATGTAGAAAAAGACAGAGAAGCAGGTAGAGCAGAAAAAACAACAAGAATACAGAGTCGCTGTGTTTTGGAGAAGCAATACATTCTACAGGCTGTAACAACAACTATCTGTGTGTTTCAGCAACAGACTGTGTGGCTAAAGCTGTAATTCTCTAAGATAGTGGGAAATTGGTTTGTGGAACTGAAGCGTTCCTGCTGTAATCCCTCTGTCAAGAGGAAGATGCTTTTCAGCATAAATCTTTTGTGAAAATCCCTCTATGTAAGGAAGATGAATTTGTATCAGTTGGTTTACTGTTTATAAATACAAGTTATTTTTACATTGCTATTACACCGTTGCACGTTGCTGTTACACCGTAAGCAAAAAAATAAACTTGACGTCAAAACAGCGTGCTGTTGTTACACGAGTTTCATCGTTGCTGAAACACCGTTGTTGTTACACTGCAAACAGCAACTGACGAAATTGCATTGCTGAAACACTAGTTTCCGCATTGCTGAAACACCGTATTCCGCAAACGATTTTTATTTCCGCTGTGTTAAAAGAGATTATTGTTCTGTTTTTCAGTTTTGTTTAGAATTATCAGAAATTCCAACATGGTATCAGAGCTGGTCTAGGCACTCAGTGAGTCAAAAACAGAGCTTTTTTTTCACTGTAGGAGCTGTAAGAAGCTTGTTGAGTAGATTTTTCTCCAGCAGAGAAAGTTTCTGCTTGTGTTTAATTATACAGTCAGTATCTTTTCTTTATTTTATACAGAGTGAAGATGGCAGATGCTGGAACAGGTTTGACAAATTCCCAACTGCCACAGTTTAATGGGAAAAATCACAGTTATTGGTCCATAACAATGAAAGCATTGTTTGCTTCTTAAGGAATATGGGAGCTGGTTGAAACTGGCTATGCTGAACCTGTAGATGCAACAACGTTGGCTGCTTTGACAGTAGCAGAAAGAGACCAGTTGAAGAGCGACATGAAGAAGGATGCCAAAGCCCTCTTTTTCCTCTTCCAATCAGTACATGAAAGTGTTTTTCCACGGATTGCAGCAGCAACAAAATCTAAGGAGGCATAGGATATTCTCAAAGCTGCCTATCAAGGCATGGAGAAGGTGAAGACTGCAAAGTTGCAGATGTTGAGGAGAGACTTTGAAACACTCAGCATGAAGGAATCTGATACAATAGATTCATTCTTCACTCAAGTTATTTGGTTGATAACCCAAATAAGATCTCATGGTGAGATACTTGAAGAAAGAAGGATTGTAGAGAAGATCTTGAGAATTTTACTCTCAAGGTTTGAATTTATTGTGGTAGCAATAGAAGAAACAAAAGATCTCTCACAGTTCACGGTAGATGAGCTGAGTGCTTCTCTTTTGTCTCATGAACACAGACTGAGTAGAGGAACAGATTCCTCTCTTGAGCAAGCATTCAAGACTCAGATGTCTTTTGGCCAAGGAAAAGGTCGAGGCAGAATAAATAATGGAGGTAGTGGAAGAAGCCAAAACAGAGGCAGAAATTATCCTGCATGCACAAGTGGAAGGAGCTGCAATCAGAACCAACATGAAGGTTCAAGCAAACAGCAAGCTCATGGACAAAGGTATGACAAATCCTAAGTCCAATGTCATTACTGTAAGAAATATGGGCACTACGCCAATGAATGTAGGAAAAAACAAAATGACATGAATAATAGGCAGAATGTTAATTTTGCAAATGAAGAAGATAAGAATCCAAAGAATGTGCTGTTAACATGTAACATTGCACAAGACAAACAATAAGATTTTTGGTTCTTAGACTCAGGTTGTAGTAATCACATGACTGGAAATATTGCAATGTTTGCCAATCTAGATGAAAATGTGAAATCTGAGGTAACAACAGGGACTGATAGTAATATATCTGTCAAGGGTAAGGGCAGAGTCAGTATCCGAGCAAGAAATGGAGAACAGATGATTGTGCCAGAGGTATACTATGTACCTAGTCTGAAATGTAATCTTTTGAGCATTGGACAGCTCATTAACAAAGGTTACAATGTGTTCTTCAAAGATGATATGTGTACAATCAGAGACATACCTCCAAGTAAGAAGATCATTGCACAGGTGCAGATGACCAGCAATAGAATGTTTCCTCTCAAACTCAGGGCAGATTTGAAGGAAGGAAGAACTATTGCAGCTGTTACACAAGAAGTCTTTCAGGAACAAGTGAAAGATGAGAATTGGTTGTGGCACTTGAGATTTGGACATCTCAATTTCGGAGGCTTGAATCTGTTGCACAGAAAGGGAATGGTAAAGGGATTGCCATTGATCGAGAAACCGGACAGCCTTTGTGAAGGCTGCATCTTGGGCAAGCAACACAAAGAAAGCTTTCTAGCAGGAAAGAGTATAAGGGAAAAATCACCCTTGGAAATTGTTCACTCTGATGTGTGTGGACCGATGCAAATACCATCATTTGTCGGAAATAAATATGTTTTAACCTTCATTGATGATGACACCAGAAAGACATGGGTATATATGCTGAAACAGAAGAGTGAAGTGTTTGAGAAATTCCCCCACTTCAAAACTCTTGTTGAGAAGCAGTGTGGGCATTATATCAAAGTGCTTAGAACATATAGAGGAGGAGAGTACATCTCCAAAGAATTTCTGCGTTTTTGCAGAGAGAATGGCATACAAAAGCAGTTCACCATGAGGTATACACCTCAGCAAAACGGTGTTGCCGAAAGGAAGAATAGGACCATTCTTGACATGGTCAGAAGTATGCTGAAGGCAAAACACTTGCCGCATGAGTATTGGGCAGAAGCTATCATTTGCGCAGTTTACATCTTGAATAGATGCCCAACTAAAGCTGTCATGAACAAAATACCAGAAGAAGCATGGAGTGGTCAAAAGAAAACTGTCACTCACATGAGAGTATTCGGTTGTGTAGCATATGCACATGTACCAGATCAGCTAAGGAAGAAGCTTGACAGTAAGGGGGAGAAGTGTGTCTTTATTGGCTATTGTGATGAGTCAAAAGCATACAAACTCTATAATCCATCCACCAAGAAATTAATAGTAAGCAGAGATGTGCAGTTCATTGAAGATGAAGCTTGGGATGGAAGCTTAGAGAAGACAGTGAATGTGAAGACAATTGTGTCTCACGAAGAAGAAGAGGAAGGGACAGCAGAAAATAATCCTTCCTTGGTGGCTCCTCCTCCACCACAGCAAGTACAACAAACCACACCACAAGCTAGAATTCAAACAGCCTTGAGAAGTCAAGGAAGTGCTTCTCCAAGCACACCACAGGGATCAGAAATACCCTCAAGCTCAGATGGAACTCCAAGCACACCAAGAAGACCAAGATTCAGAAATCTGAATGAGATTTATGAACAAGGAGAGGTAAGTAACAATACCGGTCTGAATTCATTATTCGCTTTGTATTGTCATGTTGATGACCCAGTTCATTTTGAAGATGCTGTAAATGAAGATAAATGGATTGAAGCAATGAATGAAGAAATTGGTGCAATTGAGAAGAGTAAAACATGGGAGTTAGTGGACCTCCCTGAAGGCAAAGATGCCATTGGAGTTAAGTGGGTCTATAAGGCCAAAAGCAATGCTGAAGGAAAGATTGACATGCATAAAGCAAGACTTGTTGTGAAAGGCTACAAGCAGCAACAAGGCAAAGACTATGATGAAACCTTTGCACCAGTAGCAATGATGGAAACAGTCAGAACAATGTTGTTTATTGCAGCACAACACAAATGGAAGATTTATCAGATGGATGTTAAATCTGCATTCCTGAATGGAGTTTAAAAAGAAGAGGTTTATGGATTTAAGAGATCTGTGGTTTGAGTCTTTTGAATAAGTGATCGGAGAATCCACAGTATGAACATTTTTATAATAATTAATATGTTTTAAAATAATTTTTTTTATTAAATTAAAGATTCTAGCCGACAGTATGTTCTTCCCTAAATTGCTTCCTCATTAGTATTTATTCTGCCTTATTGCTCTTCTTTTATCATCATTCTTCAACCCTGATGATGGATCCCACTTGGGATTTGAAACGTTGGTGTAAAAATGTTCATACTGTGGATTCTCTGATCACTGATTCAGAAGAGGTTTATGTTGAACAACCTCCAGGTTATGAAGTTGAAGGCCAAGAGCATAAATTTTGTAAACTGAAGAAGGCTCTTTATGGGCTGAAGCAAGCTCCAAGAGCATGGTACAACAGAATTGATGCTTATCTAATTGAGAATAGGTTTGATAAGTGTGATGGTGAACCCACACTCTACATAAAACAGAATGACGGTAAGATTATTATTGTTGTTTTATATGTAGATGATTTGATTTTTACTAGCAATGATGCTTCTTTCATTGCTGATTTTAAAGCAATCCTGAAAAGTGAATTTGAAATGACTGACTTGGGCTTCTTAAGATATTTTCTTGGAATTGAAGTAGACCAAAGTGAAAATGGTGTTTTCATTTCTCAAGATAAATATGTAGAAGCAGTGTTGAAGAGATTTAATATGCAGAACATGAAGGCAGCCATGACTCCAACTGTAATGGGGTTGAAATTGACCAAAGAAGACAGCAGCAAGGATTTTGATCCAAAATTGTACAAGAGCATAGTTGGCAGCCTTATGTACTTGACTGCAACTAGGCTGGACATTATGCACGTTGTGAGTTTAATCTCCAGATTTATGGAAAGACCGAAAGAGGCTCATTGGCAAGTAGCCAAGAGGATTCTAAGGTATGTGAATGGAATGAAGGGGTTTGATATTTTATACTCCTCTTCTGAAAGTTTCATGTTGACAGGTTACACTGATAGTGATTGGGCTGGAAGTGTTGATGATAGGAAAAGCACATCGGGATATGTGTTTCATATGGGTTTGGGAGCCATCTCATGGGCTTCCAAGAAGCAACCAGTTGTGTCTTTGTCAACAGCAAAGGCAGAGTATGTGGCAACAACAGCAGTAGCATGCCAAGCAGTGTGGCTGAGAAGAGTTCTCAGAGATTTGTGTCATGAACAAGAAAATGGCACAACCATTCACTGTGACAATAGCTCAGCAATAGCATTGTCTAAAAACTCTGTTTTTCATAAAAGAACAAAGCACATAGATACCAAATTTCACTTCATACGTGAATTGGTTAACAATGGTGAGATTGTTTTGCAGCACTGCAGAATAGAGGATCAGTTTGCTGACATCTTGACAAAACCAATGGGAAAGAAAAGTTTTGATCATTTCAGGAAATGCCTGGGTATGCAGCAGTTGAAATTAAGGGGGAGTGTTGGAATTTAATTCCAACTGAAACATAAACAGCTGGACAGAAATCTGATTTTCTGTAGATATTCTAGGTTGTTCGATGTATCAAAGTAGCACTTGATATTTTGCACATTAATGTGCATTAAATTCTCAAAATTGAATTCCCCTGCAACCGACGACTTAATTTCTTGAGAAAGGCATCACCGCTTTGCTGCATTCAATACGCAGATAAGTGTTAAGAGATATTTTGATTATTTTATTGTTTAAATCAGATATGTTTTAACATATAAATGTATCACACAGCAGTTCTGTTTAAGGTTAGAAGAATGTAGAAAAAGACAGAGAAGCAGGCAGAGCAGAAAAAACAGCAAGAATACAGAGTCGCTGTGTTTTGGAGCAGCAATGCATTCTACAGGCTGTAACAGCAACTGTCTGTGTGTTTCAGCAACAGACTGTGTGGCTGAAGCTGTAATTCTCTGAGATAGTGAGAAATTGGTTTGTGGAACTGAAGCGTTCCTGCTGTAATCCCTCTGTCAAGAGGAAGATGCTTTTCAGCATAAATCTTTTGTGAAAATCCCTCTATGTAAGGAAGACGAATTTGTATCAGTTGGTTTACTGTTTATAAATACAAGTTATTTTTACGTTGCTGTTACACCGTTGCACGTTGCTGTTACACCGTAAGCAGAAAAATAAACTTGACGTCAAAACAGCGTGTTGCTGTTACACGAGTTTCAGCGTTGCTGAAACACCGTTGCTGTTACACTGCAAACAGCAACTGACGAAACTGCGTTGCTGAAACACCAGTTTCCGTGTTGCTGAAACACCGTATTCCGCAAACGATTTTTATTTCTGTTGTGTTAAAACAGAGTATTGTTCTGTTTTTCAGTTTTGTTTAGAATTATCAGAAATTCCAACATATATGTGGATTTTTTATTTTTTGTTTTTATTTTACTAAATAAATTGTTATTATGAAAATTTGATTTTTATTCTATATTATTTAAATAAAATGTAAATATGCAGAATTATTAGTGGTTATTTTCTTTAATTTATGTAAGTTTTTGTTTTTAGTTAAAAATTAATTTTTGCATTTTATATATCAATTTGCAATTTTTCCAAAAAACATAACTTTCACTTAAAATGATAAGGATTACTGCCCTTCAACACTTGTTTAAACAAGTGTTTAAAATTAAAAATAACAATCTATTTATTTATAAATAATGTAAAGTATCAAAGAGTGCCTATATTCATGAATAATGTAAAAGTATCAAGGAGTACCTCTTATATTTGGATCTGAAGTTTGAGAAGTATTTTCATGAAAGTCCTTATAATATATGTTTATTGCATTAATAAATTATATTAATTCTAATATACGATATGAAGTTTGAGAAGCTTTTTCTTGAAAGTCCTTGTAACATATGTTTATTGCATTAATAAATTATATTAATTTTAAGAAATTACCAAGGTAGTGAAAGTTTGGCATAAAAATAAATGTTAATATTAAATATAAAAAATTATAAAAATAATAGGATATAGTGTGGAAATATTAGCCCCAAGGGATAGCTCAATTGGCCAAGTTCTCATTGCTAAGTACCTTTTAATTGGGAGGTGACAGGTCAAATCTCCTCGATGCCCTTGGGGTTAGGCTCGATTGGATAAGCCGACGGGAGATCCCTTCGAGTGGATCTGCCTAAATTATTACCCACAAATGTAGCGGCCACTCAGTGACCATTAACCACAATTGAAAAAAAAGTAATCAAAAGATTTTCATTTCCAATTTAACAAATTTAAATAAAAACTTTCTCATTTTCTTTTAAATAAAATCATTTAGATAAAAGCAATGATAGTTTGAAACTAGGGAAAAGAAGCTATAATAAACAAATAATCATGTTGTAAAAGTACATAGGTTCCAAAATAAGGTTAAATTCACACCTATTTATTCTACATATGCCGAGTGATAGAGGAACGGTGTGCATTCCATTAGTGAAAGAAAGAAAAGAACTTCTCTTTTCTGAAAGCCGCCCCTTCCTTCCGCACCTTCTATTTCTTTTAGGTCCTACTTACAATGGGTGGAACCTTCTGTATCATTTGGGGACTACTAAGATTGTTTTTATTGAAACATTTATCCTTGAAATATAAAACATAAATGGTATTGAGACTTCGATTTGATTTAGTTGACTCAAAAGACATAATTGTATTTCCTAACTACCAAAATAAAAGCTACATATTTCTCTAAATTATTAGAACATGCTATCAATCCTTACTAAATTGACTCAATACTAATCAATTCAATTTGGAAACATAAAGCAGTGCTTAGAATAGATGACAAGAATGGTGTAATTGCTTCAATAAATAATTAACAATGAATTACACAAACAACTAAATTAAATGTGAATAGCTTTAACGAGTATAATTAAACAACTCCATTACAGTCGAGACATTATACTAATGTACTGCAAATTGGTACTAATTGTGGCTATCTGCAATACTAAAATTAAAGAAATTGTTATAACAAGTCCACTATAAGTGTCTCATGTTCTTAAGATTCCATCTCTAAGATGCCAAGATGCATATTTTTCATTTTTTTTACTCTCTATTCTTTGATATTTATTATACAAAAAAAAATACAGTATTGATAATCTATTTTAGCAAAGTTTAATAATTATCTAATTAGCAGAAGCACATTAGAAAATGTGGTTGATATACTCCAATCAGAATCAATTTTCCCTTTCTGCATCACTATGTGTCCACACGATGTCATTTGTTATCTAATAAATTGCATGATAATTTCACATTTTTGTTAGATAAATGTGAAACTATAAACATATATTTAGAAAATCAAAATAACTAATATTTGAAATTCCATGAGAAGAAAATGATAATATTCCAACAAATAAAAATAAGATTAAAATAAAGATTAATTAATTAACACTCCATAAAAAATGCCTATCCACATAACTAACTCTCTCTTAAAAAAACAAAACACTTATTTTTTAAAAATACCTTGAACCTAATCATACAAGAAAAAAGATATAATAAACCTAGTAGCATAATAAGTCTTTTCATAAATAACACAACTTATTTTAATAAAATTAAAAAAAATAGCCATTATTAATTTTATTTGTAAACTAAAATATTCAATAATATTCTATGAACACAAAGAATATTTTAATAAAATTAAAAAGAAATAGCCATTATTAATTTTATTTGTAAACTAAAATATTCAATAATATTCTATGAACACAAAGAATAAAGCTTAAGCATTAAAATTTGACCAAATTTTGAAATTTTGAAATAAATACTCAAATTACAACGATTGTGTCATGAACTTGCACCAACGAAAATTATTTCAAATGATACCTTCGTTGTACCCATTTAACGAACAAAACCTATACTCCACATTCGTACCAGAAACAATAGGATTTCATATATTATAAGCTTAAAAAAGCTATAGTCCACATTCGTATATATTATAAGCTTAAAAATGGTTGAAATTGAAATTTTTGTAAAAAATTAGAGTCTTTATAAAATTTAACAAAACCTATACTCCACATTCGTACCAGAAACAATAGGATTTCATATATTATAAGCTTAAGAAAACTATAGTCCACATTCGTATATATTATAAGCTTAAAAATGGTTGAAATTGAAATTTTTGTAAAAAATTACAGTCTTTATAAAATTTATATAAAGTAGGAAAAACATATATATTGATACATTATAAATTTTGAAAGCTTAATATAGAAACTAATAAAGAAAATCAGAAAAGCGGAAAAAAAACACAAAAAAAAAAAAACCAAACAAAAAACATCCTGAAACATCTTTAGTTTGATTGGTAAACAAAAATATTTAATGAATTTCTACTAATGTAAATAGTGGATTCCAAATCAAGTATCTTCAAAATTTGATGATTTTTTTAGAATTTGAAATCGGTATAATTTGAGGATTTTTTAAGAATTTGAAATCGCTATTGAAATGCAACAACAATATATATGAAAATTTCCGGTAGTCTTTAACTAGAGTGAAAAGTATAGAAAATATTTGTGTACTCCAACATGATCTAGTCTTTCTCTTATTGTAAGGTTATCTATCTTGTGTAATAGTCATCATAGTTTCATATAAGATAGAATTTTTCCCTATGTGCAATAAACAAATGTTCCCAAGTGGGTCTTATTCTCATTGCATACTCATATTCATTTTGTCTCTCCCAATAATCTTCCCACCAATATTTGACATGGGGAGGAAATTTCAAGAGTGCAAAGCTGATTTTTTTCATTGTTGGAAAATTTTTAGATAGAGTAACTTCCTTATAATAAATTTAACCATTTCACCAAAGCATATACATCTGATTGGCCTTCAAATAGGGGGCTATCAAAGTTAAATTGTACCTTGAAGGGTGTTGCACATCCAAAATTGTTGTTGGTTGAAGGTGCATCAACTACTATTGAAAGTTTTCAAAGGATATTAATTGTCCATCGTCTCACTTCTATGTTGCACGAGTGCTTCTCAAGACACAACCTGATAGGATCTCTTGCTCCATCATTTCTCTTTTCTTTTGCCATGGGATGCTACTTGAGTTAGCAAAAGCTCTTATTCCCAAGTGAAATTAGTTGGAGACCTTACTCTTTGTACCTTGACCTTGTTGGGGACATGCATTAAGAGATAACGAGGATAAAATTTCTTTAATGTCATTGATCTAGGTTGTCTAACGAATGAACTAAAATGTAGGAAAGGAAATTAAACACATACAAAGAAATATAATAAAGAGCATAGTCATATAATGAAAACCCAACTTGTATTAATAAATAAAATAGTGGAATAATGTAAAATACAAACTGGTGTTATCTATCACTAAAGAGAGAGAGAGATGGTAGCTACACACATTCCCAAAAGCTATTAAGAGAGGTCGTGAGAATGGTCTTTTACCTTAAATAAAGAACCCTTAAGATTCAAAACCTTAACCCTACGATATGAAGTGCCAAAAGGTTTAAAGGATCTTAATTGTCCATCATCTCACTTCTATGTTGCACGAGTGCTTCTCAAGAAACAACTTGATAGGATATCTTGCTCCATCATTTCTCTTTTCTTTTGCCATGCGAGGCCACTTGAGTTAGCGAGAGCTATTATTCCCAAGTGAAATTAGTTGGAGACCCAACTCTTTGTACCTTGACGTTGTTGGGGACATGCACTAAGAGATAACAAGGATAAAATTTCTTTGATGTCGTTGATCCAGGTTGTATAACGAATGAACTAAAATGTAGGAAAGGAAATCAAACATAGAAAAAAAATTATAATAAAGAGCATAGTCATATAGTGAAAACACAAATTGTATTAATAAATAAAATAGTGGAATAATGTAAGATACAAACTGGTTAGAATGGTGTTATCTATCTCTAAAGAGAGAGAGATGGTAGCTACACACATTCCCAAAAGCTATTAAGAGAGGTCGTAAGAATGGTATTTTACCTTAAATAAAGAACCCTTGAGATTCAAAACATTAACCCTACGATATGAAGTGCCAAAAGGTTTGTGAGCCCCAATGTAGTTGGTACATCAACTTCCGAAGGCATAACTTTTGTACACAATCCATTAGAGAATTTTAGAGGTAAAAGCTGGGCCTCAAAACAAAAATGTACAACCTAAATTAACATTATAAGGATCAATAGGATTCAGGATGATGATGTCAACCATGGGGGATGATTCACCATTTTTTGAGTAAAAATATTAAAAAATAAAGAAAATAAAAAACTACTTTTTTCAACTTATCTCCTTATGGTTTTACACAAATTTCGAGTGGGAACACTCCCTAATGCAAAATTTAACTCATAATCCAATGAGTACCCATGTTACATATTTTCGATAAGCCCCGCGACACGAAAAATGAGAATTACTGTTGACACCTAATCATCAGGATTGGGTGAATATAATGTAAATAAATAATAAGTAATATGAACAGTCATTGAGAGATGAAGTGAATAGTCTCTCCCTCATGTATATAATAAAGACCAACCTAAAGGAATATGATATACGAATCAATTTTCCTTTGAGGAGTTACTGCCTGGCCTGACATGGTATCAGGGCCAGCTCCCAAAAATAGTTGTAACTCCCTTCTGCCTACTGCGCTCTCTGTCGACTGCCCTTGTGCGCTCTGTCTACCATAAGTGATTCTGACCCTTTCTGCACCCACTGCATAATTATATTGCTGCATAATTGTTCTGTGCCCACTGCATAATTGTATTCTGAGCGGACTGAAGGCCATCTCTGCCATGTGTCAGGATGGAGTGTTAAACTATTGCTCATTCCACGCTGCTGCGTTGAGAGCATTACTGTTACTGCGTTGAGTGCATGAATCGTCTCCATGACCAAGTTTACTACGTGAAACGCTGTTGTTGCGTGAATCAAAGCCTCTCAAGATCTACAAGGGTATGTTGCATTCGCTTATGTTTTATTCGCTTATGTTACATTCACTTCTATTCGGGGAGCCCGATGAGAACATTGCCATTGTGCTCGGAGACATCTGCGATTGGCTTACAAAGAGAATTGATCGAAAAACTAACAAAAGCAATGCCAATGTGGATTGATTGTTGAAAGTCAAAGTTACTATATTTTTTATAGAGATTCAAGTCTAAAGTAACAAGTGGTGGAAGCGCTAAATGACACTGCACTTGGTACACTGCCTTCTGTTGTCGATTTCTTCAATTCCTTTGAAGATGACTTTGATGACTCCGATAGCATGATGGATTCCTGTTGATTCTCTGATGGTACTTACATGTTTTTTTACATTTTTGCGAATACACGGTGTTAAAAACCACGTAAGGCTTCAATAATCTTGAATGGCAACTTGTCTTTATTGTTAATTCAAGGCTCCGAGTTTGAACCATGTGAAAATTGGTTTGTGGTAGCTGTCCTATGATGTGTATGTGAGTTGAGCCATGCGTTGAATGTACATGGTATCCTATGATGTGTATGTGAGTTAAATGCCATGCATTGAATGTACATGGTATCTTGAACTGTTTTGGTACGCTATCCTATGATGTGAGTTGAGCCCTGATTTTTTTCATGTTTTAAAATTGCCGATGTGTGTTAAAATTTTTTGAAGGGCTGCATTGGGTGATCAATGTAAAAGGAAACCGATATATATTTTGAATAGTGCCGATATATATGTCTTGGGTATTGACATTTGCTGTCAAGTTGAGTTTGCTGTCAAGTCATATCAGAACTATATTTTTTTCCCATTAAGAGTAAAAATTTTGTAGCAGAAGTTTTTTTGTTACAGTATGCATTCAATCATATCCATCATGGGAATAGTTCTCACTGGCAAAGAGAACTATCCTCAGTGGTCCCAGATGATAAAACACACGCTCATTTTCAATGAGTTGTGGAAAGGAGTGTGTGTTGGAGACGGAGACAAAGAGCCAAAACAACCTACCTTGGACAAAGAGCTAGTCATTTGGGAAAACAAGAACAGCAAAGCTTATGCATTAATCGCAAAATCTGTAAATGAAGAGGTGAGTCGCCATATTTCACCATTTTCAACTACTTTTGAAGCCTTACAAAAGCTGAAAGAACTCTATGACTCACATTCTGCACTTGAAGTTATTCAACTCATGATTAAACTCTTCACTCTTGAACTGCAAAATAATGATCCTCTTGCTCTTCCATCTGAAGTAAAGTCTATAATGCATGATATCAAATCCACTAAGGTTGAATTGGATATTCCTCTTATCACTTTTTTCAAGGCACTTTATCCTACTTACTCCAATTATCTTGAGTCATTGCAAGCAAATGGAAATTTCAAAGATATCACCTTTGAATCTCTTGTGAAAAAGTTTGCTGAAAGAGAGAAAGCTTTTGGAAAGAAGACAACCCCTAAATCTTCTGAAGAGGCTGTGTGCCTTGCTCATAAAGAAAAGCATCTTTCTCAAGATTCTTCAAGAGGAAGAGGCGGTCGAAGAGGAAGAGGAAGATATTTCAGAGGCAGGGGGGGCAGACACTCTCAAGGAGAAAAGGCAGATTTGCACTGCATACGCTACAAAAGAAATGGATCACATGATGCCTCTACATGCAAGTTACCATGGGACAAAATTGAGCTGCAAAGAAACCAATAGAAAGGTTAAACTGATGATACATACAAAGGAAAAGCACCTGAATCCACTATGTTGTGGCACAATGTAATATTGGAGTAAATGAAGATTTATTTAATGCATCACTTGCTTCTTGGAAAAATGATTGGTTGCTTAATTCAGGAGCATCCTGCCACATGAGTTATAGAATTTTTTTTTAAAGAATTTACTGACAATGTTGATGGAGCAGTATACTTTGCAGACCAATAAAAAATCAAGCCATCAGGGCTTGGCACAATCAGGCTTAAATTACATCGTCTTCTAGACTTTCTTTTGCATCATGTTCTATATCTCCCACAGCTCAAGAGAAACTTGCTATCCTTGGTCCACATTTGCCGGTAAGGTCACTCCATTCATATGTTTGATGGCAAGCTTGAGGTAAGAGAAGCATCTGACCACTCACTTGTCATGAGAGGAATAGAAGAAGAAAGGCTTCTCAAGTTGCAAGGAACCTCTGCTCGTGCACAACATTTCTCATACAATTCTCATTATGAAGAAGGTACACTTCCATCAAGTTTATTATGGCATGATAGATTTGGAAATTTGAACTATGACAGCCTCCGCTTGTTGAAGAAAAATGGTGTTGATGGTTTGCCTACAATTCCTAGGAAACTTAAGCAATGTGATGCTTGCATTCTAGGAAAGCATAGCAAATAGTCTTTTCATGATTCACATTCAAGAGCACATTGAAAACTTGAACTCATACATTCAGATTTATGTGGTCCAATGCCTGTTCCTTCTGCAAATGGAAACAAATATATGATGACATTTATTGATGACTACATCAGAATGTGTTGGGTTTATTTATTGAAGAACAAATTTGATGCTTTTCAAACATTCAAGAACTTTCATAAATGGATTGAAAATGATGCACAATCTCATATTGGGTCTATTCACACTGATAATGGAAAAGGATACACATCAAATGAATTTGAAAACTATCTTTGCCAACATGGGATCAAACATCAAACAAATGTGCCTTATAATCCCCAACAGAATGGTGTAGCTGAAAGAATGAATATTACAATATTAAATATTGTACGATCCATGCTCTTTTTAAAAAATGTAAAGATAATGTTTTGGGTTGATGATGTTCTATGTGTTGCATATATAAAGAATAGATGTCCATCTAATGCTATTAGAAACAAAACTCCATATGAAATGTGGTATGGACATGTTCCTTAGGTAAAGCATCTCAGGGTCTTTAGTTCCACCTGTTATGCCTTGATACCAAAGGTACACAGAAACAAACTTGGTGCTAGAGGTCGTAAATGTATCTTCTTGGGGTATTCAAACACCTCCAAAGAATATTGTCTCTATGATGAACTAAATAAAAAGTTTGTTGTATTTAGAGATGTAATTTTTCTTGAATCATCCAAAACTGACAATGTTGTTGAGTGATAACTTGATTGCTTGGATAGATTCACAAAAGCAAAAGCATTTCAAGAATTTGATAATCAGATTCCACATCTTGAAGGGGGGATTCCTATACTAGATCAACATGTGGAATCTTCTTCTAAAGAACACTCTCCCCTGCATGAAACTCCAACAACGGATGATGCTTTAAGTGATGTGAATGACACAATTTGGAGATGCAACCTTGATTCAGTCCCAACTCAATCAGTGGAGCAGCCTGGACCATTTGAGAAAGGTCCCCCAAAGTGGCTGACAAAGACAGATGATGTTGGAAAGACGGGAACCAGAAATTCAAACCGGAAAAATGGAGGTGAGGTAGATGACTCTAATTCACCTGTTGATATGGATGTTTCTTATGATTGTGAATTAAACTTGTCTACATATTTTGAACCAACTTCCTTCAAAGAAGTTGCTTCTCATGATGAATGGAAAGAAGTGATGCAAAAGAAGTATGATGCCCTCATAAATAATGGCACTTGGAAGCTGGTTGATCCTCCATTAGGAACCAAATCAATTCGTTGCAAGTGGGTCTACAAGAACAAGTATAAAGCTGATGGCTCACTTGACAAGCACAAAGATAGGCTTGTGGCAAAAGGTTTTTCACAGAAGGAAGGGGTCGATTATGAGGAAACTTTTTCCCCCACATCAAAATGTGCTACCATCCAGACACTCTTTGCCCTAGCAGCTCAGAACAGTTGGAAAGTCCATCAAATGGATGTAAAAACTGTTTTCTTGAATGGAGATTTAAAAGAGAATGTTTTTATGTCCCAGCCTGAAGGATTTGCTTTGAAAGGACATGAACATAAAGTATGTAAACTTGTGAAGTCCTTGTATGGCCTCAAACAAGCACCATGAGCCTGGTATGAAAAACTAACTGAGCATCTTCTGAAACTCAATTTCAAACATTATGATCTTGATGATGCAACTTTATTTGTCAAGAAAGTTGGTAAAACATTTGTATATCTTGTGGTATATGTAGATGATCTTTTGATGACAGGGAACAATGAAAGCTACATTGCGTCCATAAAGAAGGAAT
This sequence comes from Pinus tabuliformis, assembly GCA_031772625.1. Classification (NCBI taxonomy): domain Eukaryota; kingdom Viridiplantae; phylum Streptophyta; class Pinopsida; order Pinales; family Pinaceae; genus Pinus; species Pinus tabuliformis. The sequence goes on from CM062815.1 coordinate 864,146,803, forward strand.
GGGGGAAAAGTTTTGAAATGACTGATTTGGGCTATGTTGATTACTATCTTGGTATTGAAGTAACCCAACATCCAAAGTCCATATTTCTTTCTCAAAAGAAATACATCGGAGATCTGTTGAACAGGTTTAGCATGACAGAATGCAATCCTCTTACTACTCGAATGGAACAAAACTTAAAGCTCACATCTATTGAAGGAAAAGAATTTGAGGATGCAACAAACTATAGACAGCTTATAGGAAGTCTCAACTACATAACTACTACCAGACTAGACATTTCATTTGCTATTGGAATCCTCTCCAGGTTTATGCAAAAGCCTTGTGAGGGACATTCGTCTGCTGCAAAAAGAGTTCTAAGGTACTTGAAGGGAACTCAAGACTTTGGAATCAAGTATAGACAAGTGGAAAACTTTAGCTGGATTGGATACTCTGATTCAGACTTCGAAGGAGACAAAGAAACTGGGGTATATACTTCAGGATATGCTACGAGTCTTGGATCAGGAGCTGTCTCCTGGAGATCACGAAAACAATCAGTTCCAGCAGATTCCATAACAGAAGCAGAATACGTGGCAGCAGCTGAAGCAACAAAAGAAATTGTGTGGCGCAGGAAAATTCTTGAATATTTGCAGGTAAAACAAGTATAATCAACTCCACTCATGATTGACAATACCTCTGCAACAAAGTTGGCCAAGAACCCAAAGTTCCATGATCGAACGAAGCACATCAATACCAAATATCATCTGATTCGACATCATGTTGAGGCCAAAACAATCCATCTCCATCATTGTTCCACTACTGAGAAAATTTCCGACATCTTCACCAAAACACTTAGAAAAGAAAAGCTTGAACGATTCATAATGATGCTTGGACTCACCAACATCCCTTCAAATTAAGGGGGGGATGTTGACACCTAATCATCAAGATTGGGTGAATATAATGTAAATAAATAATAAGTAATATGAACAGTCATTGAGAGATGAAGTGAACAGTCTCTCCCTTATGTATATAATAAATACCAACCTGAAGGAATATGATATACGAATCAATTTTTCTTTGAGGAGTTACTGCCTGGCCTGACAATTACATGAAAAAACTTGATTGAAATCATGCTTTTTTATGTATTTCTCATTTTACATTTAGAGGTCCATGGAAAGTATGTAACATTGGTATTCCTTGGATGAAGAATTAAATTATGCATCCAGCGAGTGGTCTTTCTTGAAATTTGAGTAACATTGTAGGGAGATAAGTCCAAAAAACAAGTTTAGAAAATAGTTTTTTTTTTCCTCTAAAATTTGATGATATAATCTAATCTATTTTATTATTTCCACTATTATTTTATAATATTCCTTAGTAGACCCATTTTAGACCTCAAAATTTATCTAATGTCTATTTTTTCTTCACAATAGCTGGTTGGAAATATTTATTTGATGACTAAAACTTTTAAATGAGGCCAAGGAATCCCAAGGAAACCCCTTCCTCCCCCCAAATTGCCATAAAAATTTTGTTAACGTCTCAATGACTCGAGAAGTTTGGGACCAAAAACCCTTAAGAAAGCTCTCAAGAAGATAGGGAACAATTGAGTTGTTAGAAGAAATGAGTGGCCATCAATATCCAAGTAGATCATCCAACATCATGATCTTCACCATGATCACCTCATGACCATGCTCCATTATAAAGATATAGGAATAGTAGAAGACTTCAACGCATTGGTATGGAAGAATTGGTTTTATTACATATTGAAAAGGCATAGCTTTGGAGGTTGAAAGAATTTACAAACCAACCATTTCTCGACTCAATCACAACACCAAAAATATGATTAAATATATACCAATGCAATAAATAGATAAAGGATCTTGATTCTCAAGACATTTTTCTTTATAAATTAAACATTGATGAGCTGCGAGAATTCCATGTTATATTTCCTATTTCTATTTTAAAAGAAGTAGAGATTTGATGGAGAGTGGAAGAAAAATGCACTGCTACATTAGTTAAACAATCACAAAATACATATCAACAATAACAATGAGTGATACATGCAAACAAAATTAAAATCTTAAAGGCGCCACATAATCATTATCTCATCGTCACAATGTTCTTGTAATCGGAGTGGTAGGGAGAAGATTTCCATTGCAACCGAACAGAAAACGCCATAGTTACACGGGTACCGCTCCGAGGCATTGGAGAGCACGTACCCCAGGCTCCCCCACTTCTGGGAGCTTGGGAGCTATTCGAAAACACTCCAAAACCATCGGGAGCTTCAACGGCTACTTTGGAGCTTTTTAGGAGCTTCACTGCAACAAATTTTTGACGTTTTTGGAGCTTCATTGCAATGAATAATTGCAAACTTAGGTGTATTTGACGCTGCAACTCATGGAACTGTGCGAAGGGAAGGGTATGTTGTTGGTTTAGATCTAGATATGGGTCTGGAACTAAGAGAAACAACCCATTATGGAATGCCATTCTATCCAAATGAAGATGAGGTGTCTGGCTTATTCTGATCTTTGTCATTGCAAAGGCATTCATTGTTCTCATACACGCAGATGGTGGATGGATATAAAAGCATTTAGACAGATTGTTGGCCACTGGAAAAACCATCATTATCGCCTAGGCTAAATGGACAAAAGATGAAATACTAAAGAAAAAAAAAGTTGAAATTATGAAATATAAATATTATTAAAAAAACATTTTTTAATTGAATTTTCATATTTATTTAAGTATAAAATATATATTAACTTGGAAATTTATAATTTTAATATACAAAATCTTTTTAAAATAACATTGATTTTACACTCTAGGGTTTTATTTATTTTTAATTATTATTAATATATATTTTATTTTTTCATATATATATATATATATATATATATTGGTGAGGTTACATCAAGGGCGATGAATTGATCCAGTGACCTAACATATACCATTGCATTAAATCACTTAATAATCGTGTAATAACAACCCTTTTTCCAGTTCAGGAGTTCTGCATGTTTCTTTGCTTGAAACATAGATTAATTGTTGATAGATTAATATTTTGATACTTTTTCACAGTGTTTCAAAGTTCAATCTTTTACATATTTCTTTGCAAGATGGAATTTCATTAACAAGTTTTAGATAGAAATAAATAAATTATTTTATTTTTATTTTTAATATATATTAAATTTTAATATATTATATTATTATCTCCCCTAACAACCGTGGGTTCCCACTTACCTGAAGTACCCGCTTACCGAAAACAACTTGTACAACATAGGAAAACGCTAAGAACACATTGCAAGACAATGTGCAGCAGTAGCCGTATTTTCATTTCTTCACATATGTTCATATTGATAAAATACGGAATTATCTACTACACATTAAACCAATCAATCATATTTTAGTTAAATAATGTAACTATGTGACAGAGCAAAGAACCATAATTATGTAACACAGCAAAAAACAATAATCAGTCTTCCTCCCTGTCCGTAGCGTGTATATGGCTGGCCTGCAGGTGATGGGTATTAGTTGATACCTGTAGATATTTGGACTACCTTTCGGGACTACTCGAATCCGAGATGCTGAGAACAGGAATTCAGAAATTCGTGTTCAAACATGACTGTCTGTAACACATAAATAATAGCATAGGGTGTGAGCTTTTTCTCAATTTTTCTCGAGTACGTCAAAAGAGAGTGACCCATCCTGAGGTGCGAAGAACCTCGCCATGCAGTAAATAAATAAATAATAGCATACAGTGTGAGTTCTTTTCTTCGAGCACGTCAGAAAAGGTTAACCCATCATGGGATGAGAACCTCCACCATGCATGACAAGACAACACTCCTCTTCATCTGATTTTTAAATATTTGTTTAATCCATAATTTATTTGTTCAGTAAAACACGATTAGACTTTAAAGATTTTTAACTTATTTAAATTATTTTAGATATTTTAACATTTTATATTTTCAATCCAAAATTGTGATGAAAAAAAAAAAAACAGTAAACCGTTTTAATAAAGTTTTGATTATGTAAAGAGCTTCTCATTACTGAAAATAGGTACTTTAAAGACATGCGAGATAGACTTCTATAATAACGTAATGCCACATCAAATCAATGAATCTTGTCATTTGAAGAAGTGTTGAAAATAAAAAGAAAGGCATATTCATGAATAATATAAAATTATCAAAAGGTATTAGAGAGATTCTAATAATTGTAAGTTGGAAAAAGTTTATCATGAAAGTCGTGTCTCTATGTAGTTTTGATTATTTTATATGTGTTGAAAGGAAAATAAATATGGTATTTATTAAAATTGAAAAACAAATGAATTATATTATTATTGATTAGAGATTATTGTGATAGTGGAGTTTTGATATAAAAATAAATTATAATATTAATTAACATAATTATATAAATTAAATAGCTACTAGATGTTGATAGACATCAATGCACAATAAATATTAAAATACTTATATTATGATATATTTCATGTTGCTAAAATTAAAAAAATCATAAAAGCTATTTTCATGTTTACATCTTTTTATTTTTCTTGTTTAAAAATTGATTGTAATAATCATGTTTAGTAAATTTATCGAATACTTTTTATGAGAAAGGGTTTTTATCACAAATTCAGTTTCTTGTCTCACAACTTTCAAACCCATGCCATTAGGAAATACCAAAGAAAACCAACCATAGTTAGTGCTGTAATACTTTGTTAACATCATTGGAAGATGAAGATGTTTTGATCATTATGTGTTTAATAATAAGTATGGGTGGTAAAACGAATGAGTGGACATGTCTGTGTCCAAAAATTTAGTATGAAATATTGCATAGCAACACTCTTGCATATTTTATTTTAAACTTATATCTTTTCCCTTAATAAATATTACCTTTGAGGCATGCTCAAAATAAATATACACATCTAATATTGTGTTATCATTGTTGGAGACTTTCCTTTGCGTACTTCTTGAGATGAGAGAAAATCATGTAATCAAATATTACTCATATAAAACTAGTTTCTATTTACTAGAGATTTTTCCTTACTAGACAAGTAGTTAGAGAGTATGAGTTTAGTCTATTTGAGGCTTGGATTCAACCTTTGATCTTAAAGCAAATTTGATTTGAAAAATCTAAGATTTTTTTGGGAAACACCACTGCCACTTCCACCTTTTACTATATGTGCCTTGATGCGCTCTTTGTGTTTATAGTATATTCCTGTAGAAGCATGAAGATGCATGACAGTCTAGAAGAACAAAGGGTTCAAACGATCTGTTTATACAAATCCAAAGAGGATTCACAACATGTGAATGTAGAAATGGCATGATATTATTGTTGTATTTTTTAATTTGTTGCTCTAATTTGTTTATTTTCGCATAGACATGTAGAGAGAAAATTAGTGACATCATGGAAGTATCACCACATAACCATGAGTCTGAGGCTTATGAAGGAAGAGATATGGAGGCTACTATTGATATGGTAGAGACAATGATAAGTTTAAGGATGAAACTTTAGAGCTACAAAGTAGACAAAAAGAAGATGATCAAATTTCAAGAGTAATAAGATGAATTTAATATTTCTTTACTACAAAGTTTCATTGAAATTAAAAAAGTAATGCGCCAAGGCCATATATCAAACAATATTGGTAAAAGTACTTCAAGGAAAAGGCCTCATAGTGTTAAAACTCAAGTATTGAGTGATGTTTCTTATATAAATTTAAATGAATCAATCTAGAAAGAATTTACTTATAATGATTCCAATAGCAATGGATCCAAACCTTATTCTAATCATAAGGAGAAAAATGTATCCAAAGACTTCTTAAATGAGAGTTTTGAAAGATCAAACCATCTACCTTTAATGATGAGGTGAAATTTGGGAAGGAAGATGAGGCTTGGCTTCTAGGAATGAAGAAGCAATTTAAGATACATGATTACTCTAGAAACTTGAAGGCTAGAGAGGTGTTGACATGAGTTTTGCGCACCCTTGTCAACACGGGAGAAACAACCCAAACTAAAGCTCTTTAAATAGCCTTAGTATTTGGTATGGTCGTTTTCAATAGGTTTTAAGGCTTTGTTAGCCTTTGGATTCCTCCTCTTGCAAAAAAGAACACTAGGGGAAAAATAATGCTAACCTATGCTATCTAATAAAACCTAAACTATTGTTATTTATGCCTAAAACTAAGAGTTAATGACTAATAAAATATAATATAGTAAAAATCAAATTATCGATACAAATGAAATAATAGAAACAAAACAACTGAGATTTAGCATTGACGCTAAAAGAAAAAGGTTGTATATTTCCTTATTCTAACTAATTCTAATTTATATATGCTATTTATAAATTAGAATTAATTATATGAATTAAAATATTATACAACAATCTGCTATAGAAAAATATGCTACAGAATTATGTTAGAAAAACTAAATTAGAGTGTTATAATGCAACAAATGTACAAACAATAATACAAGAAATGGCACTAGAACAAATTGTAACTGGTTTAAAAGAAATGAAATATAATTATCTATAGAGGAAAAAATAATATAATCCTTAATTTTAATATATATATATATATATATATATATATATTAAAATTGAAACGGGAAAACAATCCTTAATGTAAAAGAAAAGACATAGGACTGCTAAAATGCAAGTCTCTTGTATTTTTGAACAAATTCAGATCAAACCGTATCTACTCTTATGATTAGCATCAAGAATCAATGAAAGAGTCTAATTAATGCACTCTACTTTTTATTACTCAATTGAAAATATAAAGGGTTACTATAACAATGTCATGAAAAGATAATCAGTCAACTACTTGTTTATGAATCAAACCAATAAGAAAATAATTGAAATGAACATATGAACTTAGAAATCACTACATCATAAAAATTAATTCAATTCATATGAAGAAGACGAAATTATATAAGGTTCAAATTTCTAGAATAAAACCACAGGAACCTAGACCAGATGGACGTTTAGATCAACTATCAACCTCAAGACACAATTCTCTTGAGAGCGATATTGACTATATAAGAACTTATACAAATTAAATCAACATAAGACATAAAAGAAATGTAATAAATTGCTAATTGTTTCAGTAATAAATTCACACAAAAAATAACTACTATATATTGTATTTTGAGAAATCAAATTATATAGAAACTAGAAGACAATAAATATCAATGACTATGGAACAATTCAAGGCATAATAAGTAGTTAACCGAATAAAACCAAGTCATAGAACTCAGTATTGTAATTCGAAAATATTCCATAGCCACATATAGCTTAAGGATAATTTTTTTTCTCGAAAATTTCCCCTTTGTATCTCTACAAGTACCACCCTCCCTCTACTAGAGAAAATATATAGTTTTTATACAGGTTAAGAGACCTCATTATATCCAAAAAAAAATCTTAAAAAGTCTCGAACTATTTGTTACAAAAATAATTCAACTGCTTTCTTAGCCTTCTCACCGAATGTAAAATGCGAAAGAAGAAGACAAATGACTAATAGGGCATCCATGCATAGATCACAACATGTACACATTGATCGAACATATCCTCCTTCATAAGATCCAAAGCCAACATTCAACAAACACAAAGGATGAGTTGCAATAAAAAAACCGTTATTAAGAATTATATCGATAACAAGATAGGGTTGTTACAAAATCAAGGATTATGTAGCAACTCTTTTTGAAATGTAGAAAAATAAAACAAAAAGACACATACACCAAAAACTTGAAAATGTAAATTATATATAGTAGTAAGATAATTACTTATTACGACAAGAGTCATACATATTAAAAGATATAACTACTTTTTCCTTCAATGACTTAATAAAAATATGTGTATCTTTAGCTTGAGATTTATTTTCAATGCTGGGTGATTTTTGTTCCATGTTTGTTTCCCTACCTCGGCATGAAGCTATAAGTTGTACATTTTCTTGCATTAATTTATTAATACAACCATTCAGGCATGGCACAATGACCAAAAACTCTTGATACCAATATAGGTCCAACAAAGTGGGGTCTAAATTAGGACCCTGAGGAGTCTTCTTCATGTTGATATTGACATCAGGCTCAACTTTACCACAATCTACAAAGTCTTCAACTTGAGGTTTTGTTTTCTTTGATGAGGGATCGAATGAAATGGCCAAATCAACAAACACTTACTTTGCATGAGAATTCATATGTCTATTTTGTCTTGCTCAAGAAATTTTTCTCTAAATTTGCTTAATTTTAACCTTGATTGAGGCTTTTTTTATGATTGATTGATATCTTCTTCATGTGCAAGTTTTTGAGGTACAGCTTTTGGCTGCAGACTAAACCTAGATGAGTCATTTTCCTTTTTATCCCTAAATCCATGTTTTAATTCCATGCGGCATACAACAAAACCATTGGATATGATTCTAAGTAGTGGATAGGAGTAGGTACGAAGGTTTCACTCATGTTATCATCTAAAACACAAGGATATGGTTCATGAAATGATTCCTCACAATCATTTTATAACGAAAGATGAGATGGTGACTGAACAAAATTATCCAAAGGATGGTTAGGCGTAGAGAGACCTAGGGAGTTAGAGTCTTCATTTATCGAAACCATTTATATTCAGGAAATGGTCCCAATCATCCCCTTCCTTTACTAATTAGTGTCTAACCAAAATATAGATAAGATTGTGATGAAAAAATGATCTTTTAGAGTTCTTGTTGCATGGATAATATGTGTGGACCATTTAGTTAAGTTTTTATACAAATAAAAAGGAAAATTAAGATTATGGCTGAGAAATGCCATCAATAACCTTATATGATAAATAAAAATTGAATTGTATCACCCTTAACAAGTAACATACCGACCCATCAAACACACTAAATATACCATTTCGGTTTCAAAGAGGAAATAGGCATAACTTTCACATGATATACATAGTATTTACTTGCAAGAAGGTTCTTGCAAGGAATGTCACATACTTCACAATTTTTGGACCACTTCTCTTGCACAATAGGGAGATGGGAAGATGCTACAATGAAATCAACATCTACAACAATATCCAGATCACCCACTTGGGCTTTATTCCTGTCAAACAAAGAAGAAGAAATCATGAAACCCCTTTACTATAACCTTGAAATAGTTGCAGAAAATCCCCAGTTAACCTAGTAGAACAAGTCTACACATTCATGGTATGCTTCTACCATTTTAGACCCAATGGATTCTAACCAAATAAGGCATGCCATGGCTAGAATCCAAGAGGGTTTCATCGAGGAATCAAAGTGAACAAGAGGAGAAAATTCAACAAGTGGATGATTAAACCCTAGCTCGAAGAGGAGTTTGAGAAGTTACGAGGGAAACGACGAAATGGTCGAGAGCCGATATCCTTGAGACCCCGAGAGATTAACTAAAATATTGAAAAATGGGAGAATAATACAAAGATAATAATTGTTGCAAGGTACAAGTGACTATGAGCGTTAGATTTGATACAGTTAGTGCAAATCAGGATTAACATCCTTGACAAGGATACCAAATCACCCGTAAAACCTTGATACAAATCTCAAAGCAATAACTCTTAGGTTGAGAACAACATTTTTCATGATTGTAGATATAAAACATTCAAAATATCACCATATACATAAATGTAGGCTCATAATCACAAGTCATTTATACAACTAATAATATATTAAAACAAGTCTCATGTGTTTAAAGTCACGAAATAACACATATGACTAATAAAATAGGTGTAAGAGCAATCAATCACATAATCAAATTATAACTCATGATCCATAAAATGATAACCATCCATTAAACTAAACTCATGTAGATGTTAGGACTTATACATAATGTAACCAAATATATGAAATAAAATGTTAGAAAGACATTGTAATATACAAATTGAAATAAGATAGGACTGTTATAGAATCAAGGATTCTCTAGCAGACCTTTTCACTCTAACATTCATATGAAATATAGAGTCATAGGCCCTGAATAATTTGTTGGAATAGTGAAAAGAGACATGGTTCTATATTACTACTGAATGAGAAACCAATTCATCAAGAAAACATTGAAAACAAATATTGCAAATGAACACACCTGTTAAAGTAACCAAGGGTATGTCATAAAATCATTGAGAAAAAAAAATATGTAGATTAAGATCATTGCAGTCATACAAAATTAAATCTAAATGTGGAAAATAAAAACCCAAAGATAAATTTAAGGAGGGGCCCCTATCATTTTGAAAAAATGAGAGGGGGATTCAGTTGGGCTACTAATAATTTGTGATTCACTGGATGAACTAATTATCTTTGAAGTGAAATAGATTACATAAAGCACAAATATTATATTCTTTAGGAAAGTGACTGTTGGAAAAAAATATGAGAGCGATTTTTGTAGTCCTACTTGAATAAAATTAATCTATTCATAAAAACATGTTAAAAAATGATTAGAAAATAAAAACTTTACAAGCAAAATCCATATGAAATTTCCAGAGAATCCAATAACCAATAGGGTGAAAGATAGAGTGGGTAATGAAGTTAGTGATGTATCTTTGAATTTAATACCACATGCATTTCCTTTGCTTCCCAAACGAATCCATAGCCTCAACATGGGTACTCCTCAATCTGACATAGATGCTAGAATCCCATCATGTTGATTTTAACTTATTGGTTTAACTTTCAAATTATGAATTATCGGGGAATAAAAATTAGATGCCTCTTAAGAGAAAGGATGACATGCAGATCTTGAAGAATTAAATTACAGTTTTAGTAAATATTTAAATTTGGAATCTCAGATGCCATAGAAGGGGCCACAACTGCTAACAGGTGTCCATAGCCTTAGCATGAATGTCTTTTTCACTAGTTTTATCTGAGCACTTTTACCGCAGTAAAAAAAACATAACAGAAGTTGAAACCAAGATTAATTGTTTATTATTCCTTACTAGAATAATCTAGTTGATAGGGAAGCAAATCTAAAACTCCTTAAGAGATGGAAGGGCGTGAAAAGTATAAAAATTCCTCGACCTCATATTTTTTAATAAAAGAAATCTATTGGAAATATCAAAGAATATCTTAATAAACAACATCAGATAACACAAAGAGTTTCTATAATGCTAGTTAAATTGATCATGAATTATGAACAAAACATTTAGTATATGCTACATTAAACAAATCAGATAATTAAAGCATGAATACATGACACTAATTTTGGTATTTCCTTGAAACAAATTTCAGATAAGATTAATCATATTCAAGCTATGGAATAAATCAAACAATCCAGAATAAAATAAGAAAAAGAACACTAAAAAATGAAAGGAAAAATAATATTTACAAAGAGATGGAATCCCATAAGGGACTCAAGAAAAATACCTTTTTAAATGATGACCATTGATCGGAAGAGGTTCTCCCTGGCCTTTTAGAGTTTGCAGATGAAATGTACTAGGAAGAATATTTTCTATAATAATGAATGCTCTAAACCATAGCCTTTGAAACTTGAAATGTTCCCCTTTATCTTCATGGGATTTATCCCATTTTGAAACTAGGTCTCCTACTTCTATATTTATGTCAAAAGAAGATTTGTTATCAAACCAACATTTAATAGTTTGTTATTGTTGATGCAATTTATGTTTTGACCATTCTCATTCTTGTTCTAATTTTTGTAAGGCATTAATCTTGTTCTACATGGTAGAAGACTTGACTTCCTAGACCTGTTGGGACAATTAAAAAGAAGGAAAATATTAAGGTGTAAAATGGATTCTCTACAATAAACTTGGAAAAAAGGGGAGTTATCAATGGAAGCTTTAAGGGTGACTCTATCATCCAAAATTTCATTGAAAAGGGAATTATGCCACTTCTTATGATGCCAAAAAACAATTATGTTCATTACTCTAATTACATTCTTATTTGATGCCTCAACAAGATCATTCCTTTGAGGGACAATAGTTCGCTGAGTATTTAATTTTAACTCATTTATCAAAAGCATAAGAATCAAATTCCTAAGAATAAAAGTAAGAGACATTATCAAACACCAATGATTGTGAACCCCTTAAATGAGTAACGTTATTACAATCTAAAAATGCAATCACATTTTTTTTTATTGAATACTCATAGAGGTATTGGCTCTACCCATCTCGTAAAATAATATACAGCTACCAAAATATATTTTTGTTTTTGAGAGGATGGAGGGCTCACGATATCAACAATGTCGAGGCCCCACTATTGAAAGTGGGCTTCAACAATAATATGATGAAGAGAAAACACCAATTTTTTAGCCCTACCAATAGTTTTTTAACAAGTTTTGCATTTATGTACTAGGAAATGAGCATCCTTAAATAATGTGGGCAAATAATACCTATCCCTTAAGACTTTGTAAGTATCGGTATCTCCACCAAAATGACCACTAGAGGGACCTAAATGGAGATTGTGGAGTACTTGTTCGACATCACCTTGTTCTAGATGTTGAAGCAATAAACCGGCATAATTCTTTCGAAATAGAATATGCTTAATTAATTGATAAGGGACATATTTCAATCTCAATGCTCTTTTATTTCTTGTCTCAATATGATATGGTGTTGTACCATTTTATAAATAAAACCTAATCCCAGTGTACCAAGAACTTGGTTCATTTGGAAGACAAAAATCTTCATTTGCAACATAAATATTTCATTACATCGTGATTAGGAAAATTGATAGACTCAACAACAAGCTTACAAATACATTGGCTTTTCACTATTTCAATAGGTTTAATCTCCAGTCATATTCCTAGAGGGTTGTCATCCAATGGGCCCTTTTCTCTCCCAAATATTTATGTACAAGTAAATTTCTTAATGTTGCATAGGGAACTATTACTTTAGTTTTATATTTAATAAGGTAGGATATAAAATGTTTTACAACCTTAAGGACTAGAGATGCGTGTTTATCCACCATTTAGTATTTTAATTTAGTTCCCTTGAAAGAAAAACTCACAAATATAATGGGAATTTCGATATCAAGCTCTGTTTTCTATGTAAGGACAACACCGTAAGTAGAATCAGAAGAAAAGGTGTACAATATAAAACCCTTAGAAAAATTAGAGCTCATCAGGACAAGAGCTTCAAAAACTAAGTTATTTAATGGTACCAAAATCCCATTTTTTTGGGTCAATCCACTTATAAACAACATTCTTCTTTACAAGATCCTGAAGTGTTTTAACTATTTAAAAAAATATTTGGATGAATTGTTTGAAAAACTTATTTTACCAAGAAAAGAATGCGTGACCATTTTAGAATTAGGAGCTAGCAAACTATAATTGGCTTGTGTCCTTTCTGTGTCAATAATAATACCTTCTTTTCATATGATACAAGCTATTAGTTTTCCTTATGTGATCGCAAAAATGGAATTTTTAGGGTTTAATGAAATGGAAAATTTTCTACAATGCTCAAACATTGTTCTAATATGGGTAATATGATCAGACCTTTCTTTCGAATAAATGGTGACATCATCTAAGTAAATGACCACAAATTTCTTAATTAACCCTCGAAAAGAAATATTGTTGAAAAGTTTCCACAACATTAATTAGGCGAAAGGGCATCTTTCTGTAGGCAAATGTTCCTAGTGCAGTTCTAAAGGATGTTTTTAACTGATCAGAGGGAACCACCATAACCTCATTATAGCTTGGGAAACCATCCAGGAGAGACAGCATCTCAGAACCTGAAACCTATTGTAGTATTTGTTCCATGGGAGGTACTGGGTAGTTATCTTTATCATGGGCCTTATGCAGGTTTCTGAAGTCAACATAGAGATGAATGCCTCCATTTTTCTTTGTCACTAGATCTAAATTTGAAACCCACTGGGTATGTCAGACATGGAATATTATCTTAGCCGCTGAGAGTTTATTCAACTAACTCTTAACAACCGACTCTAAGCTCGATTGGATTTTTCTCAACTTTTGTTAAAAAGGTTTGGTGTGAGGTTTAATGCACTATAAGGAAAAGACCCTCTAGTGGAGGTCTTTTAGAAAGCCCCTATACGAATAGTCTAAAAATTCATTTGTAGTGGAGGTCACTAGCAAAGCTAGGTGGGCAGATGATTTAGATAATATTTTTTAATGGTGCATCTCTAATATAGGAACACACCAATGCGTTATGTAATTATACGCCACAATTCTTAATAGCATATGGTGACCATGGTAGAGTTATTTTTTATAAAAAAAAAATAATGGTATCCTCAGTACATAATGTGCACCAATGAGTGTACTAGACGATAGCACTAGAAAAGGGTTATATTTAAAAAAAATATGTTGTAAAATTAATTTTTCCAAGTCTGGTGCTATACTCTTATGATTCCCCAGTGCTAAAACCATATATGAACACCTCATTTCATAAAAAAATATGAATCACCATTGTGGGGTTTTTAATTTAAAAATGGTGGTGTAGTTCTTATGTCATATGCATCAGTATTGTTAATTGAACTGAAGGACTCGGTGCTTAATATAAAATGGTGCACTATTCCAGGGTTATTTTTACACAAATAAAAAAAAGGGTGCACTATCTATATAAGGTGCACTAGTGCCTATACTATTTGTTGGCATTATGATACATATGTTGTACTTGATGGAAACCCACTCATCTCAGATGATAAATTATAGTGCAGAAAAGTTCACGCACTTATATGCAGAGAAAAGTTTATTTCATGTAGAGAAAAGTTCACGCACTTTTATGCAGAGAAAAGTTTATTTCATGTAGAGAAAAGTTCACGCACTTTTATGCAGAGAAAAGTTTATTTCATGTAGAGAAAAGTTCACGCACTTTTATGCAGAGAAAAGTTTATTTCATGTAGAGAAAAGTTCACGCACTTTTATGCAGAGAAAAGCTTATTTCATGTAGAGAAAAAGTTCACGCACTTTCATGCAAGGAAAAGCGCGTATATGTTGGAGAACTTACCTTTGGTCCATGGTAGTTAGTCCTTGGTATATGAACCTATGGTTTTGGACCATGGTACCTTGTCAGAAGTGTTGACCTCACGCACTTTCATGCAAGGAAAAGCGTGTATATGTTGGAGAACTTACCTTTGGTCCATGGTAGTTAGTCCTTGGTATTTGAACCTATGGTTTTGGACCATGGTACCTCGTCAGAAGTGTTGATCTCACGCACTTTCATGGTTGGTTCATGGTATTAGTCCGATAGTTTTTGATCCTATGGTTTTGGCCCATGGTATTGCATCCAAAAGTGTTGATCTCATGCACTTTCATGGTTGGTTCATGGTATTAGTCCAACAGTTTTTTGATCCTATGGTTTTGGACCGTGGTATTGAGAAAGGACTAAGGCTATAAAAGAGGAAGGAGATCATTTGACAAAGCATCATCTGAATTATTGAATATCTGATAAAGTGCTAGATCTGGAATACTGTGATTGGGTTATGGTGCAGATCTGGATCTGAGCTAAAGAGGGATCTCACCGGTTGATGGAGAACAAGATCTAAGGATAGATCGGGATCAAATGGTTTGAAATGAACTATCTCTATATATTTGATTATGCTTACTCTAGATCTGTATATTGAAAATGATCTGAACTGGGTATAACTTAAGTTTGAGATCACTGCAAGTCATGTTTGAATATTTATAGATCTGTACGTGAGTTGGCTTTGGTGTAAGCGTGTATATATGCAGGTTTGGTTCATGGTAGTAGTGTATACAATTTGAGCTATGATATTTGAAGTCACAAGTGGTTCTGGTTGTTGATGGGTTCTAATGACAGTTTAAAGGTGTCAGTATTCTGCATATCCTGTTTGGTTGATTGGGTTTAGCTTCAGTATTGATGGATGAGAACTAATATTGGATCAGGAAAATAATGACTCATATTTATGTGATCTGATGGACTAGATCTGGGTGCTAACACATATATTATCCTTGTATATGTATTGATCTGGTGTTTGGGTGATTCAGAAGATTGATTGATTATGTGATTCAATGATATTAATGGGTCCAGTATGAAAATTGGATGAAACGTGGCCTTTAAGATTATGTGTTGTGCTTCAGGTGTATCCAGTCTGAAAATATATGAAACGTGGTACTCGGAGGAGAGAAGATTTTAGGCCGGCACCTACGTACTAGTATCTTAGCTAGTACAAGAGCTACGGGGGTGGTAGCTCCCTTCCAGTAGCAGTTGAAAACTTTGGAGCATTGTAGCAGGTAGCAGCCTGCGTACTAGTAAATGGATCGGCTAGTACAAGAACTATGGGGGTTGTAGCTCTCTGCAGGTAGAAGCCTGCGTACTGGTATAAGACTGCACCAGTACTTAAATATTGTAAAAGGATTTTCTTATTAAGAAGAAGATTGAGATGACTTGCAGCAGGTGGTTTTCTCCCACATTAGGTTTCCACCTTATATCATGGTGTTCATGTGTGTGGCTTATGTGTGATGATCTGTTCTATTTTACTGCACCTGTTTACTGTTAATATGGTTGATAATGTTCTAATGCACTCATTAAGGATCAACTAACTGAATGATAAGAAGTTGTGGAAGTAGCATATATGAATCTGAATATGGAAATGAAAAAGTTTTATTGATGTGATAATACTGATTCACCCCCCCCCTCTCAGTATTATTTCCAACAATTGGTGTCAGAGTAGGTCCTTTGGTAGAAGCTTGATCGCTTGAAGGAGATCCGTGGAACAATGGGAAAGAAGCTTAAGAAGAAAGATCATAAGAAGAAGAAGACATCTCAGAAGAACTATGACAGTGGGAGAATCGATTGGGGATTAGGTATAAGAAGCTCTTCAGATTCAGATTCAGATTCAGAATCATTTCAGAATGAAGATGAACTATCAGGTATGAATTTGCTATCCTCTGATGTTCCAGCTATCTATCCATTTGGAAAAGATGGAAGTGATAACGAAACAACTGAATGTGCTCTGATGGATGAGGAAGAAGGATATCAAATAGAAGCTGAATTTAACAGGCTGACAAACAAAATTAGTGAACAAGAAAGACTTTTGAACATAAAGAGTGGTGCCCTCAAAGAAGCTGTTACTAGACAAAAGGCTCAATGAGAGTTATTCAAGGATAAATATCAAAAGTTGTAGGTTGAAGAAACATCTCTAAGAAATGAAGTCAATGAAAAGAACACAACCATCAAGAAACTCAGAGATAGATCCAATTACTATGAAAGTCTTGAAGCCACGATCCGCTCTGTAAAGGAAGATCTTGAAGAATCAAAGAAGCAGAATAAAGACCTAGTCCAAGATATTGAAAAACAGGGAAACGAAGTTATCAGCTTAAAAATCTCAGCTAGAATGTGCCTTCAGAATTCGTCAAATGCAACAGGATCTGAATGAAGAACAAGAAAAGGAGATTCTCAAGTTAAAGCATCAGTTGGAAGAAGAAAGGAAAGCTGAAGAAGACATGAAGAAGCAATATCTAGAAAAAGAAGAACAACTTCAGGTTGAGGTAAATATCTTGAAAAGTAAATTAGAAGAAAAGGATAAGCTCTTACGTTTTCGAGATAGTACTAAAGTCTTGGATGATATTCTTAATAGTCAAAGATCTCCTGCTATCAAAACTGGTCTTGTATTTCATGAATCTGTTGAAGGTGAATCTTGTTCACAAGGTGAGGCAAGGAACTCTAAAGAGAAATCTAAAATGATCAACAAGGAGATAAGAGAGATGAAAGGTCAATCTCATCATCAACCAAGGAAAGAAATTCTTCAAAGAAAATCTTTTACTCCTCCTATGAATAATGTTGAATGTTATGTATGTCATAACCTTGGACATTTTGCAGCCAGATGTAGAAGAAGAAGGGTTCAAGATCATCAAACAAACAGATCATCTCATTCAAGGTACTTTAATGGATATTGCTTTGCTTGCAATATGTTTGGTCATAAAGATGTTGATTGCTACAAAAGGAATATGAAACATGTAAGATGTTATGCATGTAACAAGCTTGGACATATAGCAAAGGAATGCAGGAACAAAGCACGGACATCACACCAAAAGGAGAAAACATCATCACACTTGAAGATATGGAAGAAAAAGGAAGTTCAGTCAGAAAGTGGCGGCACAACACATTATACAGACATAACAGAGGGAGCCGGAAGTGTAAAACTTCAATCTCCTATGCAAGCTTGATAAAGGGAAGTTGCATATATACGCGAATTTGTTACTGCACAGTCGCGTATATGATTGTTTGAAGAAAGGCAGTAGGGACAGATTCAAGGAAAGGATCAGTTTTTGATAATGGTTGCATTTTGCTAATGATGTGTGGATATGATGGTTAGAAGTATTTTGGTTCTAACTTGATATTGCTGATGTCTTGATACTTCTTATTAATATGCATGATCAGATCTGACAGATGGCACAGGTTTAGGGGGAGCATATGCTCTTAATGCATTGTTGGCATTATGGTTAATAGTCCTTGGTGATGATGCTTATATGGATAAATGATTCATCTTGCTATGATATGGTTATGAGTTGTTCAGATGATTCTTGGGGTTACATAGTTGATATTTAGATCAGATTTGTGGTTGATCCTCTAATGGTGCTTACATGGTGATCTTCATAAGGATAAGGAGAAGTACATAGCTTGAATTCACATCTTCTTTAATTGATGATGAGTCACTCATATGCTGTTGTCGTCATATGCATAAAGATCATATATTACAATTATGATGTAGGATTCCTATTGTTCTTGGCACATATATGGATGAGGATTGTTGGCTGGATACATGGATGATTATTCAAAGTTGCATTGTTGGAGACATGATGATGATGAGTTCTTACCTATATGACGATAGGTTGTTTCGTACATATGTTGATTGATATTCCCAATTGATGATACTTGGTCCATGCAGATCTGGATGGCTATGGTGTTTTACACATATGATATAATGTGAATGATTTTATGATGATGAGTTGATATCTATCTGCAGACATACCCTGTCATAGGACATTTACAGGTTGTTGATCTGGAATTGGTTGTACGCGAGTTTCATAAGGAGTATCCGCATATACACGCTTGTTTCTATGGATACAATCGCGTATATGTTAATATGGAGGAAATCAGTGGGCCAGACTCAGGGTGAGAACAGTCTGATTTGGGTCTGACAGAGACCATCTGGCATAGGTTCAGGGGGAGCAGATAAAATTCTAATGATGCATTATTGGCATTATCATAGAAGCTTTTGGTTCTAGTTCACAGCTGTTGTTGGTTTCAGGTGGAACATTTGCAGAGGGAGAACAGAAGGAAATCATGGTTGCTGATCTGAATGGTGATTGACAGATGCTGCTGCTATCAATTATTGGTGACTTTCATAAGTCTTGATCTAGATATTTTGTCTCTATGTCATGTATCTCTTTTATGGTGTCAAGGTCATGTAACGGCCTATTTTGGTTTCCCCACTATGCCTAGGATGAAGATGTAATGTATTTGGTTGTCATATGTAAATTTTTTATGTATCCCCACTTAGTTGGGTGGTTGATCCCCACTTGGTTGGGTGATGGATGTATGTATTGAGTCTTTTGGTGATAGGAAGGTCTTTTATGATGTATAAGTCTTGGTTCTTCTTGAAGAACACCTTTTTGCAGACCTTGCTTACAGACAGGGGGAGCATGAACAGTACAATTCAGTAAGAGCAGAGCTTTCAGCATGTAGCATGGACAGATTGGTACACCTTGGCATATACAAAGGGGGAGCTCATTCAGAGATTTCAGCAGGTTCTCAGGGGGAGTATGGACAACGGAATGTTTATCTAGGAAAGAGAATATCTTGGTTCGCCCTTTGCCCTTGATGTCAAAGGGGGAGAGTGAATTGGTTGTTGTTGCCATCAAGTCCAAAGGGGGAGATTGTTGGCATTATGATACATATGTTGTACTTGATGGCAACCCACTCATCTCAGATGATAAATTATAGTGCAGAAAAGTTCATGCACTTATATGCAGAGAAAAGTTTATTTCATGTAGAGAAAAGTTCACGCACTTTTATGCAGAGAAAAGTTTATTTCATGTAGAGAAAAGTTCACGCACTTTTATGCAGAGAAAAGTTTATTTCATGTAGAGAAAAGTTCACGCACTTTTATGCAGAGAAAATTTTATTTCATGTAGAGAAAAGTTCACGCACTTTTATGCAGAGAAATGTTTATTTCATGTAGAGAAAAAGTTCACGCACTTTCATGCAAGGAAAAGCGCGTATATGTTGGAGAACTTACCTTTGGTCCATGGTAGTTAGTCCTTGGTATTTGAACCTATGGTTTTGGACCATGGTACCTTGTCAGAAGTGTTGACCTCACGCACTTTCATGCAAGGAAAAGCGTGTATATGTTGGAGAACTTACCTTTGGTCCATGGTAGTTAGTCCGTGGTATTTGAACCTATGGTTTTGGACCATGTTACCTCGTCAGAAGTGTTAATTTCATGCACTTTCATGGTTGGTTCATGGTATTAGTTCGATAGTTTTTGATCCTATGGTTTTGGCCCGTGGTATTGCATCCAAAAGTGTTGATCTCACGCACTTTCATGGTTGGTTCATGGTATTAGTCCAACAGTTTTTTGATCCTATGGTTTTGGACCGTGGTATTGAGAAAGGAATAAGGCTATAAAAGAGGAAGGAGATGATTTGACAAAGCATCATATGAATTATTGAATATCTGATAAAGTGCTAGATTTGGAATACTGTGATTGGGTTATGGTGCAGATCTGGATCTGAGCTAAAGAGGGATCTCACCGGTTGATGGAGAACAACATCTAAGGATAGATCAGGATCAAATGGTTTGAAATGAACTATCTCTATATATTTGATTATGCTTATTCTAGATCTGTATATTGAAAATGATCTGAACTGGGTATAACTTAAGTTTGAGATCGCTGCAAGTCATGTTTGAATATTTATAGATCTGTACGTGAGTTGGCTTTGGTGTAAGCGCGTATATATGCAGGTTTGGTTCATTGTAGTAGCGTATACAATTTGAGCTATGATATTTGAAGTCACAGGTGGTTCTGGTTGTTGATGGGTTCTGATGACAGTTTAAAGGTGTCAGTATTCTGCATATCCTGTTTGGTTGATTGGGTTTAGCTTCAGTATTGATGGATGAGAACTAATATTGGATCAGGATCATAATGACTCATATTTATGTGATCTGATGGACTAGATCTGGGTGCTAACACATATATTATCCTTGTATATGTATTGATCTGGTGTTTGGGTGATTCAGAAGATTGATTGATTATGTGCTTCAATGATATTAATGGGTCCAGTATGAAAATTGGATGAAACGTGGCCTTTCAGATTATGTGTTGTGCTTCAGGTGTATCCAGTCTGAAAATATATGAAACGTGGTACCCGGAGGAGAGAAGATTGTAGGCCGGCACCTACGTACTAGTATCTTAGCTAGTACAAGAGCTACGGGGGTGGTAGCTCCCTTCCAGTAGCAGTTGAAAACTTTGGAGCATTGTAGCAGGTAGCAGCCTGCGTACTAGTAAATGGATCGGCTAGTACAAGAACTATGGGGGTTGTAGCTCTCTGCAGGTAGAAGCCTGCGTACTGGTATAAGACTGCACCAGTACATAAATATTGTAAAAGGATTTTCTTATTAAGAAGAAGATTGAGATGACTTGTAGCAGGTGGTTTTCTCCCACATTGGGTTTCCACCTTATATCATGGTGTTCATGTGTGTGGCTTATGTGTGATGATCTGTTCTATTTTACTGCACCTGTTTACTGTTAATATGGTTGATAATGTTCTAATGCACTCATTAAGGATCAACTAACTGAATCATAAGAAGTTGTGGAAGTAGCATATATGAATCTGAATATGGAAATGAAAAAGTTTTATTGATGTGATAATACTGATTCACCCCCCCCCCCCTCTCAGTATTATTTCCAACACTATTTGATAGCACTAGACAAGGGTTAAATTCAAAACAAAATGATGGTCATAAAATTCATTTTCACCATTTCAGTGCTCTACTCAAATAAAGCACCAAGGCTTTCACTTTTTATGAAAGCCCCAATGCATAAACATATGGTGCACCGTGGAAAGATTTTTAATTTAAAAAATATCGGTGAGTTACTCATTAAATAAGAACTAGTGTTGTTAATAAAGTTGTATGTATCAATGCTTGATAGATAATGATGCACTGTTTGAGGGTTATTTTTTTTAAATGAAAAATACTGGTGAACTAAGTAACTCTAGAGAACCCGTGTGTGTACTACTCAATAGCACTGGACTAGTGTTAAATTTTAAAAAACATTGGTCATAAAATTCATTTTCATTATTTTGGTGTTATTCTCCCACGACGCCCGGGTGATATGACCTTTTCTGAGCACCCTAATGTGTATACAACATGCTACAATGTTACAGGATTTTGAATTTAAAAATATGAGTTTTCTAGGTGAAATCAGAGAACTGGTGCATATACTACTCGATAACATCGTACAAAGGTTAAATTTAAAAATTGCTAGTCATAAATTTCATTTTCTTTATTTCATTGCTATACTTCCACGAAGCACCGGTGTTATTACTATTTTGAAATTCCCCAATACATATATAACATGATGCGCCATGGTAGGGTTTTTCATTTAAAAAGCAATGGGATGCTTTGTAAATATTTCGCATTGGTGCGTCAGGTTCGAGCACACCGGAACAAGGTTAAATAAAATAAACTTACCACCGTAAAATTCATTTCTACCATTTGCAATGTTGTACATCTCTCAACCACTGGTGGTACTTTTTTCTCCCTGAAATTCCCTACGATCAGTGCTTCCCTTGCATTCCATCCTTCCTTCTATTACTCATCATGTTCCTTTTGATTTTTTTCAAATGGTGGTCAATTTTTGTTTTTTTTTTTATGTGGTAACCATGCCTTCTTGACAAGAAAATGTCTAGGTAATGTCTATGTGTCTCGCTAACTTAAATTTTTAGTGGATTAGAATTAAGTGTGTTCAAGAGCTTCGGCTCACACTGTTTGCAATGCAGCCTATAAATTTATAAGGTGCACCACAAATCAATGCATAACGTTAATGCACAATAATTTTTTAATGTTATTCGATGTGTTTGGTATATGTAAACAAACTAGGCCGTAAAGTTCCATGATGTGCCACTTTAGAAATTATTATTTTTACAGTAATGCGTTTGGTAAAAGTAACTTCTAGGTGCATTTCTTTTTACCAAACGCACCACATAATATTAAAAAAATATATCTCAATCCATTTAGTAACCTGAACGTTCTGGTTCAGTACGCCAAAATAAAATTAATGCCCTAGTGTGAAATATTATGTTGACGCACCACATTGAAAAATAAAAATAACTAATGTTATATAATTATGTGAACTAAAAGCGTTGTGTCACGTCGATGTACACATAGTTTTCGGTGAATTCCTCTTTTTTGGTGCACTGTGTACAGTGTATCCTTGCATTTTTTGGCGCACTAAGTTTTAATTATTTTATTTATTTATTGAAGTTATTTTTTCATATTTATAAACACATTTTTCATTTAATAAAATAAAATATTTTTTATGTACGAGGTTGATATATTTTATGTGTCAATGATGCAGAGACGTTAATGGAGGTAGGAGCAACAACAAAAGGAACAAAGGGTTGACCTGTACAATATGGTACGAGATTGGGAGGTGCGAGAGAGGGAGAGGGATTTATATCCTCACCCTATTACCGTAGTGACCAAAGTCCTCCTTCACTACTATGAGGAGGCTACATCCCTGAAGGGGAACTTCAGGTTATTAGCATAGCTGATCTGTCAGTGGGATGTCCACTGAGAAGCTTTCCATGTCCATCTTGACATGTGGTACAAGCCTACTGAGGAGAACATTTATTTTATCACTAGACTATCTACGAGAGGGGAGGATTTTCCCCAATTCCTTGATGTCCCCCATCGTGTTGCAGTAAAGAGTCATCTTATCTACTCTCAAAGATACATTGGGGATCACGTAGTTTCCTCAGCAGATTTTTAGGTGTCTAGTGGACAGCTACAGATTGCTTCTTTTGGTGGAGACAAGGTTAGTTGCCTCTTAATATTAGTGAGTACCATTTCACTCTATATCAATGAAGGGAAGCACATTAGTTCCCCTCTTTTGTTTTATGTTGATTCTTTGGTGCAGAAGCCACGATGTATTGGATGGTATGTCATTTTTTTGCAACATATTTGTATATATTTAGATAGATGTCATACTATGATACATGGGAGGTAAAACTTCCATTTTGCTTCAAAACTAATTTGTTTATTTTTTGAGAGGTTTCGGAGATCAGGCCTCCTTTTTACCATCACCCTCCTAAGACGATCACTGAGGTAATAATGCACATGTGTGCGAGATGATTCCCAAGAGGGGCTAGCCGGAGTATCTAGCTGATATTTCCACTAATGCACTTGGGCTACTAGCTAGTGAGGTGGACCACATGTTCGTCATGGTGTCATGTCCTTACATAGGGATGGATTGGAGACATTGTCCCAACATTCTCTTCACATAGGATGAGCCAGTCGATGAGAGAGATAATATTAGTTTTTTCTATAAATTAATCTAGTATCATTTTATTGTCTTAATTGATCAGGATTTAAATTTATTCTAGCATGTTCTTTAACTTGTTCTATTAAATTATTTAATGAAATTGTCTAATTATTGTTGTGTACTACATATTTTGTAGAAATTGGCACATTTTTGGGGACATACCTCCTCCCCCACTAGATGCATATGCGAAGATGTCCAAGGGCGCAGAGGGTGAGGGACATCATTGGATGCAAATACCTGCAGGCTTGCTACCTACGTGTAATTCTGATATTACATTCAAGATGGAGTTGGAACAGACTCTCTAGAGATTTGGTTGAGGCAAGATTCTTCCTTGTGATAACTTGACACATCACGGAAGATCCTAGGCCCCTAGATCTCTAAACGGACCTACCACTCGATATGATGAGCCTTATGCATCATATTGTCAGAGCTACCAGGTTTATACTTACATTGAGGATGGATATTGGCCATGCAATAGATGCACAGTCTTCACCCAGTACTACCCCATCGAATGATGATCAGGGTGGTCATCCTTTTGGTAGTACTTCACCTCCTCATGATGGCCTTGCAATAGATACACAATATTCACCCAGACCTACTACCCCATTAGATGATGACCAAGGTGGTGATACTTGTTATAGGCCATTTTGTCGCATCTAGTTAATAAGCCTACAAACTAGATCCATCATCATCTGTGAATATGTTTTCATCATCCCTACACAAAGCCATAAATATGACCTTTTCAAATAACTATGTTTCTAGGCCTAACTGCTCCAAAACAGTGCATTTAAGCCCTAATGCACTCTGCCCCTTTAGAGACTTATGTTTAGTAGTATTTTTCTCCCTTATTATCCAGTGCTTATCAACAATATCTTGTTCCTTGCTGGGGGTGCACTGATTCTAGAAATCCAATAATATTAAAAAGAATCCTGAAACTTCCTCTTCCAAAAGCTTCCACAGGTTGTTTTAACCATTTACCTTGGATAAGAAGCTTGAATCCTATATGATCCTACCTTGGTTATTTCACTACTTATCCCCTAAGCTCATCCTCCCATCCTAAGTGGATCTCAAACAGATATTGGTAAATGGAAAGGAAAATTTTAAGGATGGAAGTTTATATTAAAGTTTAGAAACCTTGGAAAATCTTACTAGTCCCTAATATGAAAATTGTAAAATCTTTGGTGATATTTTGTAGAAATGTTTAGATTTCCAATGATTTTATATTAGTCAATATAATTTTTTTTGTTTTTAAGTTAAAATAATGCTATAATATAAAATTTGAGCGAATCATTTTAGAAAAAAATGGAAATTGGTGAATCTTTTTTTTGAAAAAAGCATGGAAAATTAGCCCAACTGCAAATATTAGCCCCTAAAACTTCTCCCTATGTGTTGAAGTAAAATTATAAGTGCAGACACGAATGAATTTCTCTAGCCCGATAATGGGTCTAGCCACAACAGATACATTCTATGGAAGATTTCCTTAGGTTGGAATCAATCAAGAGGGCCTACCTCTTGGTCGCTTATCCTGCTTGATGATGTCCTCGCTTGCTCACTCCAGCAATCTCTTGCTTCCTTCTTCAAGTTCCTGAAACAAGTAAACAACAACATCACACAAACATAATAATAGACAAATTGCAATTCAACCTACTTAATGAGTCAAGAAGCATCAAGACACGAATATGTAATATTAAAAAACATGTAGGAAATCAATCAATAGTTGCATATATTAATATCAAAGAGAGATTACAACGATTCGTCTTGACGTCGTACTCTTCCTCTTACAAGACCAGGTTCCCACACACTTCTGCTAGCATTCCATGATGGATTCAAACAATACTAATTTAAAGGCTCTTCCCTTTAGACTTCACTCCAAACCAAATACACTTCTCCCTCACACAACTAGATGGCTACAACTAGTAATAGCTTGCTTGTCCAATCAAAATAATATACTCACACTCTGCCAACACTCTAACTAGCTTGTGCTTGGGAAGAAGGGAGGCTTATATAGGAAATATGGATGGGAGATGGATCCTCTTCTCATGGGATAAGGACTTATCCCTTTAGGTAGTTCCATCATTATAGGGGAAAGGAGCCCAAACTATCATCCTCGACCCCATTGGGCCAAACCATTTACCAGACTTCCATTACGGAGCTTCTAGAGATGGAAGCTTCGGCTCTAATTTAAAAAACTTTCCATAACAGGACCAACTCAACTGGAACACAGTTTAGTCACACCGATCGGTGGGGGAATAGTGTTAATCTCTGCACATCGGTGCGCGAGAGACAAAGGTCATTAGCGTCGATCTTGTAAACTGGGCAAAACAGAAGTTTCAGGGAAAATGGTGCAAAAGGGAAATGATTTGCTCATGAAGAGGATCATAATGGGATTTTTTTTCATGAAGGAAAAGCATGCGGAGTTCACTGTAGAGGTCCTCCAGGATCAAGGAACGGGGAGTATAGGGACAGTGAAAATTTTTTGTGTAATAGATGCCCCCTAAAGCGTGAAGGACGAGCTGGAGTGAGGGATGAAATGCTTTATAAATTGGTGCAGAGAACCGGTCTGCCGTCGGAAAACCTGCAAGCAAGTAAAAATACATATACATAAATTGAGATCTTGTTGGCATTATGATACATATGTTGTACTTGATGGTAGCCCACTCATCTCAGATGATAAATTATAGTGCAGAAAAGTTCACGCACTTATATGCAGAGAAAAGTTTATTTCATGTAGAGAAAAGTTCACGCACTTTTATGCGGAGAAAAGTTTATTTCATGTAGAGAAAAGTTCACGCACTTTTATGCAGAGAAACGTTTATTTCATGTAGAGAAAAGTTCACGCACTTTTATGCAGAGAAAAGTTTATTTCATGTAGAGAAAAAGTTCACGCACTTTCATGCAAGGAAAAGCGCGTATATGTTGGAGAACTTACCTTTGGTCCATTGTAGTTAGTCCTTGGTATTTGAACTTATGGTTTTCGACCATGGTACCTCGTCAGAAGTGTTGATCTCACACACTTTCATGCAAGGAAAAGCGTGTATATGTTGGAGAACTTACCTTTGGTCCATGGTACTTAGTCCTTGGTATTTGAACTTATGGTTTTGGACCATGGTACCTCGTCAGAAGTGTTGATCTCACGCACTTTCATGGTTGGTTCATGGTATTAGTCCGATAGTTTTTGATCCTATGGTTTTGGCTCGTGGTATTGCATCCAAAAGTGTTGATCTCACGCACTTTTATGGTTGGTTCATGGTATTAGTCCAACAGTTTTTTGATCCTATGGTTTTGGACCGTGGTATTGTGGAAGGCCTAAGACTATATAAGAGGAAGAAGATCATTTGGCAAGGATCATCGAATGAATTGAATATCTAATAAGTGCTAGATCTGAAATATTTGTGATTGGGTTATGGTGCAGATCTGGATCTGAATGAAGGAGGAACCTTAGCGCATAAAGAAGGATAAGTTCTATTGATGGGTCATAATCTTTATGCTTGAATAATAGTATCTTTGTATGATTTTGATCTGTTATATGAGGCGCATGCTTGATCTATAAATCTGACAATCTGGGTTAATTAGTGTCTGAATATTTGAAAGAAGGAATTATTCTTTATAGATCTGCACGCAGGTTTCAGGTTGTTGAAGTAGCGTATATCTTTAAATTATGATCTAACTGCCTCTGTCTATTGCTGCAGTATTCTGGGTTCAGAATTTGGTGTGTGGTTACAGTTACTGTGTTCTGGGTACAGCTGTCAGAGAAGTGTTTACTTGATTCAGTGCTAATTGGGAAAAGGAGATTGTTTGATGCAGATATACTTGATGATTGATTGATGTTCATGGATTCAGTTTGAAAATTTATGAAAAGTGGTCCTTGAAAGAAAAGAAGTAGGGGGTTGTAACTCCCTTCCAGGAGAGAGAGTTGTAGCTCTCTGCAGGTTGCAGCCTGCGTACTGGTAAAGGACTGCACCAATACAAAATCATTGTAAAAGGAGTTTCTAATTGAAAGAAGATAGAGACATATTGCAGCAGGTGGTTTTCACCCACATTGGATTTCCACCTTATATCTGGTGTTCTTTGGTGTGACTATCTGTTTTTCTTGTTCATGCTCATTATTTTATGGTACTGACATATAATAATTCAAAGTATAAATATATTGAAAAAGAATTAGATAATACTGATTCACCCCCCCTCTCAGTATTATTTCCAACAATTGGTATTAGAGCCAGGTTCTTCTGAAGCAGCTTGATTGCTTGAAGGAAGATCTAACATCATGAGCAACTATGAGAGGGAAGCATCAATCAGGCCACCGATTTTTGATGGAACAAACTTCGTATATTGGAAGGTAAGAGTTACTGCCTATCTTCAATCTTTGGGTATAGAAGTATGGGACATTATAGAAACAGGGTATACTTTTCCATCAGCTACTCCTATAGATTCAGCTGAGAAGAAGAAATATGAAACAAATGCAAAGGCGGTTAATACTCTTCTAGGATGTCTATCTCAATCTGAATTCGTGAAGGTTATGCAATATAAATCCGCAAAAGAAATATGGGACAAGATTGTTTTGAGCTACGAAGGAGATGAACAGGTAAAACGTGCAAAACTTCAAACCCTCAGGATTCAGTATGAGAATCTCAGAATGTATAATGATGAAAGTGTGGCTAACTATTTTCTTTGTGTGGATGAGATTGCTAGTTGTATGAAAAATTTGGGTGAAGAAATTAAAGAGGCTGTTGTGGTTGAAAAAGTTCTAAGATCGTTGTCACCTAGGTTTGAATCTAAAGTTTCTGCTATAGAAGAAAAGGAGAATCTACAACATCTTAAAATGTCACAACTACATGGAATTCTAACTGCTTATGAAATGAGAAAAGGAGGTCCATCTGACACGAAAGAAGCTGCCTTCAAGGCTTCAGGTAAAGGAGAGTACTATGAATTAGGACATGGGTCAGAAGAAGAAGAAGAATCAAATTTTGTTAGAAATCTTCAATGGGGTGCTGGACGGTTTAGAGGTAAGTTACCCTTCAAATGCTTTGCTTGTGGAAGAGTAGGTCACTATGCTACCAAATTTCCTCATAAGGATAAGATCGACAAGGGAAAGGAACCTATTAGATGGAAAAAGAAACAGAATGCAAATAAGAAAAGCTACTACACTCATGAAGACAGTGATGGTCTATCAAATAGTGATGAAGATGAATGAGGTAATGACTATAAACTTTTAATGGCCTTTGAAGATGATGATTACATGGATGCTATAGATGTGGATAGTTTTTATGAAGAGATTTCTAGACTCAAGACATGTATAGAAGAAAAGAATGTGATCATTGATACTCTACAATTTCAAATTGATGAAAAAGAAAAATTTCTTGAAAAGTTAGAATGTGAAATTGTTGGCCTTAGAAAAGAAATTGAGAAAACAAAGACTATTAATCTTAAGTTTGTCAAAGGATCTGAAACTCTGGATGAGATCATCAATGTACATCGTTCTCCGCTAAACAAGACAGGTCTGGGGTATAATGGAGAAACATCTCAAGCATCCACCTCAAAGAGTTATCTTGATGCAGCAAGAAGGAATGAGCAAAAGCACAATGGAGATCACCAGGTAAAGCAGGGACGAATTACATCAAGAACTAACAAAGACTACCAGGTAAACCAGGGGCAATCTGTCTTAAGGGTGAACAAAAGCTACAACTAGCCATAGGTAAAATCTTCTCAATTTGCTTCAAGAATGGATGACAATAAGAATTACAATCATTTGGGTGGTAGATTTGGTAACCGCAGAAGTTTCTTCAATGGCCAATGTTTCTCTTGCCATAACTTTGGTCACAAAGCAGTTCAATGTGTTGCATATAAAACAATCATGACTAGAGAAGCTCAAAAACAAAGAAGTATGACTGGGATTACAAAAAGGACCTATAACAACTTTTCGGCTCTTGAAAATGAAATTGAATGTTCTATTTGTAATAACTTCGGTCATGAAGATTCTGAATGCAGGAGCAGATTTCAGCAGACAAAGGAACAAGCCTCAAGCACTAGAACATGGAGAATAAAGGAACCACAATCAGAAAGATGTGGGATAGCCTTTTATGCAGAGGGACAGGAAAATCTATGGTACATCGACAGTGGATGATCGAAGCATATGACAGGTGATAAAGAAAAACTTGAATCATATTCTGCTTTAGAAAAGGGAAAGAAAGTTTCTTTTGGAAATGATACTCCAGCAGCTATAAAAGGAAAAGGCACAGCTCAGTTAAAAGAAAAGGTCAAAGCTGGAAATGTTTTGTATGTTGATGGCTTGAAGCATAACCTTCTGAGTATCAGTCAGATGTGCGATCAAGGAACCGAGGTAATATTTCGATCAAATGGATGTAGCGTTCGTGATCTCGATACAGGGAAAACAATGATCAAAGGTAGAAGAACTCCAAATAATCTATACATATTTGAAGAAGGACAACAACAATGCTATTTGAGCAAGGATGATGAACATTGGTGTTATAGCTCCAAATCTCACTCTTATGGTTTGTGATGCTGCACTTATGGCCTAGGGCAACCCCTCCTTCCAGACCTGGTCCAAAAATTTAAAAAACAGTGTTTTATTCCCTATACGCGACTTTGCCCTGTGTTAAACGCGTGTACACGCGGTTCTGTCATACCCAACCCGCGTGTATCTATTAAAACACTTAAAAAAATATAATTTCCTCTTTTTCGGGCGGTGATCGCGGGTTTACCTGCTGGATCACCTGTTAGTGCCCGTGGCCCAACTGTTCCCAACCAACTCCTAACTAAAAAACTACTTTGGAGAGGGTATAAAAAGACATCAAAGGGAAGGCCAAGGGGAGAGAGAGAGGAGAGCAAGATTATTATGCTGAGATTTTTCCCTTAGACCAGGTCTGAAGTCCTTGGTGCATTTTGCACTTCCCCCATTTTGCATAGGAAACCCTTGTTTCCATGTGTATTGGTGATCATTCATCCTTGACATCATCATTGAGTAAGACTTGGAAGGAGCTCTTGTTGGAGGCTGGAGGCTGGAACGAATCCGGGAGGAAGCTTGCTTGGAGCCTGCTGAAGGTGTTCAGGTGATATCTTTCCGATATATGTACTTTATTTGCCTTTATATATAAAGAAACACGTCTTTGTTCCCGAATAATCTTTCTTTATGCTTATGAGATTCTTGTGTTGAATTCTTATGAAAGTGGTTACTTAAAGATTTTTTATAACTAACTTTATAGCATAAAGATGATTTATATATAAACTTCTATACATGTACTATTGTGTTCTTTGATTTGTTTGTCTTGCAGGTCAAAGAAAGAAGAAGGGAACTCCAAGAAGGGTTTGCACCCTAACGGTCTTCTCGAACGTAGGACCTTAGGTATGTACCCTAAACATTAGAATTTGCTTAAAAGTAAAAAAGATGGCTGTGTGTGTGTGTTTCTTTGTATAAGCAATTTTCAGTCTGGTAGAGTCTTAGCCCAAAGGACCCTAGGGGTACTTTCCCTTCAACCAGAATTGGCGACTCCACTGGGGACAACACTCTTGTTGTTCCTAGTTTGGGTAGTCCTCAAGCCAATCAAGGCTCAGTCCCTCTGTTTGTTGGTTCTGACTGTCTGAGATTTTCTTGAACTCCAAGCTTTTCCAGTTTTTCAGTTTGTGTTTTTTATTTTTCTTGAAAGACTTCATATACGCACTTTTTCTGGATTACAGAAGCGTATATACGCAAGTTTCACTAAGTAAACCCGCGTATACGCAGGTTTCCTTAGTTACAGTCGCGTATACATGCATTCTGCAAATAATTGCAGGCGCGTATATCACATAATTTTCAAGATTTATAATTTTTCTTTTGCTGAATGTTTGTCTGGTGGTTTGGGTCAGTTTAAAACAGTCAATTTCCAGTGACAGGTCTCTGTTTAACAGGGGGCATCTTGCTTCGAACTCTCTCTAGTTATAAGGAGTGCTAGTCTTGTTTTTCGTTGATTGCAAGCGTCATTGATTTCTGACACACAAGATTTCTGTTTAAGAATCTTGATTGCTCTGTTTCGGCAGAGTGGGAAGATTGTCTTCAAATCTTTGTGTCCATTTTGTTTTCATGACATTTGTGTTTGCTTAACGAAATCATTTTTATGACCATTTACTCCTTTGTTTCAGGAAATTTGTGTGTTACTAGTTTCTTGAAACTTGTCTTTTGATATTTTAGACTTTCATTGCTGCTTTTGATTGTCAAAAGCATTTTCGAACACATTTTATTTTTGTTGAGTTTTCATCATTTGAAAGGTGTCAATTCACAAAAGTGTTTGGTGGCTTGTTTATCAATCATTAGTGTCAGTATTTTTGAGAGTTTTCCTTTGAAAAAGACTTTTTGGTTTGATTGAAAGAAAATCTTTTGAAAGTTTTGAGTTTCGCTTTCTTAAACTTGCTTTTCATTTGATTTCCTTTTTGCGGAGTGAAAGTGCTTTGTTTTTATCTTAAAACTTGTTTTTATTGTTTGGACGAAATGATTGGTAACACATCATCTTCTATCTAAGCATTTTAGTGGCAATACAAAATTTGGTAAAGCAGCAACTTTCCTTCTTTGTTTGCAGAGTAGTCTTAAAATCTTGCATTCACATATAGTTCTTGCATTAGCATAGCTTTGCATCCCCTTTTAGGCATGCATAGTTTTGTTAGTTTTTGTGAGTGTGGAGTTTGAAAAGAAACCAAAAAACTTTGTTTAATTTGAAGTACATCTGAACCTCATAGAAATTGCTCTTCATCGAAACGAAAAAGTGCATGTGCATGTAGTTAGGATAGTTTCTTTTTGCGTCCTAAAAACACCACAAGTTTCACTTCCGTTACCTTTGACTTAAAGAACAGCCTAATAAAATCAAGCGCTTAATTAAAATCCACTAGAACTTTTTGTTTTAGTTATTACACCAACAAGTTTAGGATTTTAGGGCCTTGGATTAGGCGAGTGGAGAGTTAACTCTCCAAGGCCACACAAAACGTCAAACATAAGAGTCTGATTAAAGAGAGTAAATCCAATAGCGTTAGGAAGACCAGGAAAGCTCCGGATCTGGGAGTTAAGCACGAGGGTCTGTGAAGACAGGGAAGAGAGATACCCCCTCTCCTACTTGTCCGAACTTACCTCACGACTGTTCCGCCTGGCTTCTGCGACGAGTTGGTACCCATAGTTGCCTCTCCTAGGGATCTGCATAGGTGGCTGCGGAGGGGAATCCCGTGGCACCTGAGGTCGACGTTGTATCACTCTCGACAGTACTTCTGGAGGGCACCCTTGCGAAGCTTGGGGGCTTGCACCGGCGCAGGCTGTTGTTAGGAGGTCAGCGTAACTTCCTCTGATACCTTCGCTGATAGGACTGGGCCCTCATCATCCCAGACTATCTTCGGAAGGCCCTTTGACTCCACTTTCTTGTATTTTGGTGTCCGGTCCTCACCACCCGGAGCGGAAATACTTGGAAGTTGTTTGACTGGCTGTTTCTTTAGGGACTTTATAGTGAGTGCTCTTTGCTCCTTGTATATAGTTGGCTTTAGGTATTTTTGTCTAGTCACATTTGGACTTTGTGTTCTGAGTGACTGGCTTGCCACTCTACCGATCTTGAAAGGCTTTTGGTCGTTCTTTCAGAAGTTGTGGAGTTGCCTCCTCAAGGGCAAAGGTTTTGATTGCTTATCCATATTCTTTGAAGGGTTATTTCTATATTCCCGCAAGGGAAGGGTCTTTGGATCAGTTAGATATGGCCAATATTCCTGTGGAAACCAACCAAGGTGCCCTCCCAAAAGGGGATCCTTGTGCTTTTCCTTTCTTTGGAAACGTTGGTACTCCCTTGATGGCCACTTTGAATATTCCTGGGTTGAATGTTGGACTACCCATTTGGCTGTGGTCCACTCCGAATATTCCGAATGCTCTTGAAGCTTCTCAGTTGAATGCTTTATTTCAGGGGCATCACATGGGTGCTAATTGTTCATCTTCTTTCAAAGAGAAATCTGGGATTCCTTCTTCTTCCCCTTCTTGTAACAAGAAATCTAAAAAGAGGAGAAAAAGGAAGTCAAAGAAGAAGAATAATTTTAGCACTTCATCTTCAACCTCTGCGAGTCATGTTGGAGATGAGTCTTCAACCTCTGCAAGTCATGTTGGAGATGAGCCTTCAGCCGCTGCTAGTCATGCTGGGGGCACAAGTCTAGTCACTGCAAGTCACATTAGCACTTCATCTTCAACCTCTGCGAGTCATGTTGGAGATGAGTCTTCAGCCGCTGCAAGTCATGCTGGGGACATGAGTCTAGTCACTGCGAGTCATACTAGCAAAGAGTCACCGACCTCTGCAAGTCATTTTCAGGACTCTCCGCAAACCACTGCTAGTCATGTTGGCGGAATGGAGGTTGATAAGAAACCTGGACGTAGAAGTTTTAAACCTAAGTTCCCTTGTAAGATATGCAAGGGAGACCATCTTACTCATTTATGCCCTGGTATTCCAGAGGTTCAAAGGATATGGTCCGAGTCTGAAAGTACTTCTGCTCCTAGATCTGATTTGGTTTCTCATCAATCCCATCAACCATTGGTTGATAATGTGGTAAAGCCAGTGCAATCGCTGGCCGATTACACTCCTCTTTTGGGGGGTGAAGTGCCTAACAAAAGAGTCTGTTTGATCTCTAGTACAGAGTCTTCTAGTATAGGGGGCATTCCGGTTTCTTCGAATGTTCCCCCTCCAAGCTCTAAGAGTGTTTCCTTTGATTGGGATAGTCTTGTTGAGCCTCGTCTTCCTTCCGCTGCACCTTTCCAAATAAAGGTCAGGGTTAATTCCACAAATGTCTATCGATGTATGGTGGATGAAGAATCCTCTACAAGTATTATATCCTCTTTGACTTGGAAAGCTTTGGGTTCCCCAAAGTTGTTGACAGCTCAGAGTCAGTTGTTAGCCTATGATAGAAGGCCTGGTGAATCTATGGGGGTTCTTCCTCAAGTGCCTATCACTTTAGGTGGGAAGACTGTCTTAATCGATATGATGGTGGTTGATAGCCCTTTAGACTTTAATATGCTACTTGGGCGTGATTATATCTATGCTATGAATGCTGTGGTGTCTTCACTCTTTCGAGTAATGTGCTTTCCTCATAATGGGAATATTGTCACTGTTGATCAGCTTGCATCTGACAATCACCACCCTAATTCGACTTTACTGCAGAATGCCCCTTGGTTTGTTCCAAGTGTTCAAGTAGACTCTACCCCGCCACGGGTCAATTATGTGGCATTGAAGCCTCAATGTTCAATTGCTTCTAAGAAGGATCCTTTGACTTATTATTCTCCTTCTTGGGACTTGGTCCCGACAGTTGACCGAGAGATTCTTCCTATAGGGACATGGGACCCTTTAATTCCCTCTTTTGATCCTTGTAGTTCTCATGATTTCTCAGATCTTGTTTTGCCTTCACAGGAGGAATTCTTTGAAGCCATGAGTTATGACTACCAAAGGAGTCCTTGGTCCGATCCCTGCAAAGGGGTTGTTCAGCAGAACTATTATGCATAAGCCGCAAGGCTGCGTTGTTCCCTGTACCATATTGTATATATGAGGTACGCATTTTCAAGTTTCGTATTCTATAACACAAAGATCTTATATGAAGTTTATATGTGGGATGTATTAACTTCGTGTCTAGTGTTCCTATTTATGTTTACAGAACTTGGAAGATTTCTCCTCTGGAAGTTTATGGTTGGTCCGTTCTGACAGGTATTGGTTCTCGAACTTGGCATATAGGTTAGGTTTTTCCGCCTGCATTGTGCATTTATCAGTTTCCTTTTCCATTTTGGCCTTAGGATCGACCCCACCAAGTTATGATGCGGAACCTTCTCATTGCTTAGAAGTATCATGACTTGTGTGGTAGAGCCTACCTTATCATGGGTGCCCTAGTTAGTACCTGATTGTCACTTGGCACTCATGCTGATTTTTTGTCACTAGGCTCGGGAGTCCTCTGTAGTCCCGCCATGACTTGTGCGTTGAAGACTCATTCCTCTTTGCTTCCTCGCCTCGTTCTGGCCTTATACCCTAGAGGCTCCTATGTGTGTTGAGTTGTACTTCTGCATTGCATGTTGACTATTTGCACCTTTTGGCCTAGAGCCAGCTTCACTCGGACTCGTGTTTAAGCCAACTTTTGACCATGACGTCTGTAAAATCAACCTTGCATACCTTTGACTTCTGCAGCTTGACATACCTTGATCCGTGGAAGGAACATACCTTTGAGTGTCACTGACCAGTTTTTCACCTCCCTGCATTGAGCATAGGAACATTCCTTTCCCAGGAACTAGATCATCTGTTTCACCGACACTCGTTCTTTCCACTGTACCATAGCATTCTTTTATTCTTTTTCCGGCTTATCAGAAAAAGACAAAAAAAATTAAATATTCCAAAAAGAGCGGGAACAGGGACATTACTTCCATTTATTGTTGGCAGCTAGAGTCAGTCGTGTCGCCCTTGAACAAAGCACTCAAAACAAAGTCTCCTCCGCATGGGTGGGATTTAGTTTGACTTAGGTAAGCCATAACCTTGTTATCGAGTCAGTTCTCCCCCGATTGGTTATCTCTTCCAATCATATGGAGGGTTCGTTCGTGCCTCCTGCATGACGAACTTATACAGATTCATTATATGCTGCCACATAGTCACATTGAGTCGTGCTTTTGTTCAAGGGAAGTTAGCCTGAGTCGGCCTTTCTGCGGTGTCTCTTGACTCATTTTTCAGTCGGCCATCCCTGGTTTTCAGTGTCATGTCTATCATCACATCAGTTATATTGGTCCTTCACTCGTGCCGGTTTGAGAAGGTCCCCATTGACTTCTTGCTGGCGGGTCTTGTCCTTATCGACGACGACACATTGCTCTGAGGGCAGACCTAGAGACCGCACCCTGGCCCTATTTTCATTATTGATAGGTCACCTTGTGCTCAGCATCGATCAGTATCATGGGTCTTTGACTGAGTGGTTTCCCTTGTGTTCGACATCAGCATACATTATCACACATTGGGATTCGTGCAGTACCTTGGTTTCCATTTGACCCTATTGGTGGATACCTCGCCTCTGTGTCAGCTTTCATTATTGGTTGGTTCAGAGGGTTTCTGCCGTGCGCTAGCCACATCTTGTGTACGCCGGAAACGTACTTCGGTTGGGTTACTACATCTTTTTCGTCCGATTCCTTCCACATTATTGGCCTACGGGTTACACTCGCGCTAGATTGATGGAGGATGCCTTAATGCCTTCCTTCTAGCAGATCTTTCCCTATCGACTCCGACTCATTGCTCTGGGGCAAAGATCTAGAGTCCATTTGGCAGTACCTTGGGGTTTGCAGTCATTAGTGGCAGATTCCTCGCTATCGACAGTGGGAAACCATCATTGTCTCCTGATTGATAGATTCTTACAGGTGTTCGACTTCAGCTCATCTATTCACACTTGTTAGATTGTACTGGGTACCTTGACGCTCATTATCATTATCGGTGAGTAGTCTCGCGTTTGTTAACGGTATACATCAATGACCGGTAATCAAACGATTTCTCACATGGTCGAATTCAGATCATTTATTCCCATGGTGTAGAAATGTACCACGGCGGTCGGTGAAGACCTCAGGTTGTATCAGCATTCATTGGTTCACTTGACAGTTGCTCCTGTTGCTGCTAGTTGATACCACTCCACCTTATATGTTGCAGTCAGTCATGGCGACATTCTATATGCTGGCACCTGAGTTTGCAGTGTAGTACCATCCTATTCCATCATGTTCAGTTGGTACCTTATGGGATCAGTCTTTGATTTCAGTGATCCGTTGCATCTTTCAGCATCATTGACAGTTTTATATGTGATATTCAGACATGTACTTACTCATTATGATCAGATGATCCATTATGTATTTTACAGTCATTTATACTTGTATACTTAGTGGATCCGCTTGTACTTGATATGCGGACATGCTTTACTTTTCCTGAGCATGGGTATGCCCGCCTCAGACAGTGTTTCTTTCTGATCTCCTTTCGGTGGCTTGGCAGGCTGAATTCTGGTGAAGTCCTCCTCGGTTTTTCGGCAGAGTTCCTTTCCTTGTACTTACTTAATGTATTTCGGCCATCATGTTCCCCTTCTGACCTCATACATTAGGGGGCATCTGTTATAGCTCCAAATCTCACTCTTATGGTTTGTGATGCTGCACTTATGGCCTAGGGCAACCCCTCCTTCCAGACCTGGTCCAAAAATTTAAAAAACAGTGTTTTATTCCCTATACGCGACTTTGCCCTGTGTTAAACGCGTGTACACGCGGTTCTGTCATACCCAACCCGCGTGTATCTATTAAAACACTTAAAAAAATATAATTTCCTCTTTTTCGGGCGGTGATCGCGGGTTTACCTGCTGGATCACCTGTTAGTGCCCGTGGCCCAACTGTTCCCAACCAACTCCTAACTAAAAAACTACTTTGGAGAGGGTATAAAAAGACATCAAAGGGAAGGCCAAGGGGAGAGAGAGAGGAGAGCAAGATTATTATGCTGAGATTTTTCCCTTAGACCAGGTCTGAAGTCCTTGGTGCATTCTGCACTTCCCCCATTTTGCATAGGAAACCCTTGTTTCCATGTGTATTGGTGATCATTCATCCTTGACATCATCATTGAGTAAGACTTGGAAGGAGCTCTTGTTGGAGGCTGGAGGCTGGAACGAATCCGGGAGGAAGCTTGCTTGGAGCCTACTGAAGGTGTTCAGGTGATATCTTTCCAATATATGTACTTTATTTGCCTTTATATATAAAGAAACACGTCTTTGTTCCCGAATAATCTTTCTTTATGCTTATGAGATTCTTGTGTTGAATTCTTATGAAAGTGGTTACTTAAAGATTTTTTATAACTAACTTTATAGCATAAAGATGATTTATATATAAACTTCTATACATGTACTGTTGTGTTCTTTGATTTGTTTGTCTTGCAGGTCAAAGAAAGAAGAAGGGAACTCCAAGAAGGGTTTGCACCCTAACGGTCTTCTCGAACGTAGGACCTTAGGTATGTACCCTAAACATTAGAATTTGCTTAAAAGTAAAAAAGATGGCTGTGTGTGTGTGTTTCTTTGTATAAGCAATTTTCAGTCTGGTAGAGTCTTAGCCCAAAGGACTGAAAATTGCTTATACAAAGAAACACACACACACAGCCATCTTTTTTACTTTTAAGCAAATTCTAATGTTTAGGGTACATACCTAAGGTCCTACGTTCGAGAAGACCGTTAGGGTGCAAACCCTTCTTGGAGTTCCCTTCTTCTTTCTTTGACCTGCAAGACAAACAAATCAAAGAACACAACAGTACATGTATAGAAGTTTATATATAAATCATCTTTATGCTATAAAGTTAGTTATAAAAAATCTTTAAGTAACCACTTTCATAAGAATTCAACACAAGAATCTCATAAGCATAAAGAAAGATTATTCGGGAACAAAGACGTGTTTCTTTATATATAAAGGCAAATAAAGTACATATATCGGAAAGATATCACCTGAACACCTTCAGCAGGCTCCAAGCAAGCTTCCTCCCGGATTCGTTCCAGCCTCCAGCCTCCAACAAGAGCTCCTTCCAAGTCTTACTCAATGATGATGTCAAGGATGAATGATCACCAATACACATGGAAACAAGGGTTTCCTATGCAAAATGGGGGAAGTGCAGAATGCACCAAGGACTTCAGACCTGGTCTAAGGGAAAAATCTCAGCATAATAATCTTGCTCTCCTCTCTCTCTCCCCTTGGCCTTCCCTTTGATGTCTTTTTATACCTTCTCCAAAGTAGTTTTTTAGTTAGGAGTTGGTTGGGAACAGTTGGGCCACGGGCACTAACAGGTGATCCAGCAGGTAAACCCGCGATCACCGCCCGAAAAAGAGGAAATTATATTTTTTTAAGTGTTTTAATAGATACACGCGGGTTGGGTATGACAGAACCGCGTGTACACGCGTTTAACACAGGGCAAAGTCGCGTATAGGGAATAAAACACTGTTTTTTAAATTTTTGGACCAGGTCTGGAAGGAGGGGTTGCCCTAGGCCATAAGTGCAGCATCACAAACCATAAGAGTGAGATTTGGAGCTATAACAATTGGTTATGGCACTGGAGGTTGGGGCATCTAAGCTTTTCACAAATAAGGAAGGCATGCAAATATCAGGCAGTTCGTGGTCTTCCAGATATCAAAATTCCAGACAACACTATATGCAAATCATGTCAGTTTGGTAAGCAAAGCAGAACCAACTTCCTGGAGAAGGAAGGATCAGCCAGCAGGCCTCTTGAACTAGTCCATGCAGATATATGTGGTCCTTTCAGGACGAGGTCACCTCGAGGAGAAGAATACTTGATATTATTCATTGACGATTTCTCCAGGTTTGTTTGGTTAGGACTTTTGAAGCACAAAGACGAAGCATTCGAAAAATTCAAATCCTTCAAAGCCTTGGTTGAAAATGAATCAGGTTACAAAATTAAGTGCCTCAGGTCCGACAGAGGTGGGGAGTTTACCTCAAATGAATTTTTCGATTTCTGTGAAGAACATGGGATAAGAAGGGAATTCTCTACAGCTAGAACTCCTTAGCAAAATGGAGTGGTGGAAAGGATGAACAGAACAGTCCAACAAATGGCCCGTGCTATGCTTGATGAGTCTGGAACTCCCGCAACTTTCTGGGGTGAAGCTGCATATGCTGCGGTTGTTATTCTCAATAAAACAAATGTCCGAGTGAACAACACTCAAACTCCTCATGAACTCTGGTATGGTGAGACTCCCTCGGTAAAACACTTCAAAATCTTTGGGAGCAAATGCTATATTAAGAATACTGATGAGCAACTTGGAAAACTTGAACCTAGAGCAGATGAAGGCATTCTTCTTGGTTATTCTCCACACAACAAAGCATATAAGTGCTACAATAAAAGACTTGGAAGAATTGTTGACAGCATTGATATAGTGGTTGATGAAAAAGGATACATTCCTAGGCAAGTAAATCATGAAAATATCGAAGAAGATGAAGACTACCCTCAAAGACAGAATGATGAAGAAGAAGAACCTCAAGAAGCACCAGAGGAACAGATAAGGGTAGAAGAGAAGACTCCATCCAGATACGTTCAGAAGAATCATCCAGAATCTCAGATTTTGGGGCAAAAAGAAGCAGGTGTACAAACAAGAAGAACAATTGCAGAAGCTTCAAGCTATTTGGCATTACTCTCATCCACTGAACCACAAAATGTAAAAGAGGCATGCAAAGATGAATGTTGGGTCAAAGCAATGGATGAAGAACTTGAGCAGATCGAAAAGAACAACACTTGGGAGTTGGTTCCTAGACCAAAGGATAAGAATGTTATAGGGACAAAATGGGTCTTCAAAAATAAGTTGAATGAAAATGGGGAAGTAATTAGAAACAAGGCCAGACTTGTTTGTAAAGGGTATGCGCAACAAGAAGGAATAGATTTTGAAGAAACTTTTGCTCCTGTTGCAAGACTTGAGGCCATCCGAATGTTCCTTGCTCTCTCAAGCTTTCAAAACTTCAAAGTATTTCAAGTGGACGTGAAATCAACCTTTCTGAATGGAGACTTAGAAGAAGAAGTATACATTGAGCAGCCAAATGGTTTCATTCTTGGAAATGATCCAAATCTTGTATGCAGATTGAAAAAGGCTCTCTATGGTCTTAAACAAGCTCCAAGGGCTTGGTACTATCATTTGGACAAATATCTTCATCAACAAGGTTTTTCAAAAGGATCAACAGATAGCAATCTTTATATAAAAAGTGAAAATGACAAATTGCTAATACTTGTTGTGTATGTAGATGACATTATCTTTGGCAGCAATGAAGAATCTATGAGTCAAAGCTTTACCTTGGTGATGCAGAAAGAATTCGAAATGTCCTTGCTTGGAGAATTGACATATTTTCTTGGTCTGCAAATCCAACAAAAGGAAGGAGGGATCTTCTTGTCTCAAACCAAGTATCTCAAGCAGATTTTGAAGAAATATGGCATGGAAGATGCAAAACCAGTATGTACACCCATGGTCACAGGATGTAGCCTCAGTGCAAATGATGAATCAACAGCAGTACATCAACCAACCTACAGATCTATGATTGGAAGTCTACTTTATTTGACAGGTACCCGACCAGACATCATGCATGCAGTGGGAATAGTTGGAAGATTTCAGGCAAATCCAAAGGAAACTCATCTTCAGGCAGTAAAGAGAATCTTCAAATATCTTCAAGG
Source organism: Pinus tabuliformis (assembly GCA_031772625.1). NCBI lineage: Eukaryota > Viridiplantae > Streptophyta > Pinopsida > Pinales > Pinaceae > Pinus > Pinus tabuliformis. Next base: position 864,189,403 of record CM062815.1, read on the forward strand.
GACTCAAAATTATGGCTTATGGTATCCTAGAGATACAAATCTCACACTTCATGCTTATATTGATGCAGATTGGGCCGGAAGCGTGGATGACAGGAAGAGCACAAGTGGTGGTGCATTTTTTATGGGTTCCAGATTAGTATCTTGGTTCAGCAAGAAACAGAGGTTGATTGCCTTGTCTACAGCTGAAGCAGAATATGTTGCTGCTGCATCTTGCTGCACTCAACTCCTTTGGATGATGCAGACCTTGCAGGATTTTCAAATCACTTGTACACCACCCATCTCCATCTTATGTGATAATACAAGTGCAATCAGCATTTCAAAGAACCCAGTCATGCATTCAAAAACCAAGCACATACCAATCAAGTATCACTTTCTCCGGGAACAAGTGCTTGAACAAAAGGTCAAGTTGGAGTATGTTCCTTCTAAGGAACAGGTTTCTGATATACTCACCAAACCATTGCCTAGGGAGACCTTTGAATACCTCAGGCAAAAGCTAGGGGTTGTTGATGCATCATCCTGTTGTTGAATCTCTTCTGATTGTTGGTTGTACGCAAGGTTCATCTGAAGTATATGCGTACATGTGCTGGGTTGCGGATTGGTCAAAGATCGAATGGCACAGGTTCAGGGGGAGCATATCATGCATTGTTGGCATTATGGAGGAAGTACAGAAGGAGATCATGGATGCTGGTCTGAATATTGCTGCAATACGTCTCTATCTCTTTCATGGTCATGGTTCTTCTTTGCAGATCTGGTTTATAGTCAGGGGGAGCATGTTCTTAGGGAGAGCATAACCCTTTGCCCTTGATGTCAAAGGGGGAGAGTGATTGGTTGTTGTTGCCATCAAGTCCAAAGGGGGAGATTGTTGGCATTATGATACATATGTTGTACTTGATGGCAACCCACTCATCTCAGATGATAAATTATAGTGCAGAAAAGTTCACGCACTTATATGCAAAGAAAAGTTTATTTCATGTAGAGAAATGTTCACGCAATTTTATGCAGAGAAAAGTTTATTTCATGTAGAGAAAAGTTCACGCACTTTTATGCAGAGAAAAGTTTATTTCATGTAGAGAAAAGTTCATGCACTTTTATGTAGAGAAAAGTTTATTTCATGTAGAGAAAAATTTCACACACTTTAATGCAAGGAAAAGTGCGTATATGTTGGAGAACTTACCTTTGGTCCATGGTAGTTAGTCCTTGGTATTTGAACCTATGGTTTTGGACCATGGTACCTCGTCAGAAGTGTTGATCTCACGCACTTTCATGCAAGGAAAAGCGTGTATATGTTGGAGAACTTACCTTTGGTCCATGGTAGTTAGTCCTTGGTATTTGAACCTATGGTTTTGGACCATGGTACCTCGTCAGAACTGTTGATCTCATGCACTTTCATGGTTGGTTCATGGTATTAGTCCGATAGTTTTTGATCCTATGGTTTTGGCTCGTGGTATTGCATCCAAAAGTGTTGATCTCACGCACTTTCATGGTTGGTTCATGGTATTAGTCCAACAGTTTTTTGATCCTATGGTTTTGGACCGTGGTATTGTGGAAGGCCTAAGACTATATAAGAGGAAGAAGATCATTTGGCAAGGATCATCGAATGAATTGAATATCTAATAAGTGCTAGATATGAAATATTTGTGATTGGGTTATGGTGCAGATCTGGATCTGAATGAAGGAGGAACCTTAGCGCATAAAGAAGGACAAGTTCTATTGATGGGTCATAATCTTTATGCTTGAATAATAGTATCTTTGTATGATTTTGATCTGTTATATGAGGCGCATGCTTGATCTATAAATCTGACAATTTGGGTTAATTAGTGTCTAAATATTTGAAAGAAGGAATTATTCTTTATAGATCTGCACGCAGGTTTCAGGTTGTTGAAGTAGCGTATATCTTTAAATTATGATCTAGCTGCCTCTGTCTATTGCTGCAGTATTCTGGGTTCAGAATTTGGTGTGTGGTTACTGTTACTGTGTTCTGGGTACAGCTGTCAGAGAAGTGTTTACTTGATTCAGTGCTAATTGGGAAAAGGAGATTGTTTGATGCAGATATACTTGATGATTGATTGATGTTCATGGATCCAGTTTGAAAATTTATGAAAAGTGGTCCTTGAAAGAAAAGAAGTAGGGGGTTGTAACTCCCTTCCAGGAGAGAGAGTTGTAGCTCTCTACAGGTTGCAGCCTGCGTACTGGTAAAGGACTGCACCAGTACAAAATCATTGTAAAAGGAGTTTCTAATTGAAAGAAGATAGAGACATATTGCAGCAGGTGGTTTTCACCCACATTGGGTTTCCACCCTATATCTGGTGTTCTTTGGTGTGACTATCTGTTTGTCTTGTTCATGCTCATTATTTTATGGTACTGACATATAATAATTCAAAGTATAAATATATTGAAAAAGAATTAGATAATACTGATTCACCCCCCCTCTCAGTATTATTTCCAACAGATCTCTGTCAAATGATACATGAATCGTGGCATGGACGCAGCCATCCAGAGAATGATCATGTAAATGGCTCTAGGTATGGGCGTAGCCATCTGTCAAAGAGGATCATAATGAAACCGAGGTATGGTCGCAACCATCCAATAATGAGAAGGATCACATATGATAACTCATGGTCTCCTCGCAGCCAACCATCTGAAAGAGACATGCATATCATCATAACCATGTCACATCACTTTGCAACCTAGAATTTTGTGATCTTAATCTAGGGTCTTGCGCTCCAACACGACCCAATCAAAGTACAAATCCTATCATGTGAATAGATGTGTTGATGTCGAACATGCTAGAAAGTAGCTTGATTACCAGTCGATGATGTAAACCGTTAACAAGTGCAAGAGATACCATCAATAATGACAATGGATCTGAAGGTACTATCAGCACAATCCATGGAATGTGAATACAGGAACTGAATTTGAACATCTGCAAAATCACTCGATCGAAACCCAGTGATGTGAACTTGTCATCGAGTGCGAAGAACTTGCCATTAGGGCATGCAGGCTCTAAGGTATTGGAAGGGAGTCTCTCGGTCAACTTCCCAGATAATGAGTTGAAGTCGATGGAAAATGATCATGTCGAAGGAGGGCCATAATGAATCCCACGTCATCGACGCGAGACAAGAGGATGCAAAATGATTTTGGATGATACATAGAATCATAGGTAAGTGTAACTGCAGAAGGACAACTCTTGAACATATCAGCGACACAACTAGAAGTTTGGCAGCTTTTGGATCCATGGGATCGGTTGTCATGATGACATAGCAGAGATCAAATGGAAGCTAAATTGAATGGCCCAAACCTAGGAAGGTCAATGATGTAGAGGAGGATGTCCCAACCTGACATGAAGCAAAGAGTGTCATGTTCAAGAGTAAGCTGTCAAAACGACTCGATAGATTTCCAAATTTCCCCCACCATTTCTGGCGAGTACCACAATTATTTTTTAATCACAAGCTTGAAGGGGATAACATATACTTGCACTATAAGCTCATCCTTAGGACGAATCCAACCTGGTAAGTTTAACGAGCCCTAGAAAGGAGAAGCTCATGATCATCATGATGACGAATCTGATGTCGTTTAATAGTTTAAAATGGCTGACAAAGGTGTAACTCGATATCTTTTTCATGTTTAGAGAGTTTGAAACAGGCATGTAAAAGAAAAATTCACATGGCCCCTTTTTGTATGTTTGTATCTCTTAAGCCCGAAAAGGTAGAAAACAATACTTGAGAGAACTGCTTGACCATTTCAATCAAGGGGTACCTTTTTCGTAAATAGTGCCTCCCAACCCGAAAAGGTGTAAACTTACACTGGGTGCACGACGTTTCCCATCCATTAGCAAGTTGGAAATGACAAGGGCTCGACCATCTTTTCGCTTTTAAAGGGTTGAAAAAGAGCTGAAAGCAGACCCCCCATTTTATTCTCTTTAATGAGTCAAAAAGGAAAAAATACTCAGCGATCTTTTCATGTAACTTTAACGAGTCGAGAAAAGAGCTAAAACGTGACTCATCATCATCGTCAAACATCCATCACCTGTTGCTGCACAAGCAAGGTAAAGTGTATTATCAAGTCCTTGAGGTAAAATAGGTCAAAATATTTACAAAAATTGATATTTTGATGAAAAAATGAATAAAAGGGGGAAAAGTAAATATATTTTTACCATTTACCATTTTACCTTTGCAGTGAAGACCTTTTACCTACTTTTGCCCTAGTTTTTCTGGAGCAGATTACGGGAGATCCGGGAGGTCAATCGATGAGCCGTCAGTTCCAGGTAATAGCTGAAACCCTGAGCTCCATTTTCATGCTATTCATTTCTGTTTTTAGCCATTTTGTAGGATTTTTAGCGAGGTTTTTGAGAAAAAATTTCACCCTCGGTCGGTGCGATTTCCGAGCATGGGATCGTGCCGACACTGTGGATAGGGAAAAAACATTTTTTTCTCAAGAACTGACTGTTAAAATTTGAATTTTAAGTGTCAAAATTGATGATTGACTCAAATAAATGGCTTTTGCAGGAGAGAATTTGCCGAAAATGGTGGATTGGAAGGAAAGAGAATATGAAGATGTTGACACCTAGGCATTGAACAATCCAAATTTCTTGGAGGCTTTGAGGGCTTGTGGGCTCCTCAAATTCTTCCTTACACTAGGGATGCAGGCCCAGCCCGAGCTACTTCGATACTTGATAAGCCTTTGGGAAATCAATTGCGAGATTTTTTTGATTGGGGATAGGAGCTAGAGTTGAAAGCTTCGAATATCTACTTCATCACTAGACTGTCTCACAGAGGTGAGCCAGTGAGCTTGTATGGGTCACGTCTGATCGGGGGAAGCATATATTTCCTGCTTACTGGACATTGTCTTAAGGCCCTGAAATCCAAGAGTGGGAAGATAGATATTTCGAGTGTGCAAGATCTGACACTGAGGGTACTGTTGTTGACTATCAACAGAGTGGTGGGGTCCCAAGCAGAACATGAGACTAACAAGTCTAAGTTCCTTTATGCTATTAATTTCACAGCTCCTACAGTCTTCAATTGGGCAGAGGCCATGAAGATGAACAACAAGCACTAGTTGTCCAAGGCCAAGGCAAGGAATTTGAAGCAATTTGGCTTTGGATCAGTACTTGTGACCTTTTTCATGGTACGAGTGCCACAGTTCTAGTATCAGTTGACTAAGGTCGATCCTCCTGCGCCATGTGATCTGTGAATGGCCTGCTAGAGTCATTTGATGCCGAGGATCACTGGGGGTCAGCGTATGTCATACCGACTGACATTCTTCTCATGGCTATGATGATAGAAGATTGTCATGGAGGTTGGATATATAGTGGCAATGATTTCCATGGAGACCCAAATATGCCCCTACCAGATGGAGAGGACTTTGATGACGAAGGTAAAAAATCAAATCAAATTTTTGATTTTGATTTTTTTAAATTGTTTTTGGTATATACATGCTTATAACATTTCTCTTGTCTATGTAAATGTTGGACTAGAGCAGCCAACCGGGATGTCCTCGATAGCCAGGTGCGTCCCCCATCCTATTGATGTTGTCTCCCCTTATCAGGAAGGGAGTGATAACAAGGAAGAGATCACAAGGAGCCTTGAGGGGTTGACTCATGGTATCCGAGAGTATGCTTGGATAGGAGACATTCCTCGGCAGTACCAAAGGCACACAGTGGGAGTCTCATATCGGATCCGTAGACTATTGAGTTGTGTCGCATGAGCTATCTCGTGCTATCATGACCACCATGCTGAGTAGTTCCTAGGTATATCACTTACATATTTTTTGAGGTCTGCGTGCCACAGATGTATGAGGCCTGCAAGCCGATGATGTTATTAGAGACACACATATTATTTTTTGGGTTCTGATGTATCAAACATTCTCACACACACACACATATATATGTTGTATTTTCCTATCTATTATGGTACAAATGGTTTCTCTTATCTTTTACATGTTTCACAAATGTCTATCCAACGCGTAATTAGCTAATGCATCTGTCAATGTATTCATGCATCTAGGAATATGATGATATGTAATATAACCAAAATCTCTTTCCCATAGATGGATATGGAGATACATTCGTAACATTTGAGGGTTCCTAATGGAATATTGTGCGTTGAGTTGAAGGACGACAAGATGTGAATCTAGGTTGACAACCAATCCCATGATACCCAGGGTGATGGTTTCTGATAATAGTTCGATGACTGCATTGTATTCAACAATGTTGTTGGTTGTACAACCTAGGCAGATACCTTGAAGTTCAATCAACTCATTGTTAGGGTTATAGATAGCCCATGACGTGGATGATAGGTTCGGGGTACTTCAGTAAGCACCATCGACGAAACCAATGTGAGGAGCTGTAGACATTTGCAAAGTAAGAAAATCATAGTAAACAGGAAAGTCGTTTGAAAAATATAACACAAAACCACGTTGTAAAAAAATGAATCACACACTAATGTACATAAGTAACCATGCAAGATGACCTAAGCATAGTAATTTTTGAGGTAAAGCCCGTTTCGGGGCTTATCGAGAGGATTCCCGTCATAATCAATAATCTCATAGGTGCCTTTCTGCAAAACGTGTTTTACAATATAGGGCCCATGCCACACAGGTTCGAACTTTGTTGCCCCCACCTTATCATTACCTTGGTTGTATAGTAGGACCAAATCACCCTTAGAGAAAGCGCGAGGGGAGACCGACTGATCGAAATGGGATTTGACCCGTTTCTTTTGTGCTTCGATGACCAAGGCAACAAGACAGCGAGTCTCATCCAGTCGTTCTAAATATAAGAGGTGTTCCTCTTGAGGTGATGTTTCGGGGAGGAGTTCAACAACTAACTTGAGCGAAGGAATCTCACATTTGATCGATAATGTTTCTTCCAGACCATAGATCAGCTGGAATGGTGTGAAACCAGTTGCATCTTTAGTTGAATTTCGGTAGGCCCATAGAGCTGAAAAATGCAGGAGATGCCTATTTGACTTGTGCATCCCAATAGTACGTTGAATCATGGTCACCAAAACCTTGTTCACAACTTCAACTTGGCTGTTTTCCTGAGGGTAATATGGGGTTGAGCCATTGTGGTGCAAGTCCAATGCAGCTGTCAGTTCTGCCAGCATGTAATGTTTAAAATGGGAGCCATGGTCTGTGACAATGGCTTGGGGTACATCGAACCTAGAAATAACATGGTTAAAAAGGAATTGAGCCACCATCTTACCATCTATAGAATATGTAGGCATCACTTCGACCCATTTGGTAAAATAATCCATAGCGACAATAATATAGTCATGCCCCCTGGCCAAACGTGGGTTACATGTCATATAATAGATGCCCCATTTGGCAAAGGGACCAACAGTAATGACAAGGTGTAGGTGAGTGGGTGGGGCACACATCTTGCGTTGGTAAATTTGGCATTCGTGACACTTGTGGACAGCAAGAAAGCAGTATTTGTAGATAGACAACCAGAAATAACCAACGTGAAGCATTTTCTGAGTTGTAGCATAACCAGACATATGACCACCACATGCCCGAGAGTGGCAATCATTGAGATCTCTTTCAACTTCCTCGATCGTGAGGCATCGGTGAAGAAAATAATCAATTCTGACATGATATAAAGTATCGCCAATAATATGGTAGGGTTGGAAATGATGTCGAATCCTTCAATGATCATCCTTGGTCAGCAGACTGTAATGTGGAGGTTTGGAGATACACGATGATATCACCATACCATGGAGCAAGGGTGCTAATCAGGAAAAGGGTCTCATTTGGAAGTTGTTCATCTGCACCAGCAGGGAGAGCTTTGGAGGGAAGGGAATAAATCAATTCAGCGAAAACAAGTGACTTCTTAGATTTGGCTGTAGTGAAGATCAAATCAAATTCTTGCAGGATAACAATCCATTTAGAATACTTTCTCCCTCGCAACTAACGAGTTAGGATATAGGTCATAGGTTTGCATTCAGAAATCACTGTAGTCCTATGTAAAAGAATATAGTGCCGAAAATGTTGAACAGCTTGAATGGTAGCCAAAGCCAACTTCTCAACATGTGCATAACGCGTTTCAATGTCGAGGAGATTCTGAATAAGGTAGTAGATCACATGTTCACCGCTTTTGTCGTTGTCTTGAATGAACACCATAGCGATGGTGCTAGGGGCTGCGGCTAGGTAAAGGAATTAATCTCGATAATAGTTCGATGGATGCAATAGAGGAGAAATGATGAGGATGGCCTTAAGGTCATCAAACGATTTTTGTGCCACCTCGTCCCATACAAAGGGCATTTCTTGTTTGAGCAACTGGGTAAATTTGGTAGCTAGCTCAGCATAGTTGGGTATAAAAGAACGGAGAAAATTAGCCTTTCCTTGCAGGCTCTAGAGTTGGTGTAGTGAAGATGGAGGGGGTAAATTTACAATGGCCTCGACTTTTAGTGAATCCAGGAAAATCCCGTCTTTGGAAATGATGAAGCTGAGAGTCATCCTAATTCGACACAGAAAACACATTTGTGTGGATTTAACCGAATGTTATAGTGTCTGCAGCATAGAAAAATCTATTGAAGATGGTCTAGGTAATCTCGGTGCTTACGAGAACTGGCAGGAAGGCCATCCAAGTAAGTCTAGACAATGTTGCGAATATCATGAAACACATAGGACATCACCTGTTGAAATGTGGCTCCAGCATTTTTGAGGCCGAAAGGGAGCTTTTTGTATGCAAACGTACCCCATGGGTAGATAAAGGTTTTCTTCTCTTGGTCAGCCGGTGTGATGTTGATCTGGTTATAACCAGAAAAACCATCCACAAAGGAAAAGATCTCGCTCCTGGCACATTCATCAATGATTTGATCAATGAAGGGAGTATGATAGTTGTCTTCAGGATAGGCATGATTAATATCTCTCTCCCGGCACATTCATCAATGATTTGATCAATGAAGGGAGTAGGATAGTTTTCTTTAGGACAGGCATGATTAAGATCTCGATAATCCACGCAAATGCGTATTGTGCCTTGTTGTTTAGTCACCGGGACAATATTGGACACCTAGTCTGTAAGGGGGATAGGATAGATGAACCTAGCTTTGAGAAGCTTTTCAACCTCACCCTTAATAGCAGTGCCCTTCCTGGGGTGCATCGGGCGAAGCTATTGGTGAATGGGCTTCGTGTGTAGATACATTGGTATTTCATGCACCACAATGCTAGGATCGATGCTAGGCATTCCTTCATAAGACCATGCAAACACATCATGGAATTTCTGAAATAGACAAGTATATGTCTTGATCTCATCCAGACAGCAAGATACCCCAATGTGAATGTGTTCAACGACACCGAGTTTGATAGAAATGTCAATCGACATCGTTTGGGTAATATTACCCAAATTTCCTTCTGACCATACTTCATGAGTAATAGCCAGTGGCGGAAATGGACAAAAGGACTCTTCAAAAGAGGTAGACATGACTGCCAGGCGAGGCAGGAATGAGGAGCGATGATGGGTATTGATCCATGGCGATTCCTCGAGAGACATGACTTCCATGATATCTTCATTGGCAGGGAAGGTCTTGGCTAAGGGATCAGATGATTCCAAAGTCCCAAGCCAGGGGGATTGAGAATACATATCGAAAGAGGTCTTCCACATATGAGAATCAGAGGATGCAGAGTTCGAAGCCGAAACAATCTCCACATAATTGACTTAAAGCGGCATGACCTCGCCCCAAGCATCAACAATATCTAGTGCATGTATGACCGAGGAATCAGATTTGATTGAGACCATGTTGACAGAGGCAACATGAGGAGGTTGGAGTGGAAAAATTCCCATTAAGGCAGAATCTTTGAAGAGACCTGCCCTCACACTGTCATAGGGAGCACGAGAGTGCTTTACATATGGGACATTGCCATTCGAGGAAGAAGAGGCAAAGAAAGCCAGTTGATCGACAGTGACAATTTTCCCTTGATGGGGAAAACGGATCACGTGAAACAAAGAGGAGGCCATGGCATGCATGGCATGAGTCCAACTTCGACCGAGTAGAAGATTACAATTCAGATTGGCGTCAACAATATCTACTTCAACTTGCACTATCTTGCCTTCTAGGGTGATGGCAAGGTTGGGTAAGACACCGAAGGGTCACGAATCACACCCATCAAAAGCTTAGAAAGTGTTTGGAGACTGGTTCAGTGTAGGGGAACCAATAGCCTTCCAACATGTAGTTGACATGATGCAAGTAGAAGCACCTTCATCAATGACACTGCGGTGGATGGTGTTCTCGTTAATGATTACCTGAATAAGAAAGGCAATCTGATGAGGGAGCTGTGGAACATGGTTCTCGAAACATATCAAATTAGAATTGGTGGGATTTATGCCCCCAATAGCCGACAACAAAGAATTCCGTTGTGATGGGCAGATTTGGAGTACCTCGAGAACCGACATGGCTAATGGCGCCTGAGCCAAATCCTCAACAATATTGTAGTGCTGAGTAGCTTGGGCAGTGGGATTATACGAGGATTTCTGCAGCACACCTCGAGAGGGCATCCGCGAAGCAGAATCAGGGTTAGGTCGCTTGATTTGCAGAGGGCCACAACTCGAGGTAGAAGAAGAAGTTGCAGCTTCTTTTTCTTTCTTAGCTATCAGATTTGGAGTTTGATAATATTTCAATCGAGTAGCCACATTAATGGGCGTGCTCATCATGAACACTTGAGATCCAGAGGAAGTATATCGGGGTTGGTCTACAATTTGAGTCTTTTGAGATGGAAACAGCTCTTTAAGGATAGTAGGGGTCCCTTTGAGTAGGTGACTAACTTCGGATAGTCATGGACAATCCTTAGTATAGTGATCCTCCTCGCAAATGAGGCAAGGATACTTAGGTTTCCATTGTGAAGATTTGCCAGCAGACAATTTCGGAGGACCCTGTTTCGGGGCATCGGCTTTAGCTTTGCCTTTTCCTTTCTTTTTTCCTTTCAAGGATTTGTCTGCTGTGATAGATTGGACAGCGTGGACCTTTGAGGTTTTACCAAGGCCTGGCAGATTTTGAGATGGACTATTAGGAGCAGCATTCGAGACCGACTTCTGTTTGGAAGAAGTTTTAGCAGGGGTCTGGGATACTGAACCAATAACTCCACCAACGAGAGGAACAACTGGTGACTTTGATGCTGCGGGATCGGATGATGGCCACGAAGCATTGGGTACCAACTCGTATAAGGTGCCAAACTAAGAGTAGACCATATCCAAGTATTGGGCACAGGAAATGGCTTGCTCTTCAGTGACACATCCAGCCATAGTTGTATCGCGATAAATTGGGGCTACGAATGATTTGGTAAACCATTCAGTGAGAAACTAATTAGCTATCTCAAAATTGATCAGGCGACGTCTACGTCTCCATTCATGGATATGATCAAAGATGTGTGTCGCAGTGTCTTGCTTAAGTGATGTGAGAAAATAGGTGTGAGTTCCATAATGAACCAACAGCTAAAAATGTGTGAGGAAATCCATGGCCAATAAATTGAAGTCATGGAAAGTACTTTGAGGTAGCTCGATGTACCATTTTGCTGCAACACCCATGAGATTTCATTGGAAAAGATGAAGATGAATGGGATCATCCATGTACGAGTTCGACGAGCACCAAAGGTGATATGTCATCACATGGGCCTGAGGATCTTCTTTAGATTTTCCATCAAAGCTTGGGCAATCATTCGGTATCTTGGATGGCACTAGAGGCTAGTATGGCGAATAAAGAATCAGATCATTCGTAAGATGTGATACGTCTGACAACTCGAGTGTAGCCAAGAAAGGTAATTGAGTGTTAAAAGTCATGGGAGGTCGATAAGCGGGCCCCTAAGGAGGAGCCCATCCCTGCTGGTAAGGATTTTGACCCCACAGTGGGGGATTTTGGCCATATGGCATCTAAGGCTACCTCCATTGTAGATTACCTTGACCATAGGGAGGATTCAGGCCTTGAATACCATGAACTATCCATGCAGAGGTTGTTGATAGGCAACGTAAGGGTTAAAAGGCTATTGAGCCTGTTGACCTTGTTCAATGTCGACTAGTTGTAAGGGAAATGTTGGTTTCTTTTGTCTTCCAGCAGTTGTTTGACATACTTTTCATTTTCACACATATTCATGAGTGTCCTTGAACAGTGTTGGCCAATAATAACCGACATAAAGAATTTTGTGTGTCATTGTATCTCCTCCAAAATGTCCCCCAGCTAGGCCACCATGGAGTTCCTGCAAAACATTTTCTGCTTCAGATTTTTCGAGGCATCTTAGCAAAACAAAATCATAATTTTTTTCGAAATAACACATTATCAATGATTTGATATTGATTATATTTTAGCCTTAAATCTCTTTTCCTTTTATAACTGAGTTCAGGAGTAGCAAATCCATTTCTCAAATAAAAAATTAGATCAACATGTTGGGATTCAGACTCGTTTAGATTTACCTCAGATATTTGCACATTATTACCTGAATCTTCATCTGCTGATATGTTGGAAGCTCCTGCTAACATCCTGTAAAAACCTTGAACTTTGATGATTTTAGCTAGTTTAATTTCAATGCCATATTCCTGTAGTGTTGTTACCCAATTTTCCCTTTTCTCTCCTAATTCTTTTTGCACTAATAAATTTCTCACAGATGAGAATGGGACTATTACTTTAGTGTGTGTTTTAAGAAGAAAAGGTCTAAAATGATTTATAGATTTGAAAACAAAAAAAGTCTATTTTTCAATGTTTGAATAATTCAATTCAGCACCTTGCAAACTGGAGCTAAAGAAAGAGATTGGTGCTTCAATTTTCTCATCATTGATTTGTGTCAAAATGGCTGCATATGATGTTTGGAGGAAAAAGTATATAAAATAAAATGATTAGAAAAGTTTGGGGTTGCTAAAGAGGGAGCATTTATAATCGCCTATTTGATAAGATCGAAAGCTCCTTGCTCACTATGTCCCCATTTAAAAACCAATTTTTTCTTGATCATGGATTGCAAGGGTAAAACAATTTGTCAAAAGTCAGGGACAAATCTTTTAACAAAATTTATCTAGCCTAGGAAGGATTGCATGATTTTTTCTTTGTGAGGCAAATAGATTTAAAAAATTCATTTATCCTATTAGGATCTATGTGAATGCCATATTTAGATACAATAAATCCGAGAAGTTTACCTTCGGTTAAAGCAAAGTAAGACTTCTTTGGGTTTAGAGAAATTTTGTACTTTTTACAATGTTCAAAGATCTGTTTTAAGTCTTTTAAATGATTACTACATTTCTTTGAAAATACTGTTATATCATCTAAATAAATGACCACAATTGTATTTACCAATCCTTTGAAATCTATATCCATGGCTCTATGGAAAGTCGCACCAACATTAATTAATCCAAATGACATATTTTGATAGGCATATGTTCCCCATTTGGTTCTAAATGTGGTTTTTAGTCGATCATCTGCATGTACAAGAATTTGATTGTAACCTAAAAATCCATCCAGAAAAGACATTAATTCTGATCTTGCGACCGACTACAGTACCTGTTCTGTAGGAGGCAGTGGAAAGTTGTCCTTTTGACAAGCTTTGTTGAGATTGCAGAAGTCTATGAAAATTCGAATATCATCATTATTTTTCCTGACTAGTACTAGTTTGGAAACCCATCTTGAATGTCTAACAGGAAAAATGATTTTGGCTTTAAGAAGTTTGTTTAATTCAGATTTGATTTGATTCTCTAATTTTGGATGCATCTTCCTCAACTTCTGTTGTACAGGCTTTTCGTTGGATATCATAGGAATAATGAGTTGTATGATAGAATTATCATATGTTTTAAGATCACCATAATTCCAAGAAAAATCGTTTTCATATCTTCTCAACAAATGAATGTAGGCTAATCTTTTGTCAGGTGCAAAACCAAGACCTAGATTAATATTTTGTGGTTTTAGATCAGTTCCAAGATTTACTAATTCAAACATCAATGTTGAACTTTGAAGTTTTGAATTAGTTGGTTTCTTAAATCTATCTTTAAGATCGTATAGATCTTCCATGTTAACTACAGATTTGGGTCTGGGATTTTCATTTTTCTTCTGTTTAAGCTGACTATCATGTTGGTCTTCATCTATTATTTGGTCATCGTAGGAACCCTCAGATGTTAAGAATTTTATGATATCCTTATCGTTATTGAAACCTCGCCAATTTGTGATATTATCAAGAATACAAGGTCTAAAAATTAACTTTATAGAAAATTGATCAGGGCTATAATCTTTTGATTGTAAGAGTTTGGAAACAATTTTAGCCAAGAGGTCAACACTTGCATTTTGAAGTCTTGGTATTGGAGAGATATTAAATGCCAAGAAATGCAAGGTAAGGTCCTGGACTAACGATTAATAATGCTTTAAATGTCCAGAAAGGCATTGAATAGTGTTCCTTACCTATTCAATCATGATTTTAGAGTCTCCAAAGACTTGGAGGTATTTGATATCAAGGCCTATGGATTTGTACAATCCTTGAATTAATGCCTCATACTCAATTGTGTTATTCGTGCATTCAAATTCAAGTCTGCATGCCAACATAATTTTCTCTCCTTCAAGGCTAACTAATATGCAACCTTCCCCTACTCCATCATTATATTTAGATCCATCGAAAAATTATTTCCAAAAAAAATAATTAACTACTGGTTTACCTACAAAATTGATACATTTAGAAGAATCTGTTTGCGAATAAATTTTAATATGTGAGGCAACAAAATTCTCCAGAAAAGGTGAAGTTTGTGAATTAAAATTTCCCAAAAATGATTCAACAAAATAATTTCCAATGATATTATTATTGTAGGCAATAGGCTCATTTTCTCCTTCGAGTTTAGTCACAGTGTACTTTAAATGCTTCTCATGATAGACCCTTATTTGATTTGGCTTGTCGTTGTAAGGAAGCCACATATGAGACTAGTTTGTTGTAAAATAGCCATGAAGCTTTTCAAACCAATCTCTACTGAGGATCAAGCCATAAAATTCAAGAATATCAACGCTTAATATGTCAATTACTTGACATACTCTTGGATTTGATGAGATTCTGATGGTAACCGAATTAATTTCTCCTATGACTTCGAATTGTGTCCAATCTAACTGTACAATGTAAACAATAGATTTATGGGTAAAACATTTAATTTCACACAGACTATTTTTGGCATAATGTTGGATGAAGCCCCAAAATCAATTAAACAATTGTGCAAATTTTTACTAAAGATTTCAAAAGTCAAAAGAAAAGTAGGAGTATGAGAATTAGATCTACCACCAATTAAAACAACATCAGTTGATTTGACTTTATCCGATGAATTACTCGGAGGCTTACCCATTCCTTGAGAAGCTTGAGAAATTACAGCAACAGGAAGAGGAGATGTGGGAAATGCATTTAATTCCTTGAGAAATAGCTTCTGCTGATGTTTCGGCTTGATAAGCTCATATAGTGTAATATTAGATCTAGTCTTTGATGAGCCCCAAAAATGGATAATTATATGGGCTCATTCAGCCTCCTAATTCTACTTAATCCACCATTCTCATTGGTTTATTACATGTTTTTTATTATATTTATGCTAATAGAGTGAATTGGGTTAGTCATTATGCCAACAAGTCTAATTGGTGCTTTGTGTAGTCTTTTCGTCAATTTTGAGACAAAATCAAAGGTTTTAATGAGCAATTGGCAGCCAAATTCGTGGAAGAAAAAGGGAGAGGATTTGTAGGAAGGTGTCCCCTTCATTTATGGGTCCTTACCTCGAATTCTCCACCATCAGCTCGGAGTTCAAGGGCAACCAAATCGATTATCACAAGGGTAGCCGAGTAAGGGCTGGTAAAGGCGCTATTAACTACAAGTTTTGGCAGTCGAGTTCCTAAAGTTTAGGAGGGCTGTTGGGGTCCTCAATTTGTATAAATAAGAAGGCTTAGGGCCTCATTTTAGTTAGTCACTTTGTACGCAGAAGTTAGCTACTTGGCAGTTCGATTTTAGTCAATTTTTTGTCATTTTTTAGGCAGTAGGTTAGCTCTGCATTTCAGCACATTTTCAAGCTTTTTCTTGTAGACAGTTTTTGATGTAACTATTATTTCTTGAGCAGTAAAGATGAATCTAGCTTTGCACCATCTCTAATATTTCTTAGGAGGCTGTAGCTCTTGGGGTTGGGCCCAACCCAAGTGCCCAGTACCTCCTTTGTTTACTTTTATGTGTTTTTGCTGCATTCTTAGAATAAAATCTACTATTTAGATTTAAATCTTGTTTTGTTGTTTAGGTTGCTTTTGATGATTAAAAAGGCTTTTCATGTTCAGATTGATTTGATAGGTTAATAACAGAGAAGATCTTCAGAAAAAAGCTATCAAGCACCTCTGATCTCACCTCTCCCTCAGTGGGACCATGAGCTGGGACCAAGGTGTCCTTGCTGCCGCCAAAAACATTGTTTTTGCTTCATCATGCAATTATTAGTGTTAGATTCTCATTTACAAAAGTTGATACCAGTTATGATTACATGCTCAGGTTCATGATTTCTTAGTTTGCATAGCTACTTCACATGATTTCGTTGCAAATAAACTGCTGTTATTTAGGACAAATTAGGTTAAAGTAGCTAGGTCCTTGATTTTCCGAGTCTTTGTTTGTTCAGTTTGAGAAATAACTTGCAGAGAACCTGTGATACCTCCTCATCTATCCTTTCCCCATCCATGCAACCTGCTTCTTCCTCTAACTCAGATTCTTGCCTTACATTTGCCATATTCTCTCGCTTTGCCCCAATTTCTATGTTCCTGTGCATCATCACTTCCTCCATCCTTGAACAAATCCAATCACTCCTTAGCCTCATTCACCATGTCCTAGACCCCTTAACATCATTATCCAACCTCCATTTCCACTTTCTCACCATTTTTCCTCCATCAACCCTCCAAAATCCTCTTTTTGGAACATCCTGTAGAAATTACAGAACATCCTGTAGAATCCCTGTAGCCTTCCTGTAAAAGCTCACGAAAGCAATTTTTTGAGATCTGATCACTGTGAAACTATTTGGAAGGGTGCTAGGGACCCCTTAGGCCCTATTCTAACCTTCCCAACCTCCTGCAAGCATTTCCTTTCACCAATCCACCTCTACACAGTCAAAAACAGTTAAAACTCGTGCACAATAATTTTGCCAACTTACTCAAAAATACAAAAAGATGTTTTTTTTTCAGATTTCACTTCAGAAGTAGCTTAGTCACATGAATTTTACCTTTCTAAGAGTCCATGGCATTCTTTTCTGTAGCTTTCATCATTTTTCTTGCACCAGTAGGGTTAGTCAGTAAAACTAGAGTTCGCTAGGGTTTGCATTTCCTTTCCGCTTTCAGTTTCCTTCTGCAAGTAGATTAGCCTCCTTTGAGTTAGCTTTCATCCATCAGTTAAAAGGCTTCTTCTAAGAGCTCATAGAAGTTGGCTTAAGCTCCTAGCGGACTTGTGCCAACTAATCAAGTGACAGTCGCGGCAAGAGCTAGTACTTGTGCATACAGCACCATCGCTTCCAAGTTTGTTATGAACTACCGGGTTGATAAAAGTAAGAAGGGAGTTGTAGGAGTTGCAGCGTTATTGCTGCAATATTGGAGCCCACCATCTTTTTGGTGCCGTTGCTAGGGAAGCGTCAGATTATTTTTGATTGCTAGTTTTCTTCTATTTTTTACTACAACCTTCTGCTAAGCAGTTTATTTCAGCAAGCATAGAGTAGATTGTTTCATTTCCATTGTGCAATTTCATTTCCGCAAAGGTAGATTAGACATTTCCTGCTTTCATAGATTAGCATTTCAATTCTGCAATTTCAATTCTTCAAGCGTAGATTAGCATTTCAATTCTACATTTTCAATTCCGCAAGCGTAGCTTAACATTTCATTCCTGCAATTTCATTCTAGCAAACTAGATTAGTCCTTTCATGCTTTCATTTCAATTCGGCATTTTCATTTCAGCAAGATAGTTAGTTGCAGTTCAATCTATTTTAGTTTTGTAGGTACAAGCAGAAAAAAAGCAAAAATCAACCAAAAAGATTTCCTTTCATGCCTTGCAGGAGTAGAGATAATTCAGAAAAATGATTGCACAACAGCCCCACTGCTTCACACAGCCAACCTTCTCCCTTCTTCGATGGTTGTGATTAAAGAACCCTTAGGAGGACCGCAAGACATATTTGAAGAACCTCGAGGGAAGAAGAAGAAGAAAACATTCCTATGGAGCAGATGGCTACAAATAGAAATGTTGGGAGCAGTACCTTGTCCAAAAATGAATTTGCAAATCAGATGGAAAATTTCATCAGTGATATGAGGCAGTTTCTTGCCATGCAACTAGATACGTTGCGGATCCAAAATAAGTAAGAGGAAGCCAAGAGGGCTTTGGCCATCTTTTGTCCCAGGTGAACTAGAAAGCATCCTAGGAATGAATGTCCATTGCACTCCATAGAAGTCTGTTTTGTCTGTGAAAAAGACCATCCTACAGATCAGTGGCCTTCCTTACCTAGAATCAAAGTTGCATATTAGAGGGCAAAAGGAGCCACTGAACCACTCTATTATCTAAACCAAAGAAGGCCACATGGACCCATACCTTACCAGCAGGGAATGCAAGGGACATCCCAGACCTATTATGACCCCTATCCAGCCACTTCCATGCCTTCTTGGGGTCCCCTTGCTCATCCTTCCTCGTCCACACCCCCTCCTTGGTCGGATCCATCTCCATATTATGCCCAACCAGCTGCTCATTCATTTCACTCTTATGCTCAGCCACAACCTTAGTGGAATGCGCCTCATCAAGGGTGGAGGCCCCAGTGCAACTCTCCTCCCAATCCTTTGCCTCCACCACCTGCTCAACCGCAACCATCGCCTCCTTCTCCACCAAGGCAACCCCAAATGCCTGCCCAACCACAACCCCATCCACATCCATCTCAAATATACACCCCCACTCAACTACCCATACCACCATTTCCAAACACGAACATTGGAGTAGCTCAACCCAGTTGCAATGCTGAGGCACAACATGTCCAAATGACTCCTCTTGAGCTAAATGATCTTCGCCATAGCTCAAGAAGAGTATTGCAAAAAAGAGATTATCTTGAAAGCATTGAAGGACCACATCTAGCAAAAGGACATTCAAAAGAGGAGATCAAAGAATCATGGGCTGCACTTGATGAAAAGAAGACATCAAAATCAGAGATCGAGAGAGTTCCGTCATGGTCACCATCAAATCCTCCATGTATTCAAGAGAAAAATCAGTAAAAAGAGGAAGATATGAAGGTCATGATAGAAGAAGATATGGAGAATGATCCAGATCAGCAAAAGGACCAAGGATATCAGAGCTATATTGAGATATGGTTCCAGACGGTCACTAAGTTGCAGCAATACTCTCTTCCTCAGCTATGTTTGTTCCCTTCAAAGTCAAATCATATGGTCTCTGAAATCCGGATAGTTGTCAAAGCATGTATTTCAAGCCTCCACATCATTTTGTCTCTAATCTTGATGTGCATATCGCTCCATTGGAAGTATTCTTATACTTGAAAATGATTTTGTTTTCCAAGTAGGGTAGGGTAGAAAAAAGAAGAAAAAAAAAGAAAAAAAAAAGGAAAAAATGAAAATAAAAAGGAAAAATAAAAACTTGAGGTGAAAACCTCTTCAGAGGCGCCTCAGATTGGCTCATTAATTGAAAAACTCCATGAGGCGGTCAATGGGTTGGAAAAAAGAGAAAAAATATAAGATCCCTAGGTGAAAACCTCCCTTGGAGGCGCCCAGGGCAGGCAATTAGGGTGAAAACCTCCATGAGGTGCCCTAGTTGTTTTCAAAAAAAAAAGAGAAAAAGAAAAAGAAAAATAAACCTAATTTCCATTGAATAATTTCAAGTTGCCGCAAGGACATTGCAGGTTAGGAGGACCACTCAAAACAAAGACAGAAGAAGTTTTGTGCCTTCTACAGGAAGTTATGTGTCTTCTACAGGAAGTTCTGTGTCTTCTACAGGAAGCCTACAAACAAGCCAAAATTGATCTCCGAAGAGGACCAGAAGGCTAGGAATATGTCCATG
This sequence comes from Pinus tabuliformis, assembly GCA_031772625.1. Lineage (NCBI taxonomy): Eukaryota > Viridiplantae > Streptophyta > Pinopsida > Pinales > Pinaceae > Pinus > Pinus tabuliformis. Next base: position 864,209,374 of record CM062815.1, read on the forward strand.
AGGCCTGCAAGCATCCATGTTTCCATCCCTCACCCTTCTCCATCATTTTCTCCATCTCATTGTGCTTCTTTCCTAAAAACTGCGTGTCCTACGGGAAGTTTCTGTAGAGATTATAGGATTTCTACAGGAAGTTAGAAATGAATTTCAAAAAGGCAGTTTGGCGAACATGACAGCTTCCTCATGGGTTCATAAGTCCTCCTACAATCCTAAAACCTTTCTCCCATCAATTCCATGCCTACATCACAGTCGAAGCCCATTTTTCTTACCATGCAAAAAACTGGAGAATGCTTGGAAGCGAAAATACATAGTGCTGAAATTTGTTTTTTCCCTCACGTGAAAACCGTGCATCCATTCACAAAACTGTTTTACAAGGAGTTGTATAGGGATGATGGCAACATGCCCGAGCAATTTCAGCGAATTCCAGTGCACGGTTTCCAAGAAACCAGCCTCCATCACTATTAGCCATTTTTTCATTTTCTCCATATCCGTGAATCCATTTCAAAACCTGTTTCATGGGGAGATGCATATGGGTGATAGTAGCGTAGCCAAGAAGTTTTAGCCGATTTCGATACACGGTTTCTGAGAAATTGATCTCTGTAATATTCAGCCATTTTCCGTTTTTCTCGAAATCTGTGCATCCATTAATCACAATTTTTCTATGGGATGTGCATAATGATGATAGGAACATGCTCAAAAAGTTTCAGATTGATCCGGTGTATCGTTTAGGAGCAATGGAGAAAATAAGCCGTTTCCTTGTAAAAATTCAACATCAGCACCTTGAGGGTGCAAGTCTGAACGTGGAAACAAATTCCTGCAGCTTAGATTTGGCCAGAGGACACCTACAGAAGGAAAACAGCCATGAATCAACAACCAAGCCATCATGCAACCACAGAAACAAATGCATGTAGCAAATGAAAGGCCACAACACCTCACAGCAACCACACTCGACTTCCAGGTACGTGACTAAAACTCATTCCTCTAATTGCATGAATGTAATTTGAAAACTGCATGGGCAATGAGATGGTTGTGATTAAAAAAATCAGTGGCCAGCTAACTGGCCACCCTCATCCAGTTCAAATAGTGCTCGATGGGTCAATACGACACGTGTGCTCAGCCATCTTAGGAGGAAATCTGGAAACAGGTAGTGGTGATTGTTTAGCCTTCAACGTAATTGATGGGAGTGATCACAGGGAGGAAACATGATGTTTCATGACAGCACTACCGTCTGCATGGGCCAGCACACATTTTTACCACCTCACCACGAATCACACCGCAATTAAGAAAATGCTCGGCTAAAACCACCTCCTGTTCATTTGCACTTGCAACTGAAGTATGCGTCCTCCGCTTCCACAAAATGATTAACTAGTCGTCCTCCACCGGTTTTTCTACCTGTCCTCGATATTCTGTTGCGTATCGAGCTCGCTTAGAGGTGCAGTAGCATTCTACAGGAACCGAGGGGGTCTTCTACAGGAAGTACAGCACAGCCTTCCAGAGCAGGGAAGCCTAGACTTTTCCACATCGAATTTGGAGCTTGAAAAGAGGTAGGCTCAGGAAACTGCTCTGCATATGATATATTTATATAAGGTGGAGGATTAAAAACACAATATTGGGTTGAAAGAAAGGAAAGTGAAGCTTAAAAGACTACCTGTGTTTTTTTCCTTCTTTGGGTTATACACGGTCTCTCCATTTTCTTGCTCTGCATCCAAAATATGCCTTTTTCTTTCCCACATTCTTTTGAAAAACGATGCAACCATAGAAGCCAACCTATGAGAAACCAAATTTGCTAGATTGTCCACTCTCTGAAGCAAAACCTTGTGTTATAAATATTCTCTGTTTTGTCAAAGGTATTGATTTTTCTCAAAAACTGAGAAGCAAATTCAAGTTGGAAACAATTCGAAGAAAAAAATGGCAAATTGATGTTGTGAAAAAGAAGAACATGAGAAATTCCTGACTCTAGAAAGACAAACCTTAGCCATTTCTCTATTTCCAATTTTGAAAGTTTGTTTCCTCCCTCCTCACCTGAACATTTCCAGCAGTCACCACACATCATGATAGGGAGATTTTTAGAAATATGGCAGGGGAAGATGAGGAGGAAATAGAAAAAGAGGAAAATACCAAAATGGAGAAAGAAGAACTTGAAACAAAGGAGGAAATCAAAACAGAAGATGAGAAGGAAGATCCAGAACAGAAAAGAAAAAGACTAAAGCAGAGAAGGCAGAAACTAAACAAGATGAGAAGAAAGCCAAAACAGAGCATGAGGAAGCAAGCTAACAGAGGCAGAGAAGACAAAAGAAGAGGAAAAAAGGAGGAAGAGACACACCATGAGATATCAGTGACAATAGACTGAAACAGTTGGAACAGTTTCTACAGGAAGCATGAAAATAGTTTCTACAGGAAGCATGAAAACAGTCGATACAGGACTTTCTACAGGAAGCATGGAAACAGAGCAGCAAAAGGAGAAATCACCTGATATTTTGACTAGGGAGGCAGTAGCTGTGCTGGCTGCCTTAAGCACATCTCCAAAGCAAAAAGGGAAAGTGAAAAAGGGATCCTTCCATGTATTTTAAGGCAAGAAGGAGCATGCGGATAAAACCTGGCAGACCCCAGCCACAGTCAAAAGAGCCAATTATGGTTGTGGACACCCCAGTAAAACAAAAGGAAAGGTCTCCTTCAAGGGAATCCATCACCTATGAACGGGGAAGCCCGAAAATGTCCACCTGGAGAGAAAGGATTAAAATGTTGAACACAAAGACCTCTCTACAGGATGCTGAGACTGTTCTATAGGAAATGCTGGCTAAGCTAAGAGAGACTGAGAAATTAGAGGAAAAGGAAGCCAAACAATCACAGGAAGAAGGAAAGACAAGGAAACATCTGATGAAAAGCAAAGCGAGGACAAGCTGCAGGCTAAGGTTGAGGCGCTAACAAAACTGCTACAAGAAAAGGAGCAGAGGCAGTGGGAAGAAGTAGAGAGAAAAACATGGTTTCATGACCGAGACGAGGACATCACTTCAGAAGCTTGGCATGATAGGGAGGCCACTAGGGCCATCAAATATGAAGAGATAGATTAGTTGCTCAGATGATGAGCAACACTTTCAGTAGGGGGGTGATGATGAGCCCCAAAAATGGATAATTATATGGGCTCATTCAACCTTCTAATTCGACTTAATCCACCATTCTCATTAGTTTATTGCATGTTTTTTATTATATTTATGCTAATAGAGTGAATTGGGTTAGTTATTATGCCAACAAGTCTAATGGGTGCTTTGTGCAGTCTTTTGGTCAATTTTGAGACAAAATCAAAGGTTTTAATGAGCACTTGGTAGCCAAATTCGTGGAAGAACAAGGGAGAGGATTTTTAGGAAGGTGTCCCCTTCATTTATGGGCCCTTACCTTGAATTCTCCACCATTAGCTTGGAGTTCAAGGGCCACCAAATCGATTATCACAAGGGCAGCCGAGCAAGGGCTAGTAAAGGTGCTGTTAACTACAAGTTTTGGCAGCCGAGTTCCTAAAGTTTAGGAGGGCTGTTGGGGTCCTCAATTTGTATAAATAAGAAGGCTTAGGGCCTCATTTCAGTCAGTCACTTTGTAGGTAGAAGTTAGCTAGTTGGCAATTCGATTTTAGTAATTTTTTAGTCATTTTTAGGCAGTAGGTTAGCTCTGCATTTCAACACATTTTCAAGCTTTTTCTTGTAGATAGTTTTTTATGTAACTATTATTTCTTGAGCAATAAAGATGAATCTAGCTTTGCACTAGCTCTAATCTTTCTCAGGAGGCTGTAGCTCTTGGGGTTGGGCCCAACCCAAGTGCCTAGTACATCCTTTGTTTACTTTTATGTGTTTTTGCTGCATTCTTAGAATGAAATCTGCTATTTAGATTTAAATCTTGTTTTGTTGTTTAGGTTTCTTTTGATGATTGAAAAGGCTTTTCATGTTCATATTGATTTGATAGGTTAATAACAGAGAAGATCTTCAGAAAAAGGCTATCAAGCACCATTGATCTCACCTCTCCCTCAGTGGCACCATGAGCTGGGACCAAGGTGTCCTTGCTGCCACCAAAAACACTGTTTTCGCTTCATCATGCAATTATGAGTGTTAGATTCTCATTTGCAGAAGTTGATACCAGTTGTGATTACATGCTTAGGTTCATGATTGCTTAGTTTTCATAGCCGCTTTACATGATTTCGTTGCAAATAAACTGCTGTCATTTTCTTTGCTGTTATTTAGGACATATTAGGTTAAAGTAGCTAGGTCCTTGATTTTCTGAGTCTTTGTTTGTTCAGTTTGAGAAATAACTTGCAGAGAACCTGTGATACCTCCTCATCTATCCTTACCCCATCCATGCAACTTGCTTTGTCCTCTAACTCGGATTCTTGCCTTACATTTGCCACATTCTCTCGCTTTGCCCCAATTTCTACATTCCTATGCATCATCGCTTCCTCCATCCTTGAACAAATCCAATCGCTCCTTAGCCTCATTCACCGGGTCCTAGACCCCTTAACATCATTATCCAACCTCCATTTCCACTTTCTCACCATTTTTCCTCCATCAACCCTCCAAAATCCTCTTTTCTGAACATCTCGTAGAAATTACAAAACATCCTGTAGAACCCCTGCAGACTTCCTGTAGAAGCTCACGAAAGCAGTTTTTTGAGATCCGATCACTGTGAAACTATTTGGAAGGGTGCTACGGACCCCTTAGGCCCTCTTCTAACCTTCCCAACCTCCTGCAAGCATTTCCTTTCGTAAATCCACCTCTGCACAGTAAAAAACAGTTAAAACTCATGCACAATAATTCTGCCAACTTACTCAAAAATACAAAAAGATGTTTCTTTTCAGATTTCACTTCAGAAGTAGCTTAGTCACATGCATTTTACCTTACTAAGAGTCCATGGCATCCTTTCTATAGCTTTCATCATTTTTCTTGCACTAGTAGGGTTAGTTAGTAAAACTAGGGTTCGCTAGGGTTTGCATTTTGTTTCCTCTTTCAGTTTCTTTTTGCAAGTAGATTAGCCTCCTTTGAGTTAGCTTTCATCCATCAATTAAAAAGCTTCTTCTAAGAGCTCATAGAAGTATGCTTAAGCTCCTAGTGGACTTGTGCCAGCTAATCAAGTGATAGTCGCGGCAAGATCTAGCACTTGTGCATATAGCACCGTTGCTTCCAAGTTTGTTACGAACTACCGGGTTGATAAAAGTAAAGAAGGGAGTTCCAAGAGTTGCAGCAATATTGCTGCAATACTGGGGCCCACCAGTCTTCTTCATATCTTCAACTATGTTCTACTCCATATAATGAGAAATTAACAAGGTTTTGGTTGAAGGCGAAGGATTAGATTGAGCTGGAGATGTTTGAGTAGACTCGGGAGAAGATTTCTTACCGATTTCTTTTTCTTTGATAGCAGTAGTTGATGGTTTATTTTTTTGACTTGACTGCGGTAAATCGGTAGAGCTCTTGCTTCTCATGGCAACATGTAAAGATTATTCTTCTTTATTGTCTGAAAAAGGAAGAATGGAATCCCACATTCCATGTACTTCAGCCAACTCTTCATCATCAGTTTGTTCATTAGCTGTTGATACTTCTTCTTCTTCCAAATTTGATTCGGCATTTGATATGGTATTTGGAGGCTTAAAATTAGAGATTGGATTTCTTTTAAAAGGTCTAAAAGGATTTCTAGAAGAAGTTTCAGTTACTTGTTTCTTTATGTCAACCATTTCATTAGACATGGTTTTAAGTACTTTTTGTAGACCTTCAAGATCAAAGGGGTCTTTAGGTGTTTTCTTCTTAGATTCATCTTTGAAGTTGACCTTTTTGGATTTTCTTTCTTCTAATGCGTTTTTATTTTCTAAGGCTAAAATTCGTTTCTCTACAGCTATAACTTCTTTCATATTTTTAGCCAAGGTTGGCTTAGTTGCTCTATCAACAAAAATAGTTGTATTTGAAGGGAGAGCAGAAATGTACCATTCATTTTGTACTTTGGCACTTGCTCTGGATGCAACTGGGATTTTATTTAACAATTTGTTAAAATGTGAATTGAAATCCTTAATGGCTCTTTCTGCAACTCAATTTTTCTCGAGGTTGTAGGGAACAATGAGATTCATCTTAATACCTAATTATTTACAATATGAAATGAACTCTTTTGAAGTGTATTCCCCTCCATTTTCGGATTCTCAAAGTTTTTATCTTTCTTTCAGTTAAGGTCTCAATTTCAAATTGAAATTCCTTGAACTTTTCAAATACTTTGCCCTTTTTCTTGAGAAGATAGAGCCATGTATTTCTAGAGTGATCATAAATGAAGGTCATATAGTACAGATGGCCTCCAAGATATTTATTAGACATTATCTCACACACATGAGAATGAATGAGGTTTAATATCTCCTTAGACCTTGTCTCACTTCTTGTAAAAGGTTTCTTAGTATTCTTTCCCAAAGCACATCCCTTGCATACACCTTCATGATCGCCCTTGATGTTGGGGATGCCCTTTAGTATTTCACTAAGAGAGGGTATTATCTTGTAATGAATATTCCCATATCTTCTATACCATACTTCAATAGGGTTGATCTCCATGTAAACTAGGTCTTGAGGAGATGGTGTTATAACTCTATATAGTTTTCCTTCACGAACTCCAATAACCTTTACCTTTTCAATACTTAAATAATTTCCCAAAACAAAAACGTTAACATCTACAAATGAAACCTATCTCCTTTATCTTCTAAATAAGAAATGGAAAGTAAATTGTTTCTCAAACCTGAGACATAGAGTTTGTTGTTGAGGTGTATCTTTTCTCGACCTTCCAGCTTCAATGATGTACATCCAAGGCCCTTGACTACATATATTTTTTTATCTCCTAGCTCCACTACATGTGATGATGGTTCCCTTTATAGATTATGAAGTTTTCCACTTTCTCCTATCATATGTCTTAATGCTCCACTATAAATGATCCTTGTGTTTTCATCATCAAGAGTACTTATAAGTGTAGGCAAGAATCCTTCACTCTTGACTCTCCTAGATAGATTGTAGATAATTCTTTCAATCTAGCTTCCTCAACTTTCATGATATTGCGACCCATCTTCAAATAACTTTCCATAAAGGGAGTAATTTTTTCTTCCAAGGCTTCTTTTCCCTTCTTCAAATGATAGCCAACAAAGTGATCTTCAACCTTCTTTCTCCTTAACTCTGATACCATGTTGAGAAATCAATTCTTATAGGAATTAGGGTTTGATTCCTCTTTCTTGATAATTACTTGTGAATTATAATTGCTTCTTTTACTTATTTATTAGTTCACCTTTCATCAAGAAATAACAAAATTATATGTATATGAATACCACAAGAACAAGAAACACAAGATGTAGGCACTCAACGAGGGAAAAACCCCTTCAAGGGGAAAAACCAGTACAACTCTTCCACTAGTAGACTAAAATCAAGATGAGATAATTAAAGACCTCTTAGTCCTATTAAATTACCCCCTCCATCCACCAAGTCAACCCTTCCTTCCAATAGATGATCCCTATCAAAGTATCCAAGTGACAACTTCCAAGTAGTAGCTATAATCCAGAATTCCGACCTCCATCAATACATTTTCAAACCCCAACTACAGAATTTTGGAGTTGCAGTAGAAACAAAATTTCATCTGAGCAACTACCTAGAAACTTCACACGTGTTAGAGATAGATAGCCCAAAAACTTGAATTAGGTATTCCTAGCTTCTTCATCATTCTCTAGATACTTCACTCTCTTTTCTACTTCTCTTCCTTGAAGATCAAACTTGTTAAGTGAGTGCTCCAAATAGGTTGAACTGCCTCTCTATATGTATCCTTTCTGCTGGGTCGAATTTCCCTAATGTAGGCCGACTTCATGTGGAGGTGACAAATAACCTTTTTGACTCAAAAACAATTATTTTCACATGATATGAAAGCCTAAGAAGGGTCTAATAAAAATTACAATGACTCTAACGAATCAAGAATAAACCTAGAAGCCTTTAATGGAGGCTTTGACCTAGAAAACATTGACCCAAGCATGAAACCCATGCCTTAATAAGTCATTTTCTTTAATAATAAATTTTATTTTTACAAGTATAATTATGAAGATCTATACTAGTTATATTCTTTGACAAATTGTAGTGAACAAGCCAAACTGAGAAGGGATAGTGCCACTAAGGAATTTATTTTCTAGAGCCAGAAATTTTAGCGCAAAACAATTTCCCAAGGATTCAAGCACTTTCCCAGTCAATCCATTTTCGTACAATGAAAGATTCCACAAGTTATATAACTGGCTGAGACCACTTGGAATACTCCCCATCAAATTATTAGAGGACAATTTAAGCATCCTGAGAGATGTGAAATATTTCAAAGACTTTGGAATGGATGATATCATGTGATTATTATTGAGGATCAGATGTTTTAAGCGACGCAACTTACCCAATTTGTTTGGGATTATGCCAGATAAATTGTTAAGAGGGAGGTTAAAGATGCCAAGAAATGAGATATTACCCAAATGTGGAGGTATATTCCCTTGCAGGCTCATGTTGGATATGTTTAGCCCATATACGCGCAACTTCCGAGGGTGGCAGATGACACTATTCCAATTGCAAACATGAATGGAAAGATCCCAGTTGGATATATAAGTCCTGAGAAGGATCATATGTGACAAAACTCTTGAATTATTGCAGTGCTTCTATATTTACATGTATTCATTCACTGCTTTTCTGATAATAACGAATCAGATGGTTGTTTGGAGAAATTAAGATGAGCATTACTGTGGTGGTGATGAGGATGCAATCCATGGAAGTCATCATCTCCTCTTTTGATCGACTACAACCTCCAAAGTTGAGCGATCAATAATAAATAATTAGATAAATTTCTCTCAGTGTTGGGCTTTTTTAGCCATGCAATGGATATCGTTGAATGAATACTGTGGAATTGTGAATATTGAATAGATTTGAGAGTGCTTTGTGGGGCACATATTTTTCGGTTTCTGGATTGTATATGTGCAATGCATATTTTTTTCCCTTCTTTGTGGGTGACTATTGACTACCCATCGTGGGTCATGGTACTTATTAGCCTCCAAAAAAATAAAATAGTTGATGATAATTAATATTTATTAAGATTTTTTATATGGTTTACTTGATGGTTTATTTCACCTAGGGGAATAATTTAAATTCTTTAACATTTTAAAAATAAGTGAGAAAAGTGAATGTTGGTATTCTAACAAATATTTTGAAAATTAAATTGAATGTGAGTATAAGTTAGGTAATCAAAGAGAAAGTGTTTTTCATCTTCAATTCTTTTAGTATCACACAAGTGACATACTCTTTAATTCCATGGTGTGTTGGCAATTTCCCAATGCCCAATTTCATTATGAAGGTCATAAGAATTAGTTCTTATCTTAGCAATGTCCTCTTTCTTCTTAACACTAGACAAGACAAATAAATATTTTTGGTTTCCAAGATTGGGGTTGATCACCTCCTTATAATATTTTAATTTCTTTTTTCTCTCTAACTATTTATTACCCTGAAATTTATCCTTAAATTTGGAAGTAATAAATTTTTTAATATGATCCTTATTATGCAATATGATCTCCTCCTTTCTCCCCTAATGGTCCACACAAGTCTCCGCATCCTTATGCCATCCTTACTTGAGTTGAAGGTGTGGGTTTTGGCTAGATTTGGAAGAAATTTTAGGAAACCTCTTGGCTTCCATGTTGTATAACTTCTTATACATAAGATATGGGGGAAAACCTTGCTTCAACCAGGGTAATGGCATAGGGAGTATTTTCTTTAATATTGAGGTTGTAAGTTATAAATTTCTTTTGCATCTATTTAATATTCCTCCACAACTCTCTAGATATACTGCAACCCTAAACCTCACATCCCTATAGAATAACATGAGTGACAAGAGTCTCAAACATGAGCTTTTCTATTATCTCATGTCCAATGATTTGTTGACTTACTATTGTTTTCAAACCCATAGTAATCTTCCCATCCTCCATTTATACTTTTCTCAATGCTATAATTCTAATTGAGCTTATGATGGTTGTCAATTCTTAAATATTTGTATGAAGTAACTTCCTCCAAGTAGTTGTTTTCATAAATTAAATCATCATAGGTGATTGTTTTAGATTTAATTATTGTTACTTTAATTTTTTCATTATTAATAATCATACCCATATTGGAGCAAAAATATTAGAGGATTATTATTTTCTTGAGAAGATCATAATAGCTCCTTACCAAACAAACAATATCATCAACATAAAAGAGAAGAGTCATGACTATACCAACGAGTGTGGGGCCAACACATCCTACATCTTCCAAACACTCTTCTAACTTATCAATGTATATGCCGAAAAGGGTAGGGGATAAGGGGCGCCCTTGCTTGACTTTGATATTGCATTTAATTTCTTTAGACAAACTCTCAGTGGTGTTAAACTTGGAAATAAAATTCTCGTACAACCTTGTCACAACAACCCTCAAATGGATAAGAACCATAGTATATGTGCTTTCTATGTGAATGAAAACTAAATATTCAATGGGAAACTTAAAATTATACCCCACAGTTTAGGTCTATCCATTGGACATTTTAGATCTATGCATTTATTGTATGGGTAACCCTCTCTAAGAATGCTAGTATATGGAGAAACAAAACCAATCTACTTGGTGGTATATTGAGAGAGAAAACCAATCTACTTATGTCTGAGTGATATTGGGAAGGTAATGTAGCATGGGATAATGAGTTTGTGCTATATTTATTGTGTTAAATAGTTAATTGAGATTTTTTTAAGTGTAAATTTTATGTTAGAAATGTGAATACACTTTGAGAAAAAGATGCGTGACATGATGATACTAGATTACATCATATAAGTATCACACAAAAGTTTTTAAATGTTGGAAATATGGCATTAAATTTGTGAATTAGAGATCATTGTATTGCTCTTATATCACATTATAAATTTCACCTCTCATTGACCATGGAGGATAATATAGGTATTGCAATCATTAATAATTTATGACCATGGTGATTAATAGTGAAATTAAAATCGACATGCTTACCCTCCCCCAATTCAAAGAAAAAAATGACAATAAAAAAGTTCTTCAACAAGAGGGATTATGAAAGGTGGAGAGGAATCAAGATAGCGGATTATTAGAGGGGTATTACAATGGAACAAAAGGAATACTAATGAATTAATTTTTTTTCATATGTTTCTCATCTCCACCCCCACCCCCCCCCCGGCCCCCCTAACATAAACACACACATTTTAGGTAAAAATGAAGAGAAGAAAGATGTTGCGCAAAACCTAATGCATTTTCATAAAAAAAAACATATTTTCACTCATTATTGTAAATTTTACTTGATAATTCGTTGTAAACCATTAAGAAAATATTTGATTCAATAATTATTACTCTCAAAAACTAAGGAAGCATCTTCATAGACAAAGAGTTTTCATAATAATAATTTAAAAAGACTAATGTTCCCTCTCCCTTTACAGAAGGTGTGTGGAACATTATGTTCCCTCTCCCTTTCTCGTAGGTGGATGGCACACGAAAAGGAATTTATTTAAATTGGATACTGAAGGAATTGATCATATAGTCCACATTATATGGAGTAATCCAAACTAATCATTTTCTTTCAAAAATATGTGCTATCCAAATTATGAAACGTTTTGGTCCATGACCTACCCAAAAAGGTTCTATCCACTTTCAAAACCCATTTATGCACATTTACTTAGTAGTGGATGTGGAAAATATAGAACTCTATGAACCTTCCATGTTGGATCCGAAAACTAAGAAGAAAATTATACCAACCATATCGAATTTAGCACTATAAACATAGACAAAGTTGGAAGAATGTATGGCGTTAAATTGTGAATTAGAGATCATTGTATTTCTCTTATATCGCATTATAAATTTCATCTCTCATTGACCGTGGATGATAATAGAGGTATTGAAATCATTAATAAGTTATGAGCATGGTGATTAATAGTGAAATTAAAATCGACATGCTTACCCTCCCCCAATTCAAAGAAAAAAAGAAAAATGGCAATTCAAAAGTTCTTCAACAAGAGGGATTATGGAAGGTGGAGAGGAATCGAGATAGTGGAGTATTAGAGGGGTATTACAATGGAACAAAAGGAATACTAATGAAGTTCATTTTTTTCATATGTTTCTCATCCTCCCCCCCACCCACACCCCACCACACCCCCACACCCCAACCCCCCCCCCCCCCCCCCCCCCCCCCCACACACACCAACCCCCGACATAAACACACACATTTTAGGTAAAAATGAAGAGAAGAAAGATATTGCGCAAAACCTAATGCATTTTCATAAAAAAAAAAAAAAAAAAAAAAAAAAAAAAAAAAAAAAAAAAAAACAAGAAAACAAGAAAACATAAAAACAAACAAACAAACAAAAAAAAACATAGTTTCACTAATTATTGTAAATTTTACTTGATAAATCATTGTAAACCACTAAGAAAATATTTGATTCAATAATTATTACTCTCAAAAACTAAGGAAGTATCTTAGTAGAGAAAGAGTTTTCATAATAATAATTTAAAAAGACTAATGTTCCCTCTCCCTTTCTCGTAGATGGATGACACACGAAAAGGAATTTATTTAAATTGGATACTGAAGGAATTGATCATATAGTCCACATTATATGGAATAATCCAAACTAATCATTTTCTTTCAAAAATATGTGCTAGCCAAATTATGAAATGTTTTGGTCCATGTCCTACCCAAAAAGGTTCTATCCATTTTCAAAACCCATTTATGCACATTTACTTAGTAGTGGATGTGGAAAATATAAAACTCTATGAACCTTCCATGTTGGATCCAGAAACTAAGAAGAAAATTATACCTACCATATATAATTTAGCACTATAAACATAGGCAAAGTTGGTAGAATGTACAATTTAGCATATCATGACCTTTGGTAGATAAAGTCAAAAGAACAAATTCCAAGCAAGGAAAATGGTACTCTAGGGAGAAGATAATGTATATTTTTAATGAAAATTGCTACTATTGATGTATTCAAACTGAAAACAAGAGATTACAATCTCCCTCTACAATACTGCAGAAAGAAATCAACAATCTAGAAGCACATGCAAAGACATGCATACATCAAAACCATAAAAAGAACAATGATTTACTAGGGAACCAGACTAGGAAAAAACCTTATCTCCCTTTAAATTAATTAGATGAGACTGAGAACCTATTACAATTTCTTGCTTCAAGTATGAAGCACACCCTGCACTTGCAAACTTGTTCTCTTGCTTCCTGTCCTACACTGGAAAACACTTAGCCAATTCTCAAACTCCATAAGCTCCTATTTATTTACACAATTCAGGAGAAATTGAGCTCCTAAATAATAGGGAATTCCCTATTTCCTTGTGCAATTCCCAAGGAATTGATCATCTTCTTAATTATCTAACTTGTACACTAAACTAGTATACAATTGATAATTACAATGTGCCTTTGAACTCCACTCAAGTCAGGCAATTCGAATTCCATGCATGCATAGGATATATTTAGCTGATTGACTAGTTAACTAATAGATAACTGAGTTAACAATAGTTCTACTACTCAAATGACCTTTAACTAACTCAACTGAAGACTTGAGCTTAGTTAACTAAGATCAACTAAACATAACTAAATTAGATTGCTAAATTTTAGCAATCACTACATGCACAACTCTACTTCTAGCATCTAACTCAAATTCTCTTAGTTAAATAAGTGACAAGGCCATGTCACTGAAGATAACTACAACCCAAGTCATGTGCTAATATGGAAATTCAATTTTACTCCATTTGATTAAGGAAAAAATCAAATTGAGCTTTCTTTCTACACTTTCTAACACTCCCTCTTAGCAAGAAAGGGATTTTTGACCACCTCGATCCTCTACCTATGAAACTCAAATTTACCTCTTAACAATGCCTTGGTCAAGATGTCAGCATCCTGCTCCTCAGTTGGAATGTACTGTAAAAAAATAATTCTCCTCTGCACACAATATCACAAGTTATGGTATCAGATATCAATGTAGTTAGACCTGTCATGAAAAATTGGATTCTTAGAGAGTTTGATACAAATCTGATTATCACAATGAATCATTGTCAGATCCATCTCCTAACTGAAAAAACCCACAAGTATTTTCCTCATCCATATGGCCTCACATGTTTCTTTACTTACAACCATGTATTTAGCCTCTCCTGAGCTTAGCGTCACAGACCTTTGCTTCCTACTATACGAGGAAATAGTTATGGACCCAATACTGAGGATACCTCCTAAAGTACTCTTCTTGTTTGATGGAATCCCTTCCCAATCTACATCAGTGAAGCTTTGATGCTTCACTCCCTTTGTCCTCCCGTACCATAATCCATACTCTCTTGTGCCTCTGAGGTACCGCAACACGTGATTTTTTTCCTTCCAATACAACTTGGTTGGTTTAACCATAGCTTGACCAAGTTGATTAACTGCATAGCATATGTCGGTCCTTGTGTTCACTAGATACATCAAAGATCCCACAAGTTGTTTGTATATGGTAGAATATATTGCTTCTCCACAAGAAGCTCTCTCCTTTCTCCAGTTTGTAGCTAGAGGTGTGTCCATAAGCTTGCAATCCTCCATGTGAAATCTATGAAGTATTTCATAATCATACTTCCCATGACTCACAAATAGGTCACCATCACCCTACCATACTTCCATCCTAAGGAAGTAATGAATAAATCCCATGTATTTCATCTCAAATTCTCTTGCAAGATCCTCCTAGCAAGAGTGGACCAACTTCTCATCCCTTGTAAGTATCAATTCATCAACATACAAGACCAAGATAAACAACTTTCCATCTACCACAATGTGATAGAGGTTGGCATCTACTTCACTTTTGGTGAAGCCCAATCCACTGATATATGTGTCGATCCGAGTGTACCATGCTTGGGGTGCCTGTTTGAGACCATACAATGCTCTCCTGAGTCTGCACACATGAGACTCCCAATTATATGTCTCAAATATTTTTGGTTACTCTATGTAAATTTGTTCCTCAACAATACCATTGAGAAAGGTAGTATTTACATCCATTTGGTGGATCTTCCACCCCATCTACGCAACTAATGCAATAATGGTTTTGATTGAGGAATATATTTCCACTAGTGAAAAAGTTTCCTCATAGTCCACTCCCTCTACCTAAGAGAATCTTTTGGCCATAAATATTACCTTGTACTTTTCAATACTCCCATCATTTGCATGCTTCACTTTATAGATCCATCTGGGACTAACCATTGAATTTATCTCTATCCTAGGCACCATTTCCCATACACTATTCTTCATGATGGAGTCATACTCCTCCACCATGGCATCAACCCACACTGGTTGAGAAACTTCTTCCTCAAATGAAGAAGGCTCTGTCTTAATGAGTTTTGTCATGAGACCCATATACCCGGTGTACCTCTCTGGTGACCTCTTATGCCTATGTTGTGATGTAGGAGCACCCACATGCTCTTGTGCATCATGAACTAATCTGTCAAATTCTTTGGTTCTCTTCCTCCCCTCCCTGGAAGGTCCTGGTTGAATGGTTTCCTCCACTCGACCTCTTGTCTGCTCCTCCATATGTGGCTACTCCACAACATCCTTAAGCTTTGCATGAGGCTCCTCCTTAGGAGCTAGAATCTCTTCCTCTAGTGGGATACTCAACTCTCGCTCTAGAGAGCATCTCATAGCCTTCTCCTCATCAAATTTGACATCTCTTCTCACTACTGTCACACTTAGTGAGGGAAAATAAACTTAGTAATTATGTGATGTCTTTGTGTATCCTACAAAGACTCCCATCTCAATTGTAGGCTCAAGTTTCTTCCTACTATCCTTGGATACGTGACAATACACAATAGCTCCAAAAATTCTGAAATGAGATATTGTTGTCTAGGTAATCCACTCTGTGGACAGAGATGATTCCTCTAGCCCAATGAGTGGGACTAGCAACCTACGTGACAATATACGGGACACTTTCCTAAGTTACAATTGAAATAAGAAATGAAGAAGATGGCCTATCGCGTTTTGATGCTATCATGTCTCCCTTTTTTTGAAGACCTTGAATCACTTGCGTCACAGGCTCGGTCCTACTGCTCACAGCATTTGAACACCTACACAAGAGATCAAGACACAAGAAGATATTCAAATAAAAGTAGCATAATCAAAAGTAACCTAATTAACAGATCAAGGAGTGTTAAGATAAATGATACATAAACATACACATTTATGGAAAATGAACAAGCAGTTGTTTATTAATAGAATAAAGGAGGAAGCATACAACCAAGCCTTGATGTCAATAGGCTTTCCTTGAATGAATGTCCAAGTCCAAGCTTAAGCTCTCCAAGCCAAATGAGTAGCATCTAGGCACAATCTCAGCATAAGGGTGCAAATAGCCAAAGACCAACCATTTGGGAATGGGAGAGGATAAATATATAGGCAAGGAAAGGGAATTAGGATCTCTCCAAATATAGGAGAATGCCCTCATCTCAAGGAGGTAGCTCATAGGTATAAGACAAAAAGGCAAGTTGAGAGAACTTGACCTCATCCACGCTGAACAACCTCCAACTCGTCGTCTTGGAAGCTTCTAGATCACGAAGCTTATTGTCCTCTTTGGGAAAATTTCCTTTTAGGGATCATCGTGGGTATCCAAGCGAACAGAGCGATGGCATCATAGGGCTAGTATAGTGCAACTAGTAACCATCACAGATTTCAGTATCAGGGGAGCGATGATTCTAAAATTAGGGTTTTAGAGCCATTTCCTTCAGGGGAAGCTCAAGGCATTTTCCAATCAGCATTTTAGGGAGGATCTAAGCTACATATCTAGATGAGTACATTGCATGATGGTCATGTTTCGGGAACTTCGGGGTATGTCACAGGTAAGTGCAGGAGTTGTGACAAAATAATGTGTAATAGATACATCTCGCTTTCTCCCATAGAAATCTTCTTTGGGTGTGATCATGCCAAGTATTCTATGAGGGTTTATATTCTGCAAATAAATTGTGATGTTGCATGCTTCTTCCCATAGATGTAATGGAAGCCCTTGATCATGAAATATGGCTCTTGCTACTCCCACTATGCTTTTGTTGTTCCTTTTATCAACCCCATTTCGTTGTGGGTTGTGGGGTGTTGTCAGTTCTCTTCTAATCCCATATTTGGCACAAAATTCCTTAAAGGTGTTAGAAACAAATTCTCCGCCATTGTCACTTCTCAAGACTTTCAATTTATGACCAGTCTCATTTTCTACCAATGCTTTGAATTCAACAAATTTAGAGAAAACTTCATCCTTCTTCCGCATGAAGAAGATCCAACATTTTCTAGAAAAGTCATCAACAAAAATAACATAATACCTATTTTTTGTTGTAGAGGATGTCGAAAAGGGTCCATAGACATCAAAGAGGACTCACTCCAAGATTGATCTAGCTTCTCTATCTTGACCCTGAAAAGTGACTTTGACATACTTCCCCAAAGTACATCCCTTATAGACATCATGTTGATCAAGGGTGACTTTCGGGAGACTGGTGGTAATCTGTTGCATGATATTCAAGGCCCCATGGTGTAAGTGTCCCATGCGCTTGTGCCAAATTTATCCAACATCTCGACTCTACACCTTCTTTACCTTGCTACTCAGTGAAAAACACGCTTCCACCTCAAGCTATTAGAAGTTCTTCACACGAACCCTGATATGTTTCACTTTCCTGGTACCAACATGTCTCAAAAAGGCTTTCCCTTTACTCAAAACAACACCATAGCATCTATCCTCCAATACAGCTATGGATATCAAGTTCTTCTTCATCCTAGGTACAAACATGACATCTTTTGGATGAAGGTGGGAGCCTAAATCCCTATCAAAGGTTTCGGTACCAATTCCTTTAGTACTATACTGCTTTTCATGCCCAAGTTTTATGTGCATCTGGAGATCCTTCTGCTCTAGGCTACTGAAGAATTCTTTGCATCTTGTCATATAGAACGAAGCACCTAAATATAGGTACCATACATTCTTGACTATAGTGATTTCCATGCATGCAATCAAGGTGAAGTTTAATTTGAATTTTGAGGCAAGTGCTTCACCTCCTGTTCCTCCTGAAGGCTTCTTATTAGACTTCTTATGCAAACCCTTTGTTGCATAGTGCCTGAATTCATGGAAGTGAAAACATTTTATCTTTCTTAGGTCCTTCTTCTTGCCATTATTCTGGATGGACTCTAGCCTACCTTAGGACTTCTTTCCCTTACCTATTTTCCCCTTCCCAACCAAGACAAAATTCTCTTCCTCCTCAACTTTGGATGTTACTCCATCTGCAGTGTTCCGCTGGATTTCTTCCTGAACCAAATCTTCCCAAAATCTCTCCCAATCAACCAATTTGTCCATTCCATTTACAGAGTCCTGGTAGCTATGCCAGGATCTTGGAAGGCCTAGAAGAGCTAGGCTCACTAGTTCTGAAGAGGCAACAATTTCTCCCACTCCTCCAAGTTCATTTCGACACTGAGTGAAGCTAGAGAGATAATTTGGAATGGTTTCTCCTTTCTACATGCAGATATTTCTGAGCTTGTCCTTCAATGCCAATTTCCTAGCATCATTGTTATTCTCGAACAATTCAATGAGGGTCTTCCACATAGAAAATGGAGTTTCTTTTCCATGTAAATTTGAGACAATGTGGTCTCACACACCCTCCAAGATGATCCTCCTGGCCTCTGCGGTATCCTTCTTCCATTGTGCAAGTGCTTGAACATCTACAACTATTGGCTTGGGAATATTTGTTTCATCTTCCATTGTGCAAGTGCTTGAACATTTGCAATTATTGTCTTGGGAATATTTTTCTGAGTATATTCCCAGACACCATTGTCATCCAGGACTGCTTCCATCCTCTCCTTCCAAGCACAAAAGTTAGAGGTGCCCTTCAGGGCATACTCCAATCTAAACCTCATTTAAGACATCTTCGTGCTTGCTTCAGTGAATCTGAAAATAAAAAAATATGAAGGAAAAGATCTTTTGACTAGTTTCTAATGTGATTTCTGCTCTGATACCATGTAGATTTTTAATGGAAATTTCTACTACTAACATATTCAAACTGAAAACATGATATTACAATCTTCCTCTACAATACCGCAGAAAGAAATCAACAATCTAGAAGCACATACAAAGACATGCATACATAAAAATCATAGAAACAACAATGATTTACTAGGGAACCCAACTGGGAAAAACCCCTATCTTGCTTTCCACTAATTAGATGAGATTGAGAACCTACTACAATTGCTTGCATCAAGTATGAAGCACACCCTACACTTACAAACTTTCTCTCATGCTTCATGTCCTACATTGGCCAACACTTAGCCAATTCTCAGAGTCCACAAGCTCTTATTTCCTTGTGCAATTCAAGAGAACTTGGGCTCGTAAATAATAGGGAATTCCCTATTTCCTTGTGCAATTCCCAAGAAATTGATCATCTACTTAATTATCCAGCATGCTCACTCAAATAGTATACAACTAATAATTGCAATGTGCCTTTGACCTCCACTCCAGTCAGGAAATTAAAATTCCATGCATGCATAGGCTATATTTAGTTGATTTACTAGTTAACTGATAGATCATTAAGTTAACAATAGTTTTACTACTCAACTGAATGAGGTCTAAGAATTCCATAGGTCTAAGAAAGTCAAAGAGTCGAGATTATGTTAAAGAGATCTTTATGAGAATTTATGTAATGTACATGGGTCAACCTAGTGTCAAGAAGCCCTCCAAGACAAGCACCATTCTTCAACAGAGAAGACTACAAGTAAAATGATGAAGAGAACATCATGTTAGCCTGCAAAATGAATTAAACAACTAAAAGATGACATGTCGACTCATATAAATGACACAAAAATTCACTTGGTCATGTCGTCTCAAATACAGGGTCAAACCACTATAAATAGGCATGTAAAGTTCAGAATTACAGTCAGACAATTTCGGATATCTCTACAACTTTGGAGGTACAGAAGTCGGATTAACGGTAATTTTTGGATGGTACAAGAAGTAAAAATTTTCAGAGGCCAGTCATAGGAGGTATTTTGGAGGTCACAGTGAAGAGAGTTTCGGAAGTTTGTCTTGGTGATCACAATCTCAGTGATCACAGTCTTGGCCTACAGAAGTAGCCTCAGATGCCACAGAAAAGGGCTCAGATCTATCTCCTTACAGTCTCACCATACTTGTGATAAGGAGGATCTCAGAGATCTCATAATGGCACACTCTATCTCGGCATATAGTCCAGAAGCAGTCATAGATGTAATTATGGTCTCAGTATAATAGATACAACCATGACCTTGATGGAGAAGATCATTATCTTGATGAATCTAAGAGAAACTCTCATATCTCGGTGGTGCAAGAGTGATGATATCAGTGTTTTAGCAGTGATGATGATCTCGACAATGACAAAGGAAGAGGATTGATGTCTTGGTCTTGGAGTGGCATAGAGGGTCAAGTATAATGGTCTTGGTGTTCATCAATTAGAATCTCTATAAGAAGAATTATGTGTGGGTTTTCCTCTCCAAGAGGGAGAGGTTTTGGCCCTAACAAAATTCCAACTTCTTGTGTTCTTGTCTCTTTGTTTGGTAGAAGTTTGATGAAGTAAACACACACACTCATAATAAGAAGAAGATCAAGATAAGATAAATAGTAAAATCATTTCACAAATTGTTATCAAGTATAGAAGAATCTATCTAATGCTAATTGCCCTAGATTCTTCAACATGGTATCGAAGATAAGGTGCAGAAGTCAAAGGAAGGGCAGCAAAAGAGACATACAAGGATCAGTCCTCAAGAAGGGCATGAAAGTAAGGTTAATGCTTTTTTCAAGAATAAAGGATCCAATCTACAACAAGCACTCTACATCAGCAAAGAACCTTTTCTCCACATTCATCATCAAAAAGGTCACCAATAACCTTATCAATATGACTACAAAGCAAGATAACTCAAAGTCAAAGATTATCATCTTAGAGAAGGTCAAAAATCCGAGAATCTGTCCTAATCTACACTACAACAAAAGGAAAACACAATACCTTTCACAGTCTTGGTGCTAGCCTCACAATTTGAGTGCCATTACATTCCATGTCATACCACAACAATCTTAATGACTTAAGCAATTTCAATGATTGGTATTGAACAATGCTCGAAGGCCACAAAGATATTTTCTCATGCTAAGTCAACTCAAGCAAGGTTCTACTCCAGGAAGGAGCATTGCAACAAGGTTACAAAGATATATAGTCACAACATACATTACAACAATATCACTTCAGAAGAGAACACAACACCACATCTCGTGTGGACATCATGACAGTGCTCTCAAAATTGTTGATTTTGATTCCATACCCTCACAGTCAAGGAATCAAATAATCTCAACATATCATAAAAGGTAGTAGTGATTGGTGCTGAACAATGCAAGGAAATCTCAAGAAAGGTTCTGGAACTCTATTGTACCAGACAACTCAAGCAAGAATCTGATTGAAGGAGATCATTCAAGAAAGCATCAAGGTGAAGATTTCATCTTCACATGACAAGTAAGTATCTTTTCATTCTATATTCAAGTTTGGTTAAATAACTTCATCATTGCAAGGACATCTATGAATTGGATGGGTTATCAAGATTCCTTGCATGAAGAAGGAGAATAGACATAGTCCACTAAGTAGCTGAAGTCATCAAAAGGTCTCCTTTGAATCTATGAAAAGGGATATTTATGAAAGATTCCATCACATATAAAAATTGGAGACATCAAAGTGATGTAGATGATAAAGGCATTCTCTTAAGGTGCAATAAAGAAGGTCAAATGAAATATGATCTACATGAAAGTAAAAAGCCATAAAAGGATGTAGGATATCTTCACAAGGTCTTATATATAAGATCTAGGAATGAAGACAACCATCATTGATGCACTCGAAAGGCAAAAAATATCCATGAACAATAAGGTTGCCTCATTAAACAACTTTTACTCTCTATGCAAGATAGAGAAGGACAAGTTGATGGAAAAAATGTTGAAGGTTAAAAGAACTCAACCATGTGCAGAAAAGGAAGGCGAGGTTTGTCCTCAAGCAAGACAAAATAAGTATAGTTAAGATTCAATGCTATAGAAATATTTTGGAAGCTCATATCACTGAAAGATGGAGAAATCTGAAGAAAATGGCCAAGGAAAAAGGGAGTAACAAATCTCTCCTATGAATAAGATAACATCCCTCACAAAACGTTCCTATCATAAGCTCCTAGATCTTGTGATTATGATAATAAGATGCATCATGCCATCATGGAAGCATTAGAAGCAAGAGCTCATGACATCACCATGGGAATCATGAAGGAAAAAATGGAAAATATCCATGGCAATCAAACATGAAGGATATAGCTCTTGGGAATCTCATTGAACATTGAAGTAAAGACAAATGTCATCCAGGACAAGGCTCATCATACATCAAGACAAAATGGAAACATCTGCCAAATGGGGATATGCAAGATCCTCAAGGTCCTCTCTTGGAATCCTCATCAAAAGTTTTACTAATCTAGAGAGGAAGCACATGTTTCATGAGGAACTCCAACTTATGGAATTCATGGGATGATGGTGTGATGACATGAAGAAAATCAAGGGATTCAAGATATTTTCAAACAAGGAAACTGCTGGAAGAAGCCCAAATGACCTAAAGGTAAAAAGAGGTATGTATTCTTGTGTTTAATATTATAATGTCATGTCATATGGTTGCATGTAACATGGATCATTACTTTGATCTTGAGAAGCATGATCAAGAAAAAAATGATCTTGTCCTCTGAACAAATGCAGGAAGGCATAAGTCACACTAGATGAAAACAACATAAGATGTCATCATATGAAGTATGAGGTAATTGAATAAGAAACTCTGATTAAAAGCTCATAGAAATGGAATGTGTGAGGAAGGAAGAGATCGTGAGATATGCAACCATGATGAAGGTGATCAACATCCAAAAGACCAAGAAGATTTGACTAGGAAATCTTCTGGAAAGATATGAAAACTCTGACGAAAGTCTGAAAAAGATGAAGACCCTTGACAATGGATATCTTTGGAAGATGTGTCAACATGTATGTAGGATGTTGATACCTATAGGGAGATGTCATCTCGAAAGGTACAATATGATTTAACGTTATGTTTTGATTTCTTGAATAATATTTGGATGACTTTATGCAGGGCTACTGGCACAAGAGTTGGAAGTACAAGTACAACTAGAATTCATGTGGTGGATGGAAACTCCTAAAAGAAACATGATGAGGAAGAAGTAGCCATATGAAGAAGATTCCAGATATGTACCAAGAAGGCTACTTTCCATGAATAAAGGAATGACATGACGGAATAAGAAGGAAAGTGATCGATGGTTGTTGCCTTACAAGGAAGAAGCTCAACTAAATTTCATGACATCAAGGAGGGAAGTTGATCAAGCAGCTGAAGGACCCACAAAGAAAAAGTTGCTAATATATATAGGAGTCACTAGCTAAGAGGGAGATCGAATAGGTCCCTAATCAAGAGGGAGTTTGAATTAAGATCACCCCTAATTAAAAAGGAGTGACAATTGTGTTTTTCCGTGTCATGTGTCATGCACTAGACCAGGACTTACAACTGTATGTCTAGATGAAGGCCATGAATGAAAATGTAGACACATGATAGACACAAAATTCTTGTCTTCGCTTGGGAAGAAATAATTGGAGGATTGGGTAATCATCTGGCATCTGATACTCTTTAAGGATGTGTAGGGAATCCAATATAAGAGTAGGCAAGAGGATCGATATTCTTTGAGGGCTGGGAAAACAAGATAAGAATATTCCTAGAAGGTCATACCGAGTGAACACCCGGGTGGGTATGTACCTTGAGAGACAATGATAAAGGTGTATATAAATTATTGGTCTCACCAACATTGTAGCTCATTGTCTCATGGAGAGATGGAGTTGTTAGTCAAGGACTTGCACTATGATAATGTTGATTGATATGATGCTATACGAATGGGATTACCAATCTGATTCTTCTTATGAGAAATTATTTAGATTGAGAATAACCAAGTACCATTGTAAATACCTCCCTAGTTAAGAGGGAGTGTTGAAGAAAAGTGTAACTGGGTTCGGTATTTTTCAATCTAAATTTGATCTTTGTACTTGTCAAGAAGAAAAAATATTATTTTTATAAAATTATTTGAATGAGTTTCTTTCTCATTCCATAGGTCTAAGGAATTCAAAGAGTTGAGATTATGTTAAAGAGCTCTTTATGAGCATTTATGTAATGTACATGGGTCAATCTAGTGTCAAGAATCCCTCCAAGAAAAGCACCATTCTTCAACAAAGAAGACTACAAGCAAAATGATGAAGAGAACATCATGTTAGCTTACAAAATGAATTAAACAACTAAAATATGACATGTCATCTCATATAAATGACACAACACTTCACTTGGCCATATCGACTCAGATACAGGGCCAAACCACTATAAATAAGCGTGTAAAGTTCAAAATTACAGTCAGAAAATTTCAAATATCTCTGCAACTTCGGAGGTATAGAACTCAGATCACCTATAATTTTTGGATGGTACAAGAAGTTCAAATTTTTGTAGGGCAGTCACAGGAGGTATTTTGGTGGTCACGGTCTTGGCCTATAGAAGCAGCCTTAGATGCCACAGAAAAGGGCTCAGATCTATCTCCTTACAATACCGCCATACTTATGATAAGGAGGATCTCAGAGATCTCATAATGACACACTTTGTCTTAGAATATAGTCTAGAAGAAGTCATAGATGTAATTATTGTCTCAGTATAATAAATACAATGATGACCTTGATGGAGAAGATCATTATCTCGGTGAATCTAAGTGAAGCTCTCATATATCTCAGATCTCGTTGTTATCTCTATGAGGATGCAACAGTAATGATCTTGGTGGTGTAGGAGTGACGATATCACTGTTTTAGTAGTGATGATGAGCTCAACAATGACAAAGGAAGAGTATTGGTGTCTTGGTCTTGGAGTGGCATAGAGGGTCAAGTTTAATGATCTTGGTGTTTGCCAATTAGAATCTCTATAAGAAGAATTATGTGTGTGTTTTCCTCTCTAAGAGGGAGAGGTTTTGGCCCTGGAAGAACACCAACTTCTTATGTTCTTGTCTCTTTGTTTTGATAGTTGTTTGATGAAGTAAACACACACACTCATAATAAGAAGAAGATCAAGATAAGATAAATAGTTAAATCATTTCACAAATTGTTATCAAGTATAGAAGAATCTATATAATTCTAACTACCCTAGATTCTCCGACATAACTGACTTATCTAAATACTTGATCTCAATTAACTAAGATCAACTAAACATAACTGAATTAGATTGATAAATTTTGGCAATCACTACATGCACAAATCTACTTCTAGCCTCTAACTCAAATTCTCTAAGCTAACTAAGTGACAAGGCCATGTCACTCAAGACAACTACAACCCAAGTCATGTGATGATGTGGAAATTCAATTTTACTTAATTTAACTAAGGAAAAAGTCAAATTGAGCTTTCTTGCTACACTTTCTAATAGATAGAGGAAAATTTTCCTCACCTCATTCAGTAAAAAAACTTAGAGACTAAAAGCCTCCCTAAATGGGGATGTATGATCTAGAATGGATCATTATATGCTCTATCATTTATCTTGGTACTTTCTAGTTGAAAAATTGGAGCAATTAGCTTGCATGTCCTATTTTAGTGGTAACTCCTAGTTTGGAGATTTAGGGTTTAGAACTTTCCATTGTCATTTTGGTTCATCAATTGGCACTATTTTGGGTCAAATAATTTTTAGCATATCTCAAAACCCCTCAAGACATCAAGACCCTTCCAATAGTGTGAAAATCACCCCCAACAAAGTTTGTATGCAAAAGTTATGTCTCCCACAGGTTGACCTACCTTATTGAACAAGTGGATGTCATGTCAACCCCCATTACTCACATTTGGGGCTGCCCACATGAGGACTTTCAAGAAGATTAGATGAGATTGAGAACCCACTACAATTGCTTGCTTCAAGTATGAAGCACACCCTGCACTTACAAACTTGTTCTCCTGCTTCATGTCCTACATTGGCCAACACTTAGCTAATTCTCAAAGTCCAGAAGATCTTATTTCCTTGTGAAATTAAAGAGAAATTTAGCTTGCAAATAATACAAAATTCCCTATTTCCTTGTGCAATTCCCAAGGAATTCATCATCTACTTAATTATCCATCCTGTTCACTCAAATAGTATATAACTCATAATTCTAATGTGCCTTTGACCTTCAATCAAGTCGGGAAATTAAAATTTCGTGCATGCAGAGGCTATATTTCACTTATTGATTAGTTAACTCATAGATCACTAAGTTAACAATAGTTCTACTACTCAACTGACCTTTAACTGACTCATCTAGATACTTGATCTCAATTAACTGAGATCAACTAAACATAACTGAATTAGATTGATAAATTTTGGCAATCACTACATGCACAACTCTACTTCTAGCCTCTAACTCGAATTCTCTAAGCTAACTAAGTGACAAGGCCATGTCACTCAAGAAAACTATGGCCCAAGTCATATGATGATGTGGAAATTCGGTTTTACTTAATTTAACTAAGGAAAAAGTCAAATTGAGCTTTCTTGCTACACTTTCTAATAGATAGAGGAAAAATTTCCTCACCTCATTCAGTAAAAAAATTTAGAGACTAAAAGCCTCCCTAAATGGGGATGTATGATCTAGAATGGATCATTATATGCTCTATCATTTATCTTGGTACTTTCTAGTTGAAAAATTGGAGCAATTAGCTTGCATGTCCTATTTTAGTGGCAACTCCTAGTTTGGAGATTTAGGGTTTAGAACTTGCCATAGTCATTTTGGTCCATCAATTGGCACTATTTTGGGTCAAATAATTTTTAGCATATCTCAAAACCCCTCAAGACATCAAGACCCTTCCAACAGTGTGAAAATCACCTCCATCAAAGTTTGTATGCAAAATTTATGTCTCCCACAAGTTGACGTACCTTATTGACCAAGTGGATGTCATGCCAACCCCCATTACTCACATGTGGGGCTCCCCACATGAGGAATTTCAAGAAGATTCTAGAAGGTCCAAAACCATAATATTAATTTAGAGGGTAGGTATGTGAAAATCTTAACCTTAAAGACTATCACACTAAGTTAAGTAATGGGTGGCTAAGAGGAAAGGGAGACCTTACAATTTTTTATCATTGTCCTTGTTCCATAGTTGAGTAGAGCACCTAGATAGTGGGATTTGAGAGCATAAAGGAGGTAGAAGAATGTGTAGTATCCATTCAAGCCATAGTGTCATTGGAAAATCCATAATGAGTGCCCTTTTTTGTATTTGTAATTTGATGACTAAAAAAAAAGGAGAGTAGAGCATAGGCCTCACCTTCTACCAAGGTTTTATTTTGCATTAGATTTCTTAGGAAACATCTTGTGTTCATTTTGTGGATGGTGTGTTCATTTTCTTATTGTTTCATTTTCATATTTTAGTTATTTTCATAAATGTGAGTATTAATCTAGTAATCCTAAATATTGAATCTAAGAAAATAAATCAAAGGTAATTTAAAAGGTTTTAGAATATTGCAAGATTTATTGAGACAAAATATTTGAATGGAAGATCCACAACAATTTATAAATCATTTTTAAAGATACATAATAAGAGGACTTGAACATTAGCTATACATCTTAATTTAAGTCATATTCCACAAACAATCCTTTCAACTTCAATTTTATTGAAACAAGTTAATTGAAATATGACTTTTAGGTTAAGTGGTTAATTATGTTTACTCAAGCTATCTAGATAGTTTCAAACTAGAGTGTGTTGTAGTAAATCAACTACAAAGAACATATCTAATCTCCACCTCATGTATTATTTTCGTTTTTGGTAAAAGTAGTGTGTTTGGGTTATGCTAAGTAATGAGATGATGGGATTTCCAATCTTTCAGTTTATCAATTGAATTTATCTCCATTCTTAAACATTTATCTCCACTTATTACTAAATTACATTTGTGACAACTCATCACACCATATGAAAAATAAACGTTTGTGAATCATCAACTACTATTATTATTTTTTCATTCACAGGCATTTACCCTTCTTCATAATCACACCAGGTTAATTGCAAGAATTTGAATAAAATGTAAATAAACATCATGAACAATGGTATTCGAAAATTAACTCTTACAAATAATAAGAGCCCAGAATTCTTATAAAGAAACATTGGTGCAGTAAAACCTCCACTCTTATTGAATTTATTAATATGCATCACATTATACTCACAATCATTTTAATATTCTTTTATATAATTTTAATATTTCTTTATATAATATTTTAGGTTAACTATTATAGTAATTATAATCACTAAACCACTTTCTAACTAACTTATTAATGAATATCAACTAACTTACACTATAACCACCAAAAATTGATATATACAAGTGAGAATGCATATAAAGATTATAGAGGAAAAAATGAAATTTTCCCGCATGCTTCCATCAAATACCTACCTTGTGGAAAAACTTGGATTCTTTTGTTCACTGCTTACATTTTCGAAAGTCCTTTTCTTCTCGACTAGTGGGCTTGGTTCATTGCATGTATTCCTAGAGATTCATATGTGGTTATGAAACATGAACACTTCATTCTTTGGTGTGAGGACCGGGAGAAATCGCACCAAATAATGAGAGGACAAGTCAATATTATACTCTCTTTTCTCTCGTCTGCAACTTTCCATCACATGCGCTGTGGAAAAGCTTGGATTCTTTTGTTGACGACTCACCTTTCCAAAAGTCTTGCTTTTCTTCTCCGCCACTTAATTCTTTGGGGGTGACGATGGGGAAATCACACCAGAAAAGCTTGGATTCTTTTGTTCACGACTCTTACTTTTCTTCTGGACTAGTCCGCCACTTAATTTTGTGAAACGATTGGTTTATTGCATTGTGGCTGTGAAACATGAGCACTTCATTCTTTGGGGTGACGATGGGGAAATCACACAGGAAAAATGATTAATCTGGACCACGATCATGGTGGGGTCTTGTTTACTGCGAGTTTGTGAAAACTCAGCTAATCGAGTATTGAATTACAGTGATAATATATTAATTATTATTACTACAATTTAGTTAATTAAGAAAATAAAATTATATAACACAAGTGTATTTTAATTTATAGATGAATTGATTTTTTTGCCATATTTTTTAAATTAATTTTAATCAAATTTTTATAAAGATTTTTAAAAATTTGAGTTTAAATTGTCTAATCTCTTTTATTCTAGTGGCCCAAATTTTTTTCACTGAGTTGAATTTAATTTATGCATTCAAAAATATAATTTAAACAATAAAAAATTTTGAAATTGTATTGTTACATGAAAAAGGCTTTTTCATCTATAAGTTACACTGAAGGTATAATATATACTAAATGTAAAAAAAACACAAAAATTGAGCCCAAATAAAAGAATAACATTATATAAAAATAAATTGAAGTTGTGAGCAACAACAAAAAGGACTAGGAAAACAGATTATTGACGACCACTTAAGCCTATAATACAACTTGGAAGACAACTACTGGTTTTACCCCTTATGATTTGGTCTATGGAAAGGAGGCTCTGCTCTTAATTTGAGGATGGCAGCAGAGTTGGATTTAGATGTCACCAAGGCTCAACATTTAAATCCATCACTCTCTTTTCTCTCGTCTGCGCTGGCCACACCATTTAAATCCATCACTCTCTTTTCTCTCGTCTGCGCTCGCCATAATGGTGGGTTCTTGTTTATTGCAAGTTTCCATCACATGCGTTGTGGAAAAGCTTGGATTCTTTTGTTGACGACTCACCTTTTCAAAAGTCTTGCTTTTCTTCTCCGCCACTTATTTTTGTGAAACGATTGGTTCATTGCGTAATTCCTGGAGATTCAATATTGTACTCTCGTTTACTCTACTCCACTCCACTCACGATGGGCCACGTTTGAAAAGTGTGGCACCTCCAGCAAGTCGAGTATTGAATCACCGCTTCACAATTTGAAGAAAATAAGGCCGTCATATTTATTATTATTATTGTTACTGCATACTTCTATCTCTCTAGTTAATTTTAAAAATGGTAAATTATGTATATATATAAACAAGATTTCTGGTAAGAAATGAAAATACAACATTGTTCTCAAATAAAAATAAATCAATAACAATACATGTGAGATATAATATTTATCTTTCAAAAAATATAATACAATGAATTTTAAAAATTCTTCTGAAAATATGTTAATTTGTTGTATTTGAGTGAATCATTTAGTCTTCAATTCCAAATTTAAGAAATGAAAACACAACATTGGACTCAAATAAAAATAAATTAATAACAATATATGTGATATATAATATCCATCTTTCAAACAATATAATACAATGAATTTTAAAAAGTCTTCTGAAAATATGTTAATTTGTTGTATTTGAGTGAATTAATTTAACCTTCAATCCAAAATTCTAGTTTTTTAAACAAATATGTTTCATTTTATTAAATCTCATTATAAAAGGACAAAAACCAACTAACCTCTCATTAAGGAGGTGTTTAAAAAGTCTTTTGAAAATATGTTAGTTTGTTGTTTTTGAATGAATTAATTTAGCCTTCAATCCAAAATTCTAGGTTTTTAAACAAATATGTTTCATTTGATTGAATCTCAATATAAAAGGACAAAAACCAACTAACCTCTCATTAAGGAAGTGTTTAAAAAGTCTTCTGAAAATATGTTAATTTGTTGTATTTGAGTGAATCAATTTACTCTTCAATCCAAAATTCTAGTTTTTTAAACAA
Organism: Pinus tabuliformis; assembly: GCA_031772625.1. Lineage (NCBI taxonomy): Eukaryota > Viridiplantae > Streptophyta > Pinopsida > Pinales > Pinaceae > Pinus > Pinus tabuliformis. The sequence goes on from CM062815.1 coordinate 864,240,170, forward strand.
ATATGTTTCATTTTATTGAATCTCAATATAAAAGGACAAAAACCAACCAACCTCTCATTAAGGAGGTGTTTAAAAAGTCTTTTGAAAATATGTTAATTTGTTGTATTTGAGTGAATTAATTTAGTCTTCAATCCAAAATTCTAGTTTTTAAATAAATATGTTTCATTTTATTGAATCTCAATATAAAAGGAAAAAAACCAACTAACCTCTCATTAAGGAGGTGTTTCAAAAGTCTTTTGAAAATATGTTAATTTGTTGTATGTGAGTGAATCAATTTAGTCTTCAATCCAAAATTCTAGTTTTTTAAACAAATATGTTTCGTTTTATTGAATCTCAATATAAAAGGACAAAAATCAACTAACCTCTCATTAAGGAGGTGTTTAAAATTCTTCTGAAAATATGTTAATTTGTTGTATTTGAGTGAATCATTTTAGTCTTGAATCCAAAATCCTAGTTTTTTAAACAAATATGTTTCATTTTATTGAATCTCAATATAAAAGGACAAAAATCAACTAACCTCTCATTAAGGAGGTGTTTAAAAAGTCTTCTGAAAATATGTTAATTTGTTGTATTTGAGTGAATCCATTTAGTCTTCAATCCAAAATTCTAGGTTTTAAACAAATATGTTTCATTTGATTGAATCTCAATATAAGAGGACAAAAATCAACTAAGCTGTCATTAAGGAGGTGTTTAAAAAGTCTTTTGAAAATATGTTAATTTGTTGTATTTGAGTGAATCAATTTAGTCTTCAATCCAAAATTCTAGTTGTTTAAACAAATATGTTTCATTTTATTGAATGTCAATATAAAAGGACAAAAATCAACTAACCTCTCATTAAGGAGGTGTTCTTAGCAAGATGAAATCAACCAATTAAGCTAACCTTCAACACTATATATATATATATATATATATATATATATATATATATATATATATATATATATATATATATATATATATAATTTTATTATAATTTTTAATTTTTTTAATATAAATATATTCTAGTTATTACAACTAATTAATTAAATTTAAAGATAATTTTAATTTAAATGATTAAAAGAAAATACAAATATTGAAATAATATATAAATAATAAGTAAATTTTAAAATGTATATTTTTATAAATAATATGTTGCATGCAATTATTATTATACTGGCCTAGATTCATCTTAACTCTGGATCTACCATGGGTTGAGAGGGATCAAACCTATTTTCACTTTAAAAGAGCTTTGCATCTCAATAAATTTGATCCCTCTCGACCCTTGGTAGATGAGAAGTTAAGATGGATCTAGGTTGGTTAATAGATTACAACATATCTACCATACTCAGATCAAATGTTTACACAAGAGTTAAGTTTACTTATGAACCTCAAATATAAAGATTTTTTTTAATAAAAGGTGAATCGGATATTTATTACCACCTCCATCAAACTAAATATTACATTTTACTGAATATTCCCCCTCACCCATGCTAATTTTATAGTTGTGAATTAATTTAGCCTTCAATCCAAAATTCTAGTTTTTTAAACAAATATGTTTCATTTTATTGAATCTCAATATAAAAGGACAAAAATCAACTAACCTCTCATTAAGGAGGTGTTTAAAAAGTATTTTGAAAATATGTTAATTTGTTGTATTTGAGTGAATCAATTTAGTCTTCAATCCAAAATTCTAGTTTTTTAAACAAATATGTTTAGTTTTATTGAATCTCAATATAAAAGGACAAAAATCAACTAACCTCTCATTAAGGAGGTGTTTAAAAAGTCTTTTGAAAATATGTTAATTTGTTGTATTTGAGTGAATCAATTTAGTCTTCAATCCAAAATTCTAGTTTTTAAAACAAATATGTTTCATTTTATTGAATCTACAAAAATCAACTAACCTCTCATTAAGGAGGTGTTTAAAAAGTCTTCTGAAAATATGTTAATTTGTTGTATTTGAGTGAGTCCTTTTAGTCTTCAATCCAAAATTCTAGTTTTTTAAACAAATATGTTTCATTTTATTGAATCTCAATATAAAAGGACAAAAATAAACTAACCTCTCATTAAAGAGGTGTTTAAAAAGTCTTTTGAAAATATGTTAATTTGTTGTATTTAAGTGAATCAATTTAATCTTCAATCCAAAATTGTAGTTTTTTAAACAAATATGTTTCATTTTATTGAATCTCAATATAAAATGACAAAAACCAACTAACCTCTCATTAAGGAGGTGTTTAAAAAATCTTTTGAAAATATGTTAATTTGTTGTATTTGAGTAAATCAATTTAGTCTTTAATCCAAAATTCTAGGTTTTTAAACAAATATGTTTCATTTTATTGAATCTCAATATAAAAGGACAAAAACAAACTAACCTCTCATTATGGAGGTGTTTAAAAAGTTTTTTGAAAATATGTTAATTCGTTGTATTTGAGTGAATCAATTTAGTCTTCAACCCAAAATTCTAGTTTTTTAACAAATATGTTTCATTTTATTGAATCTCAATATAAAATGACAAAAATCAACTAACCTCTCATTAAGGAGGTGTTTAAAAAATCTTCTGAAAATATGTTAATTTGTTGTATTTGAGTGAATCATTTTAGTCTTCAATCCAAAATTCTAGTTTTTTAAACAAATATGTTTCATTTTATTGAATCTCAATATAAAAGGACAAAAATCAACTAACCTCTCAGTAAGGAGGTGTTTAAAAGTCTTTTGAAAATATGTTAATTTGTTGTATTTGAGTGAATCAATTTATTCTTCAATCCAAATATCTAGCTTTTTAAACAAATATGTTTCATTTTATTGAATCTCAATATAAAAGTACCAAAACCAACTAACCTCTCATTAATGAGGTGTTTAAAAAGTCTTTTGAAAATATGTTAATTTGTTGTATTTGAGTGAATCAATTTAGTCTTCAATCCAAAATTCTAGTTTTTTAAACAAATATGTTTCATTCTGTTGAATCTCAATATAAAAGGACAAAAATCAACTAACCTTTCATTAAGGAGGTGTTTAAAAAGTCTTATGAAAATATGTTAATTTGTTGTATTTGAGTGAATCATTTTAGTCTTCAATCCAGAATTCTAGATTTTTAAACAAATATGTTTCATTTTATTGAATATCAATATAAAAGGACAAAGATCAACTAACCTCTCATTAAGGAGGTGTTTAAAAAGTCTTTTGAAAATATGTTAATATGTTGTATTTGAGTGAATCGATTTAGTCTTCAATCCAAAATTCTGGGTTTTAAACAAATATGTTTCATTTGATTGAATCTCAATATAAGAGGACAAAAATTAACTAACCTGTCATTAAGGAGGTGTTTAAAAAGTCTTTTGAAAATATGTTAATTTGTTGTATTTGAGTGACTCAATTTAGTCTTCAATCCAAAATTCTAGTTGTTTAAACAAATATGTTTCATTTTATTGAATCTCAATATAAAACGACAAAAAACAACCTCTCTTTAAGGAGGTGTTCTTAGCAAGATGAAATCAACCAATTAAACTAACCTTCAACACTATATATATATATATATATATATATATATATATATATATATATATAATTGAAATTTTATTATAATTTTTAATTGTTTGAATATAAACATATCTTAGTTATTAAAACTAATTAATTAAATTTAAATATAATTTTAATTTAAATGATTAAAAGAAAATATAAATATTGAAATAATATATAAATAATAAGTAAATTTTAAAATGTATATTTCTATAAATAATATGTTGTATGCAATTATTGTTATACCGGCCTAGATTCATCTTAACTCTGGAACTACCATGGGTTGAGAGGGATCAAACCTATTTTCACTTTAAAAGAGCTTTTCATCTCAAGAAATTTGATCCCTCTCCACCCTTGGTAGATCCAAAGTTAAGATGGATCTAGGTTGGTTAATAGATTACAACATCTCTACCATACTAGGATCAAATTTTTACAGAAGAGTTAAGTTTACTTATGAACCTCAAATATAAAGTTTTTTTTAATAAAAGGTGAATCAGATATTTATTACCACCTCCACCGAACTAAATATTACATTTTACTCAATATTCCCCCTCACCCTTGCTAATTTTATAGTTGAGTTTGGTTACTTTTAAAGTTCAAATATAAAGAAAAATTACAATAAGAAGTGGTTCCGTTGAAGGGAAATATTGGGTAAAATGTAATCTTATAGTATTATATTTTACTCAATATAGCCTAGTCAAAAGTGGATGGAGGTAGGCAGAAATATTAGATAAAATGTAATAATTACATTTTTCTTAATATTTCCCCCACCATGACCAATGCAAACATATCCATAAATATTATATCAAACTAAGATGGATGTAGGCTAGTTTAATTTCCCCCTTAAATAGGTTATATTCCACATGAATATCATGGGCCAATACAATTGATTAGTAAAACCATGGGTCAATACCATGGATTGTTTTTATTTTTTATTATTATTTATTTTTTATAGGGTTATTTTTATTTTATATTCATAGACCCAAAATATTGACATTACATTATGTTACACATTTCTAGCATACTATAGACATTAGATCTCAACTCAATTATGGAATTTCATATATCCCTCATACTAAAAAGTGTTTTTAATTTTTAATTTCAATTACTCTATCTCACTATATAAAGTCTAGTGTAACATAAAAGTGAAAATTGAAGTATTTTATTTATGACCAACATTGATTTTCTCTCTCTCTCTCTCTCTCTCTCTCTCTCACACACACACACACACACACATATATAATGTAACTTTACATGACAACATGTATCTGGTGTAAAATTTTTACCTTGAAGTAAGATCAAACAAAATTAATCTTGTTGTTGAATTAGAAATAATGAAATTAAATTGTATTAAAGAAATTTAAAGATATTTAAGAAACAACAAAAAAGTATATGGTATTATGTCTTTTGTATTTATAACTAAATAGAACTAAAAGAAAAAAAATTGTTTTGTTTCATTTGTTTGTTTGTTTGTTTGTTTTTCTAAGGCAGGAAACAATCACATAATAAACTTTAAGTAGAAATTTATATATAATATTTGGGTTGTAGCTATTGGTTTACCACTGAGAAAACTAGACTAGTAGCAAAACATAAATTTTTTAGACCATGTAAAGAATTTGAATAAAATTACAAAACCAAATAGATATCTACTACTATGACAACTATGTCATGTGTTTGAGGCTAGGAAACCTCCTATAACAAAATATATAGGAAAACTAGAACTAATGACTGACATGACAAACATGATGGCAGAAGCTAAGTACTTGGAGAATCCAATTCTAAATAGTATGAAGTGGACCTATTCATCCTCAGAATTGATAATGTATGTATTTGCTAACTTATTTGCTAGCGCAAATACCTTCTTATCTAACTTCCAGAGTTGACACTGCACTTCATCCACACTAAATAAAATCTCCTTTTTCTCTTCTAATCTCTCAACCAAGAGTCTACCCATGATGGTCTTCAACTTCTAGTATATGTTCATAGTTTTCATATACTAGGTTTGCCTCTTCATGACGCTACTTGTATTCAAGACCCAATTTCTAATTTGGTACTCAACTTTAGGATTTTAAATAAAATGATGATCTATCCTTATACCATATTATGTTTTTTCAATATCTCTTCTAACTAAATAAAGTTTCTTGAGATAACATTGACTTGAGATCCACTGTCAAATAATGTATCGACCTTTGTATGTTTTGTAATGACCTTGATATAAAAACGCTCACTTATTTATTTATCATTTTGAGATTCAACAAGCTTGTTAGAATAACTAGTACTTGCATTAGAAGCTATACCTTTCATTCCCATGGTTGTGATTTTAGTTTCATCACTTGAATCAGATCCTAGATCTTGTTGAGTTGTAGCAAAAGTCTTTTGTTTACCCTTGTTATTGAATTTCTTTGGTATCAAATGTAATTTCCAACATTGATCTTAATCATGCCCATATTTTGAACAATGTTTGCAGGTAAGTTTATCTCCCCCTTTCTTAACTATAACATTCTTCTTGCCTTTTCCTTTAGCTTTCCCCTTTCCTTTGTCTCCGTATTTAGAGGGTTTCTTGTTGGAGTCTCGAGGAGCATTATTGCCTCTTGATTCTAAATTAGTAGCGTGAAAACATACTTCATCTAGATTGGTGGGATTAAAAATAAGTATGGTATGTCTCAAATAACTATGCAATCCATGTATATATTTAAGGAGAGTGTCTTGTGAGGTCTAATTAACACCCAAGATTAATGCTCTTTTTCTAAATTCTTGTAACTTTGGGCACTCTAGCTTGTCTAAAAAATTTTTAATCGATTATTTATTTTTTCATATAAGCTAATGGATAAAGTTTCCTTCTTAATGCAGCTATAAAATGATTCCAAGAAGAGATCATTTTACCACTTTTCTTCAAATCTTCTTGAGTTTTGGCCTCCCATGAAATAAGAGTTGCACCTTCCAAACAAAGAGAAGCAAGTTGGATGCTTGTGACATCATCATTAATATTTTGGATCCCATAATAAACTTCAATTTGGCGAACCCAATTGTCCAACATTTCAACATTTACTTCTCCATTATACATTGGCAATTCAAACTTGATATCAAGCTTAAGCAAAAGGAGACTTAGCATGTCCTCTTGGATATGTTGGAGGAATTGGCCTAAGTGAAGAAGGAGGTGAATATGGAGGTGAAGGAGGAGGAGTAGGTGGAGGCTTTCCCCCATTACCATCATCACCTTTTGGTTATTAGAACTTTCTCCTTGCAACCCTGTTGTTATTTCATTATACAACACTTTCACCATCTCAATCAAATCAAAGAAATCTTTTCTAAAATATTTATCATCCTGAAACATCAATTGTTGTCCTTGTCCTTCTTCATGTGCCATGATTTGTGGAGAATGTGGTCTTCGTGAGAAAACTTGAGGGTTAGGTTCTTCAAGTGATCCTTCTCCTCTTCTCAATCTATACCTTGTAAACATTCAAAAACCTTGCAAAATTTGTCAAACCTTCACAAGAAAAGACCATGCTCTAATACCAAACTGATCTAAAAATGAAAGTGAAGGTTTCATTTAACAATTTTCAAGCTAGTTTATGTCCTTTAGGAAATGTATTTTGGTTGCAAAAGTACACAAACTTAAGTTAATTTCCGGAATTTTTAACAGTTAAAAGAGAGAAAAAGTGCAACATCAAACACAAGAAAATTGATAACGGAGTTCACGTATCTTGGGCTACATCTCTAGGTCCAGCTTCTAGTGTTGACTGCTTTATTATATGCTCAAATTCTCAAAACATCAACATACAAGCTTCAATTTGTAAAAACAACACTACCATTGTGTCCAGAATTCTAAAAAATCCCCATCTAGGGAGTTGTTGGTAGCTCCCCTTTTTATAAATAAACAAGCTAAGGAACTCATTAGGATTCAAATTTTTATTATAGCTAAGAGACCATTGAGTTGAAGAACTTGTGATTGTTATTTTGATGATGTATTTGACATTTCTGGAATGATAATGAGAAGTTCTCTTTTGATCCAGCACTAAGTTAATTCAGAGGGTTGAAGCTCTTGTGTTAGGGCCCAACCCTAGCAGTAGAGGCCCCTCTCATGTATCTATATTTCTTCTAGCCTAGAATTTTGATTAGTTGTTGCAGTTCAGTAGAAGCTTATTCATATTTTTGTTAGCTTTAGAAGGATGATTAGTTGTCGCTTATTCATATTTTTATTAGCTTAGAAGGTTAATTAGTTGTTGCAGTTCAGTAGAGTAAAATTCATAAAAAAAATTGTGACTGTGACCCCTATCTCATCTCCCTCATGGGAGCATGATTAGAGGACCCCACCATCACAACCCAAAAATAGAGTGTGATTTCATGTTCATTACCTAGATCAAGTTCTTAGCATTAGTTAGATAGTTTTCCAAATTCAAATCATCTTTTCCACATTTACTTGTAATATTTTGCAAATGAAAAGAGGAACATGTGCATGTGTTATTGCAGGTTTGTTGGATCTGTAGGCAAGGAATGCTTTCACCAAGTCTATCTAGGACATCTCCATCCTTTTTTATGCATGCCAACCCATGGTATTGATCTCTATTTTTCGGTCACCGTGATCAACCATATTAGCGAAAATCTAGCCTTCTTGAAGTGTTGGGCTTGGTTAGGGGTGTTGTGCACCTTCCCTACATTCCCCACATCTTTCATACAAGTTTCCATCACTTCACCCTATAATTCGTACCCTCTAAACCCTCTTGGCCAACTCCCTGTAGCATTTTAGGACTTCCTGTAGAAGTTACAGGAATCATGTAGAAACATCTTGTAGCACACCTATAACAACGTGTTTTCACCTGCATTGATTACATAGCTTAGTCTAGGAGTAGGTTGGTCATTCAGCTTGGACTCCATGACCAGAAGTACCACCTAGGCCCTTCCCTTTATTCCTTTTCCTTTCCTACAAGGTCAAATAACATTAGTTCTTTCATTCTGAAGTTAGGAATTAGAACTTTACTTAATCTGAAAGCGTAAATTAGTTAGTTAATGCAATCCTATGAAATACATTTTGTCACGTCAATTGCTGGGGGGGAAATATTAGAAATGGATTGTCATTTTGTAGGAGTTTGATTTGGAATTCATCAAATCCAAATCAAATAAATCTCTAGTTTTTTCCAAGCTTCTTTGTGACCTTCCCTCTACCGATATCGATTCAATAACATAACCATAAATTCTAGATGAGTCTCTGTTTCTGATTTCATCATCTGACCCGTGGTATGGAGATATACTGATCTATCTCCAAACCCAAACTGGAACGTTTTGGATTGCAACCCTATGACATACATTTTGTCAAGTCAATTGCTAGGGGAGAAATATTCGAAATGGATTGTCATTTTGCAGGAGTTTGAGTTGGAATTCATCAAATCCAAATCAAAGAAATATCTAGTTTTTTCCGAGCTTCTTTGCGACCTTCCCTCTACCGATATCGATTCAACAATGGAACCATCAATTCTGGATGAGTCTCTGTTTCTGATTTCGTCATCTGACCCATGGTATGGAGATATACTAATCTATCTCCAAAACCAAACTTTTCGGCCCGATACCTCTCGCTCGCAACAACGACTTATACGATACCAAGCCAAAGATTATCTAATCATTGGCGACACCCTTTACTGTCATGGTATCGATACGATTTTATGGAGGTGGCTCACCCATGAGGAAGCCGAGAAAGTTTTGAATGATTCCGATTCTGGTGCTTATGGTGGACATTTATCTAGTTATGCTACCGCACAGAAGATTCTCCTTTTTGGTTACTTCTGGCCAACCATATTCAATGATTGCATTATTACTGTTAGAAGCTGTCATGCATTCAAGATCTTTGACTGTAAGACTCGATTACCACCTGCACCACTGCATCCTATCGTCGTTGTTGGACCATTTTCAAAATGGGGCATCGATTTAATGACATGTAACCCTACCTCAGGTGGGGCGCATGGGTATATTATTGTCGTCGTGGACTATTTTATGAAATGGGTTGAGGCAATGCCTACATTAAACAATAGTGATGAGACGACTGCTCTTTTTTCTTTAACCATGTGGTTACACAGTTTGGTGTACTAGAAGCTATAGTTATAGATCATGATTCGCATTTTCGCAACCATATGATGACTGAATTGACTACCAACTTAGGAATTTCCCATGATAGTTCTACTCCTTATTATCTGCAAGCTAATGGAAAAGCTGAAGCTATCAACAAAATCCTTAAGCGAATGCTTCAATGAATGATAGGAGTTCATAAACGAAACTGGAATTTAATCTTGTACTCGTCTTTGTGGGCTTACCAAACCTCAGTGAGAAATGCAACTAGATTCACACCTTTTCAATTGGTGTATGGTCTGGAGGCAATCTTGCCTGTACAATGTGAAATTTCATCATTAAAACTCATGATTGACCTATTACCTGACACTTCTAATGAAGAAGCACGTTTCTTAGAACTCATCCATCTCGATGAAACACGTCATGAAGCCGCATTGGCTAACGAAACACATAAGAAATGAATAAAGGCATAATATGACTGAAATGTCAAACCTCACATTTTCTCAGAAGGAGACCTGGTCTTGCTTTATGATTAGGAAGCTGATAAACTAGGAGCAGGGAAATTTGAACCATTATGGATGGGCCCCTATATTGTCAAGCATGTTTTGGCGAAAGGCGCTCATGAGTTAGTTGATTATGATAATATTCCATTGTCGCAGCCCCGAAACGAGTTGTATTTGAAATGTTACTATGCCTCATTTTGCATAGTAATAAACACTGTATATATGCTTTGATTGCATGTGTGTGTTACAGTGTGACTTTTAGAGTTTTTATGTGGTTAAGTAATCTGCTTTGCATTTGTTGCAGATGTCAAAATCTTTAGAACCATTTGTTGGCTATGTCGATGGTGCTGGTCATAGTACGCATAACCTATCTTCTGCAACATGGGCCATATTCGCTCCAAGTGGCGAGTTGATGAGTTTTCAAGGGATTTGTATCAGTCATTCTATGAACAATATCGCTGAGTATAACGCATTGATCTAACTCCTCTCTGATGCCATTTTACTTGGCATTAGCCTAATCATCATTAGGCTGGACTCACAACTTGTCATACTACAACTTACAAATGTTTATACCATCTGAAATCCGATTATTTATTGTATGTTCCTTAGAGTTCGTTTCTTGGAATGACATTTTGATTACATGGAATATCAACTTTCCAGGAACTTTAACACATTGATTGATTCATTAGCAAACTATGTGTTAAACAGACATTTACGACACATGTAAAAGTAAATTTTCAATTCACATCAATAGTTGAATAGGATAACACATAACCATATAAAAACACTGAAAGTAAAATAGATAGATGTTTAAAAGTTTTTACAAAATTTGTGTCCAAGACATGTTGGTCATCTGACCTCAAAACTCAAAATGCATATAGAAAAACATCCTAAGTAGACCTAATGATGCTCATGATAACAGGTCACAGCCTGAGCTATCATGCGCAATAGCCTCATCCAATGGCTAGGTACACCAACAGTATGGCATTGCAGCTGTTGGTGCACTAAGATGTCTTTTTACAGGCAATCTTAATTCCTACATTAATTGTCAACCCAAGATAAGTCTTTTTATCTCAAGAGTGTCAGCACAATCTATGCAGTGAATTGAGAGGTTAACTAAAGGTAAATCGTTGCAATCACTAATAACTATCTTTTCAACTTAAGTCACACAAATCTTAAAGAAATGACTAAGGGAAAAATAACTCTGAAATAACTCTTAACACACTCTGCAATTTCGTCTACTTATTCCAAAATTAAATGAATTTGAATGCGAATGCAAAGAATCACGCTTGGCAATCTTCAAATAGAATTAAAGCTAACTCACTCGATCAAGAAAGAGAATTGTAACAACTGAACAACAATGTTAATCTATCGCAAATCAGAATTGAACGACAAATCCTAATTGAATGACAATCTCGATTGAATGACAATTCTTAATTGAACGACAATCAAGCAAACACGATAAATGACTTCTAAACAACAATTGTTTTCTGTTAGCAGACTATGGAAATTAATTGACACTATCTCTAAGATCTATGGTATCATAACTCAGAAGGAACAACAATCTACTCTGAAACTAATATAACCAATCAAATCAAAGCATTATTCAAATACATCACACGACTAAGTATGAATCGAAATGAACAGCAATATGAATTGAAATCGCTAATCCTCACGATAAGAAAAATAATATTAACTTAATATTAACAATCAATAAATATTCAAATGGAAAGATTATAACTCAAGAAAGCAATATAACTTCTCTTGACCGGGCCTAGAGTCGCCAGAAGTCTCCGCTAAGGAATACTCATAATATAAGTGAAGATCAAACATGGTCTTTCATTAATATGAGTAACGAGATTATAGGATCACTGAGATAACAGTAGGATATGTCTAAAAAAGAATGATTATACATTACATAAGTATGAACTGAACTTTGTTTGCCTTTCGGCCTTATATATAATAGTAAGAGAGAAAACTAGATAAAAACGAATCCTCACGATCAGGGGATCCTGAGGATTTCACAATACATAATCTGATTTTGTCATGAAATAGTATTGGTCTGCCTGGTCTCTCATTGCCTTACCTGCGTTGGACATTGTCTTTCCCTTTTATGGCCTGGTGCTGCTCTGTCAAATGAACGACAATTGACCAATTCACGTCTTCTGCACACAAGGATAGTAGAAAGTCAGTTTCCAGTGCCATATTTATCTAAATTGTTACCAAGTGCTTTCATCCAACTTTAGCTGTAATTTCATTTATTTCAGTTCATAAATAGAGATAATCGTGTAAGGATAAATATGAAATAAAGCAATTACTAAGGAGAAAATATACCTTTTTCTTGACCCAACATACTCTCTAGCTTACCTTGTTGCATGTCCTCATGCAATTAAATAGTTGATCTGTAGCTGAGTTAGGGAGTAGGCAGAATATACCTCCTCCTTATAATGTCTGAAGACATTTTTCTTCTTTAATATAATAAAATACTAGATAACATCCTGATCCTTCAAGGTGTAATCACAATGATATGTATCTAAAGGATACCATACGATTGGAGTCCTATACTGACATCCTATCCATTTAGGTGCCATAGTCAAAATCATATCATTGTATTTATAGAAATGAGAGGAGGCAACTTTAAAGTTCCAATATCCAAATGGTTCTCAATTTCTAACAGTAATGTTGGAGGATTACCACCTTTGTCTAGCTGCAGATAAGGCTTCCTCCTTAATCTCTTTGAAATACTCATTTCCAGCTTGTATAACATCTTTATGGAATGGCCCCAGTTGGCCTATAATACCAGCTTGTTTCATGAATTGTTTGTGTTTACTCAAGAGCTGCAGAGGTTTGGTTAGTTCCTCTCGCACCCATAGGTCAATTCCTTATTCATGCCTCCTAAAAGTGTTGTGGGCCTTGGCCCACTTGAGTTGATTAGTAGCGAAAGAGAGAAATGCCTGGAGTTGCACATCCCCTATAAAGGGGCCAGGGTTATTGTTCCTATCATCTTCCAGAAAGAAATTGTGCATATACAACTCACAAAGGAGGTGTTGTACCTGCTCATTCTATTCTCTAAATCATTTGACAAAATCCGGAGTGGTTTTGATTTCCACAGGCTTACCAGCCTTAGCAGCTTTGGTTTTTAGTAGTAGGAACCTTTCTAGGAGGTATAGGGCATAATTTGTAGTAGGGGCTCTACCTAACAAGGTGTTTGAACAGAGAGAGAAGACCAATTCCAACTTCTCTTTAGCCTTCTGTAATTTCTCCTGTTCTTTCTCAACCTTTTTCTGTTCAGCCCTGAACTGAGCAAAGGTTTCATCCTCAGTTATGGTTAGTGCCGCAAAATTTTTCTTTAATTCTTGATGTATCTTTAGGGGCACTACCTCCTCCTTGTATTGGGCTAATTCCTGCTATGCCTTTAGTAATTCATTTTGTAGTCTACTAATAAATGCTTCCCTGATTAAGGGAGTATAGGAAGGTGTTTCTTCGGTTTGGGTTTCTTCTTCTTGGGTCTCCATGGGATCGGTCTGAACAGCAGCTTCAGCTGCCTCTCGAATCATGCAATGATCAATTGGAATGTCCTCTTCAGCATCTGTTTGAATAGTAGTATCCATTTGGGTCTCCCGTGAGAAAACACAGGGGTCCTTGGTTTACATTTCAACATCCTCTACAAGGCACGCCTCTGTTTGAGTTTCCTTTGGACAAGCCAAAAACATCCTCAGTTTAGGTCTTAGTGTTCCTTCCAGAAAAATGTTTTGTCTGTGTGCCTGTGGTCTCTTTTTCTACTTTCAAATTATTGGCTCTAATGGCCTCCTTTAACCACTACCTTACTTTCCCAATTATTAGCTTCTGTTTCCTATACTTCTTAAGTACTTTTCTGAGCATGTCCCTATAGGACTTCTTTATCCCGGGACTTCCAACCGGTGATGGGTTGACTGCATTATCCTTCGGTTCTTGTACAGGTGGTAATGTGTCGACATTAGGGAGGGTTCCATTTGGAACTATATCTCCCGAGGGAGCTTCATCTTCTAACTCTACCTTATCATGGATTTCTCTTTCAGGAGACCCCAATACAACATTGTCTCCTAAACAATTGTCATTCTCCAGATTTTCTTCTGGGTAGGCCTCGTCCTCAGGGGACTTAGAAAAAATAGTGTTACCTGGTTGATTTTCATCTAGCAGGGTTTCATTTACAGGGTTTTATTTAGTTGGGGGATCCACTAGACTGGTGTCTACTTCCTGATTTCCTCCTTTAGTGACATCTTCTTCATGTATCTCTGCTTCAAGGGGTTTTCCATAGAAGGAATTGGTTCCCTGTATTCTTCCACGAAATCAGTGCATGGCAGGTTTTTCTCATGACCAGGGTTGTCAGCAGGGGTAGACTGGTTGGGGGTGCAATTCTGTTCCTCAACATTCCTGGATTGTTCTTTACCTTCTCCAAATATCCCCATGTTTTCCAATACCCTGGCCACTTCCTCCTCATAGTCTTGCAAAGGGGAATTTTGTAGACTTGCAGGTGGTGTGTGGGATGGTCCAGCCTCATCTGCTTGAATTGGGATGCTTCGCTGGGCTCTCACTTGCACAGAGCACCTACATTTTTCTGGGTTCAGGGGCATGGAGGAATTCTTTCTTTTCAGTGTCTTTCTCTGACCTGGGGTTCTTGGCCCTTGCTACTTTGTTACTGTGTTTTCTAGGGTTGGAGCCAAGGTAGGATTTATAACATTATCCCAAGTTAACTGATTTTGGGCCAGTCTGTTCATAATAATTAATTTAATCAATCGGTGATGGCTTATTACTTTGTGTGGGTCCTTGGCTGTCCTAACTCGACAGGCGACATCATGTAATAGGGAATTCAAGTAAAATAAAAAATTAACTGAAAAATTCTCTTTTAAAATGGCTAGAATTTTCAATTGGCGGGCTTTACCACATCGTGTTGACCATTGTAGGTAATGTATCTTTGCACGATGATGGCCAATTCTTGCCACAACTACCTTAACGCCGAAGGATGGATCCGTTTTCCTACTTGCACCAGTTTCTCTCCTAGATCCTGGAATACTTCAATTGCATTGTGTAGAAGGACATGTTTTTCTGTCCATTTGGTTCCTTCAACCAGAAGTCTAGTGGCTTTGGCTATGACTACTTCAGAAACTATTATACTTTTGCCTCTGACTGTGGAGCTACCATTCTGCAAATTCTACAGAAATTCCAACATCAGCCCCTCATGAAAATCCTGCAACCTATTCAGATATTGCAGCCATCCTGCGTGCTCGATAATTGCATGAGATTGATCTGATACCATAAGTACTAGAGGTTCATTCCTCATAGCTCTTCCTCCCAAGGTTGTTGTACCTGTAACTAGTTCACTTGTATGCAATTGTTTTACACTTCCACAATTGAGAACAACAACAGGGAAACGTTACAAAAATTAACAGAGAAATGACGATATTTTGGGATTTAACTCTATATTTAGTTAAGGCATTGGTCCCATCAACCATACTTAACGCAGGATCATGAGTCTACATGCCAGCCATAATGGTTTCTGTCCTTACCCCAATCAAAAATACTTGCTAATTATTACTCATTCATAATCATCATTCAGTCCTTCCCCGGAAGTTAATTCAAATTATTATCACACAATTGTTCTTAACTATCACACATGCCGTGCGTACGCAGGCCATCCTCCTTCTGACTAGAAAAGGGCATCCACGTCCTTTCAACATGTGAAAAGCAAGCGAAAGCATTAATAAGACATAAATGTCAACAACCAATTCTAAAACCAACGTGTTAATCAATAAAGAAATTAAAGCAATACACGTCATTGGATGTGAAATGGCCGAAAAGAAATTAAAACAGAGATTTTAATACATTATGTCAAAAAATTTCGCTGGAAAATGTATTAATGACAAAGGCATAATCGGCGATATATCTTAATGACAAATGTAAAATGATTGGACAATTTAGAATATAATGAATATATGATATAAGTTTACCATGCAGATCGGCTTGTAAGAGTGCTGCTCAAATGGAAAATTCCCTTTAGAAACAAATCCATAGGTGAAAAGAGCTTAGAGAACATTTAACAGTGTAAGATGATACCTCAATACCATAAGCAGAGCCGCTTCTGCCAGCAGGCATTCATAGCCTCGACAGGGTTGCTTTTTAACCCCACAAATGAGCTAGAGTCCTCCTTTTAGAATGTAGATGGTTCTTCTTTTTCTTGTCATAAAGAGGCAACTATGCTGGCATGGTGACCAAATGACCATAGTGCCATTCACCAGGATATAACAAAGTGATCAGGCTAGCTCGTGATGAGACCCCTGCCCTTCTAACAATTTTAAGCATCAAGAAGGTCATTACCTTGATTTGGTAGTCAAATTGGAATGTCACTTGTTAGATCCTGATGGTCATGGTAGGTTGGCTCGTGATGAGACCCCCTATCCTTTTTAAGACAATGTTTGATTCTTTTTCACATCTCATTATGTCCATTTTTCTAGTGGAAGTTTTATTTATTAAAGAGAGGGAGGCCCATTTGCTCCTTAAGAGTCAAGGATGGTGTAAGAAGTAAGAAGATGCCAATGAAAGTTTATACTCTTACCCCCATATCATCATGTTAATGAGATTTATCCAATTGACAGTGTAAAAATAGAAGCCAGCATGGTTTGAAAATAATGAATCATTTTATGATGTGTCCAAAGAAGAGAAGTTTAGTCAGTCATTATAAAGATACACCATATCAGCTTTGGAACGAAAATACCCATCAAACGGTTGCATGAGTCATAATGATATTGTTATTACTGTTTTTTTTCTTACATCAAGCACAAATCCATTCAAATGGTGTTTATTCACAATACAAAGGAGAAAAAAAGAAAAGATGGCATCATGATCGTTAAGAAAAATTCACAATTTATTCTATAAAAAATACAAAAAGGGTTGCTCAATTGATTTAACAATTGTTCAATCGATTGAACAACAAAAAAATCACAAACAAAATTGTTGTTTATTCGATTGAATGGCAATCGTTCAATCGTTTGAATGACAAAATCAAAAACAAAAATGTGTTGTTCAATCGATTGAACAGCAATTGTTCATTTGTTTGAATGGAAAAATAAATAAATAAATAAATAAAACAAAAAAACAAAAATGTGTTGTTCAAATGTTTGAACGAGGATCATTCAATCATTTGAATGGAAAAATAAAAAACAAAAATGTGTTGTTCAATCGATTGAATGGAAATCGTTCAATCGTTTGAATAGAAAAATCAAAGAAACAAAAATGTGTTGTTCAAACAATTTAATGACAATCGTTCAATCAATTGAATAGAAAAGAAAAGAAAATAAAAAAAAAGTGTTGTTCAATCGATTGAACGGCAATCGTTCAATCGTTTGAATGGAAAAATCAAAGAAACAAAAAATGTGTTGTTCAATCGATTGAACGGAAATCGTTCAATCATTTGAACAACACTTATCAAGCAATAAAAATTCTCATATTTACATGGTAATGTCTACTCATAATTGCAACCAATCGAAAAGAGTATATACATTATTTACAATTTCTAATGAGATCTCAATATTTTGAAGGAAAAGTTGCAGGGTCATCACTTCCCGCAGCTAAAATTTGCATGGAGGGGTCCTCGCGTACCTACTCGCAAAAAGACTCCTTGGTGAGTGGTTTGTGATAGAGGCATACTCGGTGTCCATTTACCTTAAAAGAATGGCTAGATCTGTCAATGGTAACCAAGGTAAGAGTACCATTGTTATGCACTTCTTGAATCTCATAAGGGTCGAGTCATCTTGTTTGCAACTTTCCCAGGAAAACTTGGAATCTAGAATCGTAAAGTAGTGCCCAATCTCATTTTTGAAACATTTTCTTCTTGATAAGGTTGTCATCCCATTTTGCCCTTTGTTGTTGAATAATTGCAGTATGTTACAAAGCAAGCAGTCAAGCCTCGTCTAGTTCGTTAATCTGCTGGAGTTGCTTGGTTTGGGCTTTTGTTAGATCTATCCCTACTTCGTGAGCTGTCCTTAAAGTCTTTATTTCAAATTCAATCAAAAAAATAGGTTCTTTGTCAAACACGAGCTGGTATGGAGAGTATCTAGTAGTATTCCTCTAAGTCATGTGATAGGCCCACAAGGCCTCTGGCAGTCTAGATGCCTAGTTTCGTCGGTGTGTTGAGACTGTCTTGGTGAGAATTGCTACAATGACCTTATTGGTGCTTTCGACCTACCTGTTTTCCTGCGAGTGATATGGGGAAGTGATCATGTGCATAATAAGATAATTCCTGAGAGTGGCAGTAATTTTATCTCCTATGAATTTCCGTCCCCCATCTGTGATCACTTCGCACAGTAACCCATATTGCACAAACAATCCAAAAAGCAAGTTAATCATAGCTTCCTCTGTGGCTCTTCATAAATCTATTGTTTCCACCCATTTTGTCACATAATCCATGGCAACCAGTATGTATGCCTTCTGATTGGATGGTAGATGTAATGGACCAATGAGGTCTAAAGCCCACCTTTCGAAGGGTTCTATGACTAACCGAGGTTGTAGAGGCATTTGACCTGTTAGAGTCGGTCTAGTTAGCCCTCCATCAGCGATCAAAGCTCTTTGCATTTGCATAAGTAGGTGTCTCATCAGTGTCATCTTATTGCATTCCATTAGGCATGCCATAACCCTGATGGAGGAGCTCGTGTCTTTTATTCCCCTCTTGGCACTGCTGGATTAAGTTTGTTTCAGTCAATAAATTCTTTACAAGGTCATTGGTCTTGTCTTGAAGTCAAAGTCCTAGGTCTAGGGTTTAGTCCAATTTTGTCTTTTAAGGTCATGTCGTTTAAGGTCAATAAGTGCCCAGCAGGCCAGAGGGATGTCCATCAAAGAATCACTTCAGATGATTTCATATTGTATAGCTAATTTTTACCTTGAGTTCAAAAACCCTGTTTTTGAAGGCAAGGTCATTTTCTCATTTTTGTAAAAATTTGTAAAAAATTCAAACTCTCTGAAAGTTGGCATGCGGCCTTGGTCTCCTTTGCCAAGACTCCTCAGAAGCTATCCCTGCAAAAATTTTCAAGAAAAAGCATCATTTCAACCAATTTCATGTCAAAAAGGAAACCACAAGTCAGCAGCAATTAGTTTTAAAAAGTGTCATTTTATAAACATTATAAAGTGGGTTTGAGGGGAAATAAATTTAAATCAAGCTTATAAAAGCCCCTCTCTCTTCATTTTGCAATTCATTTGCCTCCAAGACTCCAAGAGCAAGTGTGAAGGGCGATTTAGTGTGAAACTGGGCGAATTGAGCGACAGCACCTGTGCGCTACACATCAGGGCCTGCGCGCTACGCATTGGGTGCACGCTACGCGTCAGGGCACAATTTGCAGTGTAAAAGTTGGTCGGGCGCTACGCGTTGGGCACGCGCTACGCATTGGGCACGCGCTACTCGTCAGGACCCGTGCGCTACGCGTTGGGTTTTCACCTACAGAAACCGCAAGTAAAGCTTCAAAACGACCTCAAATCTCCTAAGTTTTATAGGTAGGCCGCCAATCATCAATATTTTTTGCTTGCCTAAAGAAAATGAGCATGGAAAATGTGTCAAATGCCATCAAGTGTGGAGCATGAAATTCATATATATTATGTTTAAAAATTTCAAATTGCAAGTGAAGCTAGGGTTTTGAGTTTGATGCCCAAGGTCATTCTTTTTCACTCCCTCATTTCCCCACATTCCCATTATCACCTCCCTTGTCATTTTCACCTAATTTCCCTAAAAAAAATATCAAAAGCCCTAAAACCGTACCCCTATCCCTAAAATTCATTAAAATCTCCCTAAATCCTACCTCCTATCAAACCCCTACAAATTATGATTGTGTGATGATGTATGTGTCATAATTCCTTCCCTAAATTCCCTTTTATATATATTTTCCCTAAATCCCCTCAAAAGTGCCCCTCCCTAACATCTCCCTTGTGTTTTTGTCCCCTTGGAGCAGCATTCAAACAGTCAAAACAGCAGGTCATTTGAGCAGAAGTAGCAGTACATTTCAGCCATTTTGCTCTTGAAACCATGTCAGAAACCGAAACAGACTATGAGCAAAGTGATGACCGTGAGTCAACACCGGAGGTTGAGGTGCCAAGGAGGCCTCACAGGGGTGGTAAGGGTGGTCAGCATGTGAGAGAGGAGCCCACCTCTTTGGCCTATTTGCAAGCTTGTCCACTTGCAGTCACATGTTTCCGTCATCAATCATGCTATGAATATTGCGAAAGAATTTCCCAAATTCAGCACCACAGGGAATTGGTCCGCTTGTTTGTTTTGCATTTACACAATGGGCATGTGAATCTTGCTGGGGTGGATTTTACATTGTCACCTGAGATAATTACTCAAGCAACAGGGATACCCAATGTTGGAGAAGAGTGGAACAAGCGCCAGCTGTTGGACAGATTCCAGTTTGAGCCCTACATTAAACCTGTATATATGAGGCACCTAACTGGTGTATTTCCTTTCAGATTCTTTAGGGATGAGTATGCACCCTTGATGAGGCTCATCATTCGCTATTTCACCTGTGAAGGCAGATTTTCACGTTTGTATTCGTACCATATCCGCTTGTTGATGCATTTCACACTGGTACGGATGATGAACATTCCTTTCTTCATGTGCCGGAATATTGAGAGGATGGTGCCCTTGGTGTAGAGAAAGAGCCCAGCACAGCAACACAGGAGCATCTACCATTATGCTTTGATCAAGATTGTGGTCATGCATCAGTTGGCCCAGCAGGGTATTCCATGGGAGGATTTCATCTCTCGAGATTGATTCACAGCGCCACCATCCCCTGAGGTTGTTCATGACGAGGGAGGACCTTCACAGCAGTATGACATCCCTGAGCCCAGACATGTCAGCTCCCCTCCATTGGTCACATATCAGAGAGGCCACAGGGCCTTATTTGCATCAGCTCGGCGAGTATTTTCTCCACATCAAGTGGAAGGGGTCTCACCTTCTTCATCAGCACCGCGAGTGTTATCTCCACACCAGGTGGAAGGGGCCTCGCTTTCGATAGAAGCACAGGTACAAGAGAGAGGCAAGCAGCCCAAGATTGATGAGGGGCCATCAGGTGATCCAGGCATAGATGTCGTTGACCTCGATATCAGTTCTCCTAGCCTAGAGCCAAAAGAGATCATCCAGCAACTGAGGGCTGAAAATGACTTGTTGCAGCAAAGGTTCGAAATGGAAAATTGGACAATCACCTACTTAGAGCAGTGCAACAAGCAATTAGAAGATGAACACACTCTTGATGAGTTGCGGAGGATCCATGAAGACCGCAACTTGGCTCGTAAGAGACCTGGTGATTTGGTACCCTTTGAGCGAGAGGCTATGCTTCTCCGGGTCAATGCTCATTTGGAGAGGTTGCTGGCCAAGGCTAACAAAGATAAGGACATGCTCCGGAACATGAAAAACCATTATTGGGCTCGAATGCACGTATGTAAGGCAAAAATGAAGGTGCTCAAAGGACGGTTGGCCAAGGCACTAAAACGAAGAAAAAGGCCCGATCCCCTCCACATCTTGGCTGAGGCTTCCTTGAAGGAGCATGGTGCGAAATGACTTACCTCTTGCACAAATTTCAAAAAAATTTGAGCATTTTTGGTCATTTGTGAATTTTTTGGGCAAAAAACAGGTTTTCTTCCCCAACGCGTAGCGCGCCGCGCGCTACCCTGAAGATGGGCAACTCCATTTCATGAAAACTCAGCATTTTTGGATTTTTCATGCAAAAATACACTTTCTCAGCAATTTCCAAGAAATTTCACCAAGTTTTGAGCCTCTAGAAGGTCAAAACACAAGGCAAAAAATGACTTTCTGCCACCTTTTTGACACACAGGAAGCAGTCTTGGGAGATTGAAATTTTGGAGGGGCAAATGGACACCAAATTGAGAAATTCCACTTGGGTTGGACAGTAATCTAGACCTTTCCAACAAGCCCACTTTTACCTCATTTGGACACCGGGAAGTGCCTCAAAATCAGGCCCAAAGGCGCGCTACGCGTTGAGAATCAGGGCGCTACGCATCAGGCTATTTTTCACAGAAATGCACCTACAGCTCAGTAAAACGCAGTTTTGACTAGGTTTGACTTTTTGGAGTGGATTTTGATCCTCCTTGATGTAAATGATGTAATTTTATGATACTTTGACACTTATTTATCTCTTCTAGAAGATTCATTCATGAAATAGGCAAAAATTTAATGAATGAATTGGTTTCCTAGCTTATAGAGGCAAGTTGTTTTGACTGCCTAGATTTTAGTGTTCAGTTTGGAATTGGTTGAAACAGCTCCTAGGATAGTGAGCTCAACCCCTAGAGGCAAGGAAAGATGTTAGATTGCCTATATTATGTACTTTCTTGGTCATTTTCATGGTTGGACTCTTGAGGGAGAAAGCTTCTATTGTATTACTCATTGTATCTCTGCAATTTTGGCAAAGGAAGAAAGACCAGGGTTTTGCAGTCCTTTTTGGGATTCCTGTGGTTACATGTATTGATGGTGTGTTTCTCTTTGTACTTGTAAGTTTGTTATGTGAAACATCTTCTTACTTTTCCTTCTGCAAATTAGGCAAATGAAGTGTTAAAGTAGAATTCATGATTGCCATGCTCTGCTTTTAAGTTTGCTTAATATCAATGTTTTCATCTGTTTAAGGGGAATTCAAGGTGATTGCTTGCTCTCCTTAGCTCCTCACCAGTCATTCTCATCCATCCAACTCTTTAAAAGGCATCAATACAGTCTCCTATCTTGCCCCAAAGAGCCCCCTGCGAAAACTGTGTCCAACCCCCGCACCCAAAATTGCCTTTCCCCGACTTTCCACCAAAATCCTAAAAATCTCAAATCAAACATTTTATCAGTTTACTAGCCTAAAATCAGTGTTCTTTATTGGTTATCTTCGCCCTTTGAAGATCTTTGCCGAGATATACCGGAGAGAGCCCTCTCCTGCCCCATAGGGCTAGCTACGAGGCTAAGTGGTTTGATGTTGCCTTGGAGTTTTCCTTTCTCAGCCTGAGGTGAAATTTCAAGCGCTAACATATTGGCGACCATACTGGGGAGAACAAACAAATTGTTTGCTGGTTGATGTGTTTATTTCATAAGGCTTAGACGGAGTCTGAAGATATTCCAGGTAGCCTTCGAAACGCTTTTGCTTTGCATAAGCGCAAGTAGATAAACGTTGCTTCAGTCGACCTCCGTGAGCTTGTGAATGTAACACTTCATTTGCATTTCACCCCAGTATATTTGCAAACTCTGAACTTTTGGATGATTAGTTGAGAGTTTTCACAGGCTGAAATCATTCACCTGGCGACTCCTTTCACTGAAGAATCCAGCGATCAGTGCTTCATGGTGACTTCACTGCAGAGAGATCAGTAGCTGTGAGATTTTCAAGATGGACCGAATCACAAGAAGATATGCTCCCTTGAGCCGAGATCACATCCCTGGTTTTCCAAATAAAATTCCGAAGGTAGATTGGTCAAGGAATTTGCCTACATTTAAAGATGATGGTAGGAAGGACGCTGCTCTACATCTGGTTAGATTTCACATGCATATTCGCAAGTTGAAGGTGGATTTTCCTGAAGATTGCTTGATGAAGATATTCCTGGCCACTCTGGAAGGTGAAGCCCAATCCTGGTATGAAAATTTGCCGCAGGCCTGTATTTACTGTTTAAAGGATTTTCATGCTATGTTCATTGAACGATATAAGGACTCTTATCCATCATTAAATTTAGTTCAAGACTGTTGCAAGCATGCTTATAGTTTTATTGAAAGCCTTGAGAAATATTATGAAGATGATAATTTTATGGATGGTGAGATCATGGAGGCTCTGTATGAGAATCCATTTCAGCAGCATAAAGAAAACTTAGAGGATACTTGTCCAGATGATCAGGATATTTTGCAGCAGAATCAAGATCAGCAGGTTGAAGATGGTCATATGGCTGTAATTGATGAAAGAGAAGAGCTTGTTTCAGATCTGCCCACAGAAGAAGACCAGATTGCAGAATGTGATAATGTTAGGACAGCTACTTCAGAACTACATTCAGATTGTGATGACCAAGCATACCTTGTGCTGAATCCTGAAAAGGAGAGTTTTGTTGTTGAGATCATAGACAGAGTTTTGGATTCAGATGTTCATGAACAACAGAATGAGATCTTTGTGCAAGTAAGTGATGAATCTCCTTTCAATAACTCAGTAATAAATGATAGTTTGAATGCCCTATCATATGAAGATAATTACTGTTTAAGCAGAAGAAAACAAAAGGCATTGTCTCCTTTGTCTGAAGAGGAGATAGATCAGCTCTTGAAAGGTCTTGTTACAGCCCAAGCTACAGCAGATTTGCAGTGCACACATAGTCAGGAAAGTGTTGGAGAAACCTCTTCCTCTGTTGAAAAATATGACTGTCTTGTAGATCAGCAAACAGATAATGTTTTCCTTCACAAAGATGATAAAGCTGTCATGTTCGATAATCTTGAAGACTGTTTGTTGTTTAAGAATAAACTAGATCATGAAGTTGAGGAATATATGCCCGAAATTCTCATGGTCAAGGAACCTACAGCTAATACTCAGATGGCAGATTTGTGCATTTCTATCCCTCAGAAATCAGTTGTCCTTTCAGATCAGAGTGGAGTGAATACTCGTATTTTTGCATTTGGATCTCCAGATAAACCAGTGCTTCAGGATTTTCAAGACCCCTTCAGCATTCTTCTACAAGCATTAGAAAGGATAAATATTGTCTGGTTTACTGTTATAAGCATTGGTTTCAGTGATTGTGTTGAGTTGCCTACAGGTTTAGCATTCTGCCCGCTCGACAAAAGTAAAAGCAGAAATATGGTACGCAGTCATCTGCTGGATTGGTTGCATTGGAAGGCCCATTATACATGATTGTATATATCATATCAGTATGCAAGTGGTTGCCATCATGATCTTAAAGCTTGATGGACGGCTGCCCTTTTTCAAAAAGTTTTGTTTTAATTCAGTCATTTCAGTTTGCATCAAGTCAGTTTGAGTCGATTTTCCAGTTAATAAGTTGAGTCATCAGTCTTTTATCATTTTTTCGCAATTATGGACTCCATCACCCAATGGTTGAAAACAATGGTCTGCTCTCCCAGAGGTCTAAGGTTCTTGGCACCTCCAAGGAGCTACCATCACCATTGGAGCCAATGTTAGAGTCGGTCTAGTTAGCCCTCCATCAGCGATCAAACCTCTTTGCATTTGCATAAGTAGGTGTCTCATCAGTGTCATCTTATTGCATTCCATTAGGCATGCCATAACCCTGATGGAGGAGCTTGTGTCTTTTATTCCCCTCTTGGCACTGCTGGATTAAGTTTGTTTCAGTCAATAAATTCTTTACAGGGTCATTGGTCTTGTCTTGAAGTCAAAGTCCTAGGTCTAGGGTTTAGTCCAATTTTGTCTTTTAAGGTCATGTCTTTTAAGGTCAATAAGTGCCCAGCAGGCCAGAGGGATGTCCATCAAAGCATCACTTCAGATGATTTCATATTGTATAGCTAATTTTTACCTTGAGTTCAAAAACCCTGTTTTTGAAGGCAAGGTCATTTTCTCATTTTTGTAAAAATTTGTAAAGAATTCAAACTCTCCGAAAGTTGGCATGCGGCCTTGGTCTCCTTTGCCAAGACTCCTCAGAAGCTATCCCTGCAAAAATTTTCAAGAAAAAGCATCATTTCAACCAATTTCATGTCAAAAAGGAAACCACAAGTCAGCAGCAATTAGTTTTAAAAAGTGTCATTTTATAAACATTATAAAGTGGGTTTGAGGGGAAATAAATTTAAATCAAGCTTATAAAATCCCCTCTCTCTTCATTTTGCAATTCATTTGCCTCCAAGACTCCAAGACCAAGTGTGAAAGGCGATTTAGTATGAAACTGGGCGAATTGAGCGATAGCACCTGCGCACTACGCATCAGGGCCTGCGCGCTACGCGTTGGGTGCGCACTACGCGTCAGGGCACACTCTGCAGTGTAAAAGTTGGTCGGGCGCTACGCGTTGGGTGCGCGCTACGCGTCAGGACCTGTGCGCTACGCGTTGGGTTTTCACCTACAGAAACCGCCAGTGAAGCTTCAAAACAACCTCAAATCTCCTAAGTTTTACAGTTAGGCCTCCAATCATCAATATTTTTTGCTTGCCTAAAGAAAATGAGCATGGAAAATGTGTCAAATGCCATCAAGTGTGGAGCATGAAATTCATATATATTATGTTTAAAAATTTCAAATTGCAAGTGAAGCTAGGGTTTTGAGTTTGCTGCCCAAGGTCATTCTTTTTCACTCCCTCATTTCCCCACATTCCCATTATCACCTCCCTTGTCATTTTCACCTAATTTCCCTAACAAAAATATCAAAAGCCCTAAAACCCTACCCCTATCCCTAAAATTCAATAAAATCTCCCTAAATCCTACCTCCTATCAAACCCCTACAAATTATGATTGTGTGATGATGTATGTGTCATAATTCCTTCCCTAAATTCCCTTTTATATATATTTTCCCTAAATCCCCTCAAAAATCCCCTTCCCTAACATCTCCCTTGTGTTTTTGTCCCCTTGGAGCAGCATTCAAACAGTCAAAACAGCAGGTCATTTGAGCAGAAGCAGCAGTACATTTCAGCCATTTTGCTCTTGAAACCATGTTAGAAACCGAAACAGACTATGAGCAAAGTGATGACCGTGAGTCAACACCGAAGGTTGAGGTGCCAAGGAGGCCTCACAGGGGTGGTAAGGGTGGTCAGCATGTGAGAGAGGAGCCCACCTCTTTGGCCTATTTGCAAGCTTGTCCACTTGCAGTCACATGTTTCCGTCATCAATCATGCTATGAATATTGCGAAAGAATTTCCCAAATTCGGCACCACAGGGAATTGGTCCGCTTGTTTGTTTTGCATTTACACAACGAGCATGTGAATCTTGCAGGGGTGGATTTTACATTGTCACCTGAGATTATTGCTCAAGCAACAGGGATACCCAATGTTGGAGAAGAGTGGAACAAGCACCAACTGTTGGACAGATTCCAGTTTGAGCCCTACCTTAAACCTGTATATATGAGGCACCTAACTGGTGTATTTCCTTTCAGATTCTTGAGGGATGAGTATGCACCCTTGATGAGGCTCATCATTCGCTATTTCACCTGTGAAGGCAGATTTTCACGTTTGTATTCGTACCATATCCTCTTGTTGATGCATTTCACACGGGTACGGATGATGAACATTCCTTTCTTCATGTGCCAGAATATTGAGAGGATGGTGCCCTTGGTGCAGAGAAAGAGCCTAGCACAACAAAACAGGAGCATCTACCATTATGATTTGATCAAGATTGTGGTCATGCATCAGTTGGCCCAGCAAGGTATTCCATGGGAGGATTTCATCTCTCGAGATTTATTCACAGCGCCACCACCCCCTGAGGTTGTTCATGAGGAGGGAGGACCTTCACAGTAGTATGACATCCCTGAGCCCAGACATGTCAGCTCCCCTCCATTGGTCACATATCAGAGAGGGCACAGGGCCTTATTTGCATCAGCTCGGCGAGTATTTTCTCCACATCAGGTGGAAGGGGTCTCGCCTTCTTCATCAGCACCGTGAGTGTTATCTCCACACCAGGTTGAAGGAGCCTCGCTTTCAACAGCAGCACAGGTACAAGAGAGAGGCAAGCAGCCCAAGATTGATGAGGGGCCATCAGGTGATCCAGGCATAGATGTTGTTGACCTCGATATCAGTTCTCCTAGCCTAGAGCCAAAAGAGATCATCCAGCAACTGAGCGCTGAAAATGACTCGTTGCAGCAAAGGTTCGAAATGGAAAATTGGACAATCACCTACTTAGAGCAGCGCAACAAGCAATTAGAAGATGAACACACTCTTGATGAGTTACGGAGGATCCATGAAGACCACAACTTGGCTCGTAAGAGACCCGGTGATTTGGTACCCATTGAGCGAGAGGCTATGATTCTCCGGGTCAATGCTCATTTGGAGAGGTTGCTAGCCAAGGCTAACAAAGATAAGGACATGCTCCGGAACATGAAAAACCATTATTGGGCTCGAATGCACGTATGTAAGGCAAAAATGAAGGTGCTCAAAGGACGGTTGGCCAAGGCACTAAAACGAAGAAAAAGGCTCGATCCCCTCCACATCTTGGCTGAGGCTTCCTTGAAGGAGCATGGTGCTAAATGACTTACCTCCTGCACAAATTTCAAAAAAATTTGAGCATTTTTGGTCATTTGTGAATTTTTTGGGCAAAAAACAGGTTTTCTTCCACAACGCGTAGCGCGCCGCGTGCTACCCTGAAGATGGGCAACTCCATTCCATGAAAACTCAGCATTTTTGGATTTTTCATGCAAAAATACACTTGGTCAGCAATTGCCAAGAATTTTCACCAAGTTTTGAGCCTCTAGAAGGTCAAAATCAAGCAAAAAATGACTTTCTGCCACCTTTTTGACACACAAGAAGCAGTCTTGGGAGATTGCAATTTTGGAGGGGCAAATGGACACCAAATTGAGAACTTCCACTTGGGTTAGAAATTAGACATCCATACCTTTCCAAAAAGCCCACTTTTACCTCATTTGGATACCAGGAAGTGCCTCAAAAGCAGGCCCAAAGGCGCGCTACGCGTTGAGAATCAGGGCGCTACTTATCAAGCTATTTTTCACAGAAATGCACCTACAGCTCAGCAAAACGCAGTTTTGACTAGGTTTGACTTTTTGGAGTGGATTTTGATCCTCCTTGATGTAAATGATGTAATTTTATGATACTTTGACACTTATTTATCTCTTCTAGAAGATTCATTCATGAAATAGGCAAAAATTTAATGAATGAATTGGTTTCCTAGCTTATAGAGGCAAGTTGTTTTGACTGCCTAGATTTTAGTGCTCAGTTTGGAATTGGTTGAAACAGCTCCTAGGATAGTGAGCTCGACCCCTAGAGGCAAGGAAAGATGTTAGATTGCCTATATTATGTACTTTCTTGGTCATTTTCATGGTTGGACTCTTGAGGGAGAAAGCTTCTATTGTATTACTCATTGTATCTCTACAATTTTGGCAAAGGAAGAAAGACCAGGGTTTTGCAGTCCTTTTTGGGATTCCTGTGGTTACATGTATTGATGGTGTGTTTCTCTTTGTACTTGTAAGTTTTTTATGTGAAACATCTTCTTACTTTTCCTTCTGCAAATTAGGCAAATGAAGTGTTAAAGTAGAATTCATGATTGCCATGCTCTGCTTTTAAGTTTGCTTAATATCAATGTTTTCATCTGTTTAAGGGGAATTCAAGGTGATTGCTTGCTCTCCTTAGCTCCTCACCAGTCATTCTCATCCATACAACTCTTTAAAAGGCATCAATACAGTCTCCTACCTTGCCCCAAAGAGCCCCCTGCGAAAACTGTGTCCAACCCCCGCACCCAAAATTACCTTTCCCCGATTTTCCACCAAAATCCTAAAAATCTCAAATCAAACCTTTTATCAGTTTACTAGCCTAAAATCAGTGTTCTTTATTGGTTATCTCTGCCCTTTGAAGATCTTTGCCGAGATATACCAGAGAGAGCCCTCTCCTGCCCCGTAGGGCTAGCTACGAGGCTAAGTGGTTTGATGTTGCCTTGGAGTTTGCCTTTCTCAGCCTGAGGTGAAATTTCAAGTGCTAACATGACCAAATTGGCCAGGCTTGTGCATCCTTTGACAGCTATCACAAGCCTGGGCATATTTCTTAGCATCCTTAAAAATATTGGGCCAATAATAGCCCATCTGTAATACCTTATGCCCTGTCCTTCGATTTGCAAAATGTCCCCCACAGGGCTTGTCATGGCAAGCTTTAAGTATGTCATGAATCTCATCCTTGCGAATGCATCTGTGTATACACATGTCAGACCCTATATGATAAAGATATCCGCCTATCCAAGAGAATCGGGCGTTGTGCTGAACGATCAACTTCCTTTCTCTTGTTGTCAAATGCTTGGGTAGCTTCCCGACTGCCAGATAATTTTCCACATCTATGTACCATGGCATCTTGACTGCCACGGAAAATAGATGTTCATCTGTAAGTTGGTCATCTACTGCCAGTGGATCATTCACATTCGAAATTCGTGATAGAAAGTCAGCAACTGGGTTTTTCTTCCCAAGATAATCCTTAATAGTAATATCAAACTTTGGAAAAAGCAATAGCCATCATGTTACTCAACCATTTGTGATAGGTTTATTAGCTAGATACCGAATGGAAGAGTGATCAGTGTACAGAAAGACTAGGTAGCCAATTATATAGTGTCTAAATTTGTTTATTGCATAGATAACAGCTAAAAATTATTTTTTTGTCACTATATAATTAAGTTTTGCAGAAGTGAGATTTTTGCTAATATAATATATAGCATAAGGTTTCTTGTCCTCCTCCTGGCCAAGGACAACACCTATAGCTACATCTGATGCATCTGTGGATATGTGAAAAGGAAACTCCCAGTTTGGTCCATGCAATACTGGTGTTGTTGAGACTAGTTTCTTTAAACATGTAAAAGTTGTGTCACATTTGTCAGAACAACTGAAATCAACATTTCCAGTCAAAGCATATAGTGGCGCAACAATTTGTGAAAAGTTTTTAATAAACCTATGATAATAGCCTGCATATCCTAGGAAGCTACATACTTCTGTCTGAGTGCAGGGGGTAGGCAGTAAAATAATTACCTGAATTTTTGTTGGGTCTACCTGTATTCTTGCTGCAGAGATGTAGTGTCCCAAGATTATGCCCTCGGTCATCATCATGTGGCACTTGACATTGCTTAAACATAACTTGGTAGCAATGCATCATTCCAAGACTTTTTCTAATGTTTGCAATGCTTGGTCGAAGTCATCCCCATATGGAGTAAAATCATCCATATACACCTCAAATCCTTCATTTATTAAATCAACAAAGATGCTGAGTATAACTCTCTGGAATGTAGCTGGGGAATTACACAAGCCAAATGGTAATACTCTGTATGTGAATGTACCCCATGGACAGGTGAAGGTTGTTTTATCTGGGTCTTCAGGGGTGATCTGAATCTGATTGTAGCCGCTGAAACCATCTAAAAATGAAAAGAACTACTTCCATGCCAAAGTATCGAGGACCTGATCGATGAATGCTATGGGGAAATGATCTTTCTGTGTCGCCTTGTTCAAATCCATATAGTCTACACAGTTACGCCACTTCCCATTTTTCTTAGGGACGACCACCAATGGAGAGACCCATTTACTGTCTGAGATAGGATAAATAAAGTTTACATCCAACATCTTCTATAACTCTTCTTTCACAACGTCCTTGAGATGCGGATTCAATCTCCGTTAGGGCTGCCGGATGGGTCGAGCATCCTTCTCAGTATAGATGTGGTGTGTACATAGTTGTGGGTTTATTCCTTTCATATCAAGATAATCCCATGTAAAATCCCCTTTATATTTCTGTAGGACATGTATGAGCTTTTGCTACTGATCGCTATCCAGACCGTCATTAATATTTAGAATTTTGCTAGGTTTTATCTCTACCGGTTTGTTGTTATGAACAATGATCATCTGAATATGTTGATCATCGGTATCCTTCAGATGATCCTCCATGGCTTCATTATCCAAGATTACTTTTAGAATTTGACACTTTACATTGGTCACATTACCAGGCTGATTCATAAAGTTATTAATAATGTCGTCTTCAGTCTGATCTTTAAATTCTAGTGCCTCTGCTACTGTGAGTGGTGAACGGATGCTTTCCTCCAGGTACACTGGTGGTTGTTTACATATATTTACAATGGGCAGACTTGGCTTGGTAGGAGGATATAACACAAGATTTTATACAGCATCCCCCTTTGCAATAGTCATGTTGCCTTCTCGACAACCAATATAAGCATCAACTGTCGCAAGCCAAGGTCGGCCTAGAATCAGAGGGTGCTCGTCTAATCTACTCTTTGGGTTTATGATAAGAAAATATATTGGATATTCCCACGAATCAACAGAAACTGTGAAATCCTATAAGGTTCCTTCTGGCCTTACCACCGAACGATTAGCAAGTTCTAATAGAGTGGTGGTTGGTTCCAGGGCTATAATACCAAGTGCTTAACAGGTTTCTGTTGTTAAAATATTAATGGCTACACCCAGATCAACTAAAGTATTGGGAAAAGAGAGACCATATATCTGAACTGTCACTATGGGGTTTCCAGGATCTTCATACTTTGGAGTTTCCCCTCCCAAGAGTAAATCAAATAAGGTCCCTACAACGTGAATGGTGGGTGAGGTTTTTTCTTTCCTCGCAGGCTTCTTTACACATAGCTCTTTAATTGTTTTAGCATAGATGGGCATGCCTTGAATGGACTAGAGAGAGATTTTAATACAAAGATTTTTCAATTCCCCTACAAGATCGAAATCTAGATAAACAATAGATTTGGGTATCGTTAACCTTCTGAGGAACGAGGGAGAAGTGATTGTAAGTCTTTCAAGATCTTCATGTTGATATGTCTCTTCTCCTTGTTTTAGTTTGGTATTAATTACAAGTGGTGGTATATGTACAAGTGGGGTTTCAATTTCGATTGAGGGTTGATCCCTGTTTTCCTGAGGGGTGATGATACGGCCTGACCTGAATATGAGTTCATTACATTCTTTCTGGTCAACCTCATAATCTAAGCTTTCAATAATCTACACCATCTGGACTGGTCTGTTATTAGGATTTGGATTCGGTTGAGCTGGAAATTGAGGCCGCAAAAGAGGTTGGGGATTTTTTTGTAATGTATAAGGTGTTGATATTGCAGGTTGAGGCTGAGGAGCTGCCCGCATAGGTGCATTAGATATCCCTAGAGATCACTACCAATTTGTAGAACAATTCGGATTTTGAGAGGTAGAGGCATGCCACTGGGATTGATAGGGATTCTCCTGCTAAACATGAGTAAAAGGAGAATTTGGCCAGCCATTACCCAAAAAAAGATTGCGTTGGCCAGGATGTCATAGGGAATGGCTGGGTTTGCCAACTTGGGTAGGGTGATTGGCCCTTCCATGTTGTCCCAAGGTTCTGTTTCTAATTAAACTACGAAGAAGGAAAGAACTAGGATGTGTCTTGTGTCATACCTGTAGGTTTAGCCTGCCATTGTCGACACTAGTTCATCTGATATACTGGCTCTGTTTCATCTTCTGCTTCCTTGAATACTACTTTCAACCTCGACAATGATTGACATTGTTCAGTGGCATGCTCTTTAGTACAGATAGCGCATGTCTACACCATGTCTAATGGGCATTCCCATTGGCTGTGCTTCTTTTGACAACGTGGACAGAATATGGCCAAGTTTTGTTCTGCTAAGGCTTGTTTTTGTTTAGCTTGTAAGACGTCCAACTGCATTGTGAGAGTGCCCAAGATGTCTGTCTTAAAACATTCCAGGAGGTTACCGATTTCCATCCATGTTACGCCTCCACTGTGTGGTTTGCTTCCCCTACTCATGGGATCTTGGCTTCCTGCTCCTGTACGTGTGCTTCCTCATGAACACCTAATACAAAAGTGAATGATTTCATCATAATCTTCCTGAGAAATATCTCCTTTTCCCATTAAGTTTAGAGTTTCTACCCATTCCTCTTTCATTCCTTTAATTAAGATAGCTCTTAGGACTTCTTTTGGTAAGGCAGTGTGTGGAGACCTCTGCAAATTATGATTAAATCATTCTACATATTCTTCTAGTGTTTCTTTATCTTTTGCAGTCATCTTAAAAATTTCATCTTTTAGTTCCCTAGTCTTACAAATGTCCTGGTATCTTTTGACGAAGGAGGTTTTCATCTCATCCCAAGAATTAATAGTTCACCCACCTAGACCCATAAACCATCTTAAGGCTGCTCTTTTCGAAGTGGAATGGAACAGTTTTAGCTTTTGGGGGTCAGTGGTGTAGTCATACCCTCTACATAGGACATCAAACTCAGACAGGAAAGCATCAGGATCCTCTGTGATCATCCCATGGAAAGTTGGGATGCTCTATAGAGGAATAGCCTTCATGGGGGCATTGGCCACTTGGTCGACTATGGGGTACTTTAATGTCAAGGTTTGACCTTGAGGTGGTTGATCTGCCATTTGGTCAAAGATGTGCCAATAGCCTATGGGGATTTCAAGGGGTGCTTTTTGAGTAAGCAGAGGATTAGCAACTCGAGCTGGCTTTGCAGTACTACCTAGATCTAGGATCATAGGAGATCCTTGTTTAGACAACTGTGATTCTGCCTTAGCAGTCCCACTAGTTTCTCCTTCTCCTTCTCTTAAGTTACAAGATTTTCCCTCTTGTAGAGGATCAGAATGTAAACTTATTGTAGCTTGAAGACTCTGTTCTAATCCTCCAACTTGGCTTTGAGTCTCAGCGTAAGTTGTAGATGCTGAGCCTATTGCTTGAGGGATAACAGTAGAACATTTTCTAGGTATTGCCTGGAATCCTACGAATGCTTGAGACTCCGCTTTTCTTACGATTTCGTATATAAAGGTTGTTCTCCCAAGGTTCACTAATCCTTTGGGTTTCGTGGATTTAGGTGGGGGTTTCTACTCTTTTTCTATCTTTCTATTCCTAGTCATTCATAAAAACCAATTCCTATTTAACCTCTAAGCCTTTGCTGAAAAGCAGGCTGGTAAGCAAGCACTTTACTTGCTAGGTACGTAGGTTCTTACCTTCCATTTTTAAAACCCAATTATTTCACAACAAGATAAAAGGAAATCACTTGAAACACTCTCCCCAGAAATGGCGCCAAAATGTTGGTGCACTAAGATGTCTTTTTTACAGGCAATCTTAATTCCTACATTAATTGTCAACCCAAGTTAAGTCTTTTTATGTCAAGAGTGTCAGCACAATCTATGCAGTGAATTCAGAGGTTAGCTAAAGGTAAATCGTTGCAATCACTAATAACTATATTTTCAACTTAAGTCACACAACTCTTAAAGAAATAACTAAGGGAAAAATAACTCTGAAAGAACTCTTAACACACTCTGCAATTTCGTCTACTTATTCCAAAATTAAATGAATCAGAATGCGAATGCAAAGAATCATGCTTGGCAATATTCAAATAGAATTAAAGCTAACTCACTCAATCAAGAAAGAGAACTGTAACAACTGAACAACAATATTAATCTATCGCAAATCAGAATTGAACGGAAAATCCTAATTGAATGATTGAATGACAATTTTCAATTGAACAGCAATCTCGATCGAACGACAATTCTTAATTGAACGACAATCAAGAAAACACGATAAATGACTTCTAAACAACAATTGTTTTCTGTCAGCAGACTATGGAAATTAATTAACACTATCTCTAAGATCTATGGTATCATAACTTAGAAGGAACAACAATCTACTCTGAAACTAATATAACCAATCAAAGAAAAGCATTATTCAGATACATCACATGACTAAGTATGAATCGAAATGAACAACAATATGAATTGAAATCGTCAATCCTCACGATAAGTGAAATAATATTAACTAAATACTAACAATCAATAAATATTCAAATGGAAAGATTATAACACAAGAAAGCAGTAGAACTTCTCTTAACTAGGCCCAAAGTTGCTAGAAGTCTCTGCTAAGGAATACTCAGAATATAAGTGAAGGTCAAACGCGGTCTTTCATTAATATGAGTAACCAAATTACAACATCACTGAGATAATAGTAGGATATGTCTCAAAAATAATGATTATACATTACATAAGTCTGAACTGAACTTCATTTGCCTTTCGGCCTTATATATAATAGTAAGAGAGAAAACTAGATAAAAGAGAATCCTTAGGATCAGGGGATCCTGAGGATTTCGAAATAGATAATTTGATTCTGTCATGAAATAGTATTTGTCTACCTGGTCTCTCACTTCCTTGCTTGTGTCGGATGTTCTCTTTCCCTTTTACGGTCTGGTTCTTCTCTGTCAAATGAATGGAAATTGACCAATCCACATATTTTGCACACAAGGATAGTAAAAAGTCAGTTTCCAGTGCAATATTTATCTAAATTGTTACCAAGTTCTTTCATCCAACTTTAGTTGTAATTTCCTTTATTTCAGTTCATAAACAGAGATAATCATGTAAGGATAAATACGAAATAAAGCAATTACTGAGGAGAAAATATAAATTTCTTTGACCCAACAGTAGCCTCATCGGTAACTCCTTGATCCAGACATCCGAAATACCGAGGGTTAACCCCTCTATATGATCATGTAACTCTGCTAGTGTCTCGGTCAAATCCAAATCCTGGAGAACTGCTCTTCCAACATTTCTCCGCGTTGGTTCATCCGCCTCCTGTTGATGACCCATTAGTCGAACAATACCAACATATGTATGCATGATAACATTCTTAGTTTAGTCTTGGAAACATCTAAAACACAAAAACATGTAAAAACTTAAAAAGTTAAAATACACTTGGTCAAAATAATTTACCTATAGCACCCCATTGAGAACCCACTCATAACCTCAAATATGGATTTCCATGAAAGTTCATCCCTGCATATGGATGCTCCTTGATGACAAAGTGTTGTTGACTGATCCAAATGAAGAATGCAAAAGGAAATGAGATTGATGATTGACCATCATGTCAAGCCATCAACTCAATCCATCTCTACATATGTGGATCTCTAGGACCAGTCAAACTTAGTGACACATGCTGAGGTTGTATCAATGGAATTCTCTCTAAGGTAAAGGCAATCAAGATTGAACCATACCTAAAATTCTTCATCTTACCTCTCTTTACTTTGGTCAGTTGCTCTTTCATCGAAGAGAGAACTGCCTCACACCAATTGAATGTAGTTGGCTCAAGGCACTCAAGCGCAAACTGCATGTATGATATGTTCACCAGATGAAGTGTCGCACTACCCGCCTACTTTGTGATAGTGAAAAGGATTGTTCACAAGGGAAAATCACGAACATCCCTGATGTTGATCTTCCCATCCTTGCTAGGCTATGTACCTGGCCAACAGAACTGTCGAATGCAGTCCCTCACTGATTCACAACCACGAGAAGATCCTGAAAGAGATATGGGGGCACCATGTCTCAACAATCTTGTAATGAAGTAAACATCATCGATCAATATAGGGAGCACTTTTCCCCCTATGTGAAAAGCCTGATCCGGTGGATCCCATGAATGAACTAGGAACTGCAATAGTTCTAATTATTGCCTCATCCCGGACAACCTGAAGTATTTGAGTAACCCACAGTCTTTGAGAGCCTCAATAGTACCCAGATCATTTAGGGCAACCATATCCTATTCTTCATGCTCTATTTCACGCTAAGTTATAGTCATTTTGATCTGATCAAAGCCTGAAATCAAAACATAAGCTTAGTTAGGATCCATTTCATGCAAAAAATTGAAGAGTTTTTGGGCAAAACAGGAGAAACAAATTTCTCAATTGCACCCAGCGCAGCCCAGGCCTTGAGACAGTGCACTGCAGAGCAGATACCTGATGAGCCTCATCATTGGGTAATTATATGGGCCTTAATTCACCTCCTATCTTAGTCAAACCAACTTTTCTCACAACTTATTACATGTTTTTTATTATATTTTGTTTATGAGATGAGTTAGAGTTGGATATGATGCCTAGTGGACTAATATGCATTGAATGCAAGATTGAAGGAGAAAATCAAGGAATTTTGGCAAATACTAAGGTTAAAACTCGAATGGGACAAGGGAGAGGGATTGTAGGAGGTAAATCCTCCTCATTTACTTCTCCCCCATTCGAATATTCCTCCATCCATCACACCAGCTCAGAGTGCAAGTAGCCAAGCCATGAGGATTAGAAGGCAACCGAGAAAGTGAGAGACAAAGAGCTAGTTTATCTCGAGTTTGGAAGCCAAGCCTCCCTAATTTTAAGGAAGTCATTGGGGAATTCAATTCTATAAGTAGAGAGGCCTAGAGCCTCATTAGTATTCGAATTTTTGTTGTAAAACTCTAAGCTATTTTCGAGCTCCAGACTTGTGCAAGTTTTATTGATGTAATTTTCTATTTTGGTAATAAGAATGAGTTTTGTTTTGAGCCAGCACTGAGTTAACTCGAAAGGATGAAGCTCTTGGGTTAGGGCCAAACCCTAGAAGCCAAGGCTCCTCTTTCTTGTATATGTGTGTTTAGATTAATCTCATAGCTTCATTGCTAATTTTCTTTTAGATGTGTTTTAATTGCAAGTAGTGTAGATTGGATTGGTTGTTTATTAGTCTACTTCCATTCGTGCCTTTCTTCAGTATCAAGTTAGCAGGGATAAAAGGAGTACCAAAAGGTTTTCAGTGGGCATCTTGGCCTCATTTCCTCCCTTTGGGATCACGATTTGAGGAAGGGACGCTTGTGTAGCCCCCAAAACATATATTTCTATTTCTTGCATAAGATTTAGAGTTTAATGTATTTAAGTTAGCATTTGATCAGTTTTGAAAAGTAGGATTTCATTTCCATCACTTCTATCTTCACTCTTGTAGTAGATACTATTTGTGCTTTCATTCCCTTTAGCAACTTTCCTCATGCATCATGTAGGAAATTTGTTCATTAATTCTGTTTTTCTAGCTTATGAGAATGCTTCTTATTTACATAGATTTTTGGGAATTATACATGTTTTATGCGAAGCAGGTGCATTAGGAGGAGACATAGACTTCATAGCCACTAGCCACCTTCCACTCCATCTACCATATTCATTCCTTGTTTTCACCATTGCCTTCACTAGTTTTCATCATTTTTCATAGAAATTCTTCCAAGCACATTGAGCGAATCCAACCATCCTCTATCTTTGTTGTTGACTTCTGAGTGATCCTAGACCTTTCCTCACTTCACTCCACCCATATACCACCTTCCATAAGCCTTCCATCACCTCCAACACCTTCCATTTTTCTCTCGGATGTATCCTGTAGGTTTACAGGGAATCCTATAGGTTTCTAGTACATCCTGTAGGTTTTCCTTGGCATGTTTTGAGATCGAATTGAGGGAAAACCTCCAGGAAGTCACCAAGAGCTTCCCAAGGGTGTCCCACACCATCCAACCATCTCCTTACCCTTCCAGCCATCCTCTAACATCCTTAATTCACCTTCCACATCACCAAAAGAAGTTAGTTTGCATACTTGATTTTGCATGAAAAGGCAAAAAGACAAAAACAGATTTATTTCAGTCCCTGTATTTGCACATTATTGATGTTTGATGTTTCTTACTTCCATGCTTATATAGTAGCATTTGGTTCATGTCAATTTAGCACTGCAAAGCATATTTTCTTGGTAGTTAATTAGGAAATAGCGTGATTTAGCATTGAATTTCAGTCTTTTCCATTATTCCAGTAGAGTAGCTCTCCCTTAGAGAAGATTTCCCTTTCTTCCATCAAGAAATCAAGCTTCTTCTAACTCCATAGAAGTCTAGCTTGAAAACCCAAGTGGTCTCTCGCCAACTGAATCATGACAAAAGGTAGAACCATCACTTTTACTTGTGTATACATCATTGTCACCTCCAAGTTTGTATGAACCTCGGGTTAACAAAGTAATGTTGGTAGCCCAAGAGTTGCAACATTCTTGCTGCAATACTGGTGCTCATCACTTTATGGCACCGTTGCCAGGGAGGTGTCTGAGTAATATGTGAATACTTCTTCTTTCTTCTATTTCTTGTCTCTAATATTTTGCCATTAGTTTATTTCTACAAAAGTAATTTAGTTGCTTCCTTTTTCATTCTACATTTTCTTCTTTCCTTTCCATTTTCCAAGCAAGATTTCAATTCAGCAAGTAGTTTTTCATTCAGTCAGTAGTTTTCATCTAATTAGCAATTTCAATTCTGCAAAGTACTTTCCAAGTTTGAAAAAAAAACACAAAACCAACCCAAAAACATTTCCTTTCATGCCTCGTAGGAATAGGGATAACTTAGGGAAATTTTTGCCAAATACCCCCACTGCAGCAAACAACCAACCTTCCCTCTTCTTCAGTGGCTTTGAACTGGAGGAACCCTTAGGTGAGAAACCTAACATATTTGAAGAACCTACAGGGGAAGAAGAAGAAGAAGAAGAACCCATTCCTACTGAACCAATGGCTGCAAGCAGAAATGACAGAGGGAATAGAGAGAGAGAGTTGAGGGTGCCTTCCCCATTATGGAAACCAATGGGTACACTAAGATGAAAAATATAAGCCCCTCTACCCTACCTCATTTGCATGGCTTGACCACAGAAGACCCCGACACTTTCCTATTTGAGTTTGATGTTATATGCCAGACCTATGACTATACAGATGATGAGAAGAAGTTAAACCTATTTCCATCTACCCTCAAGGATGCAGCATTGCACTGGTTCATGGGTTTACCTGGGGATAGCATCACAAATTGGGCTCAGATGCAACAAGCCTTTAACAAAAAGTATCGAGACTACTATCAGTCAAAGGATACTAAAGAGGAAATTTTTAGGATGACCATAAGCAATGATGAATCCCTAGAGGATTACAAAGAAACATTCCAACTTAGTTACAAAAGGGCCAGGTGCACACTCGACCCTGAGTCACTAAAGTTGGTCCTGCTTAGGGGAGTAAGGGAAGATCTTCTAGATACCATACACTTGTTAGCAGGAGGAGATATCTACCAATTACCCTATGAGGATATCAAGACTATCTTTAGAAACCATTCTAGGGCAACTAGGAAAAAGGGTAGGGGTAGTCAAACTATGGTCAGTACATCCTCTTCCAACTCATCCATAAAGGGTGAAATTGGAAACATGCTGGAAGATTTAAAAAGTGAGATGATGCAAACCCTTGCCTTGTAAATGGACACTATGCACATTAAGAGAAAGGAGGAGGAAGCAGAGAGAGCCTTGGCCATTTTTTGTCCTAGATGCACTAGGAGGCACTGTAGGAATGAATGTCCATTGAATTCTATTGCAATTTGCTCAGTCTATGAAGAAAACCACTCCACAGACAAGTTCCGTTCTTTTCCTAGACTCAAAGATGTATATCAAGGAGCTGAAGGGGTCACTGAGTAGCTCTGCTACATAAACCAAAGGAGACTGCATAGGCCTAGACCATACCAGTAGGGCATGCAAGGGTCATCCCATGCATATTACAATCCCAACCAAACCATAGCCATACCTTCTTGGGGATCCCCTGCTCATCCTTCCTGGTCTACACCCCCTCCTTGGTCCTTTGCATCTCAGTATCACTCCCAGCCAGCCAGCCAGTCATTTCAACCATATGCTCTGCCACAACACCAGTGGAATGCATTGCCCCAAGGGTGGAGGCCCCAATATAGCAAAGCTCCAGCTTTATTTCCTCCACCACCTGCCCAGCGAAATCTGAACCCGAGCAACAGACAAACCCAGCAAGTATACAATGGAGAGACATCATATCCAGCTTATGCTGTGGAAATCCAGGAGATTAACCTAAGATCTAGGATAATTATCCTAGATAACCAACCTCCACCTCCACCTAGGGAGGTTAAGGAAGAAAGAGAGGAAAGCATTCGTAAAGTGAATCCACCCTATCCTGACAGATTAACCCAACCACTTCAGCCTACCCCAAAAGAGACTGAACTTCTGGGAGAATTGAAAAATCTATGTGTAAAGATTCCACTTCTCCAAGCAATAAAATATGTTCCTATTTACAATAAGTTGATTAAGGAGAAGTGCTTCAAGCATCTAGGGAGGCGAAGAAAGGATGCCCCTACAACTAATGTCATTAGACAATTGTCCGACTTAATGCTGGGGCAGGTAATCTTTCCAAAGTATTTGGACCCTGGAAGCCCTGTAGCAGATGTGGACATAAATGGCACCATTGTCCCACACACTTTGATCGATCTTGGGGCTGCCATTAATGTGATGACCAAGGACACCATGCTCAAACTCAACCTCCAAGGTTCATTGAGGAAGACCACAACAATTCTGCAACTTGCAGACTGTTCCAGAGTGACCACTGAGGGGATTGTGGAGGATGTGATGGTCTCCATTGACTCTTGGGAGTATCCTGCAGATTTCCTAGTTCTCCAACCTAAGGCTAAGCTTACTGGTTACCCTCTCATCCTTGGGAAACCCTGGTTGGCCACTGCCGATGCTTACACTAGCTGTAGAGTTGGGAATATGACCATCAAGAATGGGCATATGTCCAAGCAGTTAGTCATGTACCCTCTTGCTCAGCCATATCTAGAGCATGATTTACCTTTATGGTTGGAGGAGGAGGAAGAAGATGAAGTTTATTCTGCCCAACTTTATACTTTAGAAACAACCATGGGAGGAGGACAACAAGATGATTAAACACCTACTCCAAATTCCAACTCCCAGTACATTTCCCTTGGAAGAAGTAGTAAAGGAAACCCAGAAAAATCATCCAATTGACCTATGCTTGGCCGATTCCAACCCCCTCCATGTCAAAACCATAGAATTCTGCCTTTAGAGAACTTTGGAAATCAATCCATCTTTTTCTACTCTCCAAGAAGAGAAGTTATGCAACATGCTAAAGGAACGCCTAGTGTGTGCTCACTACATGTACATCAAAGAAGGTTGCATGCCAGTCTAGTCGCCCCAAAGGAGGATGAATCCAACTCTTAAATATATAGTCAAAGAAGAACTGCACAAACTGCTAGATGCAGGATTCATTTACCCTATCTCCGACAGTGAGTGGGTCTCCCCTTTGGTGTTAGTTCCAAATAAAAATGGTAAGTGAAGGATTTTTTTCGATTACAAGGAGTTGAACAAAGCCACAAAGAATGACCATTTTCCTCTACTCTTCATTGACCAAGTGCTAGATGGCCTGGCAGGGAAAACGTTTTTCTCTTTCCTAGATGGATTCAGCGGGTACAACCAAATCCAGATCAGCCCGGAAGACCAGGATAAAACCACCTTCACTTGTCCTTGGGGTAATTTTTCCTATAGGGTCCTTCCTTTTGGCCTATGGAATGCTCTTACCACTTTCTAGAGAGCAGTCTTGAGTATTTTTGCCGAGTTAGTCCATGATGCAGTGGAAATTTATATGGATGATTTTACACCGAATGGCTATGTTTTTCAAGAGGCTTTGTCCAACCTAGGCAAAATACTGCACAAATGCATTGAAATGAACATGTCTCTTTGTCCAGAAAAATGTGAACTCTTGATGACTGCAGGGATCGTGCTAGGTCATTCAATATCTCAACAAGGACTACAGGTGGACCCAAACAAAATAGTTATCATCTAAAGGGTCCCACCTCCTCAAAAGCAGAGAGATGTCAAAAGTTTCGTAGGTTTAGATGGATACTACTGAAGGTTCATAAAGGGCTTCAAAAAGTTTTCCTCTCCTTTATTTGGTTTGTTGGCCAAGGACTCTGAGTTTATATGGTCAAAAAGTTATCAAGAGGCCGTAGACACCCTAAAGAACAAGTTAACCACTGCACCGATTCTCCGAGGCCCAAATTGGGCCCTTCCTTTTCATATTCATGTTGATGCCTCACACAAAGCCATAGGAGTAGCCCTAGGTCAGATAGATGAAAAGTTTCCTTATGCTATCTACTTTATTAGTAAGAATCTGTCAAAGGCTGAACCAAATTACACAGTGACCAACAGGGAACTCCTGGCTGTTATGCATCCATTGAACAAATTTAGGCATTATATTATAGGCTATCAAACATTTGTGCATACTAACCATGCTACAATCAAATATTTAATTAATAAACTAGATGTGAATACTCGAATTATAAGATGGTTACTTTTATTACAACAGTTTGATCTAACTATTGTTGATAAGCCGGGTAAGGAAAATGTTGTTGCAGACTTTTTTGTCTAGATTAAATTTTCCTGTAGGTGAAGAAGAGATGGTTGATTAGCAGTTACCGGATGAGCACTTATTTTCTATTTCAGTTCTCTCTCCATGGTTTGCTGATATAGCAAACTATTTGGTATCTTCATAGTTCCCAACGAACTTGTCCTCCAAAGAAAAAAGAAAGATAGTAAGGAAGAGCACCCCCTTCACTTGGATGGGGGGCAATCTCTTCAAAATTGGCCCAGATCAAATCTTGAGAAGGTGTGTCATGGAGGAGGAATACTTTGACATCCTTCTGACCTATCATGATGGGCCTTGTGGAGGTCACTTTGCAGCAAAGAGGACAACATTCAAAGTGTTACAAGAAGGCTATTATTGGCCCACTCTTCATCAGGATGTGAAAAGATATACTAGTCAATGTCATTGGTGCCAAAGGATGGGAAGGCCAACTCCAAGAG
Organism: Pinus tabuliformis; assembly: GCA_031772625.1. Classification (NCBI taxonomy): domain Eukaryota; kingdom Viridiplantae; phylum Streptophyta; class Pinopsida; order Pinales; family Pinaceae; genus Pinus; species Pinus tabuliformis. The sequence continues at coordinate 864,284,313 of CM062815.1, forward strand.
ATGAAATGCCTCTGCAGCCTCAGGTGACTTTCGAGCCATTTGACAAGCGGGGCATGGACTTCATTGGACCTATTGAACCTCCTTCCAAACAAAAGCAGTACACCATTGTGTGCATTGACTATCTAACTAAGTGGGTTGAAACCAAGGCAATTAAGGCAGCAACAGAAGAGAAGGTAGCTGAGCTCCTCAAGGAGAATGTATTCTACAAATGTGGGTACCCTAGAGAGCTGGTCACAGACCAAGGCAGCCAGTTTACCTCCAACATGATTGAAGACTTGCTCAGCTAGCACAAGATCAAGCATAGAACCTCCACTCCCTATCATCCACAAGCTAATAGACAAGTAGAGGTGACCAATAGAGCGCTGGAGGGCATCTTGACCAAAGTGGTAAGTAGCAACAAGAAGGATTGGGAAGATATACTAGTTGAGGCCAGCTGGGCCTATAATACCACCTGGAAGACCACCACTGGATTCACACCCTATGAGATGGTCTATGGGGAAAATGCCTTGTTGTCCATTGAATTTGAGTATAACACATTAAGGATGGCAACCCAACTAGATCTAGATCTTAGCAGTGCACAAAAAGAGAGATTGCTCTAGTTGAATGGTTTGGATGAGTTCAGAATGCATGCCCTCCTACATATAGAGGTAATTCAACTTCAAAGGAAGATCTGACATGATAAGAACATCAAGGAAAAGCAATTTCAAGAAGGTGATTGGGCTTTGTTATATGATTATAGGTATAAAGACTTCAAGGGAAAGTTAAGGACAAGATGGATAGGACCTTATGTTGTGGAAAGATGCCATGATAATGGTTCAGTGTAGATCAGAACCATAGATGAAGAGGCCATTCCTTTACTTGTTAATGCACACCGACTGAATATTTACAAGAGACCATTGTCAAAACAAGAATTCATTGATGATATCAATAAAACAGTGATGGTAGTGGAGAAAGTTTTAGCTCCTACCTCATCAAATCACTGAGAGAAGAAAAGAGAAAAGAATAAGGACTCATGTGAAAACCTCCATGAGGCGCCTGAGTCCCACTATCGGGTTGAAAACCCCTTGGGGCAGCCCAATGGTGTCAATATATATATATATATATATATATATATATATATATATATATATATATATATATATATATATATATATATATATATATATATATATATATATATAAGAGAGAGAATAAAATGAGAATAAAAAGATCCTTGGGTGAAAACCTCTCTTGAAGCGCCCAGGGAAAACAACTAGGATGAAAACCTCTCAGTGGTAGCCTAGTTGTTTTCAAAAAAGAAAGAAAGAGAAAAAGCATGAAAATTTCTATTTTGCAAGTCAGCAAGAAGGATGATCAGAGAGAAAAGGAGGATCACCAAGAGACCTATTTCAATTATATTTTATTTTTCCACTCATTTTCATTCATCACTCTACCATTTCTCTCATTTTTTCCACTCCTTTCCTTCAATTTACAAGGGGACTGTGTTTTCTACATGATCCCCTGTAAACCTACAGGATCCCCTAAAAACCTATAAGATGATCCTGTAGGAATCACAGTGACCCAGAAATCCTACAGGAAGCAACCCTAAAGGAAAACATGACCTGCTATGCCAATAAAATAGCACCCCTACATCATCATTCCATGACCATACCTATGTCCACCTTCACCACCCCTGCATTCACCCTTAAAAAAATATATCAGTTTCAAACAAAAAAAAAATCACAGTCTTCGAAAAAGAAGGAAACAGAGAGAAATAGGGAGCATCACCTGAGTATTCCTCATCCTCCACACTCCTAGTCTCCCTCTCCATCCATGTCACCATCCTCAAACTCCCAGCAAAAGGTATGATTAAGAGTTCTGAGGCAGAAGCAACTACAGGACATCCTGTAGGAAATCCTATAGCAGCCTATCCCATAGAATACAAATCATAAGAACAACCAACTTCCAACATGATGATCCAAGAGCAGAAGGGACTCCAAAGTAGCAGCATTACCATCATCTTCAACACTAGGTACCTGCACCACAAAAAAAATCATCAAAAAACAACAAAAAAGGGAAGAAGAATAGCATGCAGCGAATACACATAGCAAGCACCTTCGGTCTTCAACCACTACAACAAGGTATTAAGCACCACAGGTAAGTATCATGATCACTCTCTCATGTTGATCTAGGTGGATGTTGGTGGCCACCCACCTATACCATTTGGACCCCCACAATTGTCTCTTTCAGCTTTTTCAGTTTCCTAAATTATACCACAGTTTACTATTTTTAGCAGTTTTTCGGGTCCTGAACTTTTGGGGCCATTTTTAGGCCCTAAAAGACGTTTTTTGGGAAATTTGGGGGCAACATGGGTCCATGGACTAATGTTGCCCTTCCCAAAGTTGTAGTTCTCGGATAGATCTTTCTAATGAGCTATTGTACGCGTCAAACGGAGATCGTATGCCAAAGTTACGACCCGGGAAGTTGATGTACCAACTTACCCAAAACGGGGCCCACAATTTGGCGTTTCATCTTCTAGCGTTAGGTTTTGGGCTTTTAAGGGTTTTCCATTGTTTCTCAGCAATAAATAGGCCTTCGAGCCTCATGGAATTCCCGCATAACTTTGTAAGCATTATCCTCTAACAAACATCTGAGTAAGACACCTACAACATGTTTCCAATATAATGTACTATCAATAATGCAAAACTTAACTGTTTTTAATTTTAGAAATCTAGCCTTTCTTTTGGATAATCCAGGAGGAGCATTTAAATTGAATAGAACATACAAAAGGTCTGCATACCAGGGGGAGTTTATATATGCTTCATCTATTTCTGGAGTCTCCAGTTCCTCAAGATCGTCAAAAGAAAATACATGTTGATATCTAATGCTTTAAAATTTGATTCAGCCATCAATTTGGCTAATCCCTGTCCTTTAATCAACTTGGTGGGCTTGATTTCAATCTCATATTCTAGAATCACAACTATCCATTTGCCTCTCTTCCCATCAAGTCCATTTTGTGTGAGAATATATTTGATAACTACATTAGGCACATAAGCAATGATATGAGAATGTAAAATGTAAACTCTGAAATCCTTTATTGCTTTGACAAGAGCAAATGCCTGTTTCTCCATGATATTATACTTCAAAGAAGCATCTCTCAGAGCTTTGCTAAATAATGCTATTGGCTATTCATATCCTTCTTTATTTTTCTGTAATAGCACAACAACAATAGTATGTTCAAATGCACAAGAACAGATAATAAAATCTTTAGTGAAATCCGGGCTGATCAAAATTGGAGCTTGTGTTAATGCATGTTTGACTGGATCAAAATATTGTTTGACCTCAACATTCCATTTAATTTCTATGTCTTTCTTGAGCATATTTGTTATATTTATGATTAGTTCAACAAGATTTGGTATAAATCTTCTAAAAAAATGATTTTTCCAATAAAATATTGAAGTTCTTTCATTTTTCTTGGATGACTAATTTAAGGATACCTTCAATCCTACTGGGGTCAATTTCGATTCCATCTTTGGAGATGATGTGGCCGAAAATTTTTCCTTCTTCAAGACCAAAAAATGTCTTCTTGGGATTTAGTGAGATACCAAACTTTCCGCATTTTTCAAATACTCTTCTTAGATGTGCTAGGTGTTCTTCACCAGTCTTTGAAAAAACAGTGATGTCATCGAGATAAGTTACAATGAAATGCCCAATTTCATCTCAAAAAGGAATGTCCATTGCTCTCTGGAAAGTAGCACCAACACTCATTAATCCAAAGGGAATTTTCACATACATGAAAGCTCCCCAAGGAGTAGTAAAAGTTTTTTATCTTAATCATCAGGATGCACCAAAACTTGATTATACCCTGAAAAACCATCTAACAAGGAGATGCTACTGGAACCCACTACCTTTTGCAGTATGTGTTCCATCTTTGGTAAGGGATAGTTGTCCTTTAGGGAAACCTTGTTTAAATTCCTAAAGTCAATGCACAATCTTATTTCACCAGTTTTCTTCCTTGTAGGCACAATATTGGATACCCATTTAGAATATCTAATTGGGACCATGATCTTATCATTATACATTTTCTTGATTTCCTTTTCCACCAGTGGCATTAGGACAAGGTTTATCCTACGCAGTTTCTGTTTAAATGGTTTTCGGTCTTCTCTAATTGGAATTTTATGTTGTATGATGCTAGTATCATAAGCTTTTAAATTCTCATAGCTCTAAGCAAATAAATCAATGAATTCTTTGAACAGAGCTATATACTTTTGTGTAGCCATGAGAGGCAATGATTTTGACAATTTTATGATTTTGGGGTTTAACTCATTGCCTATGTTGCATTCCTCAATGTTCATTCTTGTTGGTTCCATTTTTGGCTTTCTAGCAACGTCATTAAAGTTGAACAACTCTTCTAAAGGGGCAAGCCATCTAGGCAAAACATTATCTTTGAGTTGTAGTACTTTGAATTCCTGTTTTTTTGGATCTTTATGTATTTCAGTTTTATGTATAGTTTTACTTGCAGAGATTTTACCATCAGAAACACTAGGTTGCTCTATACCACTATGCACATCAGTTTGACTGTCTAGTTCATCTTCCAAATCTGTGTTACTATCCTCAAATTCATCTTTTGATTGCAAAAAACTCTCAATTTGTTTATCATTTCCAAAAACTTGCCAGTATCTCATGTTATCAGGCAGTGCAGGACGGTGTTTCACTTCAACTGTGTATTGTTTATTTGGATGAGGTAATTTGCAGGTGCTGGATGGAAAACATAATCTGTTGGCTAGGGAATTATGGAGCCTAGGGATAACAACAAGGTCATACTCTTCAAATGTTTTGAGAAAATCAATCACAACATTTCGGTATTCTCTCAATCTAGGATGTTTTGTAGAGTATTGTCCTTTAATTTTTTTTATGATTAGTTCTAAATCTCCTTGAACATAAATTCTTTTAGCACCTACTTTTTTAAGTAGTTTCAAGCCTAATAGTAATGCCTCATATTCTGCTATGTTGTTTGTGCACAAAAAATTCAATTTGTAAGAATGACCTTCAGCTTGATTAGTTTTTGAATTGTATAGCTAGACTCCTACCCCTGATCTTGTTTTACCACATGAGCCATCAAAAGTCATATTCCAGAGAGGTTCTGTTTCAGGGTCCTATTGGATAATGGGTATTTGGGTGTCATGTCCTTCATTAAGATCATTTTCTGCCTGAGTGACCTGTGTATCTATGTCTCCATCATTGTACAGTATGAAGGAATCAAGATCAGTATGGATAGAGTAGAGGGGATAGTTGTCTGGCTTTTCTTGGCTACTCACCATATATTTCATTAAGGTTTCTCTATACAATCTCCTTGGTTCGCCAAATAGGGTGTCATGTCCTTCATTAAGATCATTTTCTGCCTGAGTGACCTGTGTATCTGTGTCTCCATCATTGTACAGTATGGAGATATCAAAGATCAGTATGGATAGAGTAGAGGGGATAGTTGTCTGGCTTTTCTTGGCTACTCACCATATATTTCATTAAGGTTTCTCTATACAGTCTCCTTGGTTGGCCAAATACTAGTATTGTAGCATACATCATATCCATTTGAAGTGTTCCTTGTAACTTAGCTACCTAAGAACATGAAATTAAGATCCCATACTTAGGTGGAATGTCTGCTACTACTATGCCCATGACTAAACTTTTTGCTGGTATCTAGGATAATATGACACAGAGGTCCTTAATAAGACCTAGACACCTAACCTTTATAGATATTTGTATGGTCTAGCCATTTCAAGCCCAAGTGTTTCCATAACAGTCTTTGGCATGAGATTATGTGATGCACCTAAATCCAACATGGCGTTATGGAGTATATTTTCATGAATATTAAGGCTGATATAAAATGGAGGAACACCTCCTTCTTTAGGTTTTCCATCAACTTTTGTCTGAAACAGAAGCTTAGGTTGGTCGTCATTCAAGTTCACTGTATCAATGTTTTCCCCTATGTTGAGTACCTGTAGGGCTTGAGACCTATACACATTCTTGTTTATCAGTTTAGTGAGAGGGATAGAAATTTTGAGTTTCGCAAGTTCATTTTGAATACTAAATGGTGTTTGAATTTTAAGCATATTTGAGAAATCACCTCTTTCAGCCACTACTTTGGTGACAGGTTCAGTTTGTTGACTTGTACTAGGGATATCAGTTCGGATAGATTTAATAGAAACATCAATGGTTTTCCTGGTAACATTCTCTTTTTTCTTCTTTTTTGAACTGTTTACATTTTTCTTAGAGCTTTCAACTATTTTCTTGAGATCAGGCTCAGTAGTATTCTTAGTAGGGAAATCAACATTCTTTTTGTTTGAGTTATCATTGTTTTTTTTACTTCTAATATTATACTATCTATGGACTTCTAATATGGCATTCTCAAATCCATGTTTATAGTCATCAGACTCTTCAGATTCCAACTTTGTTTGTGCTAACAAGAACAATTCATGTTCTTCTTGTGTAAGAAAAACAAAACTATCTTCATTTGTCCCCATTAAATTAATCTGATTTTCCTCAACTTCTTCAACCACACCTACATCTTCATCAACATAATTTTCTTGAAATGAAGGCCTAATTTGTTGATCTAGGACTCTTTGGTCTCTTTTTCTAATTTGTGGAGTGTTTCTTCTGGGATTTGGATTTTGGTTCTGTTGAACAGGTTGGTTTTCCCTAGGGACACTTCTCTCATTCAAACTTATCCTCTCCATCATTCTTTCCATGGTCCTTAGTAAATAATCAATCTTAGCATTTGCTGCAGAAGTTCAAGCTTCTTCTCTTATTGTCACCCTTCTTTGAATTTTCATCCTAGCTCTTTTTACTTGTAAATTTGCTTCTACACTCACGACATCTCTTTGCATCGCTTCTAATGTTGGAGAATTCCTTTCCCTAAGCTGGTAGGACATATCTGTATCAAAGCCATCTGGGAATTTTATCAAGGCTAAATCCTGAGGTGGTTTAAGATTTACAGATATTGCATTATAGGTATTGTTGAATCTAGCACAATAGTCCCAAACACTTTCACCTACTTCCCTTTTAATATTTTCATATTTTGATAGAATTTGTAGAGGATTATTTTTGACTTCCCATCTATAAACAAAGGTTTGGTGGAACACAGGGAGATCATTTATACTATTCACAGACAAAGATTTAAACCATTTCCGAACTTCTCCTCCTAAACTTTGAGAAAACATTATGAGCTTAACACTTTCTTCGTCTACCTCTTGCAGGTCAAAACAATCATTCATTTTATCTACATGTTGTTGGGATGTTAAAGGACCTGTCCCATCAAATAGTGTGATTCTAGACTGATAGTCTTGTGTCATATTGGCCAATGGTCCTGGAAACACCAAAGGAGCATACCTAGCTGCCATGATTGGTGGTGGTGGAGGACAACTTGAAGGAAGTTGAATAGTAGATGAGGTCGGACTAGTACTAGGTGGAAATGAGAGTAAAGGAATTTGAGTAACCTTATGTTTAAGGATGAAAGAAGGGGTGGGAATTATGGTGGCAGTAGGACTTGGTGACTGAATATGTGTAGATTGAGATGTGAAGAAAGAAGTTGCTATGTTTAAAGTGGTTAATTATACTGAACATTGAAGGTAAGCATCATCGATTTCGAAGGTGAGATCTGTCACTAGATCTTGCAAAGTATAAAAATGCTATAAGAGATGAAGATCTGATTCAGTTTATGAAGAAAGTTCTCTCATTGGGCTCTTTGGCAAGATAGATGGATCAAAGATAATATGATCTTTCCAATTATTTGATTTAGTCCTGAATAAGCCTTGTTCAAAGTGTAGATCCAATTGGATATCCTAAAACGAAACAAATTTTTCAGGGAGTGAGTTGGCTCTGTGAAGAAATCTGTTACTTGTCTAAGTTTCAGTTCAAGGTGTTTTCCTTAAGATATTTTCAGGATTTTCCACTATGGTAGGAGGATTTGGATCTGGTTGGGATCTAGTAGAGATTCTTTTGGGAGCCACTGTTCAGATCTAAAACAAAGACAAACTAAAAATACAAGAGTATAAAGAAAAGAAATCTTAGGAATATTCTTATCATACAAATATTTTTGACTGGGAACTCTGAATTCGAATGAAATGACAAATTTTCATTAGATCCCCAGTATGGTCGCTACTATGTTATCGCTCTATGATTTTTAAGATTGGCAAGATAAAATCATAAAGGATACATCAAACCATTTAGGATCCTAGGATCTGGCCCTCCTAGAATCAAATAGGGCTCTCTCTGTATATTTCCATATTTATCTTTATTTCGAGAGTTTTAATGCATTAGGCTAGCTATAATGGTGAAAGGGTTTTATTACTTGATTGCTTGATTGTTTGTTTCTTTGGTTGAGGCAGGTTAGATTTAAATCCTTTCCATTGGGCTATGGAGTCAAAAGCTCAGTAGTAACATCAAATTTTCTAGAGCATTTGCAAGGAAAGCTAACTATCTTTACTGGATCTAAAAGCAGAATGAAAAATGAGATGACAAAATAGTGAAATCAGTAATGATTAAAAAGAAATTAAGTATTTCTTAACCATACATCAGAAGAAAAAATTTAGATAATAATCATAGATAGAAGTAAGGTGCTCCAACAACATATCTTAATCTAGAATTTATGCTTTACAATAAGATTTAATGATGCATAATGAATAAAACAACAATATATTTGACACGGAAAGAAGGCATCACCAGGTTAAAAACAACTCAAGTATCTTGCAAACCGTATTTTATTATTGATGCTCCAGATCAAATATTACAGTGCTCTAAAAGAAAGATTGTTCAAATAACTCGGGTCCAACCCATAATACTTCCAAGTCATGAAGTATTTAACAAAAACATACAATGATTTCCTTATACACTTGGCAATTTGTTATTAATTACAATGAAAGAAAATTTCACTAGTGTAACCACGAAGTGGCCACGATGAGATAACTTGGACATCTGGTCCTTTTTTTCCGAGATGTTGTTGCTGAGTAATTAATTTTGCTATAGTGTCTCGACTGACTTGGTTGGGTGCTGAATCAGATCTGCGCTATTCGTTCAATCATCCTTGTCTTGTTCCTCTTGGTAATCACACAAATCATTCCATTCCTCTTCATCCGGATTCTTGACCTTGATTAACCTACGGTATATTTCATCAGCTTCAGTGTATCGTGCAAAAGTGGGTTTTACTATAAAAGCATGCTTTAGTTCATGCTCGATATAGATTGGATTGTTGATAGCTTCCAGCAATGATTTTCCTGTTATGTTGCCTTTGACATTGGAGAGATTTGCAACATCCTTGTCTATGCCTTGGAGTCTCTTGACATAGTCTTCTTTGGCAATGAGTTTGTCATTAATGACAAAAAAAGAAGGGAGACCTTTCTGGGTTAAAGGCTCAATTCTGTTGAAAAACGTGTTCACTGTTAGCTCCAAATTCTGGAATTTTTCTTCTAGCTGTACATTCAGGTTCTTCTTAGTCAACACCTTTTTTACCTGAAGAATAGTTTTTGTCTTGTCTGCTACTCCCAGCTCTTCTAGCTCATACCTGTTCCTTGAATTAATAAATTTAATGATTATGTTGGCTATTGCTTGCATGTATCCCAGCTCTAGATTAGTAGATTAAATAGCTTCTTTAGATTTTTCATCTAACTCCTTCTGTTCAAAGATAATTTGTGTGTTGGGCCAAATTTCATTCATGCCATTGACGATGTTGTTCTATATGATCTCTTTCACTCTTCCTAGAGTGTTACGAATGGATGATTCTTTTTCAAATTTTTGCAACTTTTTGATCAAGGTCTTTGCCCTCTGCATCTCTACGAAATGTGCACTTTCGTCTCTTTTGATTTGATCCTGCAGAATATTGACTTGGGTTTCTAGTCTCTTGATCTCCTCAGTTTGAAGATTCATACTCTCCATGGATCTGGATAGCTGTTCTGTATTGCTTCCTGTACCTGTAGCAGTAGTTATTGGAGTGGTTGTAGGAATAGATGTGAGAGAAAGAGCCTCCATAGTGATGCTGGCCAACTGTGCCTCTTTTTCCTTCTCTTGTACCATCTTCTCCATCCATGCTTCCATTTGTTTAATTTGGAGAGACTGCTCCATTATTAATTTCATCATTTCGGGCTTCTAACTCTCTGTTTCCTCTATCTCTTTGGTTAAGGGATCATGTGTTGCAGGTATTTTGAGTTGCTTCTTCAAAGGTGCTATATCCATATCCTTTTTCTTAATTATTTATTCTACTGCTTTTACATATGAGGGATCATATCCAATTCTCACTACTAAGTCTTCCAAAGACTTAATTCTATTGTCCTTTCATTGGGATGAAATATTTTCCATCTTTAGCTGAGATTGGGCATTTGATAAAGCCACCTGCATTTTAAATAGATTCATGGAAGTATTGGTTAGAGTAGAGGAGATCATTTCACATGTTTGCTTGTGTATTTCTAGCTTATCAATAGGATGAATGTTCTTGGCATCAAACTCAAAAGAGGTCTATTTGTAATCAACTGTAGTTTTAGGCTCTGTTATCTATGCTTCCAAGAATGCCATATGCATTTTGCCTTTTTTTGAATCAAACGATGAGAGGATTCTACCTTGAGAAGTTTCACTTTGCTTCTAGAATTGAGCATAAGTTCTCTTTTTCAACATCTCATTTCTGATCTCAATCTCCCTGAAAGTGTCAAATATGGTTTCCTCCTTTTCTCTAGTTACATTTGTAAATGTGGAAACTTGAAGAGACTATTTCCTTTCTGAAGTTGGAGTGGTAGGAAGAGATTGACCTCTGGTTGGAGATGAATCACGAATATCACTACAATTAATGATTGTTTGTTGTGGTGATTCCTTGCCTATGTCGATGTGCATCATGGCCCTTTTCCTAAATTTCAATTTGAATTCGTTCATAGAAGTATCAGTCCCTGGTGACTGATCTTCTCTTGGCCTTTTCCCAGTTGCTCCCTTTTCTTATTTCTTGCCCTTGTTTGATCTGTATTTTGTACTCTGTATTTCTTGCTACCTAGGAGTCTATGTACTTGATGAAGTAATTACTTGTTCCTCAGCCTCTTGTAGTTTTTCAGGCATTCACTCAATCTGGTTCATAAATTTCTCTATTTCAGGCCTTTGAGTATGAATGTAGGGTGTTGATTTGTTCTCTACCCTTTTCATGGAGATGATGCCCCATGGGTTATAGGACCATGTGAAACTGTGAGTGAACTTCATTTCCTTCAATTTCTTGTCTGCCTCCTCACCTGCTACCCTGATGTTGCAAATGAAGGGACTAATCTGGTATTTGATCCTAAATTGTGACTTTTTCTTTGCTCCTACAAAATTCACTTCATCTGCATTGATCATTTTCCTGGTATATTCAAGTGTAAAGATCCTCATGGGGAGGAACTTTGGAAGCTTGTAAGGGGTCAACTCACATCCATATACTCTTAATTTTGTATAATTTTGGTAGAAGTACCAATCTCTTGTTCTTGCTTGGTCTATCAACTACATGATCCTTTTAATTTCTTCACCAATTCTGGGTTCTATAGTCCCATTGAGGAGGCTCATAGCTAGGTGAACAAACATTTCTACAAATGTTTTATAGGTGAAGTCATTTTGATCCTTCATCACTAAGGTTGTCCAGAAAATGACAAATTGGGGTTCACCTTCTTCATTTAACTTGCTCATTGCAAATTTATAAAGTTCTCATGGATGGCATCTGCCAGAAATTGGCTGAAATTGAATAAGAAAGAGGGCTTTGATTCTACTAATAATATGGACAGGAAACCTAATAACCTCATCAAGCCACTAATCTAAATAGTAGCCTAGCAAATATGAAAGTATAATGATTATATGTCTGGTCTTATCAGGGAAAGCATGGGAGGAATAAGGAGGATTCTTGCTAGGCAGTGGAGTTTGTTTAGTCATGAAGATTTTTAAGGTTTTGGCTCTTTTGATAAAGTCTAGTGTTTGATACATTTCACTGAGGATCTCATGGGAAAAGGGAGTGGTTCCTTCAATGCTAGGAGCCTGCATCATTTACATAATAGATTTGGCATTAATGGTAAACAATATGTGTCCTGCTGAGGTGATCACTGCCCTTTGTTGTGTGTTATAGCATCAGTGGCATTTTCTTATTAGTTCTGGGCAGCGATGGGTTTTGGGAAAGATATAGAAATGAAAATTGGTATCCCAAAGCCCTATGTCATCCAATTCATCAAAAAATTTGTCCTCACACCAGCAGTAGATGTCAAAGAGATCGAATTTTGAAAGTGTCTCATGTATTTTGAAGTCTCTCTCTACCAGTGGAATGTGGTCCAAGTCCACTAGCGGTTGCACCATTGGAATGAACACCTCCTGTTCTTTCCTCTTTGGTGGCATGGCTGTCTTCTACAAATTTTGAACCTGAATTGTGTTGTATTTGCAGTTGAACTGCAATAGAAAGGGATGAGAATAAACAGGAACTCAGAGAAGGAAAAATAAAGGGAATGAACAGGAAGTGGGATTCAAGAAGGGGAATGTTTGATCAATGCAGAAAAATGGAGCCTTCTACAACTGTGTTGTTTTTCCAGTGTGCTCACTACTTTCTCTGTGTATGCCTAAATGAATCTTGAATCGCACCTGTAAGTAGACAGAGCACATTAAATTTTGTAAATGGGTGGGAAATGGTGCATTTGTAGCTTTAGGAGTATTTTCGTTGGATTGGCCTAAAGTGGCGTGGGTCCATTGGCTAACGGTCTAGCCAATTGAATGCGCAACGGCATAACATGGGAAGGAGGCGATAGGCGGATGGGACAGAGTGGCGTCGCGGGGTGGCCGGATTGGTGAACAGTCACAAAGGAGTAGGTGGTTTAGTTGAATGGGGAAACCACTTTTCAGGGGGCCCTTGGAGTGGTAAGTGGAATGAGTAGGGGAGGGTGCGAAATTACGATAGTGTGACACATAAGGGGCCCAAAACCACTGATTTCAGACCCCCCACCTCCATTAACTTTCGGAGGCTGAGGTGGGGCTGGAAAATCATATGGGTCATTGGATCATATGGTGGGTGTGGAGATTAGATGAGAGGTGAGGGGTGGGTAATATTTGATATGATGGGTACGTGGGTGGTGGGGTAGGAAAATTAATAGGGAGGTTGAGTATAGGAGTATAAGATTAAGTTAGGAATAAAATATGAAACCCGTTTCCACCTTTTTAATTTCTTTTTCCAACTTTAGGAAAAACATGAACTATGTCATAGAACATTAAAAGAACTTTTCATGTCTTTTTCCTTTGTAATTATTTTCAACCTACCTACCCTTTATTTTTCTAATCTAACATTTTTTTCCTTTTTGCACTGGCAGGGTGCATTTAGACTTGCAGACCCATTTTCACTTTCTCTTTTTTATTTCTAACCTACTCTATCACTTATCTCTTCCATTGGTCCAGATTGAACAGTTGAACCAATTTCATTTCTACCTAGCTATTTATTTTGCAAGCTTAAACTATTTGGTAGATATTTATTTTCTACCCTATCAACAGAAATTGAAATTTGTTCAATCATGCTTAGATTGTATGAATTGAACAGCATTTGGGGTTTTCTTCTAATTTTTTCTTTTGTTCTTTTTCTCTTTTTTTTATACCCTCTTTTCATTCCTTTTCTTTTCTCTTTTTTTTTTTTGAAATAAATTGAATATTGGAATCTATGAACAATTTGAAATCTGCAAACTATGAAATACTCAATCACCTTGAGATCCTATAAATTATAGGACCCTAACACAACACATTCAACATGTTTTTTTAATGTATCTTCAATTTTTATCAATGTGGTTTTTCTCAAAATTATGCATAATGGGTACTTTTTGGATGTGGAATTTAGTTATGCATTCAAGGAGAGTATATACTTTAAGTTTGAGCAAACCTATAAGGAGATAAGCCAAAAATACAATAAAAGATGTAGTTCTATTGTTTACCCTCCAAAATTCATAAGTCTTATTCTATTATTTTATTATTTTTTCTTAGGAAGCCACTTTTAGGCTGAAATTTCCTCTAATGTTTGCATTTGTTCTTCACCACTCCACTTCGCAGGCTCTTGTTACAAGAGTTGTACACTTTCTTTCCCGTTCCTTCATTTCCTTTGCTTTATTTTTTATTTTCCATTGAAATATTTAACATAAACCCTTCAAATGTTCCCATGCCGACCCTGCTACATTTTACATTTCCTTCAACCCTTCATGCTACATGTCTTGCTTAAATAATAAACCAAATTTGAAGATTTCAAATATTTCTCCTTTCATAGTCTTTTCTTGGGAATCAATTTTCTTGATCCCATGAGTGATACGGGACAGACTCATTTAAAAAAAATATAAGCCCTCATTATTTTATTTACTCCATATATTTACTATTTCAATAGACTAGACATGTGTCCTTCTCACACTACAAAACTACCTCTTATCTGCTCTGTTTTTTGGAGTATCTTGACATTCGTAGATGTCGTATGATGTGTTGAATTTCGTAGAGCTCTATGAAAGCTTATAAATACCCTTTGATAGGAATATTTTAAGAAATTAAAATTACCAACCCCAACAAAAAGTATGAATTTCCAACTAGCTTGTGGCCTAAGGGTAAAGTGTAGAATTTCCTAGACTTCCAGTGAATTTATGGTCTTCAAGTTCCATCCTCACTGAAAACAATGCGACAACAACAATTTGTAGAGTTGATTAACCTACATTTTGTATAGTGCTTTGAAGGCATTGAATTTTATAATATGGATATTGTAACCACCCCTTCCACATTTACCTAAATTCATCGCCCTGTTAGGATAAACATAAGATGAAGAGTTACTATGACATGACCCGAGCTCTAAGCTCTAGTTAAGGAAGTCGGGCCAACAATCTAGCCATAAACTGATAACTCACAAAATTCGCCAGGGCTACAGGACACTCAAGGTCCAAGGGACCACCTAAGTTGAACAAACCCTAATTTGGGGTCTTTTTCACTGAGCTAGACTCCCAAATTAATGCATGACAAGGCTTGGGTGTGATTATAGGCCTCCAACCGCATGCACAACACTTCCTGAGTGTGGTTGTGACCCAACTCGCCTAGTTCAGAGGGTGCGATCCCAAGATTTGAGCCACAATTTCAAGTGATCCTCCAGACCACTGCCCAAAATTGCCTGAGACTTTCCATAACCATAATAGACATAAAAAAAAGCTAAACTTTCAAACTTGGAGGCAGAACTTGACCTAGATTACCTACAACACACTTGTCATTTCATCGAACACATGGAAAACATGTAAACTATAGGTCATGAATGCATGTATAATCATAATAGTATCATATTCATCTAAGAACCACCAAGAAGGACCTATGCCCTATCCACATCGCTGCACCAACACTTATTAGTCCATGCATTCATCATCTAATAAAAAATAAATAATTCATGACAAGAGCCATAAATGTTACTCATCATATAACCAACAAAAAAACCATGGAAACTCAACCATAATATCACCAACATAATCACTAAAAACATACATGAATCATTGTATAAGAATACCTTTTATTAATATATGAAAACATCCAACCAAATCAGGGACATCCATGTACCACCCAACCATAGATTGTGTTGAACCAAGTCTTTCTTTCATCCAAATACCCACACACCATATTCAAATCGTGAACGTGGGATCTCATGGAAAAAACCAAGACAAAATCAAACCAAGGCTTCTAAAGGCCATATCACCTCAACCCTCATCCACAGTGATTCCACCTCCATGGTCAAACATCACTAACACCAACCAGATCAATCTCTAACCATGTTGTCCAAGGCTCTAGGAATTGGTAACTCAATCCACAACCTTCTAGGGCTCCATAGAATTTTTCCAACTTGTCTCTAGGGACTAATAACTGAACCCACCAAGGGATCTAGAGAATTTGTCCCAACCTCAGTTCCAGGAATAGTAACTCAACCCAAGCTTTTTTTTCTAAGGCAAGAGACATTCCTTTCATTACTCTTAATCCAAAAAGTATTTACGAAATTTACAGCTGTCCACCCAACCATGTGGACCTCGAACAGGTTTGATCACCCCTAGAGGTAGGGCCTCAAATCTTTGACTAAGACTCGACAAAGGATCAAAAAGGGAAGACGGGCCAAAGATGAACCTGCCAAAGCTTCTACTTAAGACCCCACCACCAACTTAAAAACCGTGACTATCCTAGTCACCATTGGACACAACCGTGGAAGAGAAATTTAATTCTTGAAGACGTGCTAACTTTACCTCCCCATCCCAACACCACTACATATGAATCCGATAGCCCAAAAACATATCACTCTGCCCATAAGTTGGAATTCCAACCCGACAAAAATTGACTTTTCTGAAAAGCCGCTCACTGGATAACGCTCCACCCCAACCAAACTGCTCGATAAAATCTGACCGTTGATCAACGCCGCGACAAACAACGGATGAGAACCATATCGCACCGCTGACTTGCCCAAGCTTTACCGTGTGATGAGGGTAGTTTCTCTCCCCCTCCCTCCTCCACGTGTCGTCAGATGTATGGAGTCGCTTTCGATTGACAGAAACCGCCTTGTGACTGAAAGTGGTGCGATCACCCGTAAACCACTTAGGATGCGGTATTTCCTTCCTCCTGGCGAAACCATGGAAAAAATGGTTGCATTCATAATCTTGAGTCTCATTAAAGCACTCTAGAATGTTGAGCACTCCGATCCACTCCACCTTGTCGTGGACAAAGTAAGTGCCACTGGGATTTTCAATGAAACTGTTGGAATGAAGCCAGTTGCCTAGCTTAAGCCAGTGAATACTAAGATTGGAATTATCAGTGCTATTGAAGCCTACCTCAATATGCCTTCCACCTACCTGTTTGACTAAAAAGGGGAGATCCAACTGAGGATAGCTCATTGAGACCTTTCTTTTTCAGTTGTATCCCGAAACACTTCTTTGTCCTCTTCCGCTAGTTTAAGACTGAGAGTTTTCAGGTTGTCATATGGCATTACTTGCCACCCTGTCACCACTTTGCTTTCCTTGCAGCTGACACCTTGGTTGGCCAAGAAATCTACCAGCTTGTTAGCCTTCCTGCGCACATGATTGAACCTGACTGAGAAAATCCCCTGAAGGTGACTTTGAATTCTCTGGAAAACCCGGATTAACTTCCAGTGCTGAGAGACTTTCTCCGGCTCTAAACCACAATTGATTCTTTTAACCGAGTTAATAACTAACTCCGAGTCAACTTCGATGATCACGTTATGGTAGTTTTCCTGCTTCAACAAATCTAAGCATTGCTCCATAGCCATTAATTCCACCATATTATTGGTCGCTCTTCCTAAATGACAATGGAAGAGAGAGAGGATGTTACCTGCTTCATCCCGAAGAGCTCCCCCAAAGCCCGCTATTCCGGGGTTGCCTTTGGAGGCTCCATCTATGTTGAATTTCAAAAAACCTCTTGGAGGGGTTTGCTAGTAATCTTTTTCAAACTCCCTTTTTCTTACTGCTTTGTACTGGCTAAGTGGGGTGATCCCCTGCAGATCTAACAGCCTGAGAGTTCTCAAGCTTGCTCCTATGGGAGGATTTTTAGGAAGATTCCTGATTGTAGACTAACCATCCCCTTGATCTGTTTTAAGATCCGATCGAACATGTGAAGAGCGGGATTATTTTAATTTTTAAATATTCTCTTGTTCCTTTCTTTCCATATGTTCCAAATAATAAAACTTGGCATGAGAGCCCAAGCTAGGCTGAGAACTTCATTATCCTAAAATTTCTCCTCCATCTATTAGGGGTGTTGGTAATACTCTCTTTGTCCCTGTCAGACTGTTGAAAGATGTTGGCAGAAGCATCCCATAGCCTGGAAGTGAAATTACAACTATTGAGAAGATGTTCCATAGTTTCCTCTTGGGCCTCACAAAGCTGGCATATAGAAGGTCCAACTATTTCCCTTTTTCTAATGTTGTCCCAAGTCAAGATTTTCCTTTGAAGAACCAACCACATGAAGAGTTTGATCTTCATCCAACCTTGATGTCTCTAGAGGTTTAGCCAGGTTCTGTTCGGAGCCTGGGTAACCAGCTCAAGGAGAATACTTTTTGCTTCCTTAATGTTGAAGATGCCTTCACTGTTGTTTCCCCATCTGAGTTGGTCTTTCCCTTCAGACACCAAGATCATTCGTTGTTCCAACATTTTTCCAAGAGCCTCAGCTTTTGTTTCCAGCATTCTATCATTCCTGCAATCTATATCCTTCCATGTCCTCCATTTTCCAGTATTGTGGGTATAATCCCAAAAATCTTTCACTCTAGTCAAACCTTGGGTGTCTGTCTCATGCTTAAGGTTCCAAAAATCCTCTCTTAACAGTTTCGGTTCTTGTTGCCATTTGTCCTCCCAGAAAAGAGCAAGATCTCCTTCTCTGATTTCCCAAAAGTTGTTTTGTTGAACTAAACCTTTGTTCCCCCAGGCTTTATTCCAGATGGCAGAGCCTTTAATGTTACCAGACATCCTTATGAGATCAGAGTGATGCCAGGAGTTAGCATATTTTTCTTTCCATATGCTTGCCCATTGTGCCTTGGGATTTTTCACCCACCTCCACCAGAGTTTGGCCCCTAGAACCTTACTTAGGATCTCCTGGTCATCTAGGCCAAGACCCCCATGATTCTTGGGTTTACAGATCTTTTCCCAAGAGACCAAGGCCCACTTCTTTCTAGCTTCCTCTCTGCCCTAGAGAAAGTCTCTTTGGATATTTCTGAATTGCTGTAGAACTTCCTAGGGGGGCGGAAGTGTTGATAGCATGAAAATTGGAATTGATTGGAGCATTGCCTCTATCAGCACCAGTCTGCCTGCTAGGTTTAAGGATCTGCTTGTCCAATTTTTGACTTTATCCTACATTTTGTTGATCAGTGGTTCCCAAATGCTTTTGTGCAGGGGCTTTGTTGTGAGAGGAATTCCTAAATACTTTGAAGGGAGGGAGTCCCTCTAAAATCCAAGAATTCTAGAGATATTTCTCTGAATAGAAATATGAGTATTAAAGAAAAAAAATTTAGATTTGGAGAGGTTAACTTCCATACCTGAAGCCAAGGCAAAATCATACAGAATTTGTTTATACACTCGAGCCTCTTTGACGGTGGGGATACCTTGCAACATGGTGTCATCAACAAATTGTTGATGAGTCAAAGCCTGACCATTCTCCTTTAGTGGAAGACCTTGAATTTTTCCCATAACTCTGGCATGCTTGATAGACCGGCCAAGACCTTCCATCATGAGTATGAATAGGAAGGGAGAAAGCAGATCCCCCTACCTCAGCCCTCTTGAAGGAAGAAAAATATCAGAAGGAGAGCCATTAACCAAAATTGAAAAGCTGGAGGAGGTAACCAAGGCCATTACCCATCTGACCCAGTTGTGATCAAAACCAAACGCCTTTAGCACTTGCCTGATATAGGACCAGTTCACTTTGTCATACGCTTTTGCTATATCCAATTGCAGGATCATACCAGCTCTCCTTGTGCTGGTTAATGAGTGAACCACCTCATGAGCTTGAATAATATTATCCAGAATTTGTCTGTCTTCAACATATCCTGATTGTTCCCCTGAAATTAGAGCAGGCAGTAGAGGTTTAAGTTTGTTGGCCACAACCTTGGATATTATCTTGTATACCACATTGCAAAGTGC
This sequence comes from Pinus tabuliformis, assembly GCA_031772625.1. Lineage (NCBI taxonomy): Eukaryota > Viridiplantae > Streptophyta > Pinopsida > Pinales > Pinaceae > Pinus > Pinus tabuliformis. The sequence goes on from CM062815.1 coordinate 864,303,932, forward strand.
TACGGGTCTGTACCTATCTGGTGTTTGAGCATTTTCCTGTTTAGGGATCAGGGAGATGAAGGAGGTGTTGAGAGCTCTCAAGATAGTTCTGTTTGTCCTGGAGTCTTCCACAACATTCAAAATATCCACTTTTACAATATTCCAGCAAGCTTTAAAGAAATCAACATTGAAGCCATCCGGGCCTGGTGCTTTGCCATTCTGCATTTCGTTGAGAACTTCATTGACCTCTTCTTCAGTCACTGGTCGGTTGAGGTTGAAATTGTCCTCTCTAGACACCAGCTTAGGTATATTCTTTATTAAGTCCTTGATATGATGATCTCTTTCTGGATTACTTTCCCTGGCTATTTCTCGGAAGTGTTGAACTAACACCGCCTCTATCTCTTCATGGGATTGTAGGAGTTGTCCATCCTCCTTTCTTATTGCAGAAATTCTGTTGTGTGCTCTATTCGCCATGGTGGATTTGTGAAAAAAATTTGTGTTACGCTCTCCTTCTTTTAGCCATTGGACTCTAGATTTTTGTCTCCAGAATATTTCCTCTTGTTTACACAAGTTCTCCCAGTCTTGGTGATGTTTCTCCACTAGATCATTTTTGTCTTTATCGAAACCTTTCAAGATCATAGCTTGGTTGAGTTTCTACATTTTGTTTTCAACTGATTTCTTTTCTGCAAAGATATTTCCAAAATCTTTCTTGTTCCATTCCTTAAGCCTCATTTTCATGTGCTTTAATCTTTTATGAAGCATGAACATTCTGGTTCCCTAAATCCGAAGATCTTCTGCCCACCATTTTTCAATATTACTGGTGAAATCTGGGTGTGTAAGCCATATATTCTCAAATCTGAAAGGTACGTTTCGGGGGGTACCTATTCCCTGGATCTCCATTTGAATTGGCCAGTGGTCTGAGCCTCCAACTGCAAGAACACTTGCTACTATTTCCTTTTCTAATAGCATTAGCTCCTCAGAGATAATGAATCTATCTAACTTGGATGCTACTTGAGACTCCCCACCTCTCTTGTTATTCCAAGTGAAGAGGCCATTGTTAGTTTCCACATCCACTAGTTTCATATTCTCTGTAAAGATTTGAAATGCTAAAGAATCTTTACTTAGTGCTCTAGTTCCACCTTTTTTTTCTGAAAGTGATTTTATCATATTGAAATCCCCTCCCAAGATCCAGGGTATTTCGGCATGTCTCTCCCTGAGATTCCCAAGGGAATCTGTCAGCCTGAGTTTCTCCTCTATTCTTTGAGGGCCATACACATTCGTGACTAGATAGGTACTCATGTCCCCTACAGGCTGAATTACTACTGATAAATAATTTCTTGCAGCCTCTGCATCAATTATTTCAATTCTTTGAGGGTTCCAAACAGTGAGAATACCTCCTACCTTATTCTCTGCTTTAACTTCTAGATAATCAAACCCACTAAGCCATTTGCTATGTAGTTGTCTTAACTTTTGAATGGAGCATTTTGTTTCCTGGATAAAAATTATATCTGGAGCAGCCTGTTTCATTCTATTGCTAAGCAATCTCTATTTTCTTTTACTGCCTAGTCCTCTAATATTCCAAGAAATAAACTTCATGATTAAATATTTGTGAAGGAGTAGCTGGTAAGATCTTTCATCTTACCTGAATCTATCATGAGCTTCCCACACTCCATCAGTAGCTCATTCTGCTTTTTTCTGCCTCTCTTTTTTCCTGGATTTCTGGGTGCTAAACCCGGAGTAGATTTTATCGTTTTCACTCCTTCGCTACTCAGCCTGCTCCTGTTTTTAGCTCCCTCTGAACCCTTTTCCTGAGTTTTCCATAAATATAATTGTTGTATTCTATTGAGCTCCTCCTGAGGTAATGATTCTACCCCACCAGATGTACCCTGTATTAAGAATCCTTCCAGATCCAGGTGCTCTCTTTCCAGGATCTCCTGTAGCTCAGTTTCCTCTAGTTCCATTTCACTCTGAGTCATTTCTTGGTCCATCTCTAGTTCTGTATCACTCAACATAGTCCCTATCTGCTTATCATTTACCTGTGTTTGATCACGATTTTCTTCTTTTTCCTTCTCTTCCGTACTTCCTTCATTTGCTTGATTTTCTGTTGTTCTTTCTTCTTCCTCTTCTAGAACTTGGAACTAGTTCCGCCTAACCTGTTGTCCCTCCTTTTGCTGTGGCTTTTGCCCTCTTCTGTTGCCTTTTCCTTTATGTACCTCCTTGTGAAAGCTCTCCGGATCTTTCATTGCATTAGGTTTGCTTTTAGTCTTTGTTTTGCCTAGAGGGCAATCCCTAAGAAGATGGCCATGTTCATGGCATCTGTGACATCTGAATGGAATATGCTCGTAGTCCACCGTTTGAACCCACTTTTCATCAAAAACTTCCAATATAACCTCATCCGGAAGAGCTCCGGATAGATCCATCTCAACACAAATCCTGGCAAAGGAAGTATATTTTCCCCTGTTGGTGGCTTCTGAAGTTGTGACAAACCTACCTATTTTATTGCGTATGGCAGCTAACGATTCAGGTTGCCAGTAGTCAAGCGTTAGAGAATGGAGTCTTACCCAGACTAGGATTGAAGTGAACGTTTCTCATTCCGGGACAAAGTTCATCTTCCATGGCCTCATATAGATACCTGTTGCTGCAAAGAAGAAGGGCCCTCCTTCAAACACTTTGTCTTTATCCTCGATATTTGTGAACACCACGGTATAGAAACCCTTTGACCCAAGGTGTAGCTCAATGCTCCTTTTAGGTTTCTAGTGGTATTTAATCCATGTTTGTAATGATTTTTCTGTGGGCCATAGTCCCATGAATTTACAGATGATTGCATAGGTCTACATGTGCTCCATGTGCGCTTGCAGCACTGGATTATTTAATACAACTTTGGGTGTTATGTCAGCTTTGGTTTTACAATGTCCCTTTTGCTTTTTCTCTTTTGTTTCCTATTGTTTTTCATCTTCCTCCTTGTCTTTAGTGCTACTTTTCTTTTTTATTTTTGCCGCTTCTTCCTCCTCCTCTCGGTTACTCGTGCCTTCTCCCATGAACTTTCTGACTTTTTCTGGGGGCTTCTTGCCCTTATTGGCCACAACCTCCTTGAAGGAGGGAGGAGATCTCCCTCCTGAGCCTCCCTCCATGGATGAAAACTCCCTCTGCAACTCGTAACCCTGGTCCGTCGTTTATTTTCCTGCTCGAGTGCTCAGTGGGCATCCCTTTCGCTAACACAACATGCTCGTAACTCAACCCAAGTTGTTCTAGGGCTTCTAGAATGTTTGTTCGAACTCACAACCATAAGGAATTATAAGCACCAATCAAAAAACAACCAAGTGGAAAACCCACAAAACCATGGCTATCCAGGAAATGGCAAGGAAAGAATAAAACCACTATCAATCTAGGCAATATCCATGCAAATGACAACACGTAACCAAAAAACTGTGTGCATATACCAAGCATCCATAAATTAGCAAGGAAATTACACGTGCAACCTATTACCTACAAAGAAAATAATTGGAATTGTTGATCCACCTGTTCCCTTGCACTTTCCTCCTTTTCTTTGCCTTGTTTCTCCAAATTCAAGTGAATACGAGAGTGCTCCAATCATGCTCCAAGAATGCTCTAAGTGTGATAGAGTATGAGAGAATGAGATAATAAAAGAGAACTCCCAAAATTGAACTGAAAAAAGTTTTGAAATGGTGCTCATAAGCCTTTTTATAATTGAGGCCTATATTTTCTTCATTTTCCTTCAATTTCCCTCTCATGCAAATATTTGTCTCTTCACCTTCATTTTCTCATATTTTTCTTTATTTCATAAGCAAAATGCCAATTATTGCTAGTTTTCCTTTGCTAATGCCTTTACCAATTTATATAGTGATTAATTAATCACCTATGATACCCATCATTATATTTTCCCGAACATTCATCTTGGAATACATGTCCCATGACCTTGGTTTTATATTTATTTACATGAAAATCAACTAGGGGTTGTTACAAACCCCTCCTCCTTCGAGGGACACCATCCTCGGTATTCAATGACACATATGACCAAGAAACCACTAAAAAAAATTACATAGGTCAATGCAGTATTTACAATGACAACTACTACAAACCATGATCAACATGACAAACATGATATTCATACTGCTTATTGGAGCATTATAACACAACTCATTGAGGTATCTACAACAACATCCATATACACATATACATATACCAAAAACACATTTTCTCGAATCAACAAATAATGAAGGAAAAATAACCCGCATCGGATCAACCATCTCCCATGAAGCTTCATCAAACCCGAAGTACGTCCACTACACTTTGACCTGCTCAATTGCTCTGTTCTAGAGCATGAGTTGTTTCCACTGTAATATACATTGTGGTTCTAGGTGGAATTGTCCCTCTAGTTCCACCTAAAATACAAACCAGTCAATCACATTATCAACATCCCACCCATACTTCTTAAGTAATGAAACATGGAAAACATCATAGAAATTCACTATCAGAGGCAGTGCAAGTCAATATACCACTAGTGCAATCCTCTTAAGGATTTTGAAAGGCCTGGAATAACCATGTGTCAACTTGGCACATGATCCAATCCTCAAGGAGATCTTCTTAGGCTTGATGTGCAAGTACACATGTTCCCCAACCTGAAACTCCTTAAATACCCTATGTTGATTTTCATAACTCTTCTTTTTGTCTTGTGTTTCCTTCAAATTCCTTTTAACAACCTGCATTTCCTATTCCATCTCCGCCAACATGCCTCGTCCAATCAGTACTTTGTTCACTCGATCACTCCAAGTAATAGGAGTATTACAACACATCCCATAAAGTGTCTCAAACAACCTCATCTTCAAGGTCTCCTGATACCCATTATTATAAGAAAAATCTACCAGTGGAATATACTCTTCCCACTTTCATTGTTGATGCATGACATACATTCTCATCATGTCCTAAAGACTCCTATTAACCCTCTTTGTTTTTCCATCTAGCTGTATATGATAAGGTGTACTAAAAGCTAACTCTATCCCTTAACATGCAAACAACTATTTCCAAAACCTTGAAGTGAAATTGGCATATTTTTTGGATACAATCTTCTTAGGGACACCATGCAATGTCACTATCTCTCTGATGAAAATTTGAGCTTTTTTAGTAGCTGATTTCGTATTTTCCACATCATCAAATTTTAGAGGGAAAAATAAAAAACTATTTTTTCAACTCGTAATTTCAACTTATCTCCCTACGGGTTTACTCAAATTTCGAGCGAAAACACTCGTTGGATGCATAATTTGATTCCTCATTCAAGGAGTACCCATGTTGCATACTTTCAATGGACCCTATTACATGAAAAATGAGAAATACATGAAAAACATGATTTCAATCACTTTTTTTCATGTATTTCTCATTTTTCGTGTTGCAGGGTCCATCGAAAGTATGCAACATGGGTACTCCTTGGATGAGGAATTAATTTTTTCATCCAATGAGTACTCCCACTCAAAATTTTAGTAGAACCTTAGGGATGTAAGTTTAAAATATGAGTTGAAGATATAGTTTTATTATTTTATTATTTTTTAATCTTTTGACTTTTTGACTCCAAAAATGGTGAATCATCCCCCATGGCTGACATCATCATCTTGAATTCTATTGGTCCTTATAAAGTTTATTTTGGTTGTACATTTTTCTTACGAGGCCCATTTTAGACCTCAAAATTCCCCTATTGAGTTGTGTTGTCTGGATGTCTTCAACAAACCTATAATGAAGTCTATGGAAATGACCTCCCATTTCCACTATGGAATCAAAATTGGTTGTAATAAACCACATGGATGCTCACTCTACTCTTACCTACTAGCAGTTAAAACATCTTGCAATAAAATAATACACCTCTTTCTTCAACTTCGTCCAATTATAGAATTTGTTAATTGTTGTCAATGTCTTTTAATATCCCGGGTGACCTGAATACGGATTAACATGAAATTCTCTCAAAATAAGCTTCTTGAGCTCACCATCATCTGGTATAAAAATCTCGTTCCTAAATCTGACTAAGCCATCTATTGTGATATGATACTCGTCATCCCTATTACCTATACCCTATTACTATAACCCATGCTTAAGTTGTTGGTACCCTTCATCCTACTATCCTTCCTGCAAGATCCGCTCCTACAAGTCTGTCAAATAAGAACTCACTATTGCAATGTGATTTACCTGTACTCTTCTACTGAGAGAATCTACAACCCTATTCTCCTTTCCCTTTATGTATCCGATCTCAAAGTCAAACAAACTTAAAGTGGCCAACCACCTAGATTTTCTGGCATTTAGATTAGGTTGGTCAAACAAGTATCTCAGCCTAGTGTGATCACTCATAAAGACAAGCCTCTTGCCAAGAAGATAGTGTCTCCACATCTTCAATGCATGAATGATAGTTTCCAACTCGAGATCATGAGTCACATAGTTTTACTCGTGCTCATTAAACTTGCTTGACTGATAGCATACTATCTTTCCTCCTTGTATCAGGACTCCACCAATTCCTCTCTTGCAAGAATCTGCACATACCACGAACTCTTTATTTGGATCTTGTTGACGATGTTTGAATTTTGTCAACCAAGGGGGTCTCCCCGATGTGAATTCCCAATTAATCCTCACACTATTTGGAGTAGGAGCCCCATCTGGAGTATCAACCCAACTACCATGTATCCTTATATATCTTCCTTGGCTACAAAGTTTAGTACAAGAGAGTATTACGCAGGCATCTTTGGATCAGCAAGTGAGTATGCCTTGTGAAATGTTCAGCTGCAGAAAGTATCAAAGTCCTTCTACCCAAAGGGGAGATAAAAGTGGGCACTTTAAAGACAAGTAACAATGCTAATCTAGAAAAGGCACACGATCACGTACATAAGAATGAATCATTGATCAACCAGTGAAATAGTTCACAAGGAAGCAATGCTTGTTAAAGAAAATACAACACACCTTCAACAAGACAAGTACCAAATCCACCAAAATTGTTCTATTTCCTTAGTACATATGAAAACAACATACATTGCAAACATTCAAAGAAAAATATTACAGTATTCATGACATATGCATGAAAGTGTGTTGGCTCAACGAGCTTCTGAATTAAGTAAAATTTCAAAGATACATCAAGACAACACACACCACTAGCTCCAACAGTGGAGCATTATAGTAGTCACTCGCTCTTTCAAAACAACAACCTTCCTCTACAATGCCTGGTAGGAGGAGCCAAGGTGAAAACGTCCTTTACATGTACAATGAGGATGTATATATAAAAAATGGGGTTATCATTCACCTCCCTTGTGACTCGTGGACTACCCCCATGACAGTTTGAATTCTCTATGACCTTTCGACTCCCACATGAATTTTCACATTACATGGATAACTCTTGGAATTCCACTTTACATCACATTTCTCAATATAGAATTTACATAATACACAAATGATGACTCATGATAGGACATGAAATGAAACTAATGACATGGGCTACTTGATTATCTGGAAATGTCAAGTTGTCCTTCTTGAAACTTCTTTCTTTCTGTCTTCAATAAGAGATGTATCCAATACTTCATCTTCATGAGAGATATGCTTTGTTATTTGATGCGGGAGCATTCAACTCAAAAGAATCATTATATTTTAGTAGACATAGGGGGGTCTTGTGTTTTAAGGAAGTTGGCTTCCTAAGTGTTGAATTAATGTAATTACTTAGGTTTTGAGTGATTTTAATGAAAATAGGAATTAATTAAGTATTGTGAGGCATATTGTAAATGTTCTCGAATGAAGGGAAAAATGAGAGAATCATGATAGTTGAGAGTTCATATGAATTGATAGCTTTGGAAATTAATTGTAGATCTTGAATTAGGAATTAGTTCATGACTTATAGGGTTGAGATGATTCTTAGGTTTTAGTTGAAATTATTAAGGATCTGAACCGGAAATTGGTTATAGACTCCTTTTGTATAAATGTAAGCCTAAAAGGCATAAAAAGAGTTAGTCAAGTTAGATAGTTAGTTGGTTATCTAGTTAGAGGTTGTGAGTTAGAGGTTTGATTGTAAGCCTATGGGCAAGTAGGAAAACAGAGGCCACTGATTAGAAAATCAGGCTAGAGAGACAGAGAGTCTCATTATGTAATCACTTGTTTATATATATATATATATATATATATATATATATATATATATATATATATATACAGTGAATTTGATTCTGAATTGTGTGGTGTGTATTGGTTAACGGAGTTATGAATTGTTTGTGAATTAGAAGTTTCTGCATAGTATATGCATGTAGGTGGAGTTCAGGCAGAACACAAAGAAGAAGTGATGATAAAGGATTGTGTTGGATCATTGAATTCGATTGAAGGATCAATGTGAAGTTCAGGAGTGACAGTGTTTAAGAGTACGTGGAGTTAAATCAAGAGGGAGTTGTGTTGTAGAACAATCAAAGACTAGAAACCCTGGAGGAACCTAAAACCATAGAGAACTTTGAGAAACCATGTAAAGGCAAAGAAATTAAGGGAATGAAGGAAGGAAGTAAATGTGCACCGGAGCCATTGGATCGTTTAGATCGATGGATATATATGGCGGAAGAAGAATGGTGGAGGAATAGATCTGGATCGTTAGATCAACAAATCCGATAGATTGACGGTGATCAGCAACTGCGGGGGTAGGAAAGTATGGATTTTCTTGATCGTGGTTGAAGTCCCACACTCGCTCCTAGCCATCAATCTCATATTCAACTCATAGATCACAGTCAACTGTGGGGGTTAAGCATGTTTTAATCTGTGTGCTGGTTGAAATCCCGCAAACCCATATATTTGATGGCCTTGTATATCCAACGGATATCGGGTCATAAAGTGATCGAACTTTAAGTTTAGAATCGAACTCGAACATTTATAGATCAAGGATTTTTATTCCTTATCGGCTTTGTAAGGTCGGGTACACATTGCACAAGTGGTACGTCTGATATCGTTTCTGACCGTTAGATCAAGTGTGCCTTGATCAAAAGGTGGAGGATCAGCGATTAGGTTTGTTGGTTAGGTGAACCATTAATCATTGAATTAAATGATGAGATCAATGGTGGAGATTGAAGCCGATAGGACTTGGGCCTGAGTGGACCTGAGAAGTTTATGGACATGAGTTTAAGTTTGTTTGAGTTCTGGAGGATGAATGGAAATCGCACAACAGCCGTTGATCTGAGGAAGTGAAATCAACGGTGGAAGATTGAATGGATAAAGGTGAGTGTCTGAAAATGTGCAAAGGCCATGGATTGGTGAAACGGTAAGGTTAAGTGCGGTTTATGTTATATTTCTATTATAGCTGAATTATAATAGAAATAAAGCAGGATTAATGAATGTTGGGCAGCGGATCCCCCCACAGTATGTTTTTGGGGCTTAAAACCCGAGTTTTAGTCAATGTAATGTAAAGACTCTATGAAGTACGAACGCAGAGCATGAAATTCTAGGATGAGTCATAGGGTTTTCCACCCTAAGAATTGTAAAACAATGTAAAGTTGTGTCGGCCTAACCATGGTCTACAGACCATAAGATTGTATAAATAGAGTGAGGCTCTAAGTGTAAAGATAGTTTTTGGCAAGTAAGAAAGTAATAGACAGATGTGAAGGCATGGATAGAGGATAGAAGTGGAACTGAAGTGTATTGGGTCATAGTAGTAGGAAGAGGCTCTACAACTGAGTGTGCAGAGGCTTAGTAGAGTCCATAGCTGAGTGCGTAGACCCCTATAGCTGAGTCTGCAGGGCGGAGCCGAGAAAGTATTGAACTGAACTTGAAAATGATTATTAATAAAGATAAGTTTGATTCTACATATTGTGCATCTATTTCGTGGATCTGTATTTCAATGTTATGCATTAATGGTATCTATTTGTTTATATGCATGCACTTGATAAACATGGATATGAAGGCTTCTGTATGAAAACCTCTAAGTAATTAGTGAATAGAACCTAAGTAAGGAAGACATGGGTAATTAACACTGGTCGGGCTGCGGCTAGAGCTGCGCGAAGGATGCAAGCGGCTCGCTGGTGCGCGTAGCCCAGTAAGCGTGAAGGTTGAACCGCATACCAATCACCACATATCAAACATCCCTAGAGTACGAAAACTTGGTTCTAGCACCCTCCCATACTACTTCAGGTGAGACCTCAGTCCGCGCTCCACGGGCTGTTGCCAAAAGGGCCAGTAGTACCAGGATTTTATTGGCTAAATCACTTCCGAACCTAGGTTAGGCCCCATGTAGCCAACAAATGGTTCCATTTACGGGACCGGGATCTACATAACGGATGTCTAATGTCGTGCCATTGGAACCCAACACAGAAGGAAATTGAAGAAGATTCACGAGTTTGCGACACAGGAAAGCAGATCTCTGTAGATATCTGAGAAAAGGTGGCTGGATCACTACGTGTATACAGAAATCCATGAGATTTTCTTTGCATCCTTTCCATCTGAGTTGTATGAGTGGATCGCGAGGTTGGCCGACAACCAGGGAAGGTATAGGCTTGACCAGCCGATAGTGTGGACTCCGAAGCTAGCGTGCAGACTTAAAGCCTCAGAGGATAAGATAGTGTGATTTGTGGACCATTATCTCAACCGAATAATAGGAGAATTTATCACTGAGTTCGCAGTGGACACAACCGTCAGTTACAGCAAGGCAGAACGATGTTTTCTCAAGGGACCATGAGGAAAGTATATTAAATCTTTGAATACCGGGATTAAGATGCCCTTATGTGAAAAGTGGGTTATGCGAATAAATTAATGTTTGGGACTACGCGGAGTGGAAGAATCTGCAAAGCAGAAGCAATGAAGAATTAGAAAACAGTCCCTTAATTTCACCCTAGCGGGAGAACGAGGATGAGCTCGTGAAAGTTTCTCCGAGAAGTGCGTCAATTTGAGAAGGCAGTGGATTCCATAGTTACCTCTACCCACCCTGCCACCCGCTTCACCTCCCTCACCCCCATCCCTGCCACTCCACCTCCACCACCTCCACCATTTGGGACGGTGAGCGCGATCAAACTACCGATATTCAGAGTAGGGAATGAGGATCCAAACCAATTCTGGTTCGTGGTAAGAGTAGTATGGGAAGCACAAGGTGTCACGGATGACAATATTAAGAAGGCTACATTGGTGAGCGCACTGCAGGATTGCACATTGACGTGGTACATCAAGAACTCTAACGACCACCCAAACGCAGGGATAACAGAGATCCAGAATGCGTTGAACAGAGAATTTAGCAGGCCTAAATTAGAGACACAGTCAATCATCAGGTTTAAAGAGATCACGATGCTTCCAGGTGAGACCCCTTGGGATATAGAACAAAGGCTGAAGAGTACGATCCGTGAGGCTAATATGACACTAACGAATGTGCAACATCGTGCATGGTTTGTTGCATCTATAACGCCACACTTGAGGACAGCTCTGTCACAATAGAAACTTTCTACCCAGGCCGAAGCGTTGGAGATGGCGATGAGATTGCATGAGACCCCGATACAAGACCCTGGGTTGGGAGTTCAAAAAATCCACGCGCAGCTACAGAATCAATGCGTGGAAATGCAGAGTTTGAAGTAGGATAGGGCACCACGGCCAGAGGCACATGAAGAAGTATGGTGCAATGCAAAGGCCAGGGCCATGATAAGGATCACTGTCCAGTGTTCACGAACTACTTGGTAGGAGGGGGGCCAATGCCGTTGAGACTAGAGGCACAGTGAAGGCCGAGTGTGACACCCGCGTTATGGTGCGCGATTTGTCAGATAGGAGGAAAACACACAACGGATAATTGTCATTTTTTGCAGAAGTATACAAAGACTCCCCAGCTATTGTTTTATAATTTCTACAGGTCGGTAGGCCATGACGAGCGCACTTGTCGTAGCTACTAGTTAGTGATGGATTGGACCCTAGCCTATAGAATGCAGATATAAATGCGAGCCCTCGACCCCGCTGCGGGGATGGTGCGCATTGGATTTTAGGGGTGAGGTTGAGGACAAGGAGGAATGGGACGAGGAAGGGGCTACGGACAATTAATTTGTTACAATTGTGGAGGACCAAGGCACTATGCCCGTGATTGTACGAACCCAACAAGGATATCCTATTTGTACTATGCTAAGTTTGATCATGAAACAATAGATTGTCCTATGTTGATCACACAGATGCACGAAAAATGGGTACTCCAGCCTCCTCCGACTTAGAATATACAAATGATGAGGTCTGAATTGCGCGAAAAAGACCCGAATGTGAACATGATGCTCAAAAGCGGTGTGACCATGGGGGAGGATAAGGGGAAGCAGCCCAAGGAAGATACATGGTTTCGCAAGCCTCCTGCAAAGGAACCTGATTCTGACTTAGAACGCACAAAGGAGACATTCTTGGAAGCTAAGAAGAGCCTCGCGAAGGCCTCCACTTCAGGTAGTAAGGATCAACCAGAGCCAGGGATGGATCCTTCTATGCTTACTACATTCCTGGAGCCATGCTTGAAACTACTGCGTGATATCAAGACGGTTAAAGGACTATTGGAACTGATCAACAGGTGTGCGGGGTTAGGGGAACTGCGTGTAGTCTGAAAATTGGGGAAGCATGCATTACGCATTGGAAGGGAAATGAGATTGACTGCGTAGATTGGTGAGTATGAAATGGATCAGGTAATCCTAGATCTGGGTTCGGACGTGAATGTGTTACCAAAGCAAACATGGGAACGCATGGGCATGCCTGCATTATAGTGGTCCCCTCTTCAATTACGAATGGCGAACCAACAGAAGATTTTTCCCATGGGGAGATTGCAACGAGTAACAGTTGATATTGAAGGCACGACCACACAGACAGATTTTGAAGTGATAGAGATTGTCAATGACAACAATCCCTATCCCACGCTATTAGGAATCGATTGGGTCATTGATATGAACAGAGTCGTCAATCTGACGAAGCGCAAAATGATCTTTTAGAAAAAGTCGCTACGCATAGTAGTCCCACTTGACCCAGCCGAAGGAGCGTGCTACACTAAACCAGTGTGCGACGATGAGAGTGACAGTGAGCTGGATTGTATTTACAAGATAACTGCGCGAGACCAGGATTGGGTGAATCTGGCTACAGATGGGAGAATCTCATGGGAGCTTGAAAGCTCCTGCACTTTGGATTCAGACAAAGAAGTAGAACGATGGCAGAATCAGTTGCATGAAGTGACAACACTGAACTGCAACATGATGGTTAGATCACTACGTTGCATAATAATAGAGGCAAGGGAACTACCAAGATATGATGGATTGACAGCGGTGGATGAATTCCTGGGCAAATATGAAGACACGGTACCCAAACAATAGCGGTTCGACACGTTTAAGTGGGTGTTGCGGGCAACGCCTGCGCGCTAGTGGGGAACACATCAAGGAAATTTTGAGGATTGGTGCTGATGCAAAAGGATGATGCACCTATGGTTTGGAAGCCCCCAGCCTCGAATGAGAGTCGGGTAGCCAGGATCTCTCTCCCCCTTGACAGAGCTTGCAACTCCTCCCCGTACTTAACTCGCTTGGAGAGTACCTGTAGAAACACAGTAACAAAGAACTGTTAAAGCATCTTGATCTATTATAACATAAACATTATATAATCAGATATATAATGAACATACAATAGCATTCACAAATGATAACATTCACAATTGCATAGTCATATGGAAGAAAACTTGAAGAACTTTATTAAATAGAAGGGAGAATTAAAACCCAGTTGTCTAATCCAACATCATCCTCCCAGCTTAAATCCCTCTTCACCTCATGAAATAGCAAGATCACACCAACAATACAATGCTCTTTCCTTAATAATAAACTATCAGCACTTCCTTGCAATTCACAATATTCCAGCCTCCGGATCTCTTAGATGAGGGATCCATTTATAGATGTGTGCAAGGGTGTGAGTCATGTTTGGGGTTTTGATTAGTGACATTCCACTTGTTACAATTGGTTCCACTTGGAGATTTCTTGGATCTCTTACTCATCCTTGGGCGAATTCAGAGAGGTGAGTGTCATAGGAGAAGTTTCTAAAAGATTCCATGAGCAACCACCTAGCAAACTGTCTCGGACATTTTTCAATCCTCACCCATCACACCCTATAGAAGGCCTAATTAGTATGCATTGCACCTTAGCAGTGTACCACTCAGTATGCATCGCACCTGGCCAGTGTCACAATCAGTATGGTTCAATTTAGGCCATTTCTGGATGGTTTCTCAAGTGGAACTTTTGGGGAATGATGTAATCAGATGATGATGCTCTTTTATGGTATGAAACAACTCTTTTAGGGGTTGATGAGCCCTAGTTTATTGACATATATGTTTGTGGTTGAAGTGCCCAAATATGTCAATAACAGTTTCCCCCTAAAGCATGAAGTTGTAAATCCTGATGTCGGGTGAAATGCTTTATCCTGAGGATCTGAGGTTTCGAACTGGAAGGTGACCTGCATAAGTTACAATACAATACATCATCATAATATAGTTTTCATGATCTAGCTAAGGTAGGCATTCCCGTGCTCAGCTTTATAAATTCATTTCATGTACATAGATTAGATGGTTGTCGGGAGATGTAGACTGGTGATTCTTCAGATGTAGAGCCATCATCCCTAGTTTGGATGACTATCTATGTAGCGTCTTTGTACATTTGATGTTTTTATATCCTTGAATATATCACAGCCCGGGATGAATGAAACTAGATCCGAGGTCTTCAAACTCATTCAATCTTCACCTGATGTACAAGTCAATCCATGTGAAGAGATGTTCTGAAGTCGAACATGGAAAGACATCGCCTGATTACCAGCTAATAATGTGAGTTGTTAATAGGTGCGAGAGGAATCACCGATAATGATAATGACCCTCAAGGTACTACAGTACAATTCATGTGGTGTGAATATATGATTCGATGTCGAACACCACGCAAAATCTTTTGGTCAAAGGCCATTGATGTCAACCTGTCGCCAGAAGTGAGAAACTTGCCATTAAGGCATGCAAGCTTCAAAGAATTAAAAGGGGTATTTCTTAGTCAACTTCTTGGATAATGAGCTGATATCGACAAGAAGTGACCCATCGTAGGAGGGCCTTAATGTATCCCACATCTACGACATGAAATGAAGAAAATGATTTTCTGGAGGTGAAAATGGACTGACGACACAAGGTTCAGGAATGGCAGTCATGAAAGATGAAGTTATTGCAGTGGATGAGGCATTAATTGGATTGTGGTTTCTCAATTGAATGACTTCTCTTGAACATGTCAGTGATACTGAGATGGATTGGTAATGCTAACCCCAAAATATGGATGGTGTGAAAGACCAATGGTGAGATGACCAGTAAATGGAATAACCCAACCCAACTCAATAATGGTGATGGAGTGAAAGTTTCATGTTCAAGAGCGACTTTCTACCATAAGTTCTTCAAGTTTCTTCCCTTTTTCCCCAGTCATTGCTGACCAGTACCTCTTTATTTTTGTCAAGCTTGAGGAGGATGACATATGCTTGTTCTATAATTTTCCCTTCAGGCAAACATGTCGGTATGTTTTAACAAGTCTAGCAACATTGAAACTTGGTCTTGTCTAGAATGGACAAGTTTGTTGCTATTTTTTTAACGAGTTTAATGACAAGGATAACTCAGTCCTTTTCATGTTTAGAGAGTTTGAAAACGGACAAAAATAAAACTCTAGAAGCTCTTTTTCGTGAAATAATCCCTTAGGTCCGAAAAAGGATAAAATAATACAAAAGGGATGACTTTTCCGATCACTTTAACGAGCCGAAAAAGACAAGCGCTCGAAATTTTTCGTGAGATAATCCCTCACATCCGAAAAAGTGTAAAATCATACAGGAGGGATGACATTTCCAAGCAATTTAATGAGCTGGAAAGGCCAATTGCTTGACAATATTTTCATATTTAACAAGTCTGAAAAGGGTTTAAAGGAGACTCAATTTTGAGGAACGAGTGGTGTCTAGGGTATCTACTGGTTCTAGGTAATATTGGAACTTCTCAAAACATGGTGAATTCTATGAAGAGGCTAGCTAACAAGACCACTCATCGCAACTGTTCCTCAAAAAGGGTAAACAACCAAGTGGAAGCATATGATCAGCCGAAAGAATGGAGGTGACGAGAGGTACACAACCAAGGCTCAAAAGGTTGATAGAATGGCAATCACAAAGGTTAATTACTGAAGGTGGGTTCATTTTTTGACAAGCTTGAACCATGGAGGAACTATGTTTTTACAAGCTTGAAATGACCAAACTTTGCTTGGATTCGGTAAAACTACAAATTGAAAATGGGAAAAAAGGTTTACATGCCCCCAGCATGATGAAAAGGAGAGTCTCCTATAACCATATGGAAATTACTGTGGTTAGGCAAGATGGTTTCGTCCAGAATAGACAAAACACCTCCTTGGCTTCATCCAGAATAGACAAAGGTGAATGGTGTGATAGACCGGTATGACAGACCAATCACATAACCTACAGGGAAACTTATCTTTACAGCTAGGTGCATCCAGAATAGACAAGGGTGCATGCCCCCTAAGCTTCGTTACATTCACTAGACTACTCATGGCAATCAGGTGGATGGAATGAAGGTTCAAGAGATACCACTGATGTAAAAGGACCATTTAGGGATGATGATTGACTTGGAGCTATGCTTGGACCAAGAAATGAAAGCTGGTCAACGGTGAAAATTTTTCCTTCATGTGGGAAACACATCACTCAGAAGAGTGTTGAAACAATAACTTCCATGTTATAAACATAGTCACGTCCAAGGAGTAGATTGTAATCTAATGGTCCCTGGACCATCATCAAGTTTAGATGAACAATTTTCCTTCTCAAAGTGATCGGTAACTTAGGAAGGATCCCTAACGGTCGACTGGTTCCTTTGTTAAAGCCTAACAGATTCTGTGTTACAAGGATAAGCAATGGTGAACCAAGCGCTTTCCAAGAAGTTGAGGAAAGGACACTCTCTGATGCCCCTTAATCTATAATAGTGCTAGGCACGATCATTTTACGAACTTGTACTATGATCCGGAAAGGTACATAAGAAGGAAGGTGAGATCTTGCTAGCTAATTCCAATCAAAGGAAGTGACTAGACTACTTGGAGGGGGCACTGAATAAATGGAAGAAATAACTTCTTGAGTGACGAGAGCTGGAGGGCTTTCCTCTTATCTAGATGGAACAGGTGGATTACTCCCAAGGTCGTTAGAATCTGAGGTAACATAAATAACTTGAATGGTATCATCTCCACTCTCTTTTGGAAAGGTATGATTTTCTGAAGGTAAAACTGGGTCAACTGTCACCTCGACCTATTGACTTTGGTCGGGTATGGACTCATAAGATTCATTTTCAGAGAGAGTATGGACGGTTGATTTAATTCAGTCATTTTTCAACTAGTAAAAGGACTTGGGGAGAGTTTCCTGTAGCCAGATGGAAGTCGCTGCGGTGACGCGGGACGGTTATCCAATACTCTTTTGGCTTCATCCAAAAAGGGACAAAAGTGAAGGGTATGGATGGTTGATTTAAGTCAGTCATTTTTCAACTAGTAAAGGACTTGGGGAGAGTTTCCTGTATCCAGATGGAAGTCATTGCGGTGATGCGGGATGGTTATCCAATGCTCTTTTGGCTTCATCCAAAAAGGGACAAAGGTGAAGGGTATGGTTCCCTTCATATAACCTACATGGAAACCTAACCTTTCTCGTCTTTCCATGAACTTTTCTATCACTATTCGAAGGTGTGTTATCAACATGATCTCCAGAATTTGATGACACAGGATGTCATGAATGGGGAGACCATTATTTCAAGATCTGAGGAAAGCAAGGACAGTCTTGAGAAAAATGGTCACCCGCACAAATTACGCATGGAAATTTGGGTTTGGGAAGTTTGATGTGCAGATTTTCACCAGATGATGCATTCAAAGCAATGGTTGCTTGGTTGCCCCCTTACTGATTTGGCTTCTTCTTCTTCTCCTTCCCTTTCTTCTTCTTCTCAGCCACTTGGTTACTAGTATCACTACTAGCCAGTATGGTCGCCAATTTGTTTCAGGAAAACTAGTGTCTTTTCAAATGACTAGCCCTCTAGGTTTGGCAACTATCCTAGAAACAACTATTTAAAGCAATTCAATGATTTCTTCTATGCATAATAGATAAGAGAAAGAAAATGGAACCAACCTGGAACTTCCGCTTAATCCATTTGCTTGATCTCTCTCCCCCTTGGCAGAGCTTGCAACTCCTCCCCGTACTTAACGCGCTTGGAGTGTACCTGTAGAAACACAATAACAAAGAACTGTCAAAGCATCTTGATCTATTATAACATAAACATTACAAAATCAAATATATAATGAACATACAATAGCATTCACAAATGATAACATTCACAATTGCACAGTCATATGGAAGAAAAGTTGAAGAACTTTATTAAATAGAATGGAGAATTACAACCCAGTTGTTTGATCCAGCATCATCCTCCCAGCTTCAATCCCTCTTCACCTCATGAAATAGAAAGATCACACCAACAGTACAATGCTCTTTCCTCAATAACAAACTATCAGCACTTCCTTGCAATTCACAATATTCCAACCTCTGGATCTCTTAGATGAGGGATCCATTTATAGATGTGTGCAAGGGTGTGAGTCATCTCTGGGGTTTTGATTAGTGTCATTCCACTTGTTACAATTGGTTCCACTTGGAGATTTCTTGGATCTCTTACTCATCCCTGGGCGAATTTAGAGAGGCAAGTGTCATAGGAGAAGTTTCTAGAAGATTCCATGAGCAACCACCTAGCAAACTGTCTCGGACATTTGTCCATCCTCACCCATCGCACCCTATAGAAGGCCCAATCAGTATGCATCACACCTGAGCAGTGTACCACTCAGTATGTATCGCACCTGGCCAGTGTAGCAGTCAGTATGGTCTAGTTTAGGCCATTTTTGGATGGTTTCTCAAGTGGAACTTTTGGGGAATGATGTAATCATATGACCATGTTATTTTAGGGTATGAAACAACTCTTTAAGGGGTTGATGAGCCCTAGTTTATTGACATATAAGTTTGGGGTTGAAGTGCCCAAATATGTCTATAACACACCTTACCAAACAGAGTAACACGGGGAGCACACTACGTAAGGAGGAATGCACATTGATGACTGTCGCAAGGGTAATTGAGGGGTACCCGCGGATTGGGCTGGAAGGTGAATTGAAGCCTCACATAGGTGGTGCAACCACCTAACTATCCGTAGGAAGCACAGCCTCAGTGCTCCAAGATATTGAAAGAGAGAACGGGACTATAAAAGAGTCTGTATGGGAGCTGCATGATAAGGAGGTTGCGCATAGGATCAACCTATAACAAGGGTCATGTCCATGCATAGGGGGCTGTTCTGCTGCATGGGTAGGCTTGGAAGTGACCGTTGGTGTCACTGTTCATGACAAGATGTCCAGTTTAAGGCAATGAGGAGTGGGCGATGGGCAATTAAGACACGAAGGTAGAACTAGATTTGGAACAATCTGTCGCCAATACCGCATTAATGAGCCGAATGAAGGGGGCACGGTCGAATTTGAATTAAAAAATGCCTATAAATCACAGGTGGCACTCCACCAAACAACCCTTGGAATTTTGAGAATTTAGTTGTTGCACTATCAATTGGGTATTGACATGATGAATTTGGAGGCTTTGAGAGAAAGTTCAGTGTTTGAGACATTGCCAAAGGAGACACAGGATTTCCTGAAAAGAATGATTTCAACAAATGAGGGAGAAGCATAGAGCCCTACGTTGCCGATGGGGGATGCACTGGAAATTACTAAATCTCCCCGGATGCCGAGGCCCAAAAAGGATCCACAGGTAGCAGGATTGGTCCATATGTCTCCGCGAAATCCGTGGTTTTGTAAACTGGGTATGGAAGATAAGGGCAAGACTGTTAATTTTGAGACAGATGATGAGGAAGAGGATCTCCAAGCATTCGTAGAAGAAATTGAGGCAGATGAAGAAATGGAGGAAGACATTCAGCCAGTGCCTGCTGTAGCAAAACTACCCAAGTATGTCCCTTCGCGGAAAGGGAGAGTAAAAGTACCCAAAGATTTGGATCCTGTTAAGAGCACACTCTAAACCCCGCTTCTCCCAGATGGAATTTTGTTTGAAGGATCAGTTCTGTGCCGCGTGCCCACGATGAAATTTGAAGATTGGGACCTTACAGACAGTGAAAAGTTGCCACATTTGGAGACTAGCCAACTCATGAAACAGAGCGAGGAGGGGTCAGTTATAGTGCTAGAACTGCAAAAATGGTTGCGCGGTGTGGAGGCGCCTGAGTTACTCCACCTACTATGGATTCCACACTTTCACCGAGCACCAATCACGATCTTTTTCATCAGGAAACTGCTTTGCCTAGTGCATGATGGGTACTTGTAGCTAGAGGAGCCTATCCCTATCATGACGGAGCTTATTCATAGGATTTCTCGGTTTCCCTGTATGGGATGGGACCCTGTGGAAATAGTTGGCAAAAGAGGAGATTTGGTGCTTGCAGAGGCCATGAAGAAGAAAAAAAAGTTGGAAAAGAAGAAAAGAGGCTACGTAATTAATAGCATTGAAGACAAAGGGGTGGGCGTAGCCACCCAGTTGCTGGCTAGGAAGGTGATGAGAAAATGTCGTGGCAACGAAGTACCAGCGATGGTCGTCGTGCTAGCTGAACAATGTGCAGAGGGGGTACAGTTCAACTGGGCGCAGTTCCTCTGCGAAGAGTTTCTGATGAATTGCAAAGAAGCCCAGGAGTAGGGTAAGACCTTCCGTTATGTGTGGTTGCTCTTATCCATCCTGTTGATTGTAGGGGAATTGCCTGAGGACAGTTAGTTTCCTCCTCTTGAATAGGACTTGCCAGAGGTGGAAAAATACGTGACGCTCTGGGTGACAAAGGATGTCACGTGAATCTGTGAGACCAAGATATTCTGGATACTCATGGAGGCAAGCATTTGGATGTGGATCAACAAAAGGTCACACTATCCCCCACGATGTATGATATTCTGAGGAGCTTTGCAGACTTTAAGGCAGATATGCACAATGTGTATATCAAGGCGCAAAAGGATTCTGAGCAGAACTAGACCAAAATCCTTTTCATTACAATTTATGACGTTGTTTTCATTGTGCTCGACTCATGGCCACCCAAGTGGCACACCCCAGATCTAGTGGCGCGCGATGAGACAACAATACAAAAACAAAAGGATGCCACCAAGCTACTGGCACAATAGAAGCACAATGAGCAGTTGGCCGAGGAAGTAAGGGCTTCCTGCGAGGCCATAGCAGCTACAGGACGGAGCCATAGCAGAACTCCACGCTAGAGAAGGATGCACATTTCAAATGCTCAGTGAATAGCGAATCAAAATCAACGTGATGAATAGCCTACAACGTGATGAAGCATTGGCACAGAATCAACAGCTAGAGCAGATAGTAGAGGAAGCATGTCGCCGCGGCCCAGAGCTAGAAATTGTGATAGGCCTACCAATAGGGGTGCAGATTCACAAATTTCCCAGTGGATTCTTTGAGGCAAAGGAGGAAGAAATGAGGATCTAGCTAGACCTCAACCTTCAGATTGCTAAACTGTGATTAAAGGCGTAGTCATCGACGCCCCCGGAATTTTGGGAATAGCATGCTGATGTTATCAAAAAGGGGTTGGAGGAAATAGGACAGGCAGTGCAGACTTGTACAACGATGTTGGAAGAATCCTTCACGGTCCTCACTTCCCTACAGGAGGAACCCACCATATAGTGTTGGGAAAAAGAGGCATGAGATCTTCAAATGAAAATGATAGTGTGCGCAGGATGGCGCAAACAGTGGTCCTGACCCAGTGGCTCGAAAAGCTACAGCAGGCACAAACATTGCAGAAACAAGTGGATGTCACGCGCCAAAAAGAGGCAGTACTTAAAGCATGTGTCTAGGCTTTATTGATGAGGCCTTCCTCATCACGGCCGACATCGAAGGAAAACTTGCACAAATGAAAGCGATGCATGCTTTAAGATAGGTATTTGACTCTGATAGTGAGCATTCAACCGAGCGAGTAGAGCAAATCTAACAAATGGTAGAGAAGTGCGCTGCGGACCTTCGCATAGCCTAAACATAGTTGGAAGGGCTCCATGCAAGGATCGCCACATAGTGACTCGGGATGAGTCATGATGATTGTGTTGGGGGCCTATTGGGCAGCGAATCCCCCCACAGCATGTTTTTGGGGCTTAAAACCCGAGTTTTGGTCAATGTTATGTAAAGACTCCACGAAGTACGAACGCGGAATGCAAAAGTCTAGGATGAGTCATAGGGTTGTCCGCCCTAAGAATTGTAAAGCAATGTAAAGTTGTGTCGGCGTACCCATGGTCCGCGAACTATGGGATTGTATAAATAGAGCGAGGCTCTAAGTGTAAAGATAGTTTTTGGAAAGTAAGAAAGTAATAGACAGATGCGAAGGCATGGTTAGAGGATAGAAGTGGAGCTGAAGTGTATTGGGTCGTAGTAGTAGGAAGAGGCTCTGCAGGTGAGTGCGCAAAGGCCTAGAGTTGAGTCATGGAAAAGTATTCATATATTGTTTATTTCATTATCATTTTCTTTAGTTATATCCCTTATACACCCTAAAAGTGTTAATATATCAAAGGATTATGGTAAAAATAAGAAATTATCTATCATCACGATTTAGCTAACTGTTATCATGCCTTAAGTAGGAAAAGGACGAAATGGAACAACTGTTGTTCCCTAGCCAGGAAACAGTGTACAAGGAGCAAGCCAAGGATGGAGCACGCTGTTATGGATAAGAACAAAGGAGATCACAACATCAACACAAATATATAAAGTTAAACGAACATGGGATCGATGTTACTATTTTACCCTTCATACCGCTTGGCCATTATAAAAGGCAGCAATTGTAAAGAGAATGGGATTGGAGATTATTCAGAAATTACTATTGTATTTTACTTTGATCATTGACTCTCGTTGTTGAAACAGAGTATGAACTGGCTGTAACTATTTTGCAAATGATTAATATATAATACAATTGTTGTTCCTTCTCTCATACTGAAGTAATCTAGCGGTGTTCACTGGCGGCTAAGGGCCCGAACCTGCTGGATTCACTTGTTGTTCTTGTATCATTCTTTTATGATTTCTTCCATGCGATGGTTTGGTTTGATTTCCATTTATCACATCGCTTTGCTATTTCATATTCCTAGACTTAACGTAATTACTCTGTTTTACATGCTGTAGAAGTATTGGTTCAAGTTGTTATTCAATTACCTGTTTCAGTATTTCCTTATTATTATTTCAGATTTAGTCATTTGAGTTCAGCATTCTATTTCCAATCTAGTAATTTAGTTCAGCGTGCTATCTTGAGATTCTCCACTGTAAAGAGCATTGACTACTACTGTCTATGCTCTCAGACCGAGATCCCTGCTGTTCAGATTAGAAAATACTTTTGGAATATCAATTAGTTAAAAGAGAAATGAGTTATTGTTACTATTTTCTTGACTGGTACTTGAATGAATGTTTGGTTTGGTTTCATTAGCAAGTTAAACTTTCGTTTAATTGTAATTTGAGTTCACTAGCTACATCCATTTATTCTTGTATTTGAAAGCACTGTACTTCAATTTCAAAACATTACTCTTGAGTAAATAGCCACCACACATTGTGTACACTCTTGAAATAGAAAGTCTTGCCCGAATTGATAACTAATGTGAAGATAATTAGGAGTTAAAATGACACCTTTTATACCTCAAGATTTTGGTGCCGTTGCCGGGGAGAGTGTAGCCATTTCTAAGTAGTGTATCTGATGATTGCCTGTTAGGAGAGAATTCGGTATTAAAAATGAAAGGTAAGAACTTGCGTACAGAGCATGTAAAATGCCTGCTCCCCCGCTTGCTTTCCAGCATAATTGTTAAAGAACTTAGGGTAGAAGTAAATATTTGAGTTGTGTGTATGACTAAGAAGAAAAAACCTGAAAATAATCCAAATCCACTACCCAAACCTGATAAAGCTAAGGGACCGGTGACCCTTGGTCGATCAACCTTCATAGACGATATCATTAAGAAAGCTGAATCTTAGCCATCAGTAGGCCCTAGGAAAGTTGCTTCCAGACAACCTACTGGCTCCCTTTGGGCCACAAACTCACCATCTATAGCCTTTGCTGAGGTGCACAGCAAAACAGAAGAAACTGAGCCAAATTTTCTAGAAAATGAAAATTCTTGCCCAATTTCTTTACAAGAAGGGAATTCTAGTAATCTCCGTGAAGGAGGAGGATAAACAGGGGAGACAGAGGAGCCAAGATCTCCTCACAAAATAATTCAAACACTCAATAGCCTAGATAAGGGGAGCGTTGTTAAGTTTATCGAAAAAGAAGCAGGAGAAACTGAGGAGCCAAGATCCCCCAGGTAGTAGTTCAGCAAGGAACACTCATTGTCCCAGACTAGGGGAGTGCTGTTAAGCTCATTCCCATCCCTTCTAGTCATCGTAGGAATAACTCTCTAGAAATCATAGAAGGGTATTGGCACATATTTGATCAAATGGCCCAAAATCAAAAAACACCTCAGACTTCCACACTGCAGTATCCCATTGTTGACACAACAGTTAATGCACCTATGAAAGCCATTCCTCTCCAGAATATTCCTACCTTTCATGGGCTGACATCAGAGGATCTAGAGGCATTTCAATTTGATTTTGATGTATTGTGTCGGGGGTATGACTATACCACCGATCGTCTAAAACTAAAGTTATTTGCCTCCACATTGAAAGGAGCAGTGTTACGATGGTTTATGGGATTAGGTGGGGGCACTATAAATGATTGGGATCAGATGAAAACTGCTTTTCTAAAGAAATATCAGGACTATTGCATATCCAGGGAATTGAAGGATGAGATATTTCAAATGACATCAAGACTTAGTGAAACACTCGAGGAATATGTAGAGCGCTTTCAATACAATCTCCAGAGATCTCCCTATGCATCTTTACCCTTTTCTGATAACGTGTTAAAAACTACACTAATTAAAGGGATGAAAGAACAATGGATTGAAACATTAAACATTATGGGTAAAGGTGATATATATCAGGAAAATTTTGCTGACATCATTAATTTGTGTATCAGGTGTTCAAGAGGCAGCACAAGACTGAAGCTAGCAGAATGTGACACAATCACAAGGGATAACAAAATATCTGGTGGAGGTATAACCCGTGCAGAAATCGACAATTTGCTAGAGGATTTCAAAAATGATTTTCTAGGGACTCTAACAATGCAGTTGGACATTATGCAATCCAAAAAAGCAGAAGTAGAAAAAAAACTTGGTGATATTCTGTCCCAGATGCAGAAAGAAGCGTAGCCACAAAGAGTGCCCGCTGGATACAGTCCAAATTTGTGCCATATGTATGAAATATCATGCCACTGAAAGCTGCCCATCATTCCTAGGATTGAAAGCAGTCTACAAAGAAGCAGAAGAAGAAACAGAACCGGTCTACCTAATAAATCAATGCTACCAGTGGTAGTTGTGACAAACAGGTATGCCTGTTGATCCATCCTCTTCTTTTCAGCCTCCTCAGTATAATGCTCAGCAATATAATGGAACGTGGCAGAATCAGCCACCTTTCCCCAGTTGGCCACAACAACCATTCCATATAACACCATGGCCAAATCAAACCAATTGGCCAAACTTTCCTTACGGTCCACCATTCTGGAAAAAGAACACATGTTCATCACAATGGTCACCCTCCACATCACAGAGTCAAAACTAGTAGTCGAACTACCAAAGAACCACAAATCAGCCATCAAGAACGATCCCCCTATCTCAACCCACACTGCCAGCACCATACACATTGCAACAAAACCCCTAGACCAACTTAAGACCGCAGCTCCCAACCCAACCCAACCCGAACCCCAACAACAGACCGGGTCAATTTGTGCAAGTTATTGAAGGACCAGAACCAGAAACACTGTTAAAGGATTGCATTGACCTTCAATTAAGATTTGGGCATATAATAGAATCAGAGGGGGATAAAAATGTTCAAACTAAAAATCCATTACCTATAGAACAAACACCACAAGAAGAGAATTTGGTTAGACAGAAAACTCATGAACAAGCAACCACCTCTTCTCCATCATTCCCAGAATGAGTAATCATACCTCGCTCAATTGAACACCCTGATTTTGATCTTCTGGGAGAATTGAAAAATTTGTGTATAAAAATACCACTCCTCCAGGCTATCCAAGACATCCCAATTTATGCAAAAACCATCAAGGAGTTATGTATGAAAAAGGCAAAGAGGAAAATAACAACAAATCCAACTATTTATGTAGTCGGTACCTTATCTGATTTACTATCAGGAAGAGAAACACCTGGAAAATATGAGGACCCAGGAAACCCTATAGTCACGGTGCAAATAAATGGATGCTCCTTCCCCAATGCTTTAGTTGATTTAAGAGCAGCAATCAATGTTCTTACAACCACCACTTGTCAAAAGCTTGGAATTACATCATTAGACCCAACCACAACCTTATTGGAGTTGGCTAACCGATTAGTAGTCAAACCAGAAGGCACATTACACAATGTAATGGTGTCTATAGACTCTTGGGAATACCCTGTAGACTTTTTGATCATCAATCCTAGAAACCGACTGGATGGACACCCCTTAATTCTAGGTAGACCTTGGCTAGCAACTGCGGATGCTTACATTAGTTGTTGAATAGGCACCATGACTATAACAAGAGGAAGTAATGTAAAGAATTTAGCCTTATATCCTCCAACTTGGCCAAGTTTAACAATAATCAAAACCAAAAAACAACCTGTATCATACCTAACTGAAAAAATTAGATCACCACTAACCATAGAAGATTCTCTCGAATTTAAAGATAAAACAGAAGATGACATCATTAATGCCTACATTAACCAAGCAGAAGCCGGATCCCATCTAAAATGTCACATGATCGAAGCAGCATTCGATAGCGAAGTAGAAAAAGGTCCCCCAAAAGATACTAATGATCAATGAATACCAACAACCTCTGTTTATAACAGCAAAACTATAGAAATTGAGCCAGGAAAAACTTTGAACATTAAAAAAAACCTGGCTGTTGACCAAGAGCAAAAGCTGGTTCAACTCCTAAGAAAATACAAAGAAGCGTTTGCATGGGATTACCCAGACATGAAAGGAATCGATCCCCAGTTGTGTACTCACCACATATATACAGAAAAGGATGCTAGACCCATTCACCAACCCCAACGCAGATTAAATCCTCATCTTAAAGATATTGTGAAAGATGAATTGCAAAAACTTCTAGATGTAAACTTTATCTACCCAATATCTGATAGCAAGTGGGTCTCTCCATTAGTAGTGGTGTCGAAAAAGAATGGAAAGTGGCGGATATGTGTTGACTATAGAGAACTTAATAAAGCAACCCAGAAAGACCACTTCCCCCTTCCATTCATTGACCAGGTCTTGGACACATTGGCAGGAAAGAAATTCTTTTCTTTCCTAGATGGCTTTAGTGGATACAATCAGATTCAGATTGCCCCTAAAGATTAGGATAAAACTACCTTTACCTACCCTTGGGGAACATTTGCTTACAATGTCTTACCCTTCGGGCTTTGCAATGCACCTGCCACATTTCAGAGGGCTATACTCAACATTTTTTTAGATTTAATAAATGAAGGGCTAGAAGTGTATATGGATGACTTCACACCTTATGGGGATGACTTTGAGCCAGCATTAAAAACATTAGAAAAAGTGCTGCAAAGATGCATTGCCACTAGGCTCTGTTTAAGCCATGAAAAGTGCCATATGATGATGACCGAGGGACTCATCTTAGGTCATTATATCTCAACAACTGGAATACAGGTAGATCTGGCTAAAATTTAGATAATTCTGTTAATACCTACCCCTACCACACAAACATAGGTACGCATTTTTTTGGGATTTTCTGGTTATTATAGAATATTTATAAAGAATTTTTCTGAGATTGCTGCACCATCATATGCACTAACAGGAAATATTGATTTCATTTGGACAAATAAATGTGACAGTGCTTTTGAGGATTTAAAAAGGCTTGTATCAACAACCCCAGTGCTAACGGGTCCAAACTGGGATTTTCCATTCCAGATTTCATCTGATGCTTCAGACACAACAATCAGAGCAGTTCTTGGACAAGAAGAAGATAAAAAGCCATATGCAATATATTATATCAGCAAAAATCTATTTCCTGCTGAATTAAACTATATTATGACTGAAAAAGATTTTTTAGCTGTAATATATGTTGTAAATAAATTTAGACATTATATAACTGGATATCCTTTAGTTTTATATGCAGATCACTCTTCCATTAAATATTTAGCAAATAAACCTATTACAAATGGAAGAGTGACAAGATGGTTCATTCTCTTGCAGGAATTTGACATCACAATTAAGGATCGACCTGGAAAAGAAAACCCTGTAGTTGATTTTCTCTCACGAATGCCAAAGCCAGTTGATGCAGCAGCAGTTGAGGATCAATTTCTTGATGAACATTTATTTGATGTTACTGTCAGAACACCATGGTATGCAAACGTTGAAAATTACTTGGCAGTAGGCAAATTACCCAAGCACCTAATGCCTAATGAAAGAAAACAAATAGTGCAGCACAGTACCCGATTCTCTTGGATCGGGGGCTACTTATTCCACACAGGGGCAGATATGCACATTAGAAGATGTGTCCAAGAAGATGAAGTGTTTGACATTCTAAAAGCATGCCACGATGGGCCATGTGGCAGACATTTTGCAGACTGTAGAACTAGTCACAAAGTCTTACAAACAAGCTATTACTGGCCCACTATCTTTAAAGATGCTAAAAATTTTGTTCAAGCCTGTGATAGCTGCCAGAGGGCGGGATGCCCTAGAAAATCTGATGAGATGCCTCTGAACCCGCAATTAGTAATCGAGCCATTTGAGCGGTGGGCACTAGATTTTATTGGTCCTATTAACCCATCATCCAATCAAAAAACATACATACTGGTTGCAACAAAATATGTTACTAAATGGGTTGAGGCAGAGGCGCTACCAAGAGCTACTAAGGATTCAGTGATACATTTTCTTTTCCAATTATTTGTGCAATATGGCCTGCCGAGAGACATAATTATAGATGGAGGACCGTAATTCGTAGGTAACAAGATTGCTGCAACATTGAGAAATTACCATATTCTTCACAAAATTACAACTCCATACCACCCACAGGCAAATGGCCAAGTAGAAAGTACTAATAAGGTAATTGAGGCAATACTTACAAAACAGTTGCATCACACAGACGTGACTAGGCTTCTAGATTGCTAGAAGCCTTGTGGGCATACCACACAACATGGAGAAATACCATGAGATATTCACCATATTAATTATTCTTTTGTAAAGAACCCATCTTCCCAATCGAATTCGAGATTTAAACATTAAGAATAGCTCAGGAGGTGGGTTTGAATTTAAATGAAGCTCAGATCAATAGATTACAACAAATCAATGAACTAGATGAAATCAGGCTATCATCTCTTCAACACACTGCATTAATCCAACAGCAGAGAGCGAAATGGCATGATTCCCTTATTAAAATAAAGATCTTCCATGAAGGAGATTGGGCACTCCTATATGATTCCACATTCTAGGATTTCCCTAGAAAAATCCAGACCAGATGGTTAGGACCTTATGAGATACAAAAAGTGCATGATAATGGCACCATTACATTGACAACCATTGATGGATCTAGCTATTCTTTTAAAGCGAATGGTCATCGAGTGCGGCTGTATTGCAAACCGCTTAGTAGGGAGTCCTTTTTTCAACAGTTACGGGAAGATTCCACCATGCAAATCCTTGCTAAGGAGGGTAACCTATCCCTAGCATCAACCCACTGAACAATTCATTTGTTTTTAAATTTTGTATATAAACTTTTCTTTCCGAATTCGCTTGTATAAACTGTAATAAATTTTTTGTTTACTTGGGTTGTTCCATTTAAAGAACAACTATTGTTCCCTCCTAAAGAATAGCTGCCATTCCTCTAAAGGAACAATGATTTTTTCTTGTTTTATGCAGAATTTTGTGCTATTTCATTTAAGGAACAACTATTGTTCCTCTTAAGAAACAACAGCCATTCCATTTAAGAAACAATTGTTTTTTGCGTATTTTCCTTTTACTATTTTGTTTAAGGAACAACTATTGTTTCTCTTAAGGAACAACAACCATTCCATTTAAGGAACAACAGCCATTCCATTTAAGGAACAACACTTTTGTACGTATTTTCATTTTGTTGTTCTGTTTAAGGAACAACTGTTGTTCCTATTAAGGAATAGCAACCTTTCCATTTAAGGAACAACACTTTTGCATGTATTTTCTTTTTGCTATTCTGTTTAAGGAACAACTACTGTTCTTCTTAAGGAACAATAGCCATTCCATTTAAGGAACAACACTTTTGCGTGTATTTTCTTTTTGCTGTTCCGTTTAAGGAACAACTACTGTTCCTCTAAAGGAACAACAACCATTCCATTTAAGGAACAACACTTTTGCATGTATTTTCATTTTTCTATTCCATCTAAGGAATAGTTGCTATTCCTCTTAAATAACAGCAGTCGTTCCATTTAAGGAACATTTGTTGTTCCTCTTATGGAACAACAGTCATTCCATTTAAGGAACAACATTTTTGTGTGTGTTTTCTTTATGTTGTTCCATTTAAGGAACAATTGTTGTCCCTCTTAAGGAACAACAACCGTTCCATTTAAGGAAAATCAGTTCTGCATGTGTTTTCTTTGTGCTGCTCCATTTAAGGAACAACTGTTGTTCCTCTTAAGGAACAAAAGCCGTTCCATTTAAGAAACTACAGTTTTGCGGATGTTTTCTTTTTGTTGTTCCATTTAAAGAACAGCTATTGTCCCTCTTAAGGAACAGTAGCCATTCCATTTAAGGAACAAAATATTTGCAGGTGTTGTTCCTCTTAAGGAACAACAGTCTCGCGTGTTTGTTTTTTTGCTATTCCATTTAAGGAACAACTGTTATTCCTCTTAGGGAACAATAGCCATTCCATTTAAGAAACAACAATCTTGCCTGTTTGTATCTTTTTGCTGTTCCATTTAAGGAACAACAGTCTCACGTGTTTGTCCTTTTTTCTGTTTCATTTAAGGAACAACTGCTATTCCTCTTAAGGAACAACAGCTGTTCCGTTTAAGGAACAACAGTTTCGCATGTGTTTCTTTCTGTTGTTCCATTTAAGGAATAGCAATTCCGTTTACATTTTTTTTTGTTGTTCCATTTAAGGAACAGTTGTTGTTCCTCCTAAGGAACAACTGACATTCCTTTTAAGGAACAACAGTTTCATCATGATTTGCTTGTTGTTGTTCCTTCTAAGGAACATCAGTTTCGCTTTGGTTTGTTTTAACATTGTTCCCATGAAGGATCAGCACTTTCGCTTGCGTCCATTTTTCTGTTCCTCTGAAGGGACAACTGCTCTACAGTTTCGTGTGCAACCTTTTGTCTTTCTACTGTTCCTCTTAAGGAACAACAGTTTTGTGTGCAGTTATCTTTTTGTTGTTCCTCTTAAGTAACAACAACAGTTCCTTTTAAGGAACAACACCTCTTTTTGTGTATGCTTTTTTTTTTTTTTTTGGTTGTTCCTCCTAAAGAATAGCACTCTTTCTGAGAAGTTTTTCTTGTGAATATTGTTTCACTCTTCACGATCCTTTGAAGGAAAAAATATAAACACATATGCAAGGATACAAAATTTAAAAGTTACTGGAATAAGCAAATTAAAGAGAAATTATCATCTTTAATGAAATTTCTTTGTATTAATTAGAAAAGGGTAGGACACAACTATCTATATCACTTTGTTTTCCTTATTTTCACTATAACTCAAATTGATTGATTACTTGTACCATGTTGGTTCTTCCCTAATTCTCATAATTCTCTTTGCTTATTATCATTGAATAAGAATAAGGGCATATTTTCTTCTATTGATATGTTCAGACTTCTTCCACCATCCCTACTCTTAAGGAGTGTTGAGCCATCCTCTATATATAAATAGGAAGTGTTATATAAAAGAAAAGAAAAAAAGAAGGAAAGAAAAAAAAAAAAATAGATATATATATATATATATATATATATATATATATATATATATATATATATATATATGTTTACTAACAATTCTATGATTTGTCAGATGGAGGATAGGGGGTCTCATCATGAGCTAGCCTACCATGATCATAAGGAAGCAGTGAAGTGGCATTCCCACTATGGCCACCACACCAGGGATATGATCCAATGGACACATCAGAAAAATAAAAGTCCTTGGAACAAGAGGTCTCATCACGAGCCGACCTGCCCACCTTTCACTCCTTCCCAGTGAATGGCATTGTGATCCATCTGGTTACCAAGCCAGCACAATGGCCTCCATTCTGACATCACAAGGCACTTTCCTAAGTATACATAAAGGATCATGGTTCCAAAGGGTGAAAAAGCAACTCTGTCAAGGTTATAAACACCTGTGGGCAACAGAGCTCTATTGATGGTATTGGAGTCATATTTTTCAACATCAATAGTAATTATAACCCCTTTTCTTATTTCTTTATCTTTATTTCAAAAGAGATTATGTTCCCAATTCCTTTTGAACCTTTATGCATGAAATATCGTTTAAAAAGTCAATCATAACGGTTTAAGTGGAATAATGACCGCATAGCATCTTACCTACATCAGATGTCATTTCCCCTTTTCAAATCACTCCATGGAATCTCTATATTTATTCGTAATTCTCATGCTATGCATCGATTTCAGCAACTCGATATTTTTGTGATCTTGTCATAAATATGTACAACTTGCCATTTTTACCACTATACGATTGCCGTCAATACGTCGTTCCTTCATTTAACTGATCGAAGGCGACCTATCATTTTTCAGGGGGGCGCGGGTGACTTCCAAAGCACTTTTGCATACGTGTTAGTCTTTTATTTGGTTGTATCGGGCTACATGATATCCCATAATAGCAAGTTTTTAATGGTATCTATGTTAAAAAAGTATTATCCGAATTTAACAACTTGTTGTTCCATTGTTGGCTCTATGTATTGCTATGTTACCTATGTTAAAGCTAATAGTGTGTAGAATTTAGACAAAATGGGAGGACGATCAGTACGCAGCGAGCCACAGACACTAGCTGTTTCCGATGCCGCCCGAGAAATTCTAGTACAAGTCGGATGGGTCACATATTTTACACGACTACAGCAACCCAATGGAACTGTGGCTATTGAATTTTTATAGAATTTGCAGGATGATCATTCTATAATAAGAGGAAGGTGAATGACAATAACGGATTCAGTAATAGCGAAGGTGTCTGGATTACCAGCAGACAGACCCATATGGACGCATAAAAAATTGAGGTTGCAAGACACTATTGCCACCTTTCGGGATGAGGGACAGAACTTGATTGTCAAAGGCAAAGGAGTTCAACCCTCATCTCTGGGTGAACCATGGACAAAGTTGGATAGAATCATTTAGAGCTATGTAGAGCTATAAAAAGGGTCTCTTTCACCTCTAATTACCTCACATTAATATGTCAATCTGGGAGCGTTTTTTTATTTCAAAGAGTGTCTCAGTCTGAGGCTATCATTTGCCAGAGTAATGCTAGTATTATAGTGTTCAGAAATACAAGAGTAAATGAATGCTTGTCTACGACTAAACTACTTCAAAAGAGTAAATCACACACTCAGAAGACTAGGCAACTTATCAGTCAAGGGTTCGGTAGCGATAACCCATCCCTTTGGAAACTGATGAAAAGGAAATTAGAGAACAGACCGTGGATCTGGGAGCCAGACAGTAAATGCCAAGGCTCACTACAGCCTTAGATCGTCTCCCACACCAAAATAACAAACGCCAGCAAATGGAATGGCAGATAAGAAAATGGAATAGAAAATAAGAAATTGAACAGCAAGTCTGTAATGGAACAGCAATTCTTAAATGGAACAGTAGCTATGAAATAGAACAACAACTAAGTCTCGCGAGCAGTAACAAACTTAATCTACCAAATCAAATGCATTAATCGTAATCAAACAACAATCTTTCACTCTTAAGGCAGATCGAACAGCACACACCAATGGAACAGTACTGATTACTGATAAGTTATGGAACAACGCTTAAAAACCATATACGCACACAACACGCTTAAAGAGTAATCTGATCCAAATATCAATCTCAGTTAGAAGGAATATGACTGCATTTCAAAATAGAATAGGATCGTTCATCAATTCAACAATAGTAAAGAACATAACTCCCAAGATAAATTCTGTAACGTGAATGTATAGGTGCACATCACAAAAGCTCTGTAATGGGATAGTAACAGTATTCTGATAAGACTAGTAATATTCAATCAACTCTGAAAGGAACAGTAATATGATGCAGAGTCAATACAATAGTTCTGTCTGTGGAAATCTTAATGAATTAAACATAACAGAGCATGTGATGTAAACTTATAAAGCATATCAGATTACCAAATAACGACGATAAGCAAACCACGCAGAAGCCAAATTGTGATAATACAGGAGCAAGTGTCCTCCAGGGTTGGGCCCTTAGCCTCTAGGGGTACACTACTTTAGGTTAATCCAGACTCAGAGATGAAGTAATCACCAAGTTTGTATTAATGCATGAAGCAAAATTACAGTAAACCAGTTCTTATCGAGACTCGATGATCAAAGTTTTGATCTTAATAGAAATTACATAAAAGCGTAATCATGTCTAACTCTCCCTCGAGCTAACAATGCTATCCCTTTTTATAAGGGTGACGGTGGAGATGTCTAAGTACAAAGATAGATAAAACAGCGATCCCTCAGGATCAAGGATCCTCAGGGATTCGCTGAACCGTTAATCCATCTATTTTCTCTCCTGCGCCGAGCTGGTGTCTCCTCCTCCTTTTCAGGGCCAATTCGCTTTGATTTGCTTAGCCTTATTTGCATTCGGTCCCCCGTCAAAGGGACAGTAGTTATCTTGTCCTTGTCCTTTCCTTTGGAACGACAACTTCTCGTTTTCACTCTTCCCTGCATAAGGAAATGACAATTGTCAGCGTTTTAGTCTTGCATATTAAACTCACATGTTTTGTTATAATTCTTTATCGTTTTCCAAGTTCATGATGCAAAAATGTTTGCAAGTTCTACTGAAAAGATACTAAAATGATCATCAAAAGCATACCTTTTTAGTACTCCACACACCCCCTTGCTTACCCTGTTTCATACCCTCATGAAAATGTTGTAGTTGACATGGAAGGCAGTGAGAGAATATGTTGGAGATGGAATCTCATGCAGAGCCCTACAGCCATGATGAGTAACTAGGTAGTCAAAGAAATGGCCTGTCTGACCCTCGGGCATCTCATACAGGGCTTAGTATACGGGTGCAGGGTGCCAAATAATTGGACTCCGGAACCTATATCCTAACCAGGATGGCCCTGCCCTCAAAATGATTTCGCCATAAAGGTGCAAATAGTTGGCAGCTAATTTAAAATTCTCATACTTAAATGGTTCCCTGAGCTGGATATTCGGATTAGAGATTTGATACTGAAATTTAGCTGCATCAGTGGCAAGGTATTTGATAGAAAGAAAGTATTCTAATCCCTGTCGAATGGGTGCCTCATGCATGGGTCCTAATGTTTCAATTACACCCAGAGTCTTCATGAGGTTTCTATGTGCTTTCCACAAATATACTGGGTTCCTAGGCTTAGCCCTTACCCACAAATCTAAGTTGTTTTCTTGCCTCTTGAAAGTATTATAGGCTTTAAGCCATTTAATCTGATTAACCCCAAATGAGATGAATGCCTGCAATTCGATGTCTCCCACAAAAGGGCCAGGGTTTAGCTCAGTCTCCTTGTCTAATACAAGGTTATGTAAATAGAACTCACACAGCAGTCTCTGGAATTTTACCCCGTAGTGCTCACAACAGTCTATAAAATCATTGACAGTGTTAATTTGTATGGGAGCACTTACTTTAACAGCTTTTATTTTTAATTGCAAATACCGTTCCAGTAGAAACAGGGCATAATTTTTGGCAGGGGCCCTACATGCTAAGACGTCATTGTATAAAGAACACAAGGTATCCATCTGCTTGATAACGATATCTAGCCTACGAGTTACCTTTGCAACTTTCTCTTGTTCCTTCCGCCAACCTTCAAAAGCCTGGCTTTCGGATTGATTGACGTTCCTAAGTTGTTGTTGTAGCTCTTCA
This sequence comes from Pinus tabuliformis, assembly GCA_031772625.1. Classification (NCBI taxonomy): domain Eukaryota; kingdom Viridiplantae; phylum Streptophyta; class Pinopsida; order Pinales; family Pinaceae; genus Pinus; species Pinus tabuliformis. Next base: position 864,340,073 of record CM062815.1, read on the forward strand.
TACTTTTCGCGAGGGACCGTTTGCTCTCTAAGATTTTCTGCTTCTTGTTAAGCTTGCTTCAACCCCTTGCGCAGGGTTACTGTTTTTTGGATCTCTTCTCCATGCAGTAGTGGAGACCGGGAGTTTTACCTGAACTTTCCTATTGTGTTGCTTTGAGTTTAGAACCCTTATCACTCCTAAAAGTGGTGCCTCCATCTAAATTTCCTTATCACAGGTCATCATATCATCCATTTCTATTTTAACGTGCATATCAGTCTGTTGATGTTCCTTTTCAAATGGAACAGTAGTTTGTTCCTCAGCATCATTTGGAACAGTAGCTGGGTTTTTGACAGGGTTTTGAATAGCAGGACGAATTCTGATCCTCCGCCCCTTTGCCTTGCGGGGTTTTGCTGGAGTGGTCACCTTTTTCCTTCCTGAAGTCCTTTTTACCCTCTGCCTTGCTTTCAGGATCCTAACCTGCTGGTGGAGTTGGACTATTATGTTCAATAATCTCTGTTGTTCCTTTCGCAATTCTTTGATTTCCAAGATTTCCTTAGAAGGAACAGCAGGCTGTTCACTGTGGCCTGGACTGTGACTAGTCCCCAGATCTTCCTTCTGGGGTGTTTCTTCATTGTTCTGCTCTGGCTATTCTGGGGCAGGAACCCTAACTGGTTCTATCATTTCTTAGGCAGCTTATCTTTCTGCCCCCGCTTCCTCTGGAATTTCTTCAGGTGTTTTCTGATTAGGAACGAATTGTTCCTGTTCAGTATCTTCTATTGTCTCTTTGTCATGAACAGGCAGATTCTCTTCTTCTGCCTCTTTTGCATGTGGTTCTTTGGGTGTATTTTCCTCCTGGGGTTTGTCATGGAGGTCTGATGGACTGGAAGGTTGGCCACATTCACCCATATTGGCCAAGACTTCAGCCAATTCATCTTCTCCCTCTGGGTCCTGTAATGGGCTACCTTCCTGTTGTTCCATTTCCTCCTCCTGCTCGGATTGTTCAGCTTCTGTTTCAGAATGATCGGCTCCTTCTTCATTTTCTTCTTCGGATTGCTCGGCCTCCTCTTCAGATTGCGCGGCCTCTTCTTTCTTTTATGTTTCAGATTGCTCGGCCTCTTCTTCTGGCCGTGAGGGTTGCTCATCTTCAATTTCTACTGGCCGGCTAGTGTTTCCCTGGAGCTTTTCCAGCCTTCCTCGTATTCGTGCTAACCGGACCGATTTCCTGCGTTTTTCTAACTGTTCGGGTGTACCGGTGGCATGCTTACGCTTTGCCAATTCCTTGCATTTTTCTGGCTATTCGGATGTACTAGTGGCATGTTTCTGTTTCGCTAATTCTCTGCGTTTTTCTGGATTCTCTGGTGTGCTGGTGGCATGCTTACGTTTTGGGGATGGTGCTGTCAACCCCCCATCTATCATGGTAATTAGCTCTTCCCAGCTGCTCTGCTGCTGGGTGAGGCTATGACTGACAATTAACCAAATTAACCCATGATGACTAAAAACTGACTCTACATGCTGTGCCTTTTTTATGCTTCGTGAAACGTCATGAAGTAATGAATTCAAAAGTGCAGGTAGATTTACAGAGCATTTCTGCTTTAGAACAGCTAAGAGTTTAAGATGTTGTGGTCTTACCAGGTCTTTTCTACCCTCGCAGGTGATGTAGCTTTGAACAGTCCTTGCCAATTCTGCCCAGGGCTCTCCTAGAGTTGCTGGCAGAACTCCCTTTCCTTTGATTGCCAAGCTCTGGCCCTCGTCCTGGAATATTTCTATAATCTTCTGCAATCTCTCCTTTTTTAACGTCCATACAGGTCCGATGGCTAGTAGTCCTGAGACTTCTGCGATTATGTCATCGGTGACTGTTATCTGTCTCCCCCTCACTGTGGAGTAATCCTCCTGCAAATTTTGCAGGAATTCAATTGCCACTCTCTCGTTAGACTCCTGCAAGCGGTTGAGGTAAGTCAGCCACCCTGCTCTTGGCAGGATTTCCGGGTCACCAGCAGAGACTGTCAACACCTGCGGTTCCCTTCGGATCAATATTCCTCCCATGGTTTTACTGTAAATTCGCAATGGAACGGTAGTTGTTCGTGCTGTTGAAACACAGAGAGGGTAATAGACGCAAGACTTGTTTGAAAAAAACAGAGTATACAACAGAAATGGCTTATGAACAGCAATTCGTGCAGGAAAAATAAAAATAGTATGCCGTTGAGCCATGCCATACCCTAGTACACAATTTTCCCGAATAGTAAGCTGACACGTAATCCAGGTAATAATGAGGTTAACCTCCCCCCCCCGCAATGTGATAGGCTGTCCCAGCCATCAAATAAAGGAGCAGCACCCGCTCTGAAACAGAGTCATAAAGGAATAGCGTATAGAAATATGCCATGTTTACAAAAACAACGAATTACCAAAATCGAGGCGTAGAGTTGGATCGCTTATTACGTAAGAGGCTGTTGTGATATGATGCGAGGCTGAGAGGAGAGGACATCTGTCGTACTTTCTAAATCTCCTGTGGTCATTGTCAATTACTCTGCCATGATTGGTGATAATAGATTTGCATGCGCTATATAATTCGGGAAATGATATATGATTAATTACTAAGGTGTAAGAAACAAAAGGGTGTTAATAACTCACCTATTGGTGTAAATAATGTGACTTCGATACCATTAACAGTGCTCTGCTGCTGACAGGTGTCTATAACCTTGGCAGAGTTGTTTATTTCACCCATAGAACCATGATCCTTTGTGTATACTTAGGGAATGTTGTGTAATGTCAAAATGTAGGCCATTATGCTGGCTTGGTGACCAGTTAACCATAATACCATTCACGAGGAAGGAGCGAAACGTGGGCAGGCCAGCTTGTGATGAGACCTCCTGTTCCAAGGGTTGTTTATTTGATATACCTTTTGGACCATATCCTTGGTGTGGTGGCCATAGTGGGAATACTACTTCGCTTTCGTCCTCATGATCATGGTAGGCTGGCTCTTGATGAGACCCCCTATCCTGCATTTGACAACTTATAACTCATGTTTACTTTTTTTCTTTCTTTTTTTATAAAGTACTTTCCCTTATTTATACACAAGGGGTGGTTCAACACTCCTTAAGAGTAGGAATGGTGGAAGAAGTCTTTAACATCTCAATAGGAAGATATAAACCCTTTGCTCTTATTCCTAAATAATAATCAAAGAGGATGAAAAAAAAGTCGTCATGATGAAGATGAACAATCATAGCAGAATTAGTAGAACAATGACAGCAAAAGATGATAAATAAGTGTGTCCTTCCTTTTGTCCTCTTACCAATGCAGAGCCTTATAAAGATAGCGATTTATGATTAGCTGATTTCAGTATGTTGAGGTTTTGTATCCATTGCATAAATGCATAGTTGTATTCTAAAAGACTTGAAAGAACAGGAGCAATAAGCATCCTTAATTTAGATCAGCAAAAGGGACAAGCTGTTTCATAAGGAGAGCAAAAGCATGCAAGTGGTGTTCCTTTTGGAAAAAGGGCCAACAAGAGACCTCAAATAGCAGAAAATGCAAATGTCGTTCCTTTGAAAAAGGAACAGCAGAACATTCCAATGTCGTTCCTTTGAAAAAGGAACAGCAAAATCAAAAATATGTTGTTCCTTTGGAAAAGGAATAGCAAACACACGGAAATGTCGTTCCTTTTGAAAAAGGAACAACAGGAACCAAAAATGTTGTTCCTTTGGAAAAAGGAACAGCAAACATGCAAAGATGTGGTTCCTTTGGAAAAGGAACAGCGAAAATCGAACATGCTGTTCCTTTGGAAAAGGAACAACAAAACACACAGATATGCCGTTCCTTTGAAAAAGGAACAGCAGAAATCGAAATGTTGTTCCTTTAGAAAAGGAACAGCAGGACAGGAAAATGTCGTTTCTTTGGAAAAGAAACAACACAAAATCAAGAATGTTGTTTCTTTGGAAAAGGAATAGCAGAAACACACAAATGCCATTCCTTTGGAAAAGGAACGGCAAAAATCGAAAATGTTTTTCCTTTGGAAAAGCAACAGCAAAAAACACAAAAATAAAGAAAAAGATCCTAATTACAATGAGATGATTGTTGATCCAACGAAGTTTTCTCTTTTTGAAACAGGAACAGCCGGAAGAAAATGTTGTTCTTTTGAAAAAAAAGAACAGCAAAACATTAATTCAAAAATATGTAGAAAAAATGATTCAAAAGAAAAAAGAACTTATGTACAAATTGTAAAAAGAAATGAATTCCTTAATGAATTACAGGTGAGGAAGACTTCTCTTCCTCCCCCAGAATCTCCATATCAGAGTCTCGGTGTAGCTGCTGGCAAAAGGACTCCCGAGTGAGTGGTTTGCGATAGAGGCGAACTCGGTGGCCATTTGCCTTGAAGGCATATCCAGAACCATCAATAGTGATTAGAGTAAGGGCTCCATTGTCATGTACATTCTGGATTTCGTATGGTCCCAACCAATGAGTCTGGAGTTTCCCAGGGAAGTCCTGAAACCTAGAGTTGTACAACAGAGCCCAGTCTCCCTCGTGGAAGACTTTGTTTTTAATGAGAGCATCATGCCATTTAGCTTGCTTCTGTTGGATCAGGGCAGTATTTTGAAGTGCAGAGAGCCTAATTTCGTCCAATTCATTGATCTGCTACAATCGATTAATCTGTGCCTCACTTAGATCTAAGCCAAATTCCTGTGTTGTCCGTAATGTTTGGATTTCGAATTCTATAGGGAAAATGGGTTGTTTTCCAAACACTAATTGATAAGGTGAGTAACCAGTGGTGCTTCTCCATGTTGTTCTGTAAGCCCAGAGTGCTTCAGGTAGTCTGGCAGCCCAATCTCATCTATGTGATGCAATGGTTTTTGTTAGAATTGCTTCTATTATTTTATTGCTACTTTCTACCTGTCCATTCGCTTGTGGGTGGTATGGAGTAGTGATTTTATGCTGGACATGATAGTTGTCGAGTGTTGCAGCTAATCTGTTCCCAGCAAACTATGGTCCACCGTCTGTAATTATTTCTCTTGGAAGGCCATAACGCACAAATAGATGGAACAGGAACTGTATGACAGAGTCCTCTATAGCTCTAGGCAATGCTTCTTCTTCAACCCACTTGGTGACATATTCTGTTGCCACCAAAATATATGTTTTCTAATTTGATGATGGGTTGATAGGTCCAACAAAATCAAGAGCCCATCGCTCGAATGGTTCAATGACTAACTGTGGTTTCAGAGGCATCTCATCAGATTGACCAGGATGTCCTACTCGCTGGCAGCTGTCACAGGCTTGGACAAATTTCTTTGCATCTTTGAAAATCGTGGGCCAATAATACCCTGTCTGCAGCACCTTATGTCCAGTTCTACCCTCAGCGAAATGTCCACCACATGGTCCATCATGACAGGCTTTTAAAATGTCAAAGATTTCATCTTCTCGAATGCATCTCCTGATATGCATGTCTACCCCTGTGTGAAACAAATAGCCCCCAATCCACGAGAATCGAGCGCTCTTTTGAACAATCTGTTTCCGCTCATTAGGGGTTAGATGTTTTGGTAGTTTACCTATTGCGAGGTAATTGGCAACATCAGCATACCAGGGTGTTTGAATAGCAACAACATATAGATGCTCGTCCAGAAATTGATCTTCAACTGTTGTTGCATCGATTGGCTTTGGCATTCTTGAGAGAAAATCGGCTACAGGGTTTTATTTGCCAGGTCGATCCTTGATTGTGATATCAAATTCCTGCAATAAAATTAGCCATCTAGTTATTCTGCCATTTGTGACATGCTTATTTGCTAAATATTTTATGGCAGAATGATCTATATACAAGATAACAGGATATCCAGTAATGTAATGTCTAAACTTATTGATAGCGTGTATTACAGCTAGGAATTCGTTTTCAGTAACAGTTTAATTTAATTTAGCAAGAGATAAATTTTTCCTGATGTAATAAATAGCATATGGTTTTTTATCCTCTTCCTGCCCAAGGACTGCTCCAATGGCTGTGTCTGAGGCATCAGATGATATCTGGAATGGAAAATCCCAATTTTGTCCTCGAAGGACTGGGGCTATGAATACGAGCTTCTTCAGATCCTTGAAAGCACGTTCACATTTTTCTGTCCAAAGAAAATCAACGTTACCAGTTAGTGCATATAGAGGTGCAGCAATGTGCGAATAATGTTCTATAAATCGCCTATAATAACCAGAAAATCCAAGAAAACTGCGTACCTCTATTTGAGTAGTAGGAGTGGGAATAAGCAAACGTATTTGGATTTTGGTCGAGTCTACCTGAATGCCAGCTGCTGAAACATAGTGTCCTAGGATAAGTCCTTTAGTCATCATCATATAACATTTTTCGTGGCTTAAGCAAAGCCTGGTAGCAATGCAGCGTTGTAGGACTTTTTCTAGGGTGTCCAATGCTGGATCAAAATCATCTCCATATGGTGTAAAGTCATCCATGTATACTTCAAGTCCATCATTTATTAAATATGCAAAAATACTAAGGATATCCCTTTGGAATGTGGCAGGAGCATTGCATAAGCCAAAAGGTAGAACTCGATAGGCAAATGTTCCCCAAGGACAAGTAAAAGTAGTTTTGTCTTGGTCTTCAGGGGCAATCTGAATCTAATTGTATCCATTGAAGCCATCCAGGAAAGAAAAGAATTTCTTTCCTGCTAAAGTATCTAATACTTGGTCTATGAATGGGAGAGGAAAGTGGTATTTTTGTGTTGCTTTATTTAGCTCCTTGTAATCCACACAGATTCTCCATTTCCCATTCTTTTTTGGTACCACCACAAGCGGAGAGACCCATTTACTATCAGAGATAGGATTGATAAAATTGACATCTAAAAGTTTTTGAAGTTCAGCGTTTACCACATCTTCTAGATGAGGATTAAGTCTCCTTTGAGGTTGACGAACAAGTCTGGCATCCTTTTCTATATAAATGTGGTGTGTACGTAATTGGGGGCCAATTCCTCTCACATCAGGGTAATCCCATGCAAATTCTTCTTTATACTTTGTTAGCAACTGGATAAGCTTCATTTCTTGTTCAGGTGTGAGGTTGGCATTAATATTTAAGGTTTTTCCCGGTTCAATTTCCACAATTTTACTATTTGCAACAGAAGTAACAGGTATTGTTTGATCATGTGTATCTTTCAGAGGATCTTCTTCTAATTCATTATCAAATGCTGCTTCTATCATGTGACACTGTGTGCAGGATCTAGATTCAGTTTGACTAATGAAATTATTAATGGCATCATCTTTTGTTTGGTCTTTAAAATCAAGTGCCTCTTGTATAGTTAATGGAGATCTAATGTTATCGGTAAGGTATGATACAGGGTGCTTATTAGTTCTGATTATTGTGAGACTTGGCTGCGTTGGAGGATATAGAACTAAATTCTTGATATTTGGTCCTTTGGTTATGGTCATATTTCCTTGCCGGCAGCGAATGTAAGCATCGGTAGTGGCAAGCCAAGGTCTACCTAAAATCAGCGGGTGTCCATCAAGTCGGGTTTTGGGATTTATTATCAGGAAATGAGTTGGATATTCCCAGGAATCAAGAAAGACCATGACATCATGTAGAGTACCCTCTGGCCTAACCACAGATCAGTCAGCCAACTCTAGAAAGGTAGAGGTGGGTTATACCGATGTAATGCCCAGTTTTTGGCAAGTAGTGGTTGTTAAGATATTAATTGTAGCTCCTAGATCAACTAAGGCATTAGACAGGGTCTGACCATAAATTTGGATAGTTACAATTGGATTTCCTGGGTCTTCATATTTAATCGGTGTTTCTTTCCCTGATAGTAAGTCAGATAAAGCGTCGACTACTTGGACTCTTGGATTATTTGTTATATTCCTCCTTGGTTTCTTTATGCACAATTCTTTGATAGTTTTTGCGTATATGGGGATGTCTTGAATGGCTTGGAGGAAAGGAATTTTTATGTACACGTTTTGTAATTCTCCCAGAATGTCAAAGTCAGGATATTGTATAGGTCGAGGTATGACTAATCATTCTGGGAACGGAGGAGAGGATGTGGTTGCTTGATTATGAGTTTGCTATTTATTCACATCCTCTTGTTGTGACAGATGTTCTTTGGGTAACTGATCTTCAATTTGAATTGTCTTATCTCCCTCGGTTTCAATAATATGCCCAGATCTTAACTGAAGATCATTACACTCCTTAAGGTCGGGTCCTATTTCTGGTGATTCTATAATTTGGAGAGATTGGACAGGTATTTTATTTGGATTGAGGTTGGGTTGGGCTGGGAGTTTGCGTTTCAGATTAGACTGGGGATTTTGTTGTAAGGCTGGCAGTGTAGGTTGAGGGAGCGGAATAGTTCCTACTGGCTGATGCATCGGTCTCTGCCAGTTTGTCTGCCAGACTGAACTTTGTGAAGTAGGGGGAGCCCATTGTGGAGGATATGGGTTACCTTGCCAATATGATGGAGTATAAGGAAAATTCGGCCAACCAGATTGGCTTGCCTGATTTAGCCACGGGTTTGAAGAAGGAAACGACTGTGGTGACCAGTTTGGAAACGGGGGTTGGGACTGACTTTGACACATACTATATTGTTGAGCATTATACTGTGGAGGTTGAAAAGAAGAAGTTGGGTCTAGAAACATACCAGATTGTCTCGACTGCCACTGACGGCGCTGGTTGATCAAATACACTGATTCTGGTTCTTCTTCCGCTTCCTTATATACCGCCTTCAATCCAGGAAGTGAGGGGTAGTTCTCCGTAAGGTGATCTTTTGTACAAATGGCGCATGTTTGGACTGTATCCAGTGGACACTCCTTGTGACTATGCTTTTTCCTGCATCAGGGACAGAAGATCGCCAAATTCTGTTCTGCCTCCATTTGCTTCTGTTTAGCCTGCATAATATCAAGTTGTGTAGTTAGTGTCCCTAGAATATCAGTTTTAAAATTTTCCAATAAATTTCCAATTTCTACACGTGTTACTCCTTCTGTTGAAATTTTATTATCTCTTACAAACCGATCATGTTCTGTCGGTTTTACTCTTGTGTTGCCTCTCGAGCTCCTGATACATAAATCAATAATGTCAGCAAAATTCTCTTGATAAATATCCCCTTTTCCCATGATGTTTAATGTTTCGATCCATTGTTCCTTCATGCCCCTTATCAATACAGTATTTAACACATTATCAGGTAAAGGTAGTGATGCATAAGGAGATCTTTGTAGATTGTACTGGAAACGTTTCACATACTCCTCTAATGTTTCATTCGGTCTAGCTGTCATCTGGAATATTTCATCCTTCAGTTCTCTAGACCTGCAATAATCCTGATATTTTTTTATGAAAGATTCTTTCATTTGATCCCAGTTATTTATAACCCCGCCACCTAATCCCATAAACCATCTTAAAGCAGCCCCTTTTAATGTAGAGGGAAATAATTTCAGTTTCTGGGGGTCGGTGATGTAATCATATCACCTGCACAACACATCAATTCAAATAAAAATGCATCCAGATCTTCTGATGTGAGACCGTGAAATGTAGGGATATGTTGAAGAGGGATTGCTTTCATAAGCGCATTTGCTGCAGAATCCACTATAGGGTATTGTAATGTAGAGGTTTGAGTGTTTGGTTGATTTTGAGCCATAGGGTCAAATATATGCCAATAACCTTCTGGGATATCTAGGAGGGTATTCCTAGGTTGAGAGGGAATGGCATTAACAGGAATAGTTTTAATAGCATTTCCTCTATCTGGGATAATGAGAATGCCTGATGTCTGAGGAGATTGGGTTCCTTCAACAATGATTTTTGCAGCACTCCCCTTGTCTGGGATGTTTAATGGCTGATTTGTTCCAATAGGAGATCTTGGTTTCTCAGTTTCCCATGTTTCTCCTTCTCCTTCACAAAGATTGCTGAAGTTCCCTTACTGCAATAGTTCTGGAGTATAATTTTCAATTTCTTGAAAGTCCTGCTTTTCCGTTTGACTATGCACCTCAGCAAAGGCTACAGATGGTGATCTTGTGGCCTGAAGGGAACTAGTAGGCTGTTTAGAAATGATTTTCTTGGGTCCTACTGATGGCAGAGATTCTACTTTCTTGTAAATTTCATCTATGAAGGTCGTTCGGCCAAGGGTCACCGACCCCTTAGCTTTTTCTGGCTTGGGTGGAGGTTTGGTATTTTTTTCTGGTTTTTTCTGCTTAGTCATGCACTCAAATGAACTACTAAATTCTATTCAAACAAAGCAACAACAAATCTGTTAGGAAAGCGGACAGAGGAGCAGGGCTTTTACATGCTCCGTACGTAGGTTCTTACCTTCCATTTTTAAAATCCAACTCTTCCCTAGCAGGTTCGTACACTACTCTAAAAAAAAGGACAAATGGCTACACTCTTTCCCCGGCAATGGCGCCAAAATGTAGAGCTATAAAAAGGGTCTATTTCACCTCTAATTACCTCACATTAATATGTAAATCAGGAGCGTTTTGTTATTTCAAAGAGTGTCTCAGTCTGAGGCTATCATTTGCCAGAGTAATGCTAGTAGTATAGTGTTCAGAAATACAAGAGTAAACGGATGCTTGTCTGCAACTAAACTACTTCAAAATAGTAAATCACACACTCAGAAGACTAGGCAAATTATCAGTCAAGGGTTCAGTAGCGATAACCCATCCCTTTCGAAACTGATGAAAAGGAAATTAGAGAATAGACCATGGATCTGGGAGCCAAACAGTAAATGCCAAGGCTAGCTACAGCCTTAGATCGTCTCCCACACCAAAATAACAAACACCAGCAAATGGAACGGTAGATAAGAAAATGGAACAACAAATAAGAAATCGAACAGCAAGTCTGTAATGGAACAACAATTCTTAAATGGAACAGCAGCTATGAAATAGAACAACAACTAAGTCTCGCGAGCAGTAACAAACTTAATCTACCAAATCAAATGCATTAATCGTAATCAAATAGCAATCTTTCACTCTTAAGGCAGATCGAACAGCACACACCAATGGAATAGTACTGATTACTGATAAGTTATGGAACAGCGCTTAAAAACCATATACGCACACAGCACGCTTAAAGAGTAATCTGATCCAAATATCAATCTCAGTTAGAAGGAATACGACTGCATTTCAAAATAGAACAGCATCATTCATCAATTCAACAATCGTAAAGAACATAACTCCCAAGATAAATTCTGTAACGTGAATGAACAGGTGCACAACACAAAAGCTCTGTAATGGGATAGTAACAGTATTCTGTTAAGACTAGTAATATTCAATCAACTCTGAAAGGAACAGTAATATGATGCAGAGTCAATACAATAGTTCTGTATGTGGAAATCTTAATGAATTAAACATAACAGAGCATGTGATGTAAACTTATAAAGCATATCAAATTACCAAATAACAACGATAAGCAAACCACGCAGAAGCCAAATCGTAATAATACAGGAGCAAGTGTCCTCCAGGGCCGGGCCCTTAGCCTCCAGGGGTACACCGCTTTAGGTTAATCCAAACTCAGAGATGAAGTAATCACCAAGTTTGTATTAATGCATGAAGCAAAATTACAGTAAACTAGTTCTTATCGAGACTCGATGATCAAAGTTTTGATCTTAACAGAAATTACATAAAAGCGTAATCATGTCTAACTCTCCCTCGAGCTAACAATGCTGTCCCTTTTTATAAGGGTGACGGCGGAGATGTCTAAGTACAAAAATAGATAAAACAGTGATCCCTCAGGATCAAGGATCCTGAGGGATTCGCTGAACCGTTAATCCTTAATCATCTCTTTTCTCTCCTGCGCCGAGCTGGTGTCTCCACCTCCTTTTCAGGGCCGATTCGCTTTGATTTGCTTAGCCTTGTTTGCATTCGGTCTCCCGTCAAAGGGACAACAATTATCTTGTCCTTGTCCTTTCCTTTGGAACGACAACTTCTCGTTTTCACTCTTCCCTGCATAAGGAAATGACAATTGTCAGCGTTTTAGTCTTGCATATTAAACTCACATGTTTTGTTATAATTCTTTATCGTTTTCCAAGTTCATGATGCAAAAAGGTTTGCAAGTTCTACTGAAAAGATACTAAAATGATCATCAAAAACATACCTTTTTAGTACTCCACAAGCTATATCACATGCGATGGAAGAAAAGATGTGGTAAGACCACGCCACCTCAAATTATCAACAGTTTTAAAACAAAAACGTTCTGTAAAATTGCCTGCATATTTGAATTTCTTATTTCATGACGCTGCTCAAAGCATAAAGAAATCCCGGCATATAGAGACTGTTGTAAGTCATCATTGTTTAATTAGGTTGATAGGAAGCTACAACCTAGCCCAATAGCAAACCAGTTGGGAAGAATTAGTGTTTACTATAGAGGGGGGGTTAGCCTTACCTGCCCCAAAAAGGAAAAGGACTACCAACACAATAAATAGACCACAAAAATGTAGACAATATGCCGAGACAAGTCAAGGAACAGCTGAAAACCTATGTGTAGCAGCAGCCATCCCTTAGAATTATCTAGCCCTGAAAACGAGCAACCTTTACAACTGGAAGGAAGAGATAACCTAGAGTTAGAACTTGAAGAGGAAACAGAGCATACTAGTGAAGAGGAGAGAAATGAAACAGAACTTCCCTTAACTCCCAGCACAATTCCACCACAAGAGCCATTATATGAGGTTGAATTGTCCTAGATTTTGGCCAATATGAATGAATATATAAAGCCCTGAAAGGCTGCTCAACCTAAATGTTGAAGCAGCACAATCGAAAGAAAACTCTGTCCACAATAGAAGTATATCAGAAGAAATAATTGGTGAAACAAAAATAGGGGCAGAAGCCACTCAAGAAGAGGTGGACCAAACTAGGGATACCCCTCCAGAAGAACCTAGTCAAGTCAATTTAAACACAGAAGATGTGGGCCAAACAGAGGAAATAGAAAACAGTCAGGGTAAAGACACAACCCTTGGAGAACAAAACCCAAATGAGAAACCGAGCTCGGTAAGAGCAGAAACGGTTAGTGAAATAGTTGTTCCTCCCAGAAAGAAGAAAAGCGAAATTAAGAGGTTGAGAAAGGAACAATAGAAGCTACAGAATTTAGTGAAAAGACTCAGACAAAAGATAAGGACATTAAAAAGGGGGGAAATTTCAAGCAAAACCCCGAAAACGGTGAATGCAGCGATTCAAACTGAATTCCATGATACAAGGGTTACTGGGACTCAAACCAAGCCCATATTCATTCAAATTGATAAGGAATAGCATGCAACCATTACAGAAGCAGCTACCCAAATAGAGAATGTACATTTTTGTAATGTAGTTGTTCAAACAGAGGCAATATCCTCCAACAGTGTAGCCACCCAGATAGAAAGTATGACTGCCCATAAAAAAAAGAATGTAGACTTTAAGCATTCCATCCCATGCTAAGAGTACACAGACTATAGGTCCTCAGTCTTATAATAAGAACACCCAGACATAAATCCAAGCCAAATATGTTTTGATAGGTAGTGATCATGGTATAACAAACCTTCAAGAGAATCTGACACAAGCTCGGCTGACCATAGAAAGGCTTGAGGAAGAGACTGTTCCCCAACAAATGTACTGGAAATTACAGAGGCAATTGTGGGATATCAATGCATCTGAAAGTGAGGCATTCAAGAAATATCGGAGGGCACAAGAAAGAATCAAGAAATAAATATCACACTGGAGGTAGTCATGCATCAAAGGGATATTCTCTATTCCCTATACACAGATGTTTTAGCATGCAGGTCCCCTACCAAGAACTATACTTTATTTTTGTTAGAAAGGTATTTACAGTTAAAAATTAAGGCTGTCAGGGTAGGGAAACCCATAGAATTGAAAACTGTTGAAGATTTCATAAATTGCTGTAAACACCATGGAGTGAAAGTTCAACGATTACTCTATGAGTTTTATTTGCATAATTTTGTATTGGAAGAAGAAATGGAGAAGAATCCCAGCCCTTTTGTGGGGGATATACAATTTCAAGCTTTCATTTCATTTGTTGTTAACCAGTTGAAATGGTTCAAAGCCCATAATACTTTCCAGAGGCAGGAAAATGGGTTGGACCTTTGGGTCAAGGGTGAACCAAAAAACCCACTACAAATGCTAGCCAAACACAAAAGTTTGATGCAAAAGGAAGGAGTAATCCAGGTATTGGGGCCCATTCACAAAGAAATTGTCCAGCAGGGGGTAGAGTATTTTCTCTCTATCAAAGACAACTCCTTGGTAGCAGTTAAATTCAGATGGATAGTTTGCAATCATAATGTACAGGATAGAGAATCATTCAACTATAAAACCTTTAAAGTGGCCACAGATCGCTTTGTTACTTATAGCAACCTCATCTTGAGGGAAGGCCCATATTGGCTAGGCTATCGATTTCATAGTCCTATTTTCTGGTATCCTGCAGAAGACTATAAAGCTATATATGAATTACCTGAAGGACAGACATGACCCATTTTTGAAACCTTGGCCAAAAATCATGGGTTCAAGCCACTTCATGATAATCCTTCTCTAGCCTATTCCTTGACTACTCTGCATACAAACTATATGGTCTTCATGAGGACATAAAAAAAGGCAAGCAGGGGAGTGTGTTGAGTCATGGAAAATGTATGCATATATTGTTTATTTCATTATCCTTTTCTTTAGTTATATCCCTTCTACACCCCAAAATTGTTAATATATCAAAGGATTATGGTAAAAATAAGGAAATTATCTATCATCACGATTTAGCTAATTGTTATCATGCCTTATGAAGGAAAAGGACAAAATGGAACCACTGTTGTTCCCTAGCCAGGAAACAGCGTACAGGCAGCAAGCCAAGGATGGAGTGCGCAGTTATGGATAAGAACAAAGGAGATCACAGCATCAACACAAAGACAGAAAGTTAACTAAAGATGGAAGATTACGTGAATCCCTCGGGATCTCTTGATCCTGAGGGATCGCTGTTACTATTTCACCCTTCTTACCACTTGGCCATTATAAAAGGCAACAATTGTAAAGAGAACGAGATTGGAGATTATTCATAAATTACTATTGTATTTTTACTTTGATCATCAACTCTCATTGTTGAAACAGAGTATGAACTGGTTGTAACTATTTTGCAAATGATCAATATATAATATAGTTGTTGTTCCTTCTCTCATATTGAAGTAATCTGGTGGTGTTCATTGGAGTCTAAGGGCGTGGCCCTGGTGGATTCACTTGTTGTTCCTGTATCATTGTTTTATGACTTCTACCATCTGATGGTTTGGTTTGATTTCCATTTATCACATCGCTTTGCTATTTCATATTCCTAGACTTAGCGTAATTACTCTGTTTTACATGCTACTGAAGTATTGGTTAAAGCTGTTATTCAATTACCTATTTTAGTATTTCCTTATTATTATTTCATATTTAGTCATTTGAGTTCAGCACTCTATTTCCAATCTAGTAATTTAGTTCAGTGTGCTATCTTGAGATTCTCCACTGTAAAGAGCATTGACTACTGCTATCTACGCTCTCAAACCGAGATCCCTGTTGTTCAGATTAGAAAATACTTTTGGAATATCAATTAGTTAAAAGAGAAATGAGTTATTGTTACTGTATTCTTGACTGATACTTGAATGAATGTTTGGTTTGGTTTCATTAGCAAGTTAATCTTTCCTTTAATTGTAATTTGAGTTCACTAGCTGCATCCATTTATTCTTGTATTTGAAAGCACTGTACTGCAATTTAGAAACATTACTCTTGAGTAAATAGCCACCACACACTGTGTACACTCTTGAAATAGAAAGTCTTGCCTGGATTGATAACTAATGTGAAGATAATTAGGAGTTAAAATGACACCTTTTATACCTAAACACCCAGTAGAGTCCGCAGCTGAGTGCGCAGACCCCTATAGCTAAGTGTGCAGGGTGGAGTTGGGTCTGTATTGAACTGAACTTGAAAAGGATTATTAATAAAGGAAAGTTTGATTCAGCATAGTGTGCATCTATTTTGTGGATCTATATTTCGATGTTATGCATTAATGGTATCTATTTATTTATATGTGTGCATTTGATAAACATCGGTATGAAGGCTTATGTATGAAAACCCTCTAAGTAATTAGCGAACAAAACCTAAATAAGGAGAACTTGGGTAATTAACATTGGTCACACTGTAGCTATAGCTGCATGAAGGATGCAAGGGGCTCGCTGGTGCGCGTAGCCCAGTAAGCGCGAAGGTTGAATTGTGTACCAATCACCACATATCAGACATCCCCAGGGTGCGGAAACCTGATTCTGGCACCCTCCCATACTACTTCAGGTAAGACCTCAGTCCGCGCTCTGCAAACTGTTGCCGAAACGGCTAGTAGTACTAGGATTGGCTTGGCTAAATGACTTCCAAACCTGGGTCAGGTCCCACGTAGCCAACAATGAATTAAAAGGTTAAGTCGAGTTCAACCAAGTCTGGGACCATGGTGTAGTTAACGTTGAGTTAAGCCAAGACTAGAGTTAAGAGGGTATGGTTAATACGTGTAGGATTAAGGATTAAGCAAAGTTTAGCGAGGGCAAATAAAGTTCCACTGGAAATGCTTTATTAAAGTTTAAGACTATGGACAATCAATTATAATGTTTCTGCATAAAACTTAATTAAGAAGTCTTAAACCTTGGTTTAAGAAGGTTTTCACCATTGAGCACGTGATTAAGGCCTGGGACCATTGACATGTAATTTTATTTGCATAATGTGGGTATTGTCGGCTTAGGCTGGGATCATTTGGTATTAGATCAGCATAAGGAAGTTCTGTGTAAAAGGTCTTTGGGAAATTTAGAACAGAGTTGTGTTTTACGATGTGTATGTAGGCAAGAGAAGATCAGATTTTAATCTGATAAGCAGTAGGCACACAGAGATAATGTGTAGCATAATTTATAGATGCAAGAAACAAAGAACAATCCATTCAAATTGCAGGAGAATGGTAGAACAAGATCATGCAGAGATCTTGAAGGTAGCAGCATAAGAAGGTGAGAAGATTGCAGCAATCTAGAGCAAGGAGTGCTCAATTGGTTCCAGAAGAAAGAACCAGAGAGATGTCAAAAGACTAAGCTCAGAGGAGAGAAGCTTAGTAAGGTATATGTAGCAAGAAGGATACTTGTTACTGCAGAGGTATTGTTGCAGCTCACAAAGGCAATTCCACAGAGGATGTGGGTAGAATTGCTAAAAGATAAAAGAAGTTGGTAAAAGTTTCTAAATGAAAGCAGAATGTGGTAGAACCTTGAGGAATTCCAACATAGGTTGGATAAAGAGGATAGTTGTGTTCTTGAAAGGTGCAGATAAGTTGAAGCCTATAAGGAGTAGAGAAAATTTCTCAAAAAGGTTCCAGAGATAGAGAACCAAGTGCTTGCCAAAAGATCAAGTATAGAGGAAAGCTTGGTGAGGTAAATGGCAGCAGGGAGGAATTGCTATTGCAGAGGCTTTAATGAAGCTCATAGTGAGTGAGTGAATAACTCATAGAGATGGAGAAGAAGATGACTACAGATATTCGTAGTGGAGGTTTTGAGGAAGACCACAGCAGAAGAAAATTGAAGAAAGAGAATGCCAAGGCAAATGGCAAGAGAATGAGTCAAGAGGAAATTGACAAAGAGATTGCCAAGATGAAAGAACAACTCAATGTATTAATAATGATACTTGAGGAAATCCAAAGACTAGGTTGGGCCTTGAAGAAAAATCCAGTGAAGTGGCATAAGTTACAGAGAAGGCTACAACAGAGGAAAGTGAAGAGCCTAGTGGAAGAGCTCAGAGAAGTTGAGTTGGAAATGGAAGTTTCCATTTTTGAAGCAGAGCAGGGTGAAGTTCTGGGTGAAGATGAAGACTTGAAGACTAAAACTTCAAGTGAGACCAAAGGGTCACATGATTTTAAATCTGATAATTTGTGTATGTTTGCATGTGAAACATGTGAAGAAGGACAATTTGTTGATATTGACATAAAGGAGGAAGAAGAAAGGCAGAATCTAAATTATGTTCTGAAAGAAGATGATATAGATAAGTCTCATGTAAATACATGTACAAAGTTGGGAAAAGGTTTTACTTTTCAGCATATTGCAAAGACAGAAAGTAGAGGAAGTTGGACTCAGGAGGATGGCCAAAAGCAAGAAGAAGTAGAGAAGGATATTAGGCAATAAAGTGGAGGACTTGATGAGATTGTAGAGAAGACCATTGAAATATTTCTGAGTCTTGTAAAGGGCTTGGAACAATAGGGGGACTTGGTTATTGAATTATCAAATGAGATCATGAGGTCTTGTGGTTTTACAACTGACAAGTTGTGTGTGAATGAAGGTATTGCAGAAGACAAACCATCTTATGGAATTGTCTTGAATGAAGCTAAAAGTTGCCAAGTAAATTATGATGATGATTGTCTTTCAAATGAAGATAAACTTGAGTTATTACAGCAGAAGGAGTTCATAAATTCCTTGCTTAGTGGAGGAAATATCTTCAGTAGAGATGAGACAATTATGTCCTATCATAAGAAATTTTATATTGGTAAGAACAACAAAGAATTGATTTTATTAAATGGCCAAAGGGAGAGTTATGGATAGACATCTAAAACTATCACAGAGATGGAGGATCAGAATGAAGAAGTAGTGTCAACAAGAAGTTATAATTGTGACAAAGAAGAAGATAGTGAGGATTGTACAGAGCTTTTAGGAGAAATTCCAAGTGAGATGACAAATTTATGGCATGAGTTAAGTCTTTTGGAGAAAAGGCTAGAAAACCAAAAAGTAAGTGTTCAGGTTGTAAAATCAGAATTGAATGAGAATGAAGAAGTTCACTACAGTGGACAAGGATAGGACAACATCATTGAAATAGATGGTGTGGAGGAGAGACTAGCTGACAGTCTCGTGAATTATTTTGAGAATTAAAATCAGCATACTTATGTGCTAACAAAGGAGGAAGAATTAGAGCAGCAAGTTGAATTGTTGCCAAAGGAAGAAAAGGCATAGAAGCCTTATGATTTTTATTTTAACAATTGTTTTATGATTACAGGTTTTGTTGCAGACAAGGAGCATAAATTAGATGTTGTAGAGGAAGATATTTTCAAGGATATTCAGGAATTTTGGGTGGAAGCAATATCTACAGCAGTACCTGGAGCAATATCAAGAGTAATAGTAGAAGCTAAAGTAGAAAAGGCTGAGGAAAGTAATCAACAGTTTGAATATGAATGGAAAATGTGCAATGATATGCGGGATGTGAAGGTGCCAAAGTTAGCGGACAACAACAACAACCTGAAGCAAAGAGAAAGAGATAGCAGTAAATGGCTGAGTATGGACCAACCCAAGGATGTGCTGGGAATGGAGATTGAAGAACTATGGCAGTTGATGATGAAATAGTCTAGGATGAGGAAAACGACAATAGGAAGGATGATCAATCAGAACTTGAACCTGATTGACAAGGAGAGGAAGATGAAACAGAAGACAACATACCTACAGCAGCAGCAAAGGTGCAAGGCTTTTGGGTAGTTACAAAATAAATTTTGGGACTCTAGAGGTTTTTTATCAACATATGAAGGCACATGATCAAGATATCATGATTGTTTTCTACTTTGGGAGTCTGATACAGGAGCATTCATCTTAGAAGAATCATTGTATTTTAGTAGACATAGGGGGGTCTTGTGTTTTAAGGAAGTTTGTTTCCTAAGTGTTGAATTAATGTAATTACTTAGGTTCTGAGTGATTTTAATGAAAATAGGAATTAATTAAGTATTGTGAGGCATATTGTAAATGTTCTCGAATGAAGGGGAACATGATAGAATCATAATAGTTGAGAGTTCATAGGAATTGATAGCTTTGGAAATTAATTGTAGATCTTGAATTAGGAATTAGTTCATGATTTATAGGATTGAGAGGATTCTTAGGTTTTAGTTGAAATTATTAAGGATCTGAACCAGAAATTGGTTATAGACTCCTTTTGTATAAATGTAAGCCTAAAAGGCATAAAAATAGTTAGTCAAGTTAGATAGTTAGCTGGTTAGCTAGTTAGAGGTTGTGAGTTAGAGGTTTGATTGTAAGCCTACAAGCAGGTAGGAAAACAGAGGCCACTGATTAGAAAATTAGGCCAGAGAGACAAAGAGTCTCATTATGTAATTACTTGTTTGTATATATATATATATCTATATATATATATATATATATATATATATATATATATATATATATATATATATACATACAAAGAATTCGATTCTGAATTGTGTGGTGTGTATTGGTTAATGGAGTTATGACTTGTGTGTGAATTAGAAGTTTATGTATAGTATATGTATGTAGGTGGAGTTTGGGCAGAACATAAAGAGGAAGTGAGGATGAAGGATCATGTTAGATCATTGAATTTGATTGAAGGATGAATGTGAAGTTCAAGAGTGACAGTGTTTAAGAGTATGCGAAGTTAAATCAAGAGGGAGTTGTGTTGCAAAACAATCCAAAACCAGAAACCCTGGAGGAACCCGAAACCACAGAGAACTTTGAGAAACCACGTAATGGAAAAGAAAGTAAAGGCACGAAGTAAGAAAGTAAACATGCACTGGAGTTTTCGGATCATTTAGATTGATGGATATATATGGCAGAAGAAGAATGGCAGAGGAATAGATCTAGATCGTCAGATCAACAGATCCGATAGATCAATGGTGATCAACAACTACAGGGGTAGGAAAGTACGGATTTTCTTGATCATGGCTAAAGTCCCGCACTTACTCCTAGCCGTCAATATCATATTCAACTCTTAGATCATAGCCAACTATGGGGGTTAAGCCTGTTTTAATCCGTGTGTTTGTTGAAATCCCGCAAACCCGTAGATTTGATGGCCTCGTATATACAATGGATATCGGGTCATAAACTAATCGAACTTTAAGTTCAAAATTGGACCTGAACATTTATAGATCAAGTATTTATATTCCTTATCGGCTCTGTAAGGTCAGGTAAACATCGCGCAAGTGGTCCATCTGATATTGTTGTTGATTGTTAGATTAAGTGTGCGTTGGGTCAATGATTAGGTTTGTTGGTCGGGTGAACCATAAAACGTTGGATTAAATGATGAGATCAATGGCAAAGATTGAAGCCGATAGGACTTGGGCCTGAGTGGACCCAAGAAGTTTATGGATGTGAGTATAAGTTTGTTTGAGTTTGAGAGGAGGAATGGAAATCGCACAACAGTCGTTGATATAAGGAAGTGAAATCGACGGTGGAAGATTGAGTGGATAAAGGTGAGCATCGAAAAATGTGCAAAGGTCGTGGATTGGCGAAAAGGTAAGGTTAAGTGAAGTTTATGTTATATTTCTATTATAGGTGAATTATAATAGAAATAAAGCAGGATTAATGAATTAAAAGGTTAAGTCGAGTTTAACCAATTTTGGGACCATGGTGTGGTTAACGTTGAGTTAAGCTGAGACCAAAGTTAAGAGGGTAGGGTTAGTACGTGCAGGATTAAGGATTAAGCAAAGTTTAGGAAGGGTGAATAAAGTTCCACTGGAAAGGCTTTATTAAATTTTACGACTATGGATAGTCAATTATAATGTTTCCGCATAAAACTTAATTAAGAAGTCCTAAACCTTAGTTTAAGAAGGTTTTCACCATGGATCAGGTGATTACGACCTGGGACCATTGACATGCAATTTTATTTGCATAATGTGGGTATTGTCGGCTTAGGCTAGCATCATTCTTCATATCCACCATCCAAAGGGTTGTGAATCAGATGGAGTCTTCAGGCGGTCCTGATATTTGGTCTTCTGTTGTAATCAAGGGTTCCTTTGTCTTCTTTCCTAATGATCATTTTCTTTCCTTAGCTCCTTAGGTGTTTTCTAGCATGGTCTCCTTATCCATCTCTTTCATCATCATCATGTCATGACATAATAGAATATCTATGACTAAAATCTACTCATGACAAGACGCCATCAGTACGATAAACCTCTAGCCTAATATGCTTCATGAAATCACTTTTTAGGGCTAGAACTGGTGACTGAATCAAGGTTTGCACATTTCTAGAGGCCAAGGTCTAGGAATCAGGCTTGAGATTGCGTAATGTGCAGTTCAAGATAGCCAGGGTCAAAGGAATGCACAGTTGAGGGACTCAAGGACTCACGTTGTAGGCTAGAGCCTCGAGACTGCATAATGCATAGTTCTGGATGCCTAGGAAAAGGGACTATGCAGTTGAGGGACTCAAGGGATCAAGTGCAAGGCTTGAGGCTTGAGATTGTGCAATGTGTATTTCTGAGGGCCTAGGCTAAGTGACTGTGAAGTTGGGTAAGTGAGGTCAAGATTGAGGCTTGAAGTTGCCCAATGCATAGTTAAGACAAGAGAACAATTTGGGAGATTCCACAGTTGAGGGGTTGAAGGGCTCAAGGTTGAGGCTTGAGGTTTGCGCAGTTCTTGAGGGAGAACAATCTCAAGGATTGCACAGTTGTGCAACTCAAGGTGTCAGGCTAAAAGCTAGAGGCTTGACACTGCGCAGTGCACAGTTAAGGCTAAATGGGAGGAAGAAATTGTGAATTTATGGAGCTCAAGGGTCAAGGTTGTGTATTGTGACTATGCAATGCACAGTTCCAAGAGGAAAGGTCAAGGCTTGAGGTTAATATTGTGCAATGAGTAGTTCAGGAAGTCTAAGTGAGGTCAAGTTGCCCGGGAGTCAAATTTTCCTAATGAGGCTAAGTGTGGAATCAGTGAGACCAAAATGAAGAAGGACAAAACATGAGCATGATCACACACTTAGAATAGTTGAAGACATAAAAATTTATCACTCAGAATAAATGAACAACATACTTCCCTCAATGCGATGACATTGCAACGACTTTCCCCAAGTTCAACACTAAAGGTACACTTTGCAACGACAGTGACGACACTTGCACGACAATGCATACAACTTTGGGAATGAGTTTAAAACATATTTACATGACTAGAGGGACTCATCATCACAAAATTTACACTTTTAAATAAGACAAAACTCCACTTTACATGATTAGCGACACTTCCAATGCCAAAATATGACATTTTGATATCAAGAGAAAAGTGCGAATG
The DNA here is from genome assembly GCA_031772625.1 of Pinus tabuliformis. Classification (NCBI taxonomy): domain Eukaryota; kingdom Viridiplantae; phylum Streptophyta; class Pinopsida; order Pinales; family Pinaceae; genus Pinus; species Pinus tabuliformis. Next base: position 864,363,010 of record CM062815.1, read on the forward strand.
TCACTTGTGATATGAAAATGACGGTGAAAAAGACACATGCTAGAGAAAATATAACATGAAAATGAAATTGATTAAGGTGAAAGCAAGAGAAAATGATAGTCGGAAACATGAAAACAAAAATCACAAAACTGAAGGTGTGCAAAAGTGGGACTTTGAAAAAATCACTGAAATAGAAGTACAATAGAAACCATATGTTTGAAAATGTCAATGGAAGCACTAACTATTGACATAGGTTGATCATCGCACAAGCATAGTCTTGATGGATCGTGCTATGCTTGTTCAAGCCTGCATAAAAGAATGCGCTCATGAACTTCTTACAAACTGAGCATGTGTAAGAAAGTGACTTTGACACTTCCAATCCAAAAAGGGAGCTCAAAAGCATCAAATGACCAAGAAGTGACTACCGAATGACCGATCGCAAGATCCACAATATGCTCCAAAATTCGAGTATATGAAAAAAATTAAAGGGTGTTTGCCACATCGATAACACTTGGTGACACACTAGAATAACTCCAACTTCTTTGTTCGGGTTTTATCCTTAAGTGCAAGGTCTCAATCCTTCAAGAAGTATTCATTTTCCATATAGATTACCCAACGTTGCCACTTATCCTTTTCTTAGCTTAAAACACATCAATATAAGAATATTCATGGCTCAACTACTTCAATATGGGAGAAGGATAGTAAGTGTATTGAGATTTTAAGCACATTCCCTGGTGTTGATTCATTTCCAGTGAGCCTAAACAGTAGCACAGCAGAGTCACCTCAAGAGAACACAAGCAACGCTTTGTTGCCAGCAGGCCTAGACAGTACCCCAACGAAGTTTCTTGCTTCACCTCTATACGCAAGAAGCCTTTCTCTTATTTCACCCTTTATTTACTTTATTTACATAAATTTTCTTAGGAACTTATTTATTTACCAGGGAAGAAGAGGAATCCCAAATTATTGAGAGAAGAGAGGTTGTTCCTTGTTTAAGGGATTTGAAAGATAACTAAAGTTTTATGCTCATTTTAATTTTTTTCTCCTTTCCCTTCTCTACTCGGTTTAGTCGACAGGTCAAAACACCATTCAATACAAGGTTGAGTCAAGAATGAAGGTCCTAATAAAGATACATGCTTACTAGTTTGACCAAGGATTACTACTTGGAATGAATCATATTTTTTGCTCAGACATCATTGACTTCAGAGACATGTAAACCCAAGATAGAGAAGAGGAAATAGATAAACCAAGCATTATTCATCATCACAATTTCCCTTTTCAAGTTTTTCCATATTTCCTTTTAAGCCAAGAGAGCATATTCATGCAAAGTCGTATTTAATAAAAGAGAAGACAACACACAACAAGGAAACAAATCCAAAAGACAAAACTGAATGCGAGACAAAAGCTGGAAATCAAATGAAAGTCTACAAAAAAACGAGTGTAGGAAGCATGTGTAAGGAAAACTAACATGCAACGATACCTACTCTTAGCCTAACTAGCTAGAAGGTGAGGGTCACATATAATGAAATTTCCAATGTAGTCACCGTAGCTGTTCCCCACCTGCATCCACAAATATACGAGTAATTACAATAGATACAAAGTAATGTGTGACAACAAAGATAAGTTCTTGAATAACTTGCATAACAATAAATATAAGGTCTTTCCTATTGACAGAAAGATACGTCATAACCACTACATCTAACTAGCTCACATTCTTACCTTTTTTATGAAAACCATAATCAAACAGACCTCGAAGACTTCTTGCGAGTGTATATTCATCTACGTTGTACTCCCTCGCAAGCATGAGGAAAGAACGAAACTTTTTATTTGTGATGCAAATTGCCAAGTAATATTTCTCCAACCATTCAACGATTTAATCATGAAACTCAAAATGATCCTCTTGAGAACCCCAAAATCCCTGAAAATATAAATTTTCAATTAAAAGCACAAGGCCAGGGTGGAAAGCTCGAGAGGGAAAATAAATATGATCAATTTAGTTTGCTTGTAAAAATAGTGAGGACCTGACATAACCATCAACAAAGGCTGAAGTTCCTCAACTCTTTGACAAGTACCCAAATAGTGCAATGCCAAACCATAAGGATCAAAGAATGTAGGACAACTATCATTGGGTTTGCTGATGGGAAAATGGTAAATTGAAACACATTCATCATGATCAGATGGATTGATTAAAACATTAGATTTCCAGTTAGTAGTTAACAAAGAAAAATCAATTTGAACAACTCTGCGAATGCTTGAAACAATATAACCAACTTCCTCACATGCCAAATGTGACAAACCATTTTCCTGTAACTGCTGACAAACTGGACAAGAATCGTAATCATCAAAAGAATTTATAAGGAATGCCATCAAAACAAACACATGAGACCAGTTAGGACATAGTGAATGGAGAAGAATTTGATTCACACAATAACTCATGCATTCATTATCACTCAAGAGGATTTCAGGTGCAATGAAGGGAAATATTTGCAATATAACATTTGCAAGAAAAACCAGGAGCTGACTATTAAGAAATGAATCTAATAGGCATGATTCCTTCAGGAAAATATGTTTTTTGAAATTATCAACTTTGTGATTCCATGACTCTAAGAGAGAAACATATTCCAAACCCAAGTTAAGTACAAGAGCCTTTCATGGAGATGAATCATGTGAAATAAAATATTCAATCCGATCAGAAACTAAATCTTGAAAGTTTGAAATATTACATTTGAAATACCAGACATATTTCATAAATAAATTTGCATCAAGTGAAACCATGCAAAGAGAAGGATTGTGTAAGAGAAACCAAATTTTACTTATTTTGGGGGGCTTATGAGAGTCATGAGATAGTAACATAACCATGAATGAAAGTTGAAGTGCCTCGACTTCCTGACAAGTCCGCGGACTTTCAAGTATTACAAAATCACATCCTGAAGATTGAACCAGATCATGGATGGTGTGAGGATAGTTTCTTCTTTTTATCTCAATTGGACCACTACTAATTGGATGGAAGCCATCTTTGTTACTGATTTGACTTGATTCTATAACTTCAACAACCAAATTACTCAAATTGAAAGATTCTTCTCATCGCAAAAATATAGATGTATGAATCATAGAAATTTCATGAGCAAGCTCATTTGAATAGTTATCTTCATGCAAAACAAGAGATGATATGAGATGGAAAGGATATTCAATGATTCGATTATTTTGTATTTCATCATGGACAACCTCACTACCTTGTTACAATTGAGAGGTGAACTCATCTGATGAAGAACTTGAAGATCATGGAATATCTTCATCGCATGTATATACATCAAAAACAATAGAGCACAAAGGATAATGAGATGAACAAGAATTTTCAACAAGAACGTCTTCTTTGACCGAATCAGATTCTAGATCTAAATATTTTGAATTAAAATATTCATGAGAAACTGAAACATCAACTGATGCACTTAGGCATTTGTCATTTCTTACATCAAAATAATTATCGCAATCAGAATGATTGTTGCCCAAGACTGGGTCTAAATAATTTGATTTCGTTTGACTCATTACCATGATTAACAGATTCAATATTAGCCAAGGATTAGGAAATGTTATCTTCACATGGATAAATTTGAAAAAGAGAAGAAATATTGAGAGAATCTTCATCTTCTTGCTCCTCTACTTGCAAAATGTGACTACCTTGCATTTGTTCACTACTTGGATTTGGAATAGATGAATTAGGAAGATCAAGGGACAAGGGTGATGCGCCCCAGAAATGGGTAATTATATGGGCTCATTCTGCCTCTTATTTCGACTTAATCCACCATTCTCATTAATTTTTTGCATGTTTTTGAATATATTTATGCTAATAGATTGAATTGGATTAGTCACTTTGCCATGTGATCTAATGTGTGCTTTATGCATATTTTTTGGACAATTTTGGACAAAGACAAGGAATTTATGAGCGAATGGCAGCCAAACTCGAGGAAAACATGAAAGAGGACTTGTAGGGTGGTGTGTCCTTCATTAATTACCCCTTTCCACTAATCCTCCAGCAGCAAATCGGAGCACAAAGGCCCACAATGCTGATTACAAGGGGCAGCCGAGCAAGTCAAGTAGGACTGTTGTTTATCTTCAGTTCTAAGAAGCCGAGTTCCTTGATTTTAGGAGGAATGTTGGGAGTCCCCATTTGTATAAATAAGAAGTCTTAGAGCCTCAGTAGGTTAGCTAGTTATTAGTAGATTTTCTCACTTTTGTGCAGCATTGTGTTCAACTCATTTTCGAGTTCTTTTTTAGAACAGTTTATGTAATGTAACCGCTATTTTTGATAATGAAGATGAAATAGCTTTTGAGCCAACACTGATCTCTTTCAGAGGGCTAAAGATCTTGGGTTAGGGCCCAACCCAAGCTGCCTAGCACCTCCTACCATGTATTTATATGCTTTTGTTTCAATTCATGAGTTAATTTCTGTTTCATAGATTCATTTTACTTTGTTAGATTAGGTTGCTTTTGATGGTTAGTATAGTTGTTTTTGTTTCAAGTTACTTAAGTAAGTTGTTGCAGTGATAGAAAAAGATCCAAAAAGGCCAACAACAGGTCTTGATCTCCTTTCTCCCTTCCTGGGACTATGATTTGAGGTCAAGGCACTACTGCTGCCACCAAAAACACAGTTTTTGCTTTTCCATGCAACTGCTAGTGTGATACTTTGACTTGGAAAAGTTGATATTGGTTCAGATTCAATTGCTTAGATCATTTCCTATTATTTTACCATAGTTCTCTCACATGTTTTTCTATTCATAAGGTATTGTTCAACATTTTCTGTTTTTAGGTCAGAAATTAGGTCAAGCTAGACAAAATTTTGTTTTTAGTTCTTTCTTTGGTCAGTTTTGATAAGTAAATGTGTAGATCTCTAGCAGGACATCCCAACTCACCATCCCTCCATAAAAAAACTAGAACCAGCTCACTTCTCATAGATTTCCCAGCTCATTCACAACATTTCGCCAATCTGCCCTGATTTCTTTTCTTTTTTTTCCATAAAGCTGCTTTCTTTCCATTTGAACAAATCCAACCATCACATTCGTTCTTGATATCCCTTGAAAAGTTATAGACACCTCAACACCCTCATCTAGCCTTTAGTTCCAATTTCCTAGCATTTTTCCACCTTCAAAACTCCAAAAATAGCTCTCGGCCTCCTCCTGTAGATCCTCCTGTAGATCCCCTACAGCCTCTTGTAGAATTTCCTGTGAGTGACTTTTCAAAGTCCGATCACTATGAAAGTCTCCAGAAGGGTACTAGGGGATTCTTACGACCTCTCCACACCTTCCTCCACCTCTGCAACAACCAACTTGATTTTCCTTTGCCACCAACCTCTGCACAGTGATAATCAGATAAATCAGAAGCACAACAATTTCACATAAAAACACTCAGAAGTACCAAAAAGATGATTCCTTCTCATTTCTCTTCAGAAGTAGCTTGAATAAATGCAATTTACCTTTTCAGTAGTCAATGGCCCCCATTTCAGTAGTTTCCATCTCTTTTCTTGCAAAAGTAAGGTTAGTGGGTAAACTAGGGTTTGTTAGGGTTTATGTTTCATTTCAGTTTTCATTCTCCTTCTGCTAGTAGAATAACCCCTATGGAGTTAGCTTCCTTTCATCATAGTTAAAGCTTCTTCTGAGAACTCATAGAAGTTAGCTTAAGCTCATAGTGAACTTGTGCCAGCTAATCAAGTGACAGCCTGCAGTAAGAGCTAGTACTTGTGCATATAGCACCGTCGCTTGCAAGTTTGTTACGAACTACCGGGTTGATAAAAGTAAAGTAGGGAGCCCCAGGAGTTGTAGCATTATTGCTGCAATACTGGTGCTCACCATCTTTTTGGCGCCATTTCCGGGGAAGTATCAGAGTATTTTGTGATTACTGCTTTCTTCATTTTTCTATTGCAACATTCTGCTAAGTAGTTTATTTCAGCAAAAGTAGAGTAGTTGTTTCATTTCCATTCTGCAAAAGTAGATTACGCATTTCCTACTTTCATTTCAATTATGCAATTTCCATTTCAGCAAGAGTAGATTAGGCATTTCCTTCTTTCATTTTAATTCTGCAATTTCCATTTCATCAAGCGTAGATTAGACATTTCCTTCTTTCATTTCAATTCTGCAATTTCCATTTCAGCAAGCGTATATTATTCATTTCATGCTTTCATTTCAATTCTTCAATTTCATTTCAACAAGCGTAGATTAGGAATTTCCTTGCGTTCATTTCAATTCTGCAATTTCATTTCAGCGAGTTTATTTTAGTAGTTGTAATTTGTCGTTCAATCCATTTTAGTTTTGCAAAAAAAAAACAAAAAAACAAAAATCACCCAAAAAGAGATTTCCTTTCATGCCTCATAGGAATAGAGACAATTCAGGAAAATTCCTACCCAACATCCCCACCACATCACTAAGTCACCCTTCTCTCTTCTTTGGTGGCAGTGACCCAGAAAAACCTATAGGTGAACCTCCAGAGATATACGAAGACCCTATAATAGAAGAAGAGCAAGAAACCATTCCTCCTGAGACCATGGCTGAAAACAAAAACATTAGAGGAAATGGGGAGAGAAGAGAAGGTGCCTTTCCTATCAGGGAGACCAATAGAGAATAAAATGAAAAACATAAGTCCTTCAGCCTTACCTCACTTCCATGGATTGACTACCGAGGATCCTAATACCTTCTTGTTTGAATTTGTTGTTCTCTTTCAGACCTATGGCTATGTAGAAGATGAGCAGAAGTTGAAACTATTTCCTTCTACCCTCAACCAACAACCTTATGATGACATAAAGACTGTGCTTAGAAACCCTTCCAGGTCAGCCAGAAAGAGAGGTAGGGGAAATCAACCTTTAGCCAATACATCCTCATCCAGTTCATTCCTTAGAAGTGAACTTGAGAATCAGCTGGAATATTTCAAGAGTGAGATGAGGCAGACTCTTGCCATGCAAATGGATACCTTACATATCAAAAGGAAACAAGAGTAAGCCGAGAGGGCTTTGGCCATATTCTATCCCAGGTGCACTAGAAAGCATCTTAGGAACGAATGTCCATTGAACTCTATAGAAGTGTGTTCAGTCTGTGAAGAAGACCATCTTACGCATCAGTGCCCTTCCTTGCCTAGACTTAAAGCTATATATCAGGGGGCCAAAGGAACCACTGAACCACTCTATTTCATGAACCACTCTATTTCATGAACCAAAGGAGGCCATATGGGCCCAGACCTTACCATCAGGGAATGCAAGGAACATCCCAGACCTATTACAACCCCAATCAAGCCACTTCCATACCTTCTTGGGGTCCCCCTGCTCATCCTTCCTGGTCCACACCCCCTCCTTGGTCATATCCATCTCAATACCATGCTCCTCCATTTGCTCATTTGTTTCACTCTTATGCTCAGCCATAGCCTCAGTGGAATGCACCACATCAAGGGTGGAGGCCCCAGTACAACTCTCCTCCCGCTCTTTTGCCTCCACCACTTGTTCAACCACAACCATTACCTCCTGCTCCACCAAGGCAACCTCAAATACCTGTTCAATCGAACCTGAACCCCAGAAATAAACAGGCCTAGCAGGTATATACTGGAGAAACATCATGCCTGATCTATGCTGTGGAAATTCAGGAGATTAACCTATGATCTGGGAAGGTCCTCCCAGATATCCAACCTACCCCTAAGGAGGATGAGGAAGACAAATAGGAAAGTGAACCAAAAGCCATTCCACCCTTTCCTAAGAGATTAACTGGAGCCACTCAACCAACTCCAGAAGAAACTAAACTTCTGGGAGAATTAAAATAGTTATGTGTAAAGATACCACTTCTCCAGGCCATAAAGGATGTTCCTATATACAAAAAGATGATCAAGGAGAAGTGCTTCATGCACCCAGGCAGGCGCAAGAGAAATGCTCCAACTATCAATTTCATAGGACAATTGTCCAACCTGATGTTGGGGCAGGTAATCTGTCTGAAATATCTATACCCTGGGAGTCTTATAGTCGATGTCCACATCAATGGCATCATAATCCCCCATACCCTGATTGATCTTGGGGCTACCATTAATGTGATGACCAAGGAAAATATGCTCAAGCTCAACCTTCAGGGCTCCCTGAGAAAGACCACAACAGTACTGCAGTTAGCAGACCGCTCCACCATGACCCCTGAGGGGATTATGGAAGATGTAATGGTCTCCATCAATTCTTGGGATTACCTTACTAATTTCCTGGTTCTCCAACCAAAGTAAAATCTCACTGGGTATCCTCTCATCATGGGAAGACCTTAGTTGGCTACTTCAGATGCCTACATCAATTGTCGAGCTGGGAACATGATAATCAAGAATGGGCATATGTCCAAGCAACTAGTCCTATATCCTCCTGCCCAACCTTTGTTAGAACATGATTTACCTCTCTAATTGGAGGAGGAAGATGAGGATGAAGTCTATTCTACACCATTGTGTACATTAGAAGCTTCCATGGGGGGCCCGCAAACTGAGGATGACCTTATTGAGAACTTGATTCAGAATCCACCGCCCAGTGTGTTTCCATTAGAAGAGCTGGTGGAAGAAACCCAAGCCAATCCCTTTGTTGCTCTCTGTGTGGCTGATCCGAACTCTCTCTGAGTTAAGAATGTGGAATTCGGCCGAGAAAGAACCTTGAAGATCAAATCATCCCTATCCACCTCTCAGGGGAAAGATTTGTATAGCTTATTGAAAAACCACTTGGATGCTTTTGCTTGGAGCTATAAGGAGATGAAGGGAGTCCACCCTTCAGTCTGTACCCATCACATGTACATTAAAGAGGATTGTAAACCAGTCAGGCAACCTCAAAGGAGGATGAATCTAGCCCTTAAGGATATTGTCAAAGAAGAACTACAAAATTTGTTGGATGCAGGATTCATCTACCCTATCTATGATAGTGAATGGGTCTCTCCTTTGGTGCTAGTGCCAAAGAAAAACGGGAAGTGGAAAATCTGCGTCGATTATTGGGAACTAAATAAGGCCACCAAGAAGGACCATTTCCCTTTTCCTTTCATAAGTGAAGTGTTAGATGGCCTGGCAAGGAAGAAGTTCTTCTCCTTCCTAGATGGTTTTAGCGGGTACAACCAAATCCAAATCAGCCCAGAAGACCAAGATAAGACCACTTTCACTTGTCCTTGGGGTACTTTTGCATACCGGGTCCTTCCCTTCGGATTATGCAATGCTCCCACCACTTTCCAAAGAGCAGTACTAAGTACATTTGTTGAGCTGGTTCATGATTCAGTGAAAATCTATATGGATGACTTTACCCCTTATGGTTCTAACTTCCAGGAAGCTTTGACTAACCTGGGAAAAGTTTTAACCAAGTGCATTGAAATGAACCTATCCCTCAGTCCTGAAAAATGTAAATTCCTGATGACTGAAGGGACCGTGCTAGGTCATACAATTTCTCAGCAAGGATTACAGGTAGATCCCAACAAAATCGCGATCATCTAAAGGGTTCCACCTCCTCAAAAGGTAAGAGATGTTCGGAGTTTCCTATGCTTAGCAGGGTATTATAGAAGATTCATTAAGGACTTCAGTAAGTTAGCCTCTCCATTGTTTGGTCTTTTGGGGAAAGATGTTGAGTTCATATGGACTGAAAATTGTCAAGAGGCTCTAGATACCTTGAAAAGTAAACTGTTGACTACCCCAATTTTGAGAGGTCCAAACTAGGCCCTACCTTTCCACATTCATATAGATGCCTCGAACAAAGCGATAGGAGTAGCCTTAGGGCAAGCTAATGGGAATCTATTTTATGCCATATATTTCGTAAGTAAAAACTTGTCTAAGGAAGAATTAAACTACAATGTAATCGAAAAAGAGCTCCTAGTTGTAGTCCATTCCCTAAATAAGTTCAGACACTACATCACCGGATATCAAACATTCATACACATTGATCATGCTGCAATTAGGTATTTGATGAACAAACTAGATGTAAATGCTCATATTATTAGATGGTTACTTTTATTGCAGCAATTTGATTTGACCATTGTTGATAAGCTGGGTAAGGAAAATGTTGTTGCTGATTTTCTGTCTAGACCAGATCTGCTTGCAGGGGAGGAAGGAATGGTGGATGATCAAATGCCAGATGAACACCTATTTTCTATCTCAGTACTCTCTCCATGGTTTGATGATATAGTGAATTACTTGGTTTCAACACAGTTTCCGCCACACCTATCCTCAAAAAAGAAAAGCAAGATCATGACGAAAAGTGCTCCATTCACTTGGATTGGGGGCAATCTCTTCAAATTTGGCCCAGATCAGATTTTGAGGCGATGTGTCAAGGAGGAGGAAGTTTTTGACATTCTTCTAACCTGTCGTGATGGGACCTATGGGGGCCATTTTGCAGCAAAGAGGACTACCTTCAAAATTCTGCAAGCAGGTTACTATTTTCCCACTCTTCATCAATATGTTAGGAGGTATATCAGCCAGTGTGATCGATGTCAAAGGATGGGGAAACCTACTCCAAAGGACGAGATGCCCCTGTAACCTCAAGTGACTTTCGAGCCATTTGAGAAGTGGGGAATGGACTTTGTGGGTCCTATCAACCCTCCTTCAAAACAAAAATCTTACATCATTGTGTGCACTGGTTATCTGACAAAATGGGTAGAAACAAAGCTGATCAAGGCAGCAACAGAAGAAAATGTAGCTGAGTTTTTGAGGGAGAATATATTCTACAAGTTTGGATATCCAAGAGAATTAGTCACAAATCAAGGAAGTCAGTTTACATCTAATATAATTGAAGATATGCTCACACACCACAAAATTAAGCACATAACTTCCACCCGTTATCATCCGCAAGAAAATGGACAGGTGGAAGTCACTAACATAGCTTTGGAAGGGATTTTGACCAAGGTAGTGAGTAGCAGTAGAAAGGATTGGGAAGATCAATTGGTTGAGGCCACCTAGGCCTATAACACCACTTGGAAAACCACCACTAGGTTGACACCCTATGAGCTGGTCAATGGGAAGAAGGCCTTGCTGTCAATAGAATTTGAATATAACACCTTAAGGATGGCAGCTCAGTTGGACCTAGATCTCAGCCGTGCACAAAAGGAAAGGTTACTTCAGCTAAATGGATTGGATGAAAAGAGATTGCAGGCCCTTCTCCACTTAGATTTAGTCCAACTTCAAAGGAAAATATGGCATGATAGACACCTCAAAGAAAAACAATTCCAAGAAGGAGATTGGGTGCTGCTGTATGATTCAAGATATAAATATTTCAAGGGAAAACTGAGGACAAGATGGCTAGGACCGTACACAGTAGAAAAATGCAATGACAATGGTTCAGTTCTGATCTAGACCATCGATGAAGAAGCCATCCCCATGCTCGTCAATGGGCATAGGTTGAAGATCTATAGGAAGCCCCTCTCCAAGCAGGAATTCATTGAAAATATGAGTAAAACAATGTTGGTAGTGGAGCAGGTCTCTGCCTCCACTCCACCCACACCCTAGACACAAAAAAATAAAAAAATAAAATAAAATAAAATATCCCTGGGTGAAAGCCTCCTGGAGGCACCCAGGGCAGGCAGTGAGGGTGAAAACCTCCTGGAGGCACCCCCACTCTCTCAAAAAAAAAAGAAGGCAAAAATGAAAAGAAAAAAAAAGAAAAACACAGAGAAAAGACAGAAAAACTAACTTCTTTCGAATGCATTGCAGATTGCAGGAGGGTCATAGAAGGAAAAAGGACATGGTCAGGCTGAATACACCCTTGATAGTTCATTTCTCCATCACCATTGTCCTTTCCCAGGCCCTGGTCTCACTTGTTCGGGAAATTTTGCATCCTATAGGAAGCTTTGTGCATTCTACAGGAGGCTCATGTAGAAACTATAGAGAGCTTGAAATCAAGTTCAAAAAAGAGTCAGAGGCCTAGAAATTTGTCCAGGAGACCTATGGACCTCCATGCCATCGTTCATCCTCCTAACTCTCCATTCCATACCTCCAATAGTACATTTCCAATTGCTTCTTTCTTTCCTGCATAGAAAACACATAAATTCTGTTCCTTTTGTTTTTTTTTTTAAATGATGAAAATTGAAACAGCAGCATCTTTAACTTGCTTCTTACCTATCGCATACCAGTTGTTTTCCTTCAAAACCTTCCTCACTATCTCTTCAATCCTTGCTCAAACCTCAACTAGAAATTTTAGAGGGAGAAGCAGTGACAGGAAATCCTACAGGATTCCTGTAACAATTGATCCCTTTAAAAAAACAAGCTCCAGAGGTAGGGTTAGTGCAGCCACAGGTGTATACAGTGCGTGAGGAGTCGTCCCTGATCAAGAAGATCACCAGCATAAGATAGCCTGGTCACCAATTCAGAAGCCATGAGCGGCCAACAACAGCAGCAATCTAAGAACAAAGTGCCAAAGTCTACACAGGCAACGCACGGTAGCAACTAACAGGTAAGTGGCTAAACTCATTCCTCTATTGCATGAATATGATTTAGAAACTGTGTGAACCATTGAGATGGTTGCAATTAAACGAAATCGGTGGCTAGCTGACTAGCCGCCCTCGTCTAGTTTGAAAAAGCCTCGTCCATTTCAAACAACGTTCAATGGATGCAATCGGCACGTGTGTTCAATCAACTCGGGAAGAAAAACTCAAAACAGGTAGTGGTGGCGGTGGATAACGGGAATGATGGAAGTGATTACAGGCAGGTAGCATGAAGTATCATAATGGCACTATAGTAGGGACCAGTGGTTCGGATGGGGATAATGTACCCTTCCTGCCACCTCACCTTGTCACAGCAGAAAACACCATAAGCTTAAGTACGTTGCAGTCGAAGCCTCCATCACCTTTGTTTTCATTTGCATTGATGAGTTCTCGACTGCAACAACTTACCTACCACCTTACGAACCTAAAAACAGTTGCTCTCTGCTAGTTTCAAAACCCTTCCGCTTATTGGGCTCTACAGGAGCATTATCGCACTCTACAAGAGCGAAGATACAGTCTACAGGAGCCTTTCTATAGGAAGGCCAGTGAACAGCTCTGCAGAGTAAAAATTCAGGATTTTGTGCCAAATTCGAGCTCAAAAGAAGGTAGGCTCAGAAAACCCACTCTTCATGTTAATTATCTACAAAAGGTGGTGGATTTGAAACAAAGTACTAAGTTGAAAAAGAAAGGGAAAGTGAAAATAGAAGTCTGCCTGTGTTTTTATGAAATATATATGCAGTCTCTCCATTTTACTCTTTGCACTAAAAGTCTGTCTTTTTCTTCCTCGTATTTTTCCACATGAAGAAGTGATGCAACCATAGGAAATTAAGCCTGTGAAGCAGTGAACTTGCATTGGGTGGTCTGCTTATTATGTGAAAGAAAAACACTGTCTTGCTCTCTGTGTTGTTTTTTAAAGAAAAACTATTGATTTCCTCCAACAACCCGAGAAGTAAAGTAAGGTTGAGAACAGAGTTTGAAGGGCAGGAAAATTAACATTTATTTTTGTTCAAAGGAAGAAACACGAAAAACTCTCTCTGGTTCCAGAAAAAACCTCAACTGTTCCTCTGTTTTCGAGTTTGAAAATTTGCTACCTTCCTCCTCACCTGAGAATTTCCAGCAGTCACTAAACATCATGATAGGGGGTTTTATGAGAAAGGAGCCTCTAAATTCCACCAAATTGCATGAACACCCAGAAGTGGTAGCCTTCTTTACCATGGAAAATTGGATGCCTTTCTTTGAGAAATTTCATGGGTATGATGAGGATATTACAGAGGAATTTT